>JACBWV010000610.1:115145790-115203210 GCA_013435795.1 Chlamydomonas sp. ICE-L | reverse complement strand
CCCCACCCACCCACCCACACCCACCCGCACCACCCACCCAATAGGTGTTTTACTTGGCTGTGGGCGCACCGGTATTCTGCTTTTCCCCCCCCCCCCCCCCCCCCCCCCCCCCCTTCCCCCACACACTTCCCGCCCCCGCCCCCCCCACCCCCCAACAAACACACTCCCCCCTCCCATCCCGCCAACCCCCCCACCAATTCAGTGTTGTTGTATGAGCCGCTGGACGCATCAAACGGTATTCCTCGGCTTTAAACTTTTCCCCCACCCCTCCCCCACCCCCCACTCTCCCATCCCACCCCCCCACCCCCCCATCCCAATGAGGTTTGTTGTAAACGGAGTCGCTGGGCGACGGTATTCTGCTCTCCCCCTGCTCTCCCCCCCCCCCCCAACCCCTCCCCCTCTCACCCCCCCCCCCCAACACCCACACCCAATGTAGGTTTGTTGTAACGGGAAGCCGGCCGGGGCGGCACCGTTTCAACTTTTCACCCCCCCCCCCCCCCTATCCCCTTCCCCCTACCCCACCCCAACTCCCTCCCACCACCCCCCCACCCCCCCCTACCAAACCCCCCCCCCCCTCCACACCAACCCACAGCTCCCTCCCCCTCCCTCCCCCCCCCCACCCACCCACCCACCCCCCCGACCTCCTACCCACCACTATAGGTTGTTTTTTTAACCGAGCAAGCTGAACAGAACCGGTATTCTGCTTTTACCCTCCCCCCCCCCCCCGCCCCCCACACCACACCAACCCTCTCATCCCTCCAACACCAGCCCACATCAACCCCCACCCCCCCACCCCCACCCATACAGGTTGTGTGTAACCGACAGCTGGGCGCAACCGGTATTCTCTCATCCCCTTCCCCCCGCCCCCGCCCCCCCCCCCCCCCCCCCCCCCCCCCCCCCGCCCACACACACAACATCAACTCCAACACCCACGCACCCCCCACCCAATATAGGTTTGTGTAACCGAGCAAGCTGGTCCGCACGCGGTATTCTGCTTTTTAGAATTGGCTGAGAGGAAGGACGAGTTTGAAGCTGTGGGCTGTGTTATAAACCGACAAGTTGGTTGGTTGTTGGTTAGTTCTTGTCGGATAGAGCAGGACGAGTTCTAAGCTGTGGCGAGGCAACAAGGTTGGTTGGTTGGTTGGTTGGTTGGTTAGTTAGTTAGTTGGTTGGATGAGAGAAAATACAAGTTTGAAGCTGTGGCTGTTATCAGAACTTACAAGTTGGGTTTTTTTGGGGGTGGTTTGTTGTCTAATCTATCTACCCCCCCCCCCCCCCCCCCCTCCCTCCACATCCACACACGCGCAAGCACACCCTCCCTCCCACACAACCCTGGCCAAAGTAAAAGCTTGGTGTGTCCGCTGCATCTACTAGCCCCCCCCCCTCCCCCCCCCCCCTCCATCCCCCCCCCCTCCAGCACACACACACACACCCACACACACACCGCCCAAGCACACCCTCCATCCCCACACAGACCATGGCCAAAGTAAAAGCTTTGGGTTTGTCCACTTCATCTATCCCCCCCCCCCTCCCCCCCCCCCCCCCCCTCCCTCCGCCCCCCCCCCCCCTCCACATCCACACAATCGCTGCAGCACAACCTCCCTCTCCCTCCCACACAGACCATGGCCAAAGTAAATCTGTGGTGTGTCCGCTTCATCTAATCTAAGCCCCCCCTAGCCCCCGCCCCCCCAACCCCCCCCCCCCCCCCACCTCTATCCCCGCCTCCCTCCAACACACACACACCACACACAAGCACAACAACCCTCCCTCCTCACAGACAGGGCCAAGGTAGAAGCTGTGGGTGTGTATGCGCAATCTCTATACCCCCCCCCCCCCCCCCCCCCCCCCCCCCCCCCCCCTCCTCCCCATCCACACACCGTCAAGCACCACCCCTCCCGCCCCCCACAGACCATGGCCAAAGTAAAAAGCGTGGGTGTGTCCACTGCACTATCAAACCCCCCCCCCCCCCCCCCCCCCCCCCCCCCCCCCCCTCCCCCTCCACCTCCATCCCTCCCTCCCCCACACACACAACACACACAAGCAACCCTCCCTCCAACACAGAACCATGGCCAAGTAAAAGCTGTGTCTGTGTCCACTGCATCTATCTAGCCCTCCCCCCCACTAGCCCCCTCCCCCCCCCCCTCCATCCCTCCTCTTCCTCCCACACACACACACACCCACAAGCACACCCCCTCACCCCCTCCCTCAACACAGACCATGGCCAAGTAAAAGCTTGGTGTGTTCGCTGCATCTATCTAGCCCCCCCCGCCTCCCCCCCCGCCCCTCATCCCCCCTCCCTCAACACACCCACCACAACACACACACACCACAAGCACACCCTCCCTTCCCACACACAGACCAAGGGCCAGTTCGAAGCTTGGGTGTGTATACCGCATCTATATACCCCGAAACCTATACCCCCCCCCCGCCCCCCCCCCCCCACCCCCCCCCCCCCCCCTCCCTCCACCACACACACACACACACACACACCCAAGCCCACCCCCTCCCCCCACACAACCAGGGCCAATGTATAAGCTTGTGGTGTGTCATACATGCATCTATATACCACCACCGCCCCCCCCCCCCCCCCCCCTACCCCCCCCCCCCCCCCCCCCCCCCCCCCCCCCCCCTCCACACCACACATCCACACTCACCCCACACAAGCACAACCCTCGCCTCCCGACACAACCAGGGCCAAGGTAAAGCTGTGGGGGGGTTTGGGGGTTATGCTGCATCTACAATAACCCCCTGACCACCCATAATACCCCCCCCCCCCCCCCCCCCTCCCCCTCCTCCACACACACCACACCACACACAAGCCACACACACCAAAGCACAAGCACCCCTCCCTCCCACCATACCAGGCCAAGGTATAATCTTGTTGGCGTGCCGCGTCCATATATCTACTCCCCCCCCCCCCCCCCCCCCTCCCCCCCCCTCCCCCCACACCACCCACCCACCCACAGCACACCCTCTACCCCCTCTACCCCTCCCTCAATAGCCAGGGCCAGGTAGGAGCTGTGGTGTGCCGCTGCAAGATATCACCCCCTCCACCACCCCCCCCCCCCCCCCCCCCCCCCCCCTTCGTCCCCCCCCCCCCCCCCCCCCCCCCCTCCCTCCACTCCCACCCACAAGCCCACCGCACACCCCTCCACCCCTCCTTATAACCCCTGCCCTGCCTCGTCCCCAACTTGATCGACATATCCCGTGGAGTTGTGGCCTCATTTCAAACATTACCCCCCCCCCCCTAACCCCCCCCCCCCCCCAATACCGAACGCTAACCTATTACTCCCCCCCCCCCCCCCCCCCCCCCCCCACCCGTCACACACCCACACCAACACCGTCCCCCCCCCCCCCCCCCCCCCCCCCCCCCCCACACACACACACACTCCAGACCCACTCCCCCCACTACCCCACAGCCCCACACCCCACACACCACCAAACACCGCTGTGTACTATCATTCCAGGTAGCCGATCCTCTTGATCCTGCCCTAAACCCCCCACACCCCACAGCCCCACACTCCCACCTCCCCCCCCCCCCCCACACACAAACACCACAAACACAAGCACGCCCTTTTGCGATGCATTCCAGAGCCCGATTCTTGATCTTGCCCTACCCCACCCACCAGCCCACCCCACCACCACCTACCACCCCCCACACCCACACTCACCCCCTGCCCCCCATCACCCCTGCCAATACAGACCTGGACCAAGGTAGAAGCTGTGTGTGTGTGGTGGTGTGTTTCGTTGTGGAAGTGGCCTCATTCAAGTCCGCATTCGAGGATCTGATGTTTTGACCTCACCCCCACCCCCCACCCCACCCCCCACACCACCACCACCACCACACACACACACTCTCACCCCTGCCAATACAGACCGGGCCAAGGTAGAAGCTGTTGGTGTTCCACCCTCGTCCGCTACCCATCGACATATCCCATGGTTTGTGGCCCTATTCAGCAATCCCCCCCACCCCCACCCCACCCCACCCCCACCCCACCCCACCCCCACCCACAACCACCCAATCAACAGATCCCATAGAATTCGCCTCTTCAGAAAGCATTCGAGAGCATGTTTTGATCACACCACCAACAACCGCCCACCACACACACCATCCCCCTCCCCCGCCCCCCTCTGCACATACAACCCGAGCCAAGGGAGAATCTGTGGAGTGCCACGCCTCTCCATCTTCCCATTGATATCCCCATGGCGATTCGCCTCATTCAATCAAGCATTTGAGTTACTGATGTTTTAGCCCCCCACCCCCCCCACCCCCCCCCCCCAAACCCACCCTACCAGCCCCCTCACCGCGCTCACCCCCCCACCCCCCACCCCCCTTCCACACACACACCCTCCTGCACACCACAACACAAGCCAGGTGAACTCTTGGGGTGCCGCGCGTCAATTTCCCAATTCACAATCTCCCGTGTGGCCGTCGCTTCATTCATCATTTGAGGGGGCCGACTGTATTGATCCGTGCCACATTACACACACCACCTCACCCCCACACACACTCACCCCCACTCCCCACACACACTACACTCACCCACCCCCCCTGCCCCCTGCCCCCTCACAGACCCGGGCCCGGGTCTAACTGTGGTGTGCCGGCCGCGTCAATATTCCCAATCGACATCTCCCGTGGTGACGTCGCGTCATTCAATCATTTGAGGGGGCCGACTGTATTGATCCTTGCCACATACACACACACCACCTCATCCCCCACACACACTCACCCTCCACTCACCCCCACACACTCCACACCCTGCCCCCCCCCCACACTCACTCTCCCCTCACCCACACACTCACCCCCCTGCCCCCTTTCCCCCCTCACAGACCCGGGCCAAGGAAAACCAACCCCACCCCAACCCCACCATACCTCCACCACTCCTCTCCCTCCCCCTCCCCCCCCCCCCCCCTCTGCACATACAGACCTGGGCCAAGGTAGAATCTGTGGGAGTGCCCGCCTCGTCCATATATCCCGTGGCGATGTCGCGTCACTCAAGCAAGCATTTGAGTTAGCTGATGTTTTTGATCCCCCCCCCCCCCCCCACACACACACCCTCCTGCACACACAGACCCGGGCCAAGGTGGAATCTGTGGGTGTGCCCGCCTCGTCCATCTTCCCAATTGATATATCCCGTGGCGATGTCACGTCATTCAAGCAAGCATTTGAGTTAGCTGATGTTTGATCCCCCCCCCCCCACCCACCCCCTCCCCCCCCCAAAAACCCCAACACTACCATCACCTCCACCGCGCTCCCCCCCCCCCCACACACACACCCTCCTGCACACACAGACCCGGGCCAAGGTGGAATCTGTGGGTGTGCCCCGCCTCGTCCATCTTCCCAATTGATATATCCCGTGGCGATGTCACGTCATTCAAGCAAGCATTTGAGTTAGCTGATGTTTTGATCCCCCCCCCCCCCCCCCCCCCCCCCCCCCAAAACCCCAACACTACCATCACCTCCACCGCGCTCCCCCCCCCCCCCCACACCACACCCTCCTGCACACACAGACCTGGGCCAAGGTGGAATCTGTGGTGTTGTGCCCAGCCTCGTCCATCTTCCCAATTGATATATCCGTGGCGATGTCACGTCATTCAAGCAAGCATTTGAGTTAGCTGATGTTTGATCCCCCCCCCCCCAACCCCCTCCCCCCCCCAAAAACCCCAACACTACCATCACCTCCACCGCGCTCCCCCCCCCCCCCCCCACACACACCCTCCTGCACACACAGACCCGGGCCAAGGTGGAATCTGTGGGTGTGCCCGCCTCGTCCATCTTCCCAATTGATATATCCCGTGGCGATGTCACGTCATTCAAGCAAGCATTTGAGTTAGCTGATGTTTTGATCCCCCCCCCCCACCCCCTCCCCACCCCAAAACCCCAACACTACCATCACCTCCACAACGCGCTCCCCCCCCCCCCACACCACACCCTCCTGCCACACACAGACCCGGGCCAAGGTGGAATCTGTGGGGTGTGCCCGCCTCGTCCATCTTCCCAATTGATCATATCCCGTGGCGATGTCACGTCATTCAAGCAAGCATTTGAGTTAGCTGATGTTTGATCCCCCCCCCCCCCCACCCCCTCCCCCCCCCAAAACCCCAACACTACCATCACCTCCACCGCGCTCCCCCCCCCCCCCACACACACACCCTCCTGCACACACAGACCCGGGCCAAGGTGGAATCTGTGGGTGTGCCCGCCTCGTCCATCTTCCCAATTGATATATCCCGTGGCGATGTCACGTCATTCAAGCAAGCATTTGAGTTAGCTGATGTTTTTGATCCCCCCCCCCCACCACCCCCTCCCCCCCCAAAACCCCAACACTACCATCACCTCCACCGCGCTCCCCCCCCCCCCCCACACACACCCTCCTGCACACACAGACCCGGGCCAAGGTGGAATCTGTGGGTGTGCCCGCCTCGTCCATCTTCCCAATTGATATATCCCGTGGCGATGTCGCCTCATTCAAGCAAGCATTCGAGGGAGCTGATGTTTTGATCATGACCTCCAGCGCGGTGCCGGAGATCATTAAATTGTCGCTTATCAAAGTGTTCTGGGCAAAGTTGTTGAAGCAAACCGGAGTGCTGCCAGATTTCGGATGGAAGGAGGGGCAGACCCCTGAGCAGGTGCGGATTTAAATTTGAACTTGAATTTTGAATTTGAATTTTGATTTCGGATTTGGGCATTTCAGGGCGAGGGTGTTGAAGTAACCGGAGTGCTGGCCAGATTTCGGATGGAAGGAGGGCAGACCCTGAGCAGGTGCGGATTTTAAATTTTGAACTTGAATTTTGAATTTGAATTTTGAATTTCGGATTTGGGCATTTCAGGGCGAGGGTGTTGAAGCAAACCGGAGTGCTGCCAGATTTTCGGATGGAAGGAGGGGCAAGAACCCTGAGCAGGTGAGGATTTAACTTTTGAACTAGAATTTTGCATTGAATTGAATTTCGGATTTGGGCATTTCAGGGCGGAGGTGGGTGTTTGTTGATGTAAGCAACCGCGAGTGATGCCAGATTTCGGATGGAAGGAGGGGCAGACCCCTGAGCAGGTGCGGATTTTAAATTTTGAACTTGAATTTTGAATTTGAATTTTGAATTTCGGATTTGGGCATTTCAGGGCGAGGGTGTTGAAGCAAACCGGAGTGCTGCCAGAAGATTCGGATGGAAGGAGGGGCAGACCCTGAGCAGGTGCGGATTTTTTTACATTTTCGACCTTTGAATTTTGAATTTGATTTTTGAATGTCGGATTGGGCATTCAGGGCGACACACTATGCTGCCATTCTGATGGAGGAGCAATCCCTTATCAGGTGTGCTTATTTTAAGTTTTGAACATAATGTTGAATTTGAATTTTGATTTCGGATTTGGCTTTCATGGCGAGGGTGTGACAACCGATCTGCCAGTTCTGATGGAAGAGATGGGCAGACCCCTGATCAGTTCGATTTTAATTTTGACTTGAATTTTGAATTTGGAATTTTGAATTTCGGATTTGGGCATTTCAGGGGAGGGGTTTGAAGCAAACCGGAGTGCTGCAGATTTCGGATGGAAGGAGGGGCAGACCCTGAGCAGGTGCGGATTTTAAATTTTGAACTGAATTTTGAATTTGAATTGAATTTCGGATTTGGGGCCATTTCAGGGCGAGGGTGTTGAGCAACCGGAGTGCTGCCAGATTTCGGAGGAAGGAGGGGCAGACCCCTGAGCAGGTGCGGATTTTAAATTTTGAACTTGAATTTTGAATTTGAATTTTGACTTTCGGATTTGGGCATTTCCAGGGCGAGGGTGTTGAAGCAAACCGGTAGTGCTGCAGATTTCGGATGGAAGGAGGGCAGACCCCTGAGCAGGTGCGGATTTTAAATTTTGAACTGAATTTTGAATTTGAATTTGAATTCGGATTTGGGCATTTCAGGGCGAGGTGTATGAAGCAAAACCGGAGTGCTGCCAGATTTCGGATGGAAGGAGGGGCAGACCCCTGAGCAGGTGCGGATTTTAAATTTTGAACTTGAATTTTGAATTTGAATTTTGAATTTCGGATTTGGGCATTCAGGGCGAGGGTGTTGAAGCAAACCGGAGTGCTGCCAGATTTCGGATGGAAGGAGGGGCAGACCCCTGAGCAGGTGCGGATTTAAATTTTGAACTTGAATTTTGATTTGAATTTTGAATTTCGGATTTGGGCATTTCAGGGCGAGGGTGTTGAAGCAAACCGAAGTGCTGCCAGATTTCGGATGGAAGGAGGGGCAGACCCCTGAGCAGGTGCGGATTTAAATTTTGAACTTGAATTTTGAATTTGAATTTGAATTTCGGATTGGGCATTTCAGGGCGTGGGTGTGTGAAGCAAACCGGAGTGCTGCCAGATTTCGGATGGAAGGAGGGGCAGACCCCTGAGCAGGTGCGGATTTTAAATTTTGAACTTGAATTTTGAATTTGAATTTTGAATTTCGGATTTGGGCATTTCAGGGCGAGGGTGTTGAAGCAAACCGGAGTGCTGCCAGATTTCGGATGGAAGGAGGGGCAGACCCCTGAGCAGGTGCGGATTTTAAATTTTGAACTAGAATTTTGAATTTGAATTTTGAATTTCGGATTTGGGCATTTCAGGGCGAGGGTGTTGAAGCAAACCGGAGTGCTGCCAGATTTCGGATGGAAGGAGGGGCAGACCCCTGAGCAGGTGCGGATTTTAAATTTTGAACTTGAATTTTGAATTTGAATTTTGAATTTCGGATTTGGGCATTTCAGGGCGAGGGTGTTGAAGCAAACCGGAGTGCTGCCAGATTTCGGATGGAAGGAGGGGCAGACCCCTGAGCAGGTGCGGATTTTAAATTTTGAACTTGAATTTTGAATTTGAATTTTGAATTTCGGATTTGGGCATTTCAGGGCGAGGGTGTTGAAGCAAAACCGGAGTGCTGCCAGATTTCGGATGGAAGGAGGGGCAGACCCCTGAGCAGGTGCGGATTTTAAATTTTGAACTTGAATTTTGAATTTGAATTTTGAATTTCGGATTTGGGCATTTCAGGGCGAGGGTGTTGAAGCAAACCGGAGTGCTGCCAGATTTCGGATGGAAGGAGGGGCAGACCCCTGAGCAGGTGCGGATTTTAAATTTTGAACTTGAATTTTGAATTTGAATTTTGAATTTCGGATTTGGGCATTTCAGGGCGAGGATGTTGAAGCAAACCGGAGTGCTGCCAGATTTCGGATGGAAGGAGGGGCAGACCCCTGAGAAGGTAGGCTGTCTAAAAAAAAGAAAAAAAGTTATATATATTGTTTTTGTCGGGTCTTTGTTTTGTTTTGCTCCAGAGCTGGTGTGGCTTTTTAGCCTGACAGTTTTTGTTTTGCTCCAGAGCTGGTGTGGCTTTTTAGCCTGACAGTTTTTGTTTTGCTCCAGAGCTGGTGTGGCTTTTTAGCCTGACAGTTTTTAGCCTAACAGTTTTTAGCCTGACACCTCCCCACCCATGTTTGAACACACACACACACACACACACACACACACACACCTCCCCACCCATGTTTGAACACACACACACACACACACACACACACACCTCCCCACCCATGTTTGAACACACGCACACACACACACACACACACACACACACACACCTCCCCACCCATGTTTGAACACACACACACACACACACACACACACACACACACCTCCCCACCCATGTTTGAACACACGCACACACACACACACACACACACACACCTCCCCACCCATGTTTGAACACACACACACACACACACACACACACACACACCACACACACACACACACACACAAACCTCCCCACCCATTCACACTGTCAGGTTGATTGGAACGGTGCCAAGGCACAATTCGACGCTGCCAAGTTAGCCGGCATTAAACATGTGCTGGTGGTGGGGACCTTGAGCGGGACTGAATACACACACACACACATCTCCCCACCCACAATTGCACACACACACACACACACGCACACATCTCCCCACCCACCTCCCCACCCACAATTGCACACACACACACACACACAAACACGTCCCCACCCATTAATGTTTTCAGGTCGACTGGAACGGTGCCAAGGCACAATTCGACGCTGCTAAGATAGCCGGCATTAAACATGTGTTGGTGGTGGGGTCCATGGGCGGGACCGAACCGGACAACATGCTAAACAAGCTTGGGGGTGGGAACATCCTAGTCTGGAAGAGGAAGGCAGAAATGTGAGTGTTAGGTTGTGCATTTATTTATTTATTTATTCATGTATTTATTTATTTATTTTTATTTGTTTATCTCATATTTATTTATTTATTTATTTATTTTTATTGTATTCGTTAAACAAGCTGGGTGGTGGGAACATCCTAGTCTGGAAGAGGAAGGCAGAAATGTGAGTGTTAGGTGGTTATTTATTTATTTATGTATATATTTATTTGTTGGTTTATTTATTTATTTATTTTTGTATTTATTTATTTACCTATTTTATCTTATTGTATTTATTAAACAAGCTGGGTGGTCCCCAAATCCTTGTCTGGTAGAGGAAGGCAGAAACGCGGGTGTTTGGTTGTGTGTGTGGGCGTGTACTTACATCAAGTATGTACGCAACCAACTCACCAACCTAATTAACCAACTCACCAACCTATATAACCGACTTACCAACCTCAGTTACCGCATGGGGTCTGGACTAACTTACACCAAAGTTGTACACAAGTACACAACCAACTCAGTGACTCCCAACCAACTCACCAACCTATGTAACCAACTCACTGACTCCCAACCAACTCACAGACTCCCATCCAACTCACAAACCTATATAACTAACTCACCAGTGCTTAACTAACTCACCAGTACCCAACCAACTCACAAACCTATATAACCAACTCACCAATGTTTATAACCAACTCACCAATGTTTATAACTAACTCACCAACCTATATAACCAACTCACCAGTACTTAACTAACTCACCAGTGCTTAACTAACTCACCAGTACCCAACCAACTCACAAACCTATATAACCAACTCACCAATGTTTAAAACCAACTCACCAATGTTTATAACTAACTCACCAACCTATATAACCAACTCACCAATGTTTATAACTAACTCACCAGTACTTAACTAACTCACCAGTACCCAACCAACTCACAAACCTATATAACCAACTCACTAATGTTTATAACTAACTCACCAACCTGAGGGGGGGGCAGGAATAAAGTTGGCTGACCGCACGTTCGGAAATTGTTTTTTTCACCCCTGGACCCCCCCCCCCCCCCCCTCCCCCCCCCCCCCCCCCCCCCTTTTAGACCTCATACCTGGACACCCAGAAAGTATTACATAGTGAAAGGGGGGTCCATGAGCATCATCTCGTCAAGAGCTTTACAACCATATACTCAAAATAACAAAATATCAAGTTAAACACAAGTTATTCAGTTGTTTGTCAGGTTTATAACTATGGCGTCTCATACCCTTGGATGAGATCACCCTGGTATGACAATAACTCTATCTATCACTCTATCCTACCAATCATCATCATCATCATTGTTAAATTGTTTTGTGTAGCCTGTCCCCTAATCCAGAAGAGTCTGAACCCTGAGTCTAAACCCTAATGTGCCCGCGCCAAGTAGGTGGGGGGTCTTCTACATCTGATTGCATTCTGTACTCAGTAGTGTAGTAGTGTAGTCTATCCAAGACTCTACCTATCCTACCTATCCTACCACATTCATCACAGCTCTCCTTACCCTTAGCAGATGTGTACCCCACCCACTTGTTGGACACTAGGCCAGTCTCTGAGAACTTGAAGTTTTTAGGCTTGGAAGGAGCCCCATGCTCAGCAATAGGCCATTGGAGCACAAAAGGAACAGCCGGCTTTCCTGGGGGGAGAAACCCTTTGCTCTTGAAGGTTGTGCCTCAGTGCTTCCAAGAGACAGGCTTGCACGCTTCCTAGAAGGGGACTCGAGAGAGGACCCAGTTAATCTAGGTTGTGGAGAGGCTAAGGCACCAGACCTCAGCCTGGGTAATGCTGTAGAAGGTCCCTCAGAGGAATTGCTGGGAGATACAAATACCACATCGGGGGACAGAATTGGACCAGGATTCTTGGAGAAAAAATCTGTGATTGAGCGGCCGCTAGGGCGGGCGTCACGACAGGCCGGGCTAGCTTGGTGTTGTTTTTGGTTATGCAGGTCTGAAGTTGGGATTTGCAGAAGAGTACCACACAAGTTGCATGTTGTAGTAGGCTCAGCTCCTTTAGGGGCCACATTCTTGGAACAGGACGTGCTCTCTTGATGCCGGCGCAGGTTAAACAGGTCGGAAGGTAGGATGAGCAGAAGAGTCCCACAGAGGTTGCATGTTGTTTTGGGAGTCTCTACTGCTGTAGGGACCTTAGGGGCTACCTTCTTGAGACAGGAATCGCTTTTTTTGTGCTGTTGCAGATTATACTCGTCGGAAGGAGGGATGTTCAGAGTAGCACCACACTGATCGCATGTCGTTGTAGTACTCGAAGCCTCGCGCGTGACCCTATGGTGTCGCTGCTTCTTCACAGCTTTTTTCATTGTTGCAAGAATTCAGAACGCGCATTCAACCGGTGCAAAGGTAAAGGAAAGAAAGAAAGAAAGAAAACGCCAAGTCGGCGTGGCTTTAGGAAGAAAGTAAGAAAAGAACGCACGTCGGCGCGGCGTCGAGGTGGATCCTGCGCTTGGTAGCGTTCTCTACAATGGCAACTGGACGGCGCAGAGAAGATAACATTCCCATTCCAGCCTGGAGGTACATTTCAGGTCACACATTAATTACACCATGGGTATCACTTAGTAACGACTTCATATTTGAACTCCTCTCGTCGAGACCTTCTCAATGGTGTACGTCACGCTCAAAAATTCGCACTGGCAAGAAAGTTACACGAGGTACAAATAAAATTGGGAAAACGGTCGGACCCCCCCCCCCCCCCCACCCCCCCACCCCCTCGTATCTCGGCCGCCCGTGGGTGTATCGACATGATTTTTTTTTATCGACTATTGCTCGCCGTTCTCTATCCATATCGAACGTGCGGTACGAAATATTTTTCCTTGCCCCCCCCCTCTCACCAACCTATATAACCAACTCACCAGTACTTAATAAACTCACCAGTATTTAAGCAACTCACAAACCTATATAACCAACTCACCAATGTTTATAACTAACTCACCAACCTATATAACCAACTCACCAGCCTACATAACCAACTCACCAACCTATTTAACTAACTTACCAACCTCAGGTACCTCATGGGGTCCGGATTGGTTTACACCAAGTATGTACAAAACCAGCTCACCAGTACCCAACCAACTTACCAACCTATACAACCAACTTACCAACCTATTTAACCAACTCACCAACCTATATAACCAACTCATCAACCTGTTTAACCAACTTACCAACCTCAGGTACCTCATGGGGTCCGGATTGACTTACACCATCATGCATCCAGGAGGTGGGTTAATAAAAATGAAAATTATTTTAAATCGGTTGGATTTATTTAATTACATTCGATTTTTATTAGTTAAATTGATTGGCTTACACCATCATGCATCCAGGAGGTGGGTTAATAAAAATGAAAATTATTTCCTTTTATTTTGAATTGGTTGAAGCTTTGGATGTGTTCAACGAGGGGGGGCAAGAAAAAAGCTGCCGTACCGCATCTTCGCTTTGGATAGAGCTCATGCTCAAACGAATAAACAAAGTTGAGCAAAAAATAAAGTTTTACTGAAGTTAGAGGGATCCAAAGTTTTGTTCACCCAAAGCGGCCCAAATGTGAACTTGCGATAAATCACGTCTGAGCAATTTTAAGAAAGGTGTAAGAGCATAACTTTATAATAATTAATTACAATTACAATCAATTAATTAAATAATTAATTAATTACAATTACAATTTTAAGAAAGGTGTAAGAGCATAACTGGAATGGGCGCAAACAGATATTTCGAATGACCCCCATTTGGGGGTAGGCCGGTTAGGGTGAGGTAATCGGGTTTCAGAAGGGGGGGGGGGGGGGGGGGGGGGGGGGGGGGGTGGGGGGGGGGGGTAGTGTGTAAAAACTTTTTTCAAAACTTTATTTTCCCACTCTTTTTGTATGAAACTTCCACAATTCCAACTCTCATCTGAATCGTGCACCATATTGAACATGCAGTCCAAAATCTGTCTTTCTGCCCCCCCCCCTGGTGTTCGATTAGTTAAATTGATTGACGTATCCCGTCATGCATCCAGAAGGTGGTTCAAAAACAATGCTTTATTTTAAACTGGTTGGATTGTTTTGAATTAGTTTAATTAGTTTAATTGATTGGCTTGCACCATCATGCATCCAGGAGGTTTGAACACCATTATGTTGTTCAGCTGTATTATTTTTGTTTTGTTTTGTTATTTTAGGTTTTTTGCGTTTTTTTGATATTTTATTGGGTTGTTTTGTGTTATTTTAGGTTATTGGGTTTGTTAGGGTTTTGTGGTTATTTTATCTGGGTTTTTTTAATTTGCTATTGGTTTACTTACACTATCATACATCCAGGTGGTGGGTCCATTATTTTAACCATCACATAAATTATAAGACTTAGTCAATTTGGTACGTCACTTTATTTAATTATATTATATTATATTTGCATTTAAATTGATTAGGTTGTCTAAATGTTTAAATTAATTGACTTACGTCATCATGCATCCAGGAGGTGGGTACACCACTGTATTTAATTACACTTTATTTGTATTTAAATTGATTAGGTTGTCGTAAATTGTTTCATTTAATTGACTTACGTCATCATGCATCCAGGAAGGTTGGGTACACCACTTATTTAATTACACTTTATTTGTATTGAATTGATTAGGTTGTCAAAATTTTAATTTAATTGACTTACGTCATCATGCATCCAGGAGGTGGGTACCCACTGTATTTAATTACACTTTATTTGTATTTAAATTGATTAGGTTGTCTAAATGTTTAATTTAATTGACTTACGTCATCATGCATCCAGGAGGTGGGTACACCACTGTATTTAATTACACTTTATTTGTATTTAAATTGATTAGGTTGTCTAAATGTTTAATTTAATTGACTTACGTCATCATGCATCCAGGAGGTGGGTACACCACTGTATTTAATTACACTTTATTTGTATTTAAATTGATTAGGTTGTCTAAATGTTTAATTTAATTGACTTACGTCATCATGCATCCAGGAGGTGGGTACACCACTGTATTTAATTACACTTATTTGTATTTAAATTGATTAGGTTGTCTAAATGTTTAATTAATTGACTTACGTCATCATGCATCCAGGAGGTGGGTACACCACTGTATTTAATTACACTTTATTTGTATTTAAATTGATTAGGTTGTCTAAATGTTAATTTAATTGACTTACGTCATCAGCATCAGGAGGTGGGTACACCACGTATTTAATTACACTTTATTTGTATTTAATATTGATTAGGTTGTCTAATGTTAATTTAATTGACTTACGTTCATCATGCATCCAGGGTGGGTACACCACTGTATTTAATTACACTTTATTGTATTTAAATTGATTAGGTGTCTAAATGTTTAAATTAATTGACTTACGTCATCATGCATCCAGGAGTGGGTACACACTGTATTAATTACCTTTATTTTGTATTTAAATTGATTAGGTTGTCTAAATGTTTAATTTAATTGACTTACGTCATCATGCATCCAGGAGGTGGGTACACCACTGTATTTAATTACACTTTATTTGTATTCAAATTGATTAGGTTGTCTAAATGTTTAATTTAATTGACTTACGTCATCATGCATCCAGGAGGTGGGTACACCACTTATTTAATTACACTTTATTGTATTTAAATTGATTAGGTTGTCTAAATGTTTAATTTAATTGACTTACGTCATCATGCATCCAGGAGGTGGGTACACCACTGTGATTTAATTACACTTTATTTGTATGTCAAATTGATTAGGTTGTCTAAATGTTTAATTTAATTGACTTACGTCATCATGCATCCAGGAGGTGGGTACACCACTGTATTTAATTACACTTTATTTGTATTTAAATTGATTAGGTTGTCTAAATGTTTAATTTAATTGATTACATTTGCATTTTTGATTAGTTTGATTTTTTAATTACACAATATTTAATTGTATTATATTTGCATTTTAAATTGGTTGGATTAAAAAAAAATGACCTACACCATCATGCATCTAGAAGGAAGTTGCATTATTTTATTTTATCTAGGTAGCACACACACACACACACTCACACACACACACACACTCACACACACACACACACACACCACCATCATTACCACCATGTGCCCGGCAGATTGCGTCAGCTGTGTGTGTATGTTGACCTGGTGGCTTACGAGCTACTCCACACTCCATCAAACACACCAAACACACCGAACACACACACACACAAGCACACACACCAAATACACAACACACACACCACACATACACACACACACCAAACACATCACAAACACACCAAGCACAACACACAATAAAGACACGCGCACACCGGGGCGTGTTCAGATTTGGTTGATGAGACCGGTGGAATGCGTCAGCTGTGTGTGGATGTGGTGGTGGACGACAAGCTGTTCGACACTCCCTCTGTGTGATCCCACCCACCCAGCCACCCACCCACCCACCCACCCAGCCGACCCAAAACAAAACAAAACAAGCAGCACACGCAAACACACCAATCACAAAACAAGCAGCACACGCATACACACCAATCACAAAACAAGCAGCACACGCATACACACCAATCACAAAACAAGCAGCACACGCATACACACCAATCACAAAACAAGCAGCACACACATACACACCAATCACAAAACAAGCAGCACACGCATACACACCAATCACAAAACAAGCAGCACACACATACACACCAATCACAAAACAAGCAGCACACACATACACACCAATCACAAAACAAGCAGCACACACATACACACCAATCACAAAACAAGCAGCACACGCATACACCCCATCACAAAACAAGCAGCACACACATACACACCAATCACAAAACAAGCAGCACACGCATACACACCAATCACAAAACAAGCAGCACACGCATACACACCAATCACAAAACAAGCAGCACACGCATACACACCAATCACAAAACAAGCAGCACACACATACACACCAATCACAAAACAGCAGCACACACATACACACCAATCACAAAACAAGCAGCACCACATACACACCAATCACAAAACAAGCAGCACACGCATACACACCAATCACAAAACAGCCAAGGCACACACATACACACCAGTCACAAAACAAGCAGCACACGCATACACACCAATCACAAAACAAGCAGCACACGCATACACACCAATCACAAAACAAGCAGCACACGCATACACACCAATCACAAAACAAGCAGCACACACATACACACCAGTCACAAAACAAGCAGCACACGCATACACACCAGTCACAAAACAAGCAGCACACGCATACACACCAATCACAAAACAAGCAGCACACGCATACACACCAATCACAAAACAAGCAGCACACGCATACACACCAATCACAAAACAAGCAGCACACACACACACATCTGGTGTGTTCAGGTTTGGTTGACGAGCCCGGCGGATTGTGTCAGTTGTGTGTGGATGTGGACGACAAGCTACTGAAGAGAAACGTGCGAAATATTTCAAGAGACGATGTGGCCGAGCTGTGCCTGGAAGTTTTGTCAATCGACAATGCTAAGAACAGGTGCGAATACAGTTATTATAGTGTGTGTGTGTGTGTGCTACCTAGGGTAAGAACAGGTGCGAATACAGTTATTATAGTGTGTGTGTGTGTGTGTGTGTGTGTGTGTGCTACCTAGGGTAAGAACAGGTGCGAATATAGTTATTATAGTGTGTGTGTGTGTGTGTGTGTGTATGCTACCTAGGGTAAGAACAGGTGCGAATATAGTTATTATAGTGTGTGTGTGTGTGTGTGTGTATGCTACCTAGGTAAGGTGCGAATATATTTATATAGCTGTGTGTGGTGTTTTGTATGCTACCTAGGGTAAGAACAGGTGCGAATACAGTTATAGTGTAAATAGTTAACATATCCAAAGTCAGCTTCAAAAAAAAAACTTCAACTTCAACTTAAAAAAAACTTTTTTTTCTAATAAAAGTGTTCGAAACATGGAAAGGGACGATGTGCCTGGAAGTTTTATCCATTGACAATGCACAGAACAGGTAATACTAATGCTCAAAAATCAATTCAAATAAAAATGTTTTGTTAGAAAACTTGTGAGACGAAGCAAGGGACGAGTGCGTGGCCGAGCTGTGCCTGAAGGTCATAACCATTGACAATGCACAGAACAGGTAATACTAATGTTTAAAAATCATCCCCCTTCCCCTCCACGTTCACGTTCAGGTCTTTTGATGTGATTGCTCTCGACGATGAGGGTAGCAAGGGTCCCACTACCGACTACGAGCTGCTCATCTCGTCTTTAAATGGGGCAAACTGCGATTACTCCATCAACCCACCCCCTCCTTGATTAATATGGGGATGGGGATGAGGGGAGCATGCCAATCAAAGTAAACACTTTAAATACTGGTACCGGATCATAGAGGACGAGATGGTGATATTAGAACGGGGCAGTACAGTGTACCTCAACAGCTGGCATTGAACGAGGAGGAGGAGGAAGAAGAAAAAATGTTATGAGGTTTTTATGCTTAGGCTATTCGGCGTCTAACCGTCTCTACCGGCTATTCGGCGTCTAACCGTCTGCAGAATACAATTGTTGGCAACTGGAGCTGACCAAAGCCAGTTAGTTATGAGACAGTTGGATGACGTGTCAGACTTCAATTTTTTGGTTGGTCAGTCGGACGGACGGACGGTCGAACAAATATACAATGGGGTAACCATTGGGGCTCCACTTCTGGGGGGCTCCGCCAATTATTCGCATGCCCAGGTCTGTACCCCGACAGTTTAACGACTTGTCAAGGTCGGGGAGAAGAGGAGGTGTGGAATGTTTATATATCCTGCGTTATTGAAAGTTCTTCGCCTTGTACTTCAACATACATTTGTGGTGATGTACAGTGTTCCCCAATACATATTATTTCAATTTTAGGTAGTACCGTGCACCTTACTGCACCGTTGTTCAATTGTACGGCAGTACAGTGCACCCCAACTTATAGTATTTCAATTGCGGTGCAGTACTATGTACCCAAACATATAGTGATTCAATTGTGGTGGAGTACAATGTACCCCAACATGTGGGTTGTTGAAGGGTACGGGTTCTCTACCTTCGTCATAATTGGTTCGTTTTACTTGATTTTAATTGTATGGACGTATAAATGGTATTTTCTGTAATAGCCACATGGCCTCATAATGATTTTCAAAGTAAAGGAGAGGGTCATACATTACATTACATTAGATGTTAAAGTCTACTTGACACCGCGAGGGTGTATGAGACTCTGTGCTTTAAACAAAAAGAAAAAGAACCCACAAAGAAAAAAAACCCATTACATCAGGGCAGTGTCGAGGACAAACAAACCAAGCTCCCAACCACCGTTTTGGTGGCGTAGGTATTAAACCCCCTAGAGCAGGACCCAGATCTCAACCACTTACAGTGGCGGAGGTAAGAAGCTAACAAATGAGAAGTCACAAGAAGAAAAGAAAAAAAGGGATAATAAATTACGGTGCCACTAAGCAGTCCAGGGCTTCCTGTCTTGCTCTTCTACAAGTAGAAAGATAGTCGGCTAGGTGGCTCCAGAAAGTCTTAGTGCCATTTCCATTCATAAAGGTTCTGAATGTGGAATCGCAGAATTCCACATTCCATACGGTTAAGTCGGTATCCTCATGGACATGCCTATAAATATCTGTAAACAGCTTCTGGTAGCGGAGGCGAATATCGTTATAAAAAGGGCACTCAAACATATGCATTTCATCCTCAGGTTTTTGGAACCCACACATTTGACAGTGTCTCATTAAACGAGGGATGTGTGCTCTATCCACCACCCTCATTCTTTCTGTGTTCAGCCAATGGGAACCCATTCTAAACTGTGCTATAGAACGAATCTGATCCTGCTTATGTAAGGCGGATGTAAAGGGAATCAAGCCATTCTCATCATTGCTGTTGGCTGCGAACCATTAGAGAATATCAATATTGTATATCTCCATACGGAGCATGTGGTGTGCCTTTTGGGCCTTAGCGAGCATCCCAGAAAAAGCAGCTTTTGCACGATTGCTTGAGTCACCATCCACAAAGAGGGATCCCAGCAGGTAGATAAAATATAACTTTGTAGAAAGCTGTGCTCCATCATAGACAAATTTGTAATCAGGATCCATACGGGCCTCATCACAGAATTGCTTGTTGAAAACGACAATCTCAGTTTTCTTTATATTCAAAGCCATCTTAGTAGCCTCGCAGAAATCTCTCAGGCAGTTAAGCATCGCTTGCATATCTGCCGGGGATTCTGCCATTATAGCTAGGTCATCAGCATAAAGTAACAATTGCAGAATCTTTCCCCCAAGCTCAGCCCCTACATTTGGGAGCTTGGATTGGAGGAACGATTCAATTCTATCAATGAACAGACCGAATAGGAGTGGGGATAGGGGGTCTCCTTGTTTAACTCCTACAAGGGATGGAAAGGAGGATCCAATGTCCCCATGTAGGCGAACTTGTGAAACGACATGATTATACATGGACTTTAGAATACTAAGATAGGGGTCTTTGACTCCTAGCCTTGCTAAGCAATCCCATAGCAAGTCTCTGTTGACCCAATCATAAGCCTTCTTGAAATCGACAAAAGCCACAAAGAGTGGTTTTTTCTTCTCTCTATATTTATCTACAATATGGTTAAGAATGAATGATGCATCTGCAGTACCCCAACCACTTCTAAATCCATATTGGACAGCGGCTTTGAGGTTGAATTCTTCTGACCAATCATCTAGTCTACATAGCATGCAAAGGGAGAAGATCTTTCCTATGGAGTTGCTCACCGCAAGACCTTGATTGTTGTCCTTGTCATAAATACTGCCTTTGGATTTGGGTACGGTTACAAAGGCAGCTGCAGCCCATTGGCTAGGGTAAGAGGTCTTCCAGATGTGATTAAACAGGTTTGTCATAGCTTGTACAAATCGGGAGTTGGCCTCATGGGAAGCAAATCTGTACCATTCTGCAGGGATACCATCTACCCCGGGGGAGGAGTTTTTCCGTAGGGATTGGAGAACAGAAAACACCTCTTGGGTGGTAAAGTCTTGACATAACCACGTTGGTGCGGCCTCTATCTGAGGGACAAAGTACCTAGCATCCAGACTTGGATCAATACCTACTTGCACATCAAAGAGGTCTGCAAAATAATCAGTCCAATCATGAATTGTGATATCTGCCGTAGTGGCCTTGTTAGACTCACGCACGTCTTTCCAAAAACTTTTCGGATTATGCCGAAGATTCGTGTGAAGGTTCTCCATGCGTGTTTCTAGCCACTTCCTCTTCTTTATTCTGATAATCCTCTTGTACTCCTTGTGCATAGAACCAGCCAAGTCAGAGCTAGAGCCATGTTGATGTTCTGCTTGGCTTGCTGCCTGTCTAGCACGATTGTATTCATCATCATACCATGCGTTCACGGGCCCGTGCTTACGTTGAGCTACAGGTTTGTGACATGGTGTGCATTTGCTTATGGCTTATGCTTATAATTGAAAATATCGTACGATATCGACAGCCCTACATATGTTTAACGCTCGCAAGAAAATTGAAATGCCGGTACTTGGAATACATACTACATAAGGCAGATGTCATATATTTTGGCCCAAAACAGCCCCTAATGTGCACAATTATCATGTTTCAGGAGTCTGATTCAAGTTGGAAAAACTACCCGATTTGGTAATCACTAGTTTGCACCAGGGTAGTGCAGGACGCAGCGTCCTTCCTCGCAAGACGCAACATGTATGGGAGGGTCCGTTGCATCCCGGACGCAGGTTCAGGGTGTTGGTTGCGTCCCGGACGCAGGTTCAGGATGTTGGTTGCGTCTCACCCATTAGTTGATTGGCCCACCACCACTCCATTGCCTTGGGCTCTGGGTTCTGTAGATACTGTGACGCAGCCTGAGGAGTCGGGTGCGTCCCAGAACGCAACCTACCAAACCGAGTGCGTCCCAGGACGCAACCTACCGAATTAGGGTGCGTCCCAGGACGCAACCCCTGAGGTCCGTTTGAAGTACCCTGGTTTGTACCCTCCCAGCATATTCTACCCAGATGGATTTGTTTTGTAAGTTGAGAAGGTCACCCATTTGACCTACACAAGTACCAAGCCAGGCATTTCCAGCCCTTAGAGGTCGTCCACACGGGACTGGTTAGGGTTTGGGTTAGGTTTGACGTTAACCTGCCACGTCAGAGGGGTTAGCCGAAGGTTAGCCGAGGTTAACCCAAACCCGCCAGGGTAAGACAATGGCCTTCCTGAAATGAGCTGTTCATAACGGAACTCTGTTTTTACCCTTCCGGTGCACTTTTTAGGCCATTTTTGAATACCGCACTTTCCCTTTTTCTTTCAAAAAAGCTCCGGTTTTGACAGCACTCTTTGTTTTTACCTTCCGGTTTTTCCCCCCACTTCGAAGGCACAGTTTGGCGGCATTTTTACAAAAAAACGAAGTTGAGTAAGTGTTGCAATACATGACTATATGAGACAAAAAAATCACTAGAATCAACTTGGAGCCTTGGGTTGGGTGCAAACCCTGTAACTTTCCAATTATACCCGTAGCCCAACTATAAAATGTGCCTAACAGCAGCCCCAATTCATTTATTGCTATTAAATACTCACGGTTTCATTTCAATTTTGTGTGGCGAATAGAGCCCGAACAGGGCAAGTTTAAAAGGGAGGAAAGTGCTTTCATCTCCCTCTTCCAAAAGGGCAGGTGTTGGGAAGGTCAAGACGAAGTTTCAACCAGTGATTTTCCTAAGGTTTTTGGACGAAACATTAATAATCGTTTGGGTCCGATTCCTGGGTCTGCACTTTGGGAACATGAAAACATTAATAATCGTTTTGAACGATTCTGCACGATTACAGTTTTCCTGGAAGAAAAACGACAATAGAGTAGGGCAGTGCGCCCGTCGTACCGACGGCAGCAGCCCCCCCCCCCCCCCCCCCCCCCCCCGAGAGCGGCTTGATACGTGCAAAACGGACACAGCGATGTAGGAATCAATGCGATGCCTTTCAGGTTTGCCCGAAGTGAGAGGGCAAGGGGAAATAGCATCCAGGGAGCATGTTGGGCGCAGTATCTCGCGAGCGGACCCTTCCCACCCCACCGACTCATTAACCCAATACTCGCTCGGTTCCTACAAAGCAGACAGATTGCTGCAGGAATAAATGAGATACCCATTAGCTATCATCTATGCCCGCGCTGGAATTTAAGGGTAGGGGGAAAAAGCAGGGATCAGCTGTCAGTCAGAGCTCCGGGGGAATTCTGCATACAGCGCGAAATTTGTAGGCATTGATGTCGGAAGCGAGTAGAAGGGCACGCATTTCCGCCCAGTGCAAAGCATTGCTACAAGCGCGCCCAGTCAGAGCTTTGTTCCTGTTGCGAGTGAAAAACGGGCGTCTAGCATTCAATTCAACAGCATTACAGCAGCAGTTGTATCGTTGTGGAGGAATAGCTTCAGAGTGAGCGCTTATAAGCGACTGAGGTTAGGTCAATACTGGTATTTAACATGATTGTTCCTGTCGCTGATTCGAATCTCCCAGTGCTGGTCCGTGAATACGAAGCTAGTGGTGCGTTGGGGCGTGAATACGAAGCTAGCGAGCTCGAGGTTTCACGCAGCCGTTTGACGAGAAACATTAATAATCGCGCCTGCACGATTAATCGTGCTTAGGAAAAACGCTGGTTTCAACTGTTCAGAAACTTATGGGCACCACTCACCACGAAAGCTACACAGCTACACAGCTACAAAGCTGAGTTGGATACCGGAAAACCTGGTCGGATGGTCGGTCTGACCGGAACTCGCCCTCAGAATTGGTCGGTGCATACCGGGACGGACTAACGAAGAAGGTTCCGGGCAAACCATTGGGAATTATATTACGCCCCGGTATACCGACCATCAAATACCCCAATACCGGAATACCGATCGGTTTGTTCTACCCTGAAACCCGCTCTAACCCATGAATTTCGTCCGGACGGCATTCCAGAGCTTTTGTCAGTAATACAAGTTTGAAATTTTTGAATTGCCGATCAGCAGCAGGAGCGCTCAAATCAAGCAGGCTCTGGCGATAATGTGATGAAGGCGGA
This sequence comes from Chlamydomonas sp. ICE-L, assembly GCA_013435795.1. NCBI lineage: Eukaryota > Viridiplantae > Chlorophyta > Chlorophyceae > Chlamydomonadales > Chlamydomonadaceae > Chlamydomonas > Chlamydomonas sp. ICE-L. Next base: position 115,178,999 of record JACBWV010000610.1, on the reverse strand, counting down.
AACTGCGTCTCCTAATACTGCTTATCACCCTGCTGCTGCTGTATCTCATGCTGGCGTGGATCTGCAGGTGGCGGCCCATCCTGGTCGGACCCCTCCATACAGCGCAGTGAATATTATAGATGTCGCGAAAGGGAGGACGGGTTCGAAAACAAGTGCGGCTGAAGGAAATGCAGCGAAATGTATCGCAACAGAAACAACGAACAACACGTGTGCGACACACCCTCACTCCCGCAAACACAGGGGCGGCCGCGGCCCCCCCTGCGGGGCCCCTGGGCCCTAGGGGGGCCCTGGTTCGCAGGTTCCGAGCCTCGCTGCCTGGAACCTTGGGGTTTTACGCCCCCCCTCGCTTTGGTTACCCCGCCCCTGGTTCATATGGCAGCAATTAGCTTTCCGTTTCAGATCTGTCGCTATTGTCTACCAACCACCGCTATTCTAGCTGCCCTTTCCCGCTTCCTCTGTCACTGCTGTCCGCCCAAGTCCAAGTGATCGCAAGCACATCATATCCTCGGATCGTCGGATCGTCTCAAGTTCCAGAAGGTGCGGGGCATTCTGTAGATCTGTGTGTTGTTAATCTCCCTCGACCACGCCCGCGCCGACTGTCTTTCCCCCTACCAGCACTATCATCTCGGGCCTGTTACTCAAAAATCGTCCCGTGGCGCAGCCCAGGGTGCCCATCACCCAGTCTATCCTGCTACATCGAAACTGCCCCACCTATGCTTCACTCGCACCCACCCACTGACTTGTCACCCTTCCGCCCACATATGCCCTACCTCCATTTCTCGCAGCGCTCCGCTATCTAGCTCGAAGGCGTCTGCAGGTAAGCATGGGTCGGGTCAAACTTTGTTGCGTCACATGACATCACTACATCAGTGACGTCCAATTTCTAAGTTTTCCAGGCTGCACGCCTGCACCTGCCTGCTGTCTTCACCCAGTGAACACCCGATTAAGTGGTGTTGAAGAGATACCCAAGAGTTAAACATGATTAAGAGGGTCAACCTTGCAAGCTTGAACACCCCTAAGGTGTTTGCTAGGTGCAGACTGATGATCAATCATTGTGGGACTCCGACCTAGGATATAGACATATCCAAACGAGTACCCAGATCTGGCACAAGCAGCCCCCCCCCCCCCCCCCCCCCCCTCCCCCCCCCACACACACACTCCACCCCATCCCCTGCCATCACCCAAATAAATTAAGAGTACGCCTTATTATGAGGGTTGAGGTTGAGGGGGGCAGCCTGTTTGCTTGCACTGGGGGCAACCACCAATGCAGCACCCAATCCAGCACGATGCTTGATTGTTACTACTTACCATGCTTCTCGCATATGGCACCTGTCTACTATTCGTGCTGCGAATGCGGTTGCCATCCGACCTGCTGACTGTCATTGGCAGGCTGCTTAGTCTCACACAAAACAAATATTTACTTCATTGGAACTGTCCGATATGTCAAATCAAGGAACTTTACTACGATCCAGTCTCATATATATCTAATGTGTACTTCACCGCCGCCACCATATATACCACCACCACCACTTACACTTCTACCACCGCCACCACCCCACCTATACCACCACCACCACCACTTAAATCAGCATCACCACTACTACTCCGCCACCCCCACCACTTCCAACCCCACCACCACCCCCAACACAACGTATACACCACCACCACCACTTACACTTCTAATTCGACACCGCCACCACCCCACCTATACCACCACCACCACTTAAATCAGCATCACCACTACTACTCCGCCACCCCCACCACTTCCACCCCCACCACCACCCCCAACACAACGTATACCACCACCACCACTTACACTTCTACCACCGCCACCACCCCACCTATACCACCACCACCACTTAAATCAGCATCACCACTACTACTCCGCCACCCCCACCACTTCCACTCCACCACCACCCCTAACACAACGTATACCACCACCAACCACCTTACCTTCTACCACCCACCCACAACCCCCGCCCACCCACCAGCCACCACTAACGGCCCGCCCCACCTATCCCCCCACCACCGCACTTAAAATCAGACATCAAATCACCATACAACTTACTCCTCCCACATAGCCACCCACTTCCTCTCCCCCAGCCAACCCTAAAACACAACGTATCCCACCCACCCCCCCACCACCACCTCCACCCTTATGCGCCCCCTCCGACCCCCATCCAACCACTTCTCTTCCCTACTACCACCACAATATATTTCAACCCGCCGCCACCACCACATACCACCACCACCACTTACACTTCTACCACCGCCACCACCACCTCTACCACCACCACTTCAACCAGCATCACCATCAACAACAAAACGTATATCACCACAATGTATACCACCTCTACGCATACCACCATCACCACCACCACCACCTCCACCACCACCACTTAAACCAGCATAACCACCACCAACACAACGTATATCACCACAATTTATACCACCACTACGCATACCACCATCAACACCACCAGCACCTCCACCACAACAAATACCACCAACTTCTACCAGCACCACCACTTCTACCACCACCACCACTTCTACCACCACCACCACTTCTACCACCACCACCACTTCTACCAGCACCACCACTTCTACCACCACCACCACTTCTACCACCACCACCACTTCTACCACCACCACCACTTCTACCACCTACCACCAACTCTCTACACCACACCACCAACTTCTAAGCCGACACCACCACTTCGTTCACCACCACCCACCGACTTCTCACCACCACCACCACTGTCTACCACCCCCAGCCACTTCTATCTCCCACCACCACCACTTCTCCCGACCACCACCCACACTTTTTACCCCCCCCCCCCCACTTCTACCTTCCCCACCCTTCTACCAACCACCCCACTTCTGACAGATTCTTACCACCAGAAAAATACCCCCCCCTTCTACCCCCACGCACCCCCACCACTTCTTACCAACAGCACCAACCCACTTCTACCACCACCACCACTTCTACCACCACCACCACTTCTACCACCACCACCACTTCTACCACCACCACCACTTCTACCACCACCACCACTTCTACCACCACCACCACTTTCTACATAACCACCACCACCACTTTACACCATAACTTCTAAACCACCACCAATACCCACCACCGACCCACTTCTAACCCACCACCACCCCCCACTTCTCCTCTTACACAACGCTCCCACCACTTCTCCCACGCGCCCATCCCACTTCTATACAACCACCGACCCCCCGCCTTCTCCCACCGCGCCCCCACTTCTTTCCAGCGTACCACTTCTAGGTCTGCAGTTTTTTTTTCGATTTAAAAAGTGGTCCAACTACATTCGAGGATTGCCTAGATCACATGGCATCAAGGCTCGACAATCCTTCGGAATTTGATGGCCATACAAGTCGGCTTCGGCGTCATCGTCGGTCAGAGAATCAGGCTCGCGAAGAAGACATCGACCCGCGGGCGATTCGGGCGGCGTTGGAGCTTATGAAGGCGTTGCAGCAGCAAAACGATAAGCAGCAGGAGGAGATTATGAAGGCGTTGCAGCAGCAAAACGATAAGCAGGAGGAGGAGCGTGCACGGCGGCAGCAGGAGCTCGAGGCGAGGCTGACAGCGGAGCAGCAGATAAACGCACAGCTGAAGCAGCAACTGCTAACCGCGCTGCAGCAGCCTTCTGGATATGGATATGACGATAATGAAGTCTTTGAGGTCAAGAGTGCGCGTGACGCTGGGGACGAGGCGTGGCACAGTGCAAACATCGAACGAATCAACAACACGATGGTTGTCAATTACGACGAGGAGGTCAGGATTGGAGACATGACCAACATCTCTGTCGAGCTCATCTACTACACAGTGGTGGACTACAGCAAGTCCCGCATCTGCATCACAATTGGACCCGAGCAGTGCCAGAAGTCTGCGTACATTGCGATCCACGTGATCGTCGCATCCCTGATTGGCCGGCCTAGCATCAACTTCATCAAGGACGTCAAGGCCAGTGTCAAAACGACTTGCAATGAGAAGATCGGCAACATCCTGAAACCATTTGGCATCGAGGCGCTGTTTGTGAATGACAAGAAGAAACTCGTGAACATGGCCGCCGCAGACATCGAGAAGTTCAAGGCCGGGAAGCTCTCCATCATTGCGCAGACGAACCATCTCATGGTCAAAAACGTCCACGAATTTGTGCGCAAGAACAAGGTGTTTGACATCGCAATGACGCTAGACGAGGCGGACGCGGTATTCTCCTCGTCGATTGACAAGGGCAACATCGTGGACAGCACGGACAAGAGTAAGCGCGAACAGGAGGTGCTCAGGTTATTCGATATCAACGAGGTGGAGTACGTCCCGTTCAGAAACGGACGCATCAGATGCTCGGCATTCGTGAGCGCGACGCACATGAGCACTATTAACCTCATCCATCAGACGGGGTTCACGATGAGCTTACATGCGATGGACCTGGAAGCTGTCAAGAAAAAGGGGTACGCCGTGAGCGACGCCGTGGTACCTTTCAAGAACGCAGAGGGACAGCACGTGTGGATCCCCGGTCCGGCGAACAACAAGAACCAATACCATCTCAAGTCAGATGAGACGGATATGTTCATGAAGGAGTTTGTCAAGGACTGCGCCGTACCAGGTCGAAAGGGGGGCTTCCTCATGGCGGTGATGTCGCCATACATCATCTCGACCTGCGCCACAAATGCCAACAACGTGGTCAAGCACCTATTGGATAAGTACGCCGAGCACTCCAAGAACGAAGAGAGCAGTCCGAGCAAATACGTGATTGGCATGGTAGTCAGCGGCACTGGGATCAAGGTCTACGAGATGGGCCTGGAGACCAATGTCATCAAGGAGCTTCCTCAGGGCGAGGCAATCGGCAAACCCATGTTATCCACAGTCATCAAATGGATCGACAATGAGTATGGTATCTGGACTCCTCTCATCGCGTCGGGCGCCAAGTGCTTAACCCGCGGTGTCAGCATGCGATCAGAGAAACGCGTGCTGACTCACATGATCGTCACTCCGACCGCGGGCACCAACGTCTGCGACGTCCACCAGACGGTCATGCGCTGCGGAGGGCACACTATCGACGTGCGCAAGGAGAACGGTTTTCGAATACAAGGTCAAGACGCTGCTACAGGAGAGCGACCACCACATCATCGTCAACCTGTTTGATCTGGTGGTCCAGTGGCTCGAGAGCAAGATCGTGCCTGGCGCGCAGGAGGAGTGGCTCGAGAACCCGGCAACCAACGTGATTCTGATGGAAATGATCAAAAGCCGTCCCCTCGCATCTCGGGGATCCGGGAAGCAGCTCGCGCACGACATCGAGCAACAGAGCTCCCAGGCGAGGCGTGGGTCCGTGCCGAACGAGACGTACACAGCGGAGCGTGCTCGCAAGGATGCAAACAAGAAAGCAAGGGATAACAAGCTCGACGGGCACATCGAACAGGAGCGCGCTGACCGTGCCTCGTACGAGGAGAACAAGGACAAGGCCCTCAGCACCATCAATCCCGGCGAGCTGATGAGCCTGCCGATGGCGGTTCGCCACACGGAATTGTTCAAGCACGAGGGTTACGTGCAGACCCCCGGCGTCATGATGATCGATGTCCCCAAGAACGACGCATCCTCTGCCGCAGCCGCAACCAAACATGTCATCTCGATTGTCGAGGACGAGCTCAAGAAAAACAATTCCGACTTCAAGTTCAAGCTCGCCGGCAAGAATCAGGAGTCGAAATTCTTGATGTCTTACAAGGGCAACACGCGCCTCGCGGGCAAGACTCTGAACGACTGGAACAACTGCTACACCGCGTACATCCTGCGACCAGTACAAAGCAACCCCGACGCTGCAACCGGCAGTGTCACGCCCACAGCCGAGTGGGAGTTCGTGATCAAAGACGGCCGCGTCATGGCCAAGTACAAAAAGACGCACGTGGAACCGCCTGTCATCGCCTCCCCCCGTGAGACGCCTGAGGGTGGTGGTACACCGCCAACTACATTCGATGTATAGATGGACATGATACGCAAAGACGATGGCCACAAGGAGCTGCAGCGATATTTCACATCTGGGAGCAATGGCAACTTGTACGTGTCGCTGCTGGCTCTGTCAGTGAACCACGCCGACACTGACTGGTCGCTGGGCATGATGAGGAAATATGGCTATGATTCCATATCAGGCCACCAGCATTGTTTGAAATGCAATGCGGAAGGGCCAAACCGCTTGCTCGAACCTGTGCAGTGCGTTGGACGTGTGCGTTCGGGCACGTACCGTGCCGTTGATATTCCGAAGCTGCAGCACTCCTGTATCGAGTACTTCATCAAGATCATTCGTCGCAACCATATCATGTGATGATGTCATGACTTGGTCCAGTTTTTGGGAAAGCCCATGAGGGCTTCTGTCCACGTCGGGTTCACGGTGTGTGTCTCACGCAACGATATGATATCGTCCCCATACTTCTCCAGTGTGAGCCGATCGTGGAACACGCGAGTGGCAAAATTATGGTGATTCTGATTCCATTTGTCCACAGGGTTTATTGTAACGTACAATGCTCCTTTGGAAGCACCGGGGTCGGCCACATACTCGTTACGCGCTTGTCGGGAATCTCGAGGAGTGGATACTTGAATCGATTGACGGTATCATTGTCCCATTCTCTATCGAGGTCTGTCACCATTTTGTCCCCGCCATATAGTGCGTGATTACTCAGAACCCGCAATGCCAGTGTTACGACCTGGGGAACGACTGCGTTACCAAGGGCTTGTATCCGTTCAGTGTAGCCATCAGTCTTTTTCGCAGGCCTAGGGAGTGACCGCTCCAGTCGCACAAAGTTGTGAACGTAAGGGTGCGACATGCTCGACAGTATATTGGGCGACGCAGCTCCAGGACGAACAGCCAGGCAGTACCACCTCCGACGAATGTGCCGCGCACCCACGTCTGAAGCTGCGAATGTCCCCGAAATCACCTTGAACCCCTGCTTTCTGAAATCGCTCTCGATGCGTTGAGCCCATCAGCAATATTGCGGATGTTGGGGGAGTTCTCCATGAGGACAGTGTCAATGTCTGCCAACTCGTCCACCAGCCGCAGGATCTGGAAATACAATCCAGATTTGTTGCTTTTGATGCCAAGGCTTTTTCCGGGCCGGACAATTGACACGTCCTGGCATGGAAAGCCCGCTGTGATCATCGTTGGCCTGTCCCGCAGCTGCTTACCGTTCAAAGTGCGCACGTCATCAAACACCGGTGCCTTCGGCAGCTGCCCGTCTGCCATGCGCGCCAACAACACCGATTTAGCAAACGGGTCGATCTCGCAATATGCGACGGGCTTGGCGACGTCACGCAATGCGAGCGCATGCCCGCCTATGCCACTGAACAGGTCTAGTGTGCGTATTTTAGGCATCTTGTTTATCAATACTTTGAATTTTAAAGGCATCTTGTTTATCAATAGTTTGAATTTTAAATGCATCACCCCATGGGTGCGCAAAATGGCAAGACAACAGCCTGGTGTATAAAGTACCAGTCCAACCTGTAGGGTCGCGTCATGGCTAAGTACAGCACGACGCGCTTGGACGAGGTGCCGCAGCCTGAGCGCCGCCGCCGCACCGAGCCCACAGCAAACGGCCGAGCTCGTCCTGGACCCAGATGACCCCGAGGAGCGCGAGGCGCTAAACAAGCAGCTGCGCGACGAGAAGCTCATGACTGACCGCGTTACAAGCGAGGTCACCAAGATGTTGTACCGCTTCTGCAAGCTCAACCCAGAGTTCATCGGAACCAGGTCCAACTTTGAGGCTGGTCTGAAGAGCTTTTCCAGGTCTCCAGATGCGAGACGAGTTTTGTTCCATGTGGGCCTTCAAGATATGGTGAATAGTGGTGTGATGAACCAGGTATCTTCAGATCCCATCAAGTACCAGTCCAACCTGTAGGGTATCCCATGAGGGCTTCAATCCACTCGGAGTTGATCACGTATTTCTTGCACGCTTCTAGAACACCGGTGTACTTGAATTGGCTCTGGATACCCTGTTCGTAGAAGATCCGATTGGCCATGTTGCCCCATTCATGTCCAGAACCAGCTCGGGTGAAATGTCGTACCCTCCAATGTCTCGGGTCGCGAATTAGCGTAGGCCACAACCACGTAGTTGCGGTCACGTGTGGGGTATTGTAAGACAGCAAAGGGTACCGATTAATGTCTTGTGAGTCGACAGGAACAGAACAGATCACTTCGTCCTAGACGCTTGCAATGACCTTCGGGACAACAACGTTTCCGAGAGATCCATACCTCCTGTAGTTGGCAGATGGTTGGCCTTCTAGTTTCAAAAGAACTGGAATGCTGTCGAGGTTATCGAAGTTGTGTCGGAAAGAAGTACACGGGATGTCGATATCTGACTGTTTGTCGATAGCTACCATACACCACCTGCGCCGCTCGTGTTGAGTGCCGACATCGCTCGCCTTTCTGTACACGGATTGGAACCGGAATCCGAGGGATCGCAGCTCGCGTTCGATATTGTCGAGTCCTCTATGTTTGATCATGGGCGAGTTCTCCATCACGATCACAGAAATCCTATGGTTCCGGTGTCTGCGAAACTCCCTGACGAGTCTGAAGATGTGCTTGTACAGACACGAACGTTCTCCAGTGATGCATGCGCCTTTCCTGGCGGAAGAGATGTCCTGGCACGGGAACGACGCAGTGATGACGTCGGGTAGTTCCGGAACGTCTACCGCCTTGAGTGTTGTGACGTCCTCGAAGATGGGGGCCTTGTCGATGTTCTCGCGCTTCATGTTGGACTCCAACACGCTCCTTGCGAAGGGGTCGATCTCGCAGTAGGCAACCGTCTTGCAGATCAAACGTAGGGCCAACGCGTTCCCACCAATCCCCGAGAACAGATCGAGACATTTGAGCTTCTTTTGCCGATGCATATTATTTATTACATTAATGACTACACAAATTTAACAGGGAGGTCATGCGATGATTCTGTCCACGTCGGGTTGCTACACCATTAGGCTACACCGTAAGGTGTGCCGTACACGAGGCGGTTTCATTTTAGTATTCCGTCGACTGTAATAGGACAACGACAATCAAATACCAGGTCGTGCCATACTCAGAGTGGGGAGTGAAGTGACGTCCACTTTCTTGGATACCCCATCAACGTCTCTACCCACTCTGGGTTTAATGTATTGAGTTTTCTCGCCTCTTTCACATCAGTAAACCCAAATTGAGCTTGGATTTCTTTGTCAAAAAATACACGCGTCACTAGCATTCCATTCCGGCGACCATCTAACGAGTTCTTTGGATACCAATTAGATAAACTATGTAGTGGTGTAGGCCAGTAAGTCTTTGTAAATGTCACTGGAGGAAGTCGAATATCTCGATGCATTATCTTGTTCAGCGCAACAACCACGCAGATCGGCACGACAGCATTACCCAACGCAGAACATCTCGCAATGTACTTGGCTTTCTCTTCACCGGTTTGTATCAAAGGGGAGACTTTCTCAATCGCACCGAAGTCAAATGGTTTGAAATGTAATGCAGGAAACTCTACCGTTGTGTGTTTGTTTGTAGACAACATGAACCATCGTTTACGAACGTGATGCGCACCCAAAGAAGCGGCATCCTGAATAATCCAATTGCTCGCGAACCTTGCTTTTGTGAACCGATTAACAAGAACCGACAGCCCCCGATTGACAATCATAGGAGAGTTCTCCATCATGACAAAAGATACGTGGTGATCATGACTGTCTAGCAATTCGTCGATCAACCTAAATACGTGTTTGTACAGCCTTGAGCGAGACCCTTGCACACCCCCTTTGCCCTTTCCTGCAGCAGATATGTCTTGGCATGGAAAAGATGTCGTGATGACGTCCGGGAGAGCGGGCAAGTCGGTCGCCTTGAGTTTCGTGACATCTGGGAAGATCGGCGCTTTGTCGAGGTTCTTGCGCTTCATGTTGGCTTCGAGAACATCGCGGGCAAAAGGGTCGATCTCACAGTAGGCAATCGTCTTGCATATCGAACGTAGGGCCAATGCGTTACCCCCAATCCCCGAGAACAGATCGAGACACTTGAGCTTCTTTTGCCGATGCATATTATGTATTACATTAATGACTACACAAACTTATGCGATGATGATGTCATGACTTGGTCTGGATGATTATAAGGTGTGTCTGACTTTATTTGAGAACAACTGTATAGAATGACCACCATTGTATTGTCAACATCCAGCATCCGGCTTGCCAAGCAGACGTTCAAGCCTGTCGACAATCTCCAGGACAGTCTCTACATGCTGGCTTTGAGTTCAAATGTGCCTCCGCCATGGGACTTTGAGGTTCGCAACACGCAAGGAGACCTGCTGAATCTCACCTCCACACGTTGTGTTTCCAAGGAGCCGTTGTTTGCTACTGTCAAGGCAGATGCCGTAGCTGCTATTTCAGCCAAGGTTGAGAAGCAAGCGGACGAGCTGGCGCTGTTGCTGAAAGCAGCAACGGCATCGGGTAGAATTCAGCTCTGCGCCTGTGCAGCAACTGTCATAAAGGCTGCAACTAGCGCTGTCTTTGAAACCACCAGCAGCTCACGTATTTCCAACAAGGTTTCAACTCCCGAGGTCACATGGCTGGCCACCAACGCAAGCCTGTCGCCTCCTGAGTTTGCTGAGCGATTTGACTATCGACGCAACAACAGCGTTGCTCACCAGGAGACCGGCCCGCTGCTGGAGGAGGAGGTCGAGAGATGCAAGGAGCTATTGTCAGCGCTTCCAGTCCTGCGCATCAAGCACCACTGGGAGGCCTGGGTCATCGATGTCTACACCGAGCTCGCAGCAGCGTTCCCTCTTCGCTTCCCTTGATATTATCATTTATAAGATATTAGATATTAGATAATCATCACAAGGCATTAACTCGGATGCAATTGGCCAAGGTGAGGTTTCCGCCCGCATCATTGCCATGCCACCAACTTTCCTGGGTGCCGCACTACAGTCGGCGGAGAAGTAAAATGAAACATACGGAGTCTGCAGGATGGAGAGCCTCTTCAACCTGCTGCACACCCCAAGGTTGCCAAAACGCAACGATCTGCAGTTTTTTCGAGTATAAAAAGGTGTGTCCAACTACCATTCGATGATATCCGAGAGCATGGCATCAGAGGGCGAGGAGCATCCTTCGGAATTTGATGGCCATACAAGTCGGCTTCGGCGTCAGCGTTGGTCAGAGAATCAGGCTCGCGAAGAAGACATCGATCCGCGGGCGATTCGGGCGGCGTTGGAGCTTATGAAGGCGTTGCAGCAGCAAAACGATAAGCAGCAGGAGGAGATTATGAAGGCGTTGCAGCAGCAAAACGATAAGCAGGAGGAGGAGCGTGCACGGCGGCAGCAGGAGCTCGAGGCGAGGCTGACAGCGGAGCAGCAGATAAACGCACAGCTGAAGCAGCAACTGCTAACCGCGCTGCAGCAGGCTTCTGGATATGGATATGACGATAATGAAGTCTTTGAGGTCAAGAGTGCGCGTGACGCTGGGGACGAGGCGTGGCACAGTGCAAACATCGAACGAATCAACAACACGATGGTTGTCAATTACGACGAGGAGGTCAGGATTGGAGACATGACCAACATCTCTGTCGAGCTCATCTACTACACAGTGGTGGACTACAGCAAGTCCCGCATCTGCATCACAATTGGACCCGAGCAGTGCCAGAAGTCTGCGTACATTGCGATCCACGTGATCGTCGCATCCCTGATTGGCCGGCCTAGCATCAACTTCATCAAGGACGTCAAGGCCAGTGTCAAAACGACTTGCAATGAGAAGATCGGCAACATCCTGAAACCATTTGGCATCGAGGCGCTGTTTGTGAATGACAAGAAGAAACTCGTGAACATGGCCGCCGCAGACATCGAGAAGTTCAAGGCCGGGAAGCTCTCCATCATTGCGCAGACGAACCATCTCATGGTCAAAAACGTCCACGAATTTGTGCGCAAGAACAAGGTGTTTGACATCGCAATGACGCTAGACGAGGCGGACGCGGTATTCTCCTCGTCGATTGACAAGGGCAACATCGTGGACAGCACGGACAAGAGTAAGCGCGAACAGGAGGTGCTCAGGTTATTCGATATCAACGAGGTGGAGTACGTCCCGTTCAGAAACGGACGCATCAGATGCTCGGCATTCGTGAGCGCGACGCACATGAGCACTATTAACCTCATCCATCAGACGGGGTTCACGATGAGCTTACATGCGATGGACCTGGAAGCTGTCAAGAAAAAGGGGTACGCCGTGAGCGACGCCGTGGTACCTTTCAAGAACGCAGAGGGACAGCACGTGTGGATCCCCGGTCCGGCGAACAACAAGAACCAATACCATCTCAAGTCAGATGAGACGGATATGTTCATGAAGGAGTTTGTCAAGGACTGCGCCGTACCAGGTCGAAAGGGGGGCTTCCTCATGGCGGTGATGTCGCCATACATCATCTCGACCTGCGCCACAAATGCCAACAACGTGGTCAAGCACCTATTGGATAAGTACGCCGAGCACTCCAAGAACGAAGAGAGCAGTCCGAGCAAATACGTGATTGGCATGGTAGTCAGCGGCACTGGGATCAAGGTCTACGAGATGGGCCTGGAGACCAATGTCATCAAGGAGCTTCCTCAGGGCGAGGCAATCGGCAAACCCATGTTATCCACAGTCATCAAATGGATCGACAATGAGTATGGTATCTGGACTCCTCTCATCGCGTCGGGCGCCAAGTGCTTAACCCGCGGTGTCAGCATGCGATCAGAGAAACGCGTGCTGACTCACATGATCGTCACTCCGACCGCGGGCACCAACGTCTGCGACGTCCACCAGACGGTCATGCGCTGCGGAGGGCACACTATCGACGTGCGCAAGGAGAACGGTTTCGAATACAAGGTCAAGACGCTGCTACAGGAGAGCGACCACCACATCATCGTCAACCTGTTTGATCTGGTGGTCCAGTGGCTCGAGAGCAAGATCGTGCCTGGCGCGCAGGAGGAGTGGCTCGAGAACCCGGCAACCAACGTGATTCTGATGGAAATGATCAAAAGCCGTCCCCTCGCATCTCGGGGATCCGGGAAGCAGCTCGCGCACGACATCGAGCAACAGAGCTCCCAGGCGAGGCGTGGGTCCGTGCCGAACGAGACGTACACAGCGGAGCGTGCTCGCAAGGATGCAAACAAGAAAGCAAGGGATAACAAGCTCGACGGGCACATCGAACAGGAGCGCGCTGACCGTGCCTCGTACGAGGAGAACAAGGACAAGGCCCTCAGCACCATCAATCCCGGCGAGCTGATGAGCCTGCCGATGGCGGTTCGCCACACGGAATTGTTCAAGCACGAGGGTTACGTGCAGACCCCCGGCGTCATGATGATCGATGTCCCCAAGAACGACGCATCCTCTGCCGCAGCCGCAACCAAACATGTCATCTCGATTGTCGAGGACGAGCTCAAGAAAAACAATTCCGACTTCAAGTTCAAGCTCGCCGGCAAGAATCAGGAGTCGAAATTCTTGATGTCTTACAAGGGCAACACGCGCCTCGCGGGCAAGACTCTGAACGACTGGAACAACTGCTACACCGCGTACATCCTGCGACCAGTACAAAGCAACCCCGACGCTGCAACCGGCAGTGTCACGCCCACAGCCGAGTGGGAGTTCGTGATCAAAGACGGCCGCGTCATGGCCAAGTACAAAAAGACGCACGTGGAACCGCCTGTCATCGCCTCCCCCCGTGAGACGCCTGAGGGTGGTGGTACACCGCCAACTACATTCGATGTATAGATGGACATGATACGCAAAGACGATGGCCACAAGGAGCTGCAGCGATATTTCACATCTGGGAGCAATGGCAACTTGTACGTGTCGCTGCTGGCTCTGTCAGTGAACCACGCCGACACTGACTGGTCGCTGGGCATGATGAGGAAATATGGCTATGATTCCATATCAGGCCACCAGCATTGTTTGAAATGCAATGCGGAAGGGCCAAACCGCTTGCTCGAACCTGTGCAGTGCGTTGGACGTGTGCGTTCGGGCACGTACCGTGCCGTTGATATTCCGAAGCTGCAGCACTCCTGTATCGAGTACTTCATCAAGATCATTCGTCGCAACCATATCATGTGATGATGTCATGACTTGGTCCAGTTTTTGGGAAAGCCCATGAGGGCTTCTGTCCACGTCGGGTTCACGGTGTGTGTCTCACGCAACGATATGATATCGTCCCCATACTTCTCCAGTGTGAGCCGATCGTGGAACACGCGAGTGGCAAAATTATGGTGATTCTGATTCCATTTGTCCACAGGGTTTATTGTAACGTACAATGCTCCTTTGGAAGCACCGGGGTCGGCCACATACTCGTTACGCGCTTGTCGGGAATCTCGAGGAGTGGATACTTGAATCGATTGACGGTATCATTGTCCCATTCTCTATCGAGGTCTGTCACCATTTTGTCCCCGCCATATAGTGCGTGATTACTCAGAACCCGCAATGCCAGTGTTACGACCTGGGGAACGACTGCGTTACCAAGGGCTTGTATCCGTTCAGTGTAGCCATCAGTCTTTTTCGCAGGCCTAGGGAGTGACCGCTCCAGTCGCACAAAGTTGTGAACGTAAGGGTGCGACATGCTCGACAGTATATTGGGCGACGCAGCTCCAGGACGAACAGCCAGGCAGTACCACCTCCGACGAATGTGCCGCGCACCCACGTCTGAAGCTGCGAATGTCCCCGAAATCACCTTGAACCCCTGCTTTCTGAAATCGCTCTCGATGCGTTTGAGCCCATCAGCAATATTGCGGATGTTGGGGGAGTTCTCCATGAGGACAGTGTCAATGTCTGCCAACTCGTCCACCAGCCGCAGGATCTGGAAATACAATCCAGATTTGTTGCTTTTGATGCCAAGCTTTTTTCCGGGCCGGACAATTGACACGTCCTGGCATGGAAAGCCCGCTGTGATCATCGTTGGCCTGTCCCGCAGCTGCTTACCGTTCAAAGTGCGCACGTCATCAAACACCGGTGCCTTCGGCAGCTGCCCGTCTGCCATGCGCGCCAACAACACCGATTTAGCAAACGGGTCGATCTCGCAATATGCGACGGGCTTGGCGACGTCACGCAATGCGAGCGCATGCCCGCCTATGCCACTGAACAGGTCTAGTGTGCGTATTTTAGGCATCTTGTTTATCAATACTTTGAATTTTAAAGGCATCTTGTTTATCAATAGTTTGAATTTTAAATGCATCACCCCATGGGTGCGCAAAATGGCAAGACAACAGCCTGGTGTATAAAGTACCAGTCCAACCTGTAGGGTCGCGTCATGGCTAAGTACAGCACGACGCGCTTGGACGAGGTGCCGCAGCCTGAGCGCCGCCGCCGCACCGAGCCCACGCAGCAAACGGCCGAGCTCGTCCTGGACCCAGATGACCCCGAGGAGCGCGAGGCGCTAAACAAGCAGCTGCGCGACGAGAAGCTCATGACTGACCGCGTTACAAGCGAGGTCACCAAGATGTTGTACCGCTTCTGCAAGCTCAACCCAGAGTTCATCGGAACCAGGTCCAACTTTGAGGCTGGCCTGAAGAGCTTTTCCAGGTCTCCAGATGCGAGACGAGTTTTGTTCCATGTGGGCCTTCAAGATATGGTGAATAGTGGTGTGATGAACCAGGTATCTTCAGATCCCATCAAGTACCAGTCCAACCTGTAGGGTATCCCATGAGGGCTTCAATCCACTCGGAGTTGATCACGTATTTCTTGCACGCTTCTAGAACACCGGTGTACTTGAATTGGCTCTGGATACCCTGTTCGTAGAAGATCCGATTGGCCATGTTGCCCCATTCATGTCCAGAACCAGCTCGGGTGAAATGTCGTACCCTCCAATGTCTCGGGTCGCGAATTAGCGTAGGCCACAACCACGTAGTTGCGGTCACGTGTGGGGTATTGTAAGACAGCAAAGGGTACCGATTAATGTCTTGTGAGTCGACAGGAACAGAACAGATCACTTCGTCCTAGACGCTTGCAATGACCTTCGGGACAACAACGTTTCCGAGAGATCCATACCTCCTGTAGTTGGCAGATGGTTGGCCTTCTAGTTTCAAAAGAACTGGAATGCTGTCGAGGTTATCGAAGTTGTGTCGGAAAGAAGTACACGGGATGTCGATATCTGACTGTTTGTCGATAGCTACCATACACCACCTGCGCCGCTCGTGTTGAGTGCCGACATCGCTCGCCTTTCTGTACACGGATTGGAACCGGAATCCGAGGGATCGCAGCTCGCGTTCGATATTGTCGAGTCCTCTATGTTTGATCATGGGCGAGTTCTCCATCACGATCACAGAAATCCTATGGTTCCGGTGTCTGCGAAACTCCCTGACGAGTCTGAAGATGTGCTTGTACAGACACGAACGTTCTCCAGTGATGCATGCGCCTTTCCTGGCGGAAGAGATGTCCTGGCACGGGAACGACGCAGTGATGACGTCGGGTAGTTCCGGAACGTCTACCGCCTTGAGTGTTGTGACGTCCTCGAAGATGGGGGCCTTGTCGATGTTCTCGCGCTTCATGTTGGACTCCAACACGCTCCTTGCGAAGGGGTCGATCTCGCAGTAGGCAACCGTCTTGCAGATCAAACGTAGGGCCAACGCGTTCCCACCGATCCCCGAGAACAGATCGAGACATTTGAGCTTCTTTTGCCGATGCATATTATTTATTACATTAATGACTACACAAATTTAACAGGGAGGTCATGCGATGATTCTGTCCACGTCGGGTTGCTACACCATTAGGCTACACCGTAAGGTGTGCCGTACACGAGGCGGTTTCATTTTAGTATTCCGTCGACTGTAATAGGACAACGACAATCAAATACCAGGTCGTGCCATACTCAGAGTGGGGAGTGAAGTGACGTCCACTTTCTTGGATACCCCATCAACGTCTCTACCCACTCTGGGTTTAATGTATTGAGTTTTCTCGCCTCTTTCACATCAGTAAACCCAAATTGAGCTTGGATTTCTTTGTCAAAAAATACACGCGTCACTAGCATTCCATTCCGGCGACCATCTAACGAGTTCTTTGGATACCAATTAGATAAACTATGTAGTGGTGTAGGCCAGTAAGTCTTTGTAAATGTCACTGGAGGAAGTCGAATATCTCGATGCATTATCTTGTTCAGCGCAACAACCACGCAGATCGGCACGACAGCATTACCCAACGCAGAACATCTCGCAATGTACTTGGCTTTCTCTTCACCGGTTTGTATCAAAGGGGAGACTTTCTCAATCGCACCGAAGTCAAATGGTTTGAAATGTAATGCAGGAAACTCTACCGTTGTGTGTTTGTTTGTAGACAACATGAACCATCGTTTACGAACGTGATGCGCACCCAAAGAAGCGGCATCCTGAATAATCCAATTGCTCGCGAACCTTGCTTTTGTGAACCGATTAACAAGAACCGACAGCCCCCGATTGACAATCATAGGAGAGTTCTCCATCATGACAAAAGATACGTGGTGATCATGACTGTCTAGCAATTCGTCGATCAACCTAAATACGTGTTTGTACAGCCTTGAGCGAGACCCTTGCACACCCCCTTTGCCCTTTCCTGCAGCAGATATGTCTTGGCATGGAAAAGATGTCGTGATGACGTCCGGGAGAGCGGGCAAGTCGGTCGCCTTGAGTTTCGTGACATCTGGGAAGATCGGCGCTTTGTCGAGGTTCTTGCGCTTCATGTTGGCTTCGAGAACATCGCGGGCAAAAGGGTCGATCTCACAGTAGGCAATCGTCTTGCATATCGAACGTAGGGCCAATGCGTTACCCCCAATCCCCGAGAACAGATCGAGACACTTGAGCTTCTTTTGCCGATGCATATTATGTATTACATTAATGACTACACAAACTTATGCGATGATGATGTCATGACTTGGTCTGGATGATTATAAGGTGTGTCTGACTTTATTTGAGAACAACTGTATAGAATGACCACCATTGTATTGTCAACATCCAGCATCCGGCTTGCCAAGCAGACGTTCAAGCCTGTCGACAATCTCCAGGACAGTCTCTACATGCTGGCTTTGAGTTCAAATGTGCCTCCGCCATGGGACTTTGAGGTTCGCAACACGCAAGGAGACCTGCTGAATCTCACCTCCACACGTTGTGTTTCCAAGGAGCCGTTGTTTGCTACTGTCAAGGCAGATGCCGTAGCTGCTATTTCAGCCAAGGTTGAGAAGCAAGCGGACGAGCTGGCGCTGTTGCTGAAAGCAGCAACGGCATCGGGTAGAATTCAGCTCTGCGCCTGTGCAGCAACTGTCATAAAGGCTGCAACTAGCGCTGTCTTTGAAACCACCAGCAGCTCACGTATTTCCAACAAGGTTTCAACTCCCGAGGTCACATGGCTGGCCACCAACGCAAGCCTGTCGCCTCCTGAGTTTGCTGAGCGATTTGACTATCGACGCAACAACAGCGTTGCTCACCAGGAGACCGGCCCGCTGCTGGAGGAGGAGGTCGAGAGATGCAAGGAGCTATTGTCAGCGCTTCCAGTCCTGCGCATCAAGCACCACTGGGAGGCCTGGGTCATCGATGTCTACACCGAGCTCGCAGCAGCGTTCCCTCTTCGCTTCCCTTGATATTATCATTTATAAGATATTAGATATTAGATAATCATCACAAGGCCATAACTCGGATGCAATTGGCCAAGGTGAGGTTTCCGCCCGCATCATTGCCATGCCACCAACTTTCCTGGGTGCCGCACTACAGTCGGCGGAGAGGTAAAATGAAACATACGGAGTCTGCAGGATGGAGAGCCTCTTCAACCTGCTGCACACCCCAAGGTTGCCAAAACGCAACGATCTGCAGTTTTTTCGAGTATAAAAAGGTGTGTCCAACTACCATTCGATGATATCCGAGAGCATGGCATCAGAGGGCGAGGAGCATCCTTCGGAATTTGATGGCCATACAAGTCGGCTTCGGCGTCAGCGTTGGTCAGAGAATCAGGCTCGCGAAGAAGACATCGATCCGCGGGCGATTCGGGCGGCGTTGGAGCTTATGAAGGCGTTGCAGCAGCAAAACGATAAGCAGCAGGAGGAGATTATGAAGGCGTTGCAGCAGCAAAACGATAAGCAGGAGGAGGAGCGTGCACGGCGGCAGCAGGAGCTCGAGGCGAGGCTGAAAGCGGAGCAGCAGATAAACGCACAGCAGCAGCAGATAAACGCACAGTAGCAGCAGATAAACGCACAGCTGAAGCAGCAACTGCTAACCGCGCTGCAGCAGGCTCCTGGATATGGATATGACGATAATGAAGTCTTTGAGGTCAAGAGTGCGCGTGACGCTGGGGACGAGGCGTGGCACAGTGCAAACATCGAACGAATCAACAACACGATGGTTGTCAATTACGACGAGGAGGTCAGGATTGGAGACATGACCAACATCTCTGTCGAGCTCATCTACTACACAGTGGTGGACTACGGCAAGTCCCGCATCTGCATCACAATTGGACCCGAGCAGTGCCAGAAGTCTGCGTACATTGCGATCCACGTGATCGTCGCATCCCTGATTGGCCGGCCTAGCATCAACTTCATCAAGGACGTCAAGGCCAGTGTTGAAACGACTTGCAATGAGAAGATCGGCAACATCCTGAAACCATTTGGCATCGAGGCGCTGTTTGTGAATGACAAGAAGAAACTCGTGAACATGGCCGCCGTAGACATCGAGAAGTTCAAGGCCGGGAAGCTCTCCATCATTGCGCAGACGAACCATCTCATGGTCAAAAACGTCCACGAATTTGTGCGCAAGAACAAGGTGTTTGACATCGCAATGACGCTAGACGAGGCGGACGCGGTATTCTCCTCGTCGATTGACAAGGGCAACATCGTGGACAGCACGGACAAGAGTAAGCGCGAACAGGAGGTGCTCAGGTTATTCGATATCAACGAGGTGGAGTACGTCCCGTTCAGAAACGGACGCATCAGATGCTCGGCATTCGTGAGCGCGACGCACATGAGCACTATTAACCTCATCCATCAGACGGGGTTCACGATGAGCTTACATGCGATGGACCTGGAAGCTGTCAAGGAAAAGGGGTACGCCGTGAGCGACGCCGTGGTACCTTTCAAGAACGCAGAGGGACAGCACGTGTGGATCCCCGGTCCGGCGAACAACAAGAACCAATACCATCTCAAGTCAGATGAGACGGATATGTTCATGAAGGAGTTTGTCAAGGACTGCGCCGTACCAGGTCGAAAGGGGGGCTTCCTCATGGTGGTGATGTCGCCATACATCATCTCGACCTGCGCCACAAATGCCAACAACGTGGTCAAGCACCTATTGGATAAGTACGCCGAGCACTCCAAGAACGAAGAGAGCAGTCCGAGCAAATACGTGATTGGCATGGTAGTCAGCGGCACTGGGATCAAGGTCTACGAGATGGGCCTGGAGACCAATGTCATCAAGGAGCTTCCTCAGGGCGAGGCAATCGGCAAACCCATGTTATCCACAGTCATCAAATGGATCGACAATGAGTATGGTATCTGGACTCCTCTCATCGCGTCGGGCGCCAAGTGCTTAACCCGCGGTGTCAGCATGCGATCAGAGAAACGCGTGCTGACTCACATGATCGTCACTCCGACCGCGGGCACCAACGTCTGCGACGTCCACCAGACGGTCATGCGCTGCGGAGGGCACACTATCAACGTGCGCAAGGAGAACGGTTTCGAATACAAGGTCAAGACGCTGCTACAGGAGAGCGACCACCACATCATCGTCAACCTGTTCGATCTGGTGGTCCAGTGGCTCGAGAGCAAGATCGTGCCTGGCGCGCAGGAGGAGTGGCTCGAGAACCGGGCAACCAACGTGATTCTAATGAAAATGATCGAAAGCCGTCCTCTCGCATCTCGGGGATCCGGGAAGCAGCTCGCGCACGACATCGAGCAACAGAGCTCCCAGGCGAGGCGTGGGTCCGTGCCGAACGAGACGTACACAGCGAAGCGTGCTCGCCAGGATGCAAACAAGAAAGCAAGGGATAACAAGCTTGACGAGCGCATCAAACAGGAGCGCGCTGACCGTGCCTCGTACGAGGAGAACAAGGACAAGGCCCTCAGCACCATCGATCCCGGCGAGCTGATGAGCCTGCCGATGGCGGTTCGCCACACGGAATTGTTCAAGCACAGGGGTTACGTGCAGACCCCCGGCGTCATGATGATCGATGTACCCAAGGTGGGTGGTTTTCACCTCTGCTACTGTCGGCGGAACAGTTAAATGAAACATCCAAATAAACGGTATAAGGCGGCGACAGACATTATAGTGTATGAGTGGATGGTCCTACAAAATGGACCACGGTACGGGGGAAAAGGCGATCGCTTTTGGGCCACGGTACCGGGGAAGAGGCGATCGCTTAAGTGCGGCTGGTCCTTCAATGGACACTATCGAAAGTACTGACAAAAGAACGATACGGAGTCTGCAGGATGGAGAGCCGTGATCTAAAAAAGAACCACGATGTTCTCTTTAACAAACATCCTGCAATTTGTTGATTCAAAATCGTATTGTTGTAGACACCACTCGGTCCCCCCTCCGGTGGTCGCGACAACATTAGGTTACACCATAATGTGTGCCGTACACGAAGCGGTTTCATTTTAGTATTCCGTCGACTGTACTATATGAAATATATACCACAAATCATCGCCACCTGTCTAACTATGCCCCCCCTCCCCACAGAACGACGCATCCTCTGCCGCAGCCGCAACCAAGCATGTCATCTCGATGGTCGAGGACGAGCTCAAGACAAACAATCCCGACTTCAAGTTCGAGCTCGCCTGCAAGAATCAGGAGTCGAAATTCTTGATGTCTTACAAGGGCAACACGCGCCTCGCGGGCAAGACTCTGAACGACTGGAGCAACTGCTACACCGCGTACATCCTGCGACCAGTACAGCGCAACCCCGACGCTGCAACCGGCAGTGTCACGCCCACAGCCACGTGGGAGTTCGTGATCAAAGATGGTCAAAGATGCGTCATGGCCAAGTACAAAACGACAGGCGTGGAACCGCCTGTCATTGCATCCGCAACATCGGGAGGAGGCGCCCCGCGTCTGGAGATCGTGATTGATGACGGTGAGGAGAACGACGACGAGGTGACGCGCGCCATGCTCTCGAAGCTCAACTCAAAGAGCGCCAGCCTCAACCTGCTCGTGCGCTTCTGCTCACGCAACCCACGCTTCATCGGGACAGTCAGGGAGTTCAACAACTCTCTGCGGACGTTCAACAAGAAAGAGTATGACAATCTCGTGTCTAGGCGCTTGAACATGATGGATGAAGCACCTCTTCACGGAGGGACACTCGCCCAAATTATGAAGAATAATGTCGTCCAGACTCACTCAATCTCCCCGACAAAGTACATGGCGATTCAGACTGCAGAGTGGACAGTGGCTCTGCCTTGACCGCATGCAACCAACTGTGAAAGTTTCAATCAAAGTGCTTTGTCCAATCATCTGGATATCCCATCAAAGCTTCCACCCACATGGGATTGATCATCCAAACGGTCCGAGCTATCTTCACGTTGCTGTAACCAAATGCAAGTTTTGTGTCTTTCTCGTGAAACACTCGCACAGACAGCATTCCGAACCTCCTACCGTCGAATGTTGGATATGGAGTCCACGTCCGAAGGTTATGTAAAGGAGTGGGCCACATACTTTTGACCGCTCGATCAGGATATACCATTATAGTTTGGGGGTCAAGGTCTTCGGAGATTCGATGCGAATACCCCATCAGCTTATTCCATGCTGTTGATACCGCAAGCGGAACAACAGCATTTCCCAGTGCACATAATCGTTTGAATTCGCCAACACCTTTCCCGACAAGACGAGGGATGTCGTCTAGTTTTTCAAAATCAAAATTCGATACAATTTCTCTAAGGACAACTGAAGAACCATTCTTAATAGTGCACATCATGAACCAGCAACGTCTGAGATGCTTCGCTCCGATCGATGCTGCATCCTGATAAATCCATTTGCATGTATAACCAATCCGGTTCATTTGTTTAACAACAACGGGCAAACCACGGTGGACAATCATAGGAGAGTTCTCCATCAACACAATATCAACCTTATGATTCCGTTGTGCTCGTATCTCTCGGATCAAACGAATGATATGGATATACAGATTCGAACGGTCACCAGTAATACCAGCACCTTTACCAGCCAGGGATATGTCTTGACATGGGAAAGACGCTGTGATAACTTCAGGAAGGGTCGACAGGACCTTTGCATTGAGCTTGGTCACGTCCTCGAAGATGGGGGCCTTGTCGAGCGTCTTGCGCTTCATGTTGGACTCCAACACGCTCCTTGCGAAGGGGTCGATCTCACAGTAGGCAATCGTCTTGCAGATCGAACGTAGGGCCAATGCGTTACCCCCAATCCCCGAGAACAGATCGAGACACTTGAGCTTCTTTTGCCGATGCATATTATTTATTACATTAATACACAAATTTAACAGGGAGGTCATGCGATGGATGATGTCATGACTTGGTCCAGTTTTGGGGAAAGCCCATGAGGGCTTCTGTCCACGTCGGGTTCACGGTGTGTGTCCCACGCAACGATATGATATCGTCCCCATACTTCTCCATTGTGAGCCGATCGTGGAACACGCGAGTGGCAAAATTATGGTGATTATGATTCCATTTGTCCACAGGGTTTATTGTAACGTACAATGCTCCTTTGGAATGCACCGGGGTCGGCCACATACTCGTTACTCTCTTGTCGGGAATCTCGAGTAGTGGATACTTGACTCGATTGACGGTATCATCGTCCCATTCTCTATCGAGGTCTGTCACCATTTTGTCCCCGCCATATAGTTGTTCTCAAATAATTTTGGGACACTCAGTATAATTTGAATGATATCCCCTGAAACCAGATACATGTCCGTGGTTCACTACAAATATTTTTTGAGGAGTCTGAGGAAGGTTTGTAATACATACAACGTGTCCAAGAGCTCACTACATAGATGGGTCAATGCTGATCAGGTGGGTAAAAGTAAGCGTTTAAAACGAAAAAGGAAAGAATTGTCCATGCTTTTACGTTCCACGATATCCAATAATATTGCAGAGAACCCCTTCATAACATGCAAGGATTTGGTAGGTATAATTTGCAAGAGTTGTAATGTGAGATTATCGATCAGTACGGCATCGAGACACATAAAACAATGTGGATTTTCTAGGAAGAAGGCGTTTCCCACAGTTCTCTACGGACATTCAAAAGAAAATGTAGAAATGTTCTGTGACAAGGACAGAGAAAGCTCTAACGTTGTTTGTATCGACGAAGCAGGATTTTACAAAGATCACGAAGACAGCAGGGGGGGGGCAGACGACAACACTACAGTCATTTTTAGACAGATGACTGGCGGTGGATTTAGAAGAAAGCGTCGGATAGCTGGGGGGCGCGCAAGACGGACACGTGAGCCACATTCGAAAAAGACTATAACCTCTCAATAGCCTCTGGCATCTGGTTGAGCAGACGACCCAGTTCATCACATGCGTCACAGGCGTCATTGAACAACGGGAAAAGCAAGCCCCTCAGGACGGCGCCGGTGGTTCTCGTGGTATCATCCACATGGAAGCTGATGTCCCAGTGTCCAGATGTTTTGTTTGACAGTATCAGCCATGGAATGTAGTGCTTGGCAAAATTGCGGAGAGTGTTTGCCGTCACGCCCCCTTTGATAATGTACTCAGTTGTGCGCTCCTTAATAACCCGCAGCTCGGCAAATCTGGGATCCAAGAATGTCCTGTCCTGAGCCCAATACACATCGGCGGCAGCAGGAAGTACCTGCATCTTCTTCTCAACGTACACTGCAATTCCATCCAACAAGGATACAAGCAACGCTGTGCCGGTCTGAAAGTTGTAGCACAGATCGTCGTGACTGCATCCCGGCAGAGCAGCAGCAGATGCAGCCATCAAGTGAGCCCGGATATGGAGGAGCGCATTGTGAAATGAAAGCATGACACCTGGGTCATTTATCCCAGCCACCGTTTCAAACAAGTCTCCCCCCCCCTGCAAAAAATATGCAAGAGTCAGCATGTTCTGTTGTATTTATTTCATCATTCTCCCTTACACTGTACAGTTGTTCTCAAATAAAGTGGGACACACCGCATGAAATAACAGGGAACTCACTCGCACGTCCACACGAAAACTGAGGAAACGATGTCGATACTCTTGGGGGATCATCACTCACTCACTCAAAGATGACGGGAAAGTAATCGCAAACGGTCAGCAGGGAAATGATGCCGTGATGCCGACACAAAACCTTCCACCTTGGCAACATTCACGCATCGGACATGCTGATTTGTGATTCCTCGGTGCTGATATCTCAAGCTAGCGAGTCGTTCCGGATGCTCTAAATTCTGAGGAAGGAACGCCCATTACTTTTTTGTAGCTCCGAATATTCAGACAGTCTTGCCGTCGACCACTTTTTCGTTTGTTTTTGTGGGGCGTTCGGAGTGCGACATGTGAAAAGTAATGAGACATAATATTACGAACACATTTCCAATGGAAATGAAAGACATGCTATCATCGTCATCTTCTCGCTCGGTCTCAGACGTTGTGGTTGCTTGGTACAACGAACCGGGGGTGGAACGATGGGTATCCGCGCTTGCTTTTGCGTTTTCGGAGCGTCCTGCAGGCAAGCGGTATTACCGGATATTCGTGTTCCAGAAGGGTAGTACTGCCGAAGATGCAAAGCAACGTTTGTTCGATGTCTTGGGTACAAAGTGTAGTGATGTCGATGTCTTTTTCGAGCATCTGGATAATGTGGGTCGTGAGGCAGATACGTGGTTGCATTACACGGTGGCGCGTTTGCGTGCTGGCGACATGCCTGTGAACCGTGTGGCATTCTTTCAGGGTGATCCTTGGGACCATTTTGGGACGCAGCATGGCGGCAGGGAGAGGAATCTAGATGTGTTTTCATCAAAGCTTGTGGCATTGCTTGCGCCTACCGCTCATCCGATGGCATCGAACCCTGAGCCATTGTTTTGCAACCTGATGAGCGAGTCGCGTGTCATGCGGAGAGGGCTCTCGCACCCTCAACGTCTGGACCTTGAGCGGGTTTGGGTTGAGGCCTTCGGATGCGAATGTAAGGTGGACAGTTATGTGTTCGCTGCGGGGGCGCAGTACCTTGTGGACGCCGTGCGCCTTTCTCAAGAAAAGCCATTGTCTTGGTGGACGTCCCTTCATCATAAATTGCGTGCTGACGAGATCAATGCTTGGGAGATAGAGCGGTTTTGGTGATGGTGTATAAAAACAAATGGCATCTTTTTGGTGATGGTGTATAAAAACAAAATGCATCTTTTTGGTGATGGTGTATAAAAACAAAATGCATCTTTTTGGTGATGGTGTATAAAAACAAAATGCATATTTTTGGTGATGGTGTATAAAAACAAAATGCATATTTTTGGTGATGGTGTATAAAAACAAAATGCATATTTTTGGTGATGGTGTATAAAAACAAAATGCATATTTTTGGTGATGGTGTATAAAAACAAAATGCATCATGCCTGGAATAAGCATTGTTTCAAACATGAACGATCACTCCGCTACCGCTACCGCTACCGCTACCGCTACCGCTACCGCTACCGCTACCGCTACCGCTACCGCTACAGCTGCTCCTCCTCCTCATTACTTGCGTCGTAGCATCAAACGAATACCATTAAAAGATGATGGCGCTGTCGACTACGATGAAAAGCTTAAAAGGAGATTGGATACATCAATTACCATTTCATGCACAAGAAAGAAGTACTTGAACGCAGAATACAACAGTTGGAGCAGGAGAGGGAAAAGCAAATCAAATTCGCAACCGATCGGAACACTATTGCCCAATTGGAAGGCAACGTTGATTTGGTGCGGGCCGCTGAAAACTATCTTCGTGTTGAAGCGATCGAGGATGAGTGTTGGGCTTCGAAAGCCATCTTGAAACCGCCTGAGGATCTAAATTCAGTAGAGTAGAAAATTCAAATCCGCAGTGAGGCAGGAACACCCATTCTGTACCGCTTGCAGATACCGCCAGGCAAGTGCAACCAAGGGTTTATAGGGTTTATCCCAACTCATTATTTATTTATACCATCCTGTGCGCTTGCATGCATGTACACACATGTTCATCGAACATGCATTCGCACACGCGATCATCGTTTCCACTCCTAACGTGTCCCTATGACATTCTTGATCGTATTGCCCTATTCTCTTCCAACCCCAAGATTGTATTAGTGTGTAAAACTCTGCACAACAGATTTTCGGGATGGCCCCTTACCGGATTGATCCAACCACCACAGCGAGTTGGAGAGATGATGGCGAAAGGGGGGCGCGCCGACCTTCTAGCAGTATGCTTGGTGTCCAATCCTCTTGTAGAGGTTAAGGGGGCCCTACAATTGAGGGCGAACCAAAATGAAAACAAGCTTCTCTATGTGGCTGCCAAGGCAGGTCACGCAGATGTCTGCAAGCTGCTCATGGATCCAGCGGTGGCTGGACTTGAGTTCAGGGCCCTGGCGAACTCTAGCGACAGCTGGGCATTGTGGGTGGCTGCAAAGGAAGGTCACACAGATGTCTGCAAGCTGCTGATTGATCCAGAGGTGGCTGGACTTGAGTATAGGGCCCGGGCGAACTCTAGCGACAGCTGGGCATTGTGGGCGGCTGCCAAGGAAGGTCACGCAGATGTCTGCAAGCTGCTGATGGATCCAGAGGTGGCTGGACTTGAGTATAGGGCCCGGGCGAACTCTAGAGACAGCTGGGCATTGTGGGCGACTACCAAGGCAGGTCTGGCAGATGTCTGCAAGCTGCTCATGGATCCAGAGGTGGCTGGACTTGAGTTCAGGGCCCGGGCGAACTCTGTCAACAGCTGGGTCTTGCGTGAGGCTGCAAAGGAAGGTCACGCAGATGTATGCAAGCTGCTGATGGATCCAAAGGTTGCTGGACTTGAGATCAGGGCCCTGGCGAACTCTAGCGACAGCTCGGCATTGTGTGAGGCTGCAAAGGAAGGTCACGCAGATGTCTGCAAGCTGCTGATGGATCCAGCGGTGGCTGGACTTGAGTTCAGGGCCCTGGCGAACTCTAGCGACAGCTGGACCTTGTGGGAGGCTGCAAAGGAAGGTCACGCAGATGTCTGCAAGCTGCTCATGGATCCCGAGGTGGCTGGACTTGAGTACTGGACCCGGGCGAACAATGCCAACAGCAGGGCCTTTGGGGCGGCGGCCAATGCAGGCCACGCAGATGTCTTCAAGCTGCTGATGGATCCAGCAGTGGCTGGATTCAATTGCAGGGCCCGGGCGAACTCTAGCGACAGCTGGGCCTTGTGGACGGCTGCCAAAGAAGGCCACGCAGATGTATGCAAGCTGCTGATGGATCCAGCAGTGGCTGGACTCAAGTACAGGGCCAGGGCGAACAATATCAACAGCAGGGCCTTGTGGGCGGCTGCCAAGGCAGGTCACGCAGATGTCTGCAAGCTGCTAATGGATCCAGAGGTGTCTGGACTTGAGTTCAGGGCCCGGGCGAACTCTGTCAACAGCTGGGCCTTGTGGGCGGCTGCGGAGGCCGGTCACGCCGATGTCTGCTTGCTTTAGATGGATCCAGAGGCGGCTGGCCCCGAGTATAGGGCCATTGTGAAACTTGACAGCAGCTGGGTCTTGTGTTAGGCAAGACACGTTTCTTGCCACCGTAGAGCAAGTATTTGTCCACTCTCCTCAAACTCTTCAGCAATGTGCTCAGTTTGCTCAAGCGAAAATATAGCTGCGTGTGCCCAATAATTCCAGATGTAGCATAAATATTTGATTATGAGGCAGGAACTCTTTGAAAATGATTATTGATGCGCACGATGTGAGCCAGCACTTTGACTTTTCAGGCTACTTTGAAGATGTAACTTCTATGTCTTTACAGTCCTTGAATGTTTTGTGTCAATCTCCTGAAGACAATATCTGTATTGACAAGATCGGTTACAAAACTTGATGAAACTTGAATTCCTTAATGTAAGAAAGAAAGACAATTTGCACCAGTACATTTGTTCCTGCCTCCCGGTGGGATTTTGACTGGTTTCGGAGCCCGGTCTGGTCGGAATCGCAATTCCGAGGAGAGCTAAATCTCTGGTTGGCGAGTGAGTCGTTCGTACGGCTCTAACTTCTGCTTTGAAAATTCAAAAACATCGCCGGGAGGCAGGAACACCCATTCTGTACCGCTTGCAGATACCGCCAGGCAAGTGCCGCTTGCCGCTTGCCGCTTGCATGCCAGGCAAGTGCCGCTTGCCGCTTGCATGCCAGGCAAGTGCAACCAAGGGTTTATAGGGTTTATAGGGTTTATCCCAACTCATTATTTATTTATACCATCCTGTGCATAAAATTGTCAACGCTTCTAGTCTGATTTTATTTATACCATCCTGTGCGCTTGCATGCATGTACACACATGTTCATCGAACATGCAGTCGCACACGCGATCATCGTTTCCATTCCTAACGTTTCCCCATGACATTCTTGATCGTATTGCCCTATTCTCTTCCAACCCCAAGATTGTATTAGTGTGTAAAACTCTGCACAACAGATTTTCTGGATGGCCCCTTACCGGACTGATCCAACCACCACAGCGAGTTGGAGAGATGATGGCGAAAGGGGGGGGCGCCGACCTTCTAGCAGTATGCTTGGTGTCCAATCCTCTTGTACATGTTAAGGGGGCCCTACAATTGAGGGCGAACCAAAATGAAAACAAGCTTCTCTATGTGGCTGCCAAGGCAGGTCACGCAGATGTCTGCAAGCTGCTGATGGATCCAGAGGTGGCTGGACTTGAGTTCAGAGCCCTGGCAAACTCTAGCGACAGCATGCCCTTGTGGGTGGCTGCCAAGGATGTTCACGCAGATGTATGCAAGCTGCTGATGGATCCAGAGGTGGCTGGACTTGAGTTCAGAGCCCTGGCGAACACTAGCGATAGCTGGGTCTTGTGGGCGGCTGCCAAGGCAGGTCACGCAGATGTCTGCAAGCTGCTGATGAATCCAGAGGTGGCTGGACTTGAGTTCAGGGCCCGGGCGAACTCTATCAACAGCTTGGCCTTGCGTGGGGCTGCAAAGGAAGGTCACGCAGATGTCTGCAAGCTGCTGATGGATCCAGCGGTGGCTGGACTTGAGTTCAGGGCCCTGGCGAACTCTAGCGACAGCTGGGCATTGCGTGAGGCTGCAAAAGAAGGTCACGCAGATGTCTGCAGGTTGCTGATGGATCCAGCGGTGGCTGGACTTGAGTTCAGGGCCCTGGCGAACTCTAGCGACAGCTGGGCCTTGCGTGAGGCTGCAAAGGAAAGTCACGCAGATGTCTGCAAGCTGCTCATGGATCCAGAGGTGGCTGGACTTCAGTTCAGAGCCCGGGCGAACTCTAGTGACAGCAGGGCCTTGTCTGCGGCTGCAAAGGAAGGTCACTCAGATGTCTGCAAGCTGCTCATGGATCCAGAGGTGGCTGGGCTTGAGTACAGGGCCAGGGCGAACAATATCAACAGCAGGGCCTTGCGTGAGGCTGCACAAGAAGGTCACGCAGATGTTTGCAAGCTGCTGATGGATCCAGAGGTGGCTGGACTTGAGTACAGGGCCCTGGCGAACTCTAGCGACAGCTGGGCCTTGCTTGAGGCTGCCAATGCAGGTCACGCAGATGTCTGCAAGCTGCTGATGGATCCAGCAGTGGCTGGACACAAGTACAGGGCCAGGGCGAACAATATCAACAGCAGGGCCTTGGGGGCGGCTGCAAAGGCAGGTCACGCAAATGTCTGCAAGCTGCTGATGGATCCAGCGGTGGCTGGACTTGAGTTCAGGGCCCGGGCGAACTCTGTCAACAGCAGGGCTTTGGGGGCGGCTGCCAAGGCAGGTCACGCAGATGTCTGCAAGCTGCTCATGGGATCCAGCGGTGGCTGGACTTGAGTTCACGGCCCGGGCGAACTCTGTCAACAGCTGGGCCTTGTGGGCGGCTGCGAAGGCCGGTCAAGCCGATGTCTGCTGGCTTTTGATGGATCCTGAGGCGGCTGGCCCCGAGTACATGGCCATTGTGAAACTTGACAGCAGCTGGGTCTTGTGTTAGGCAAGACATGTTTCTTGCCACCGTATAGCAAGTATTTATCCACTCTCCTCAAACTTTTCAGCAATGTGTTCAGTTTGCTCAAGCGAAAATATAGCTGCGTGTGCCCAATAATTCCAGATGTAGCATAAATATTTGATTATGAGGCAGGAACTCTTTGAAAATGATTATTGATGCGCACGATGTGAGCCAGCACTTTGACTTTTCAGGCTACTTTGAAGATGTAACTTCTATGTCTTTACAGTCCTTGAATGTTTTGTGTCAATCTCCTGAAGACAATATCTGTTGTATTGACAAGATCGGTTACAAAACTTGATGAAACTTGAATTCCTTAATGTAAGAAAGAAAGACAATTTGCACCAGTACATTTGTTCCGGCCTCCCGGAGGGATTTTGACTGGTTTCGGAGCCTGGTCTGGTCGGAATCGCAATTCCGCGGAGAGCTGAATCTCTGGTTGGCGAGTGAGACGTTCGTACGGCTCTAACTTCTGCTTGGAAAATTCAAAAACATCGCCGGGAGGCAGGAACACCCATTCTGTACCGCTTGCAGATACCGCCAGGCAAGTGCCGCTTGCCGCTTGCCGCTTGCATGCCAGGCAAGTGCAACCAAGGGTTTATAGGGTTTATAGGGTTTATCCCAACTCATTATTTATTTATACCATCCTGTGCATAAAATTGTCAACGCTTCTAGTCTGATTTTATTTATACCATCCTGTGCGCTTGCATGCATGTACACACATGTTCATCGAACATGCAGTCGCACACGCGATCATCGTTTCCATTCCTAACGTTTCCCCATGACATTCTTGATCGTATTGCCCTATTCTCTTCCAACCCCAAGATTGTATTAGTGTGTAAAACTCTGCACAACAGATTTTCTGGATGGCCCCTTACCGGACTGATCCAACCACCACAGCGAGTTGGAGAGATGATGGCGAAAGGGGGGCGCGCCGACCTTCTAGCAGTATGCTTGGTGTCCAATCCTCTTGTACAGGTTAAGGGGGGCCTACAATTGTGGGCGAACCAAAATGAAAACAAACTTCTCTATGTGGCTGCCAAGGAAGGTCACGCAGATGTATGCAAGCTGCTCATGGATCCAGAGGTGGCTGGACTTGAGTTTAGGGCCAGGGCGAACTCTGTCAACAGCATGCCCTTGTGGGTGGCTGCCAAGGAAGGTCACGCAGATGTATGCAAGCTGCTGATGGATCCAGAGGTGGCTGGACTTGAGTTCAGAGCCCTGGCGAACTATAGCGACAGCAGGGCCTTGTATGTGGCTGCAAAGGAAGGTCACTCAGATGTATGCAAGCTGCTGATGGATCCAGAAGTGGCTGGACTTGAGTTCGGGGCCCGGGCGAACTCTTTCAACAGCTCGATCTTGAGTGAGGCTGCCTATGAAGGTCACGCAGATGTCTGCAAGCTGCTGATGGATCCAGCGGTGTCTGGACTTGAGTTCAGGGCCCTGGCGAACTCTGTCAACAGCATGCCCTTGTGGGTGGCTGCCAAGGAAGGTCACGCAGATGTATACAAGCTGCTGATGGATCCAGCAGTGGCTGGACTTGAGTTCAGGGCCAGGGCAAACAATATCAACAGCAGGGCCTTGGGGGCGGCTGCAAAGGCAGGTCACGCAGATGTCTGCAAGCTGCTGATGGATCCAGCAGTGGCTGGACTCAAGTACAGGGCCAGGGCGAACAATATCAACAGCAGGGCCTTGGGGGCGGCTGCCAAGGACGGTCACGCAGATGTCTGCAAGCTGCTCATGGATCCAGCGGTGGCTGGACTTGAGTTCAGGGCCCTGGCGAACTCTAGCAACAGCAGAGCCTTGTGGGCGGCTGCAAAGGAAGGTCACGCAGATGTGTGCAAGCTGCTGATGGATCCAGCGGTGGCTGGACTTGAGTTCAGGGCCCTGGCGAACTCTAGCGACAGCTGGGCCTTGTGGGCGGCTGCAAAGGCAGGTCTGGCAGATGTCTGCAAGCTGCTGATGGATCCAGCGGTGGCTGGACTCAAGTACAGGGCCCTGGCGAACTCTAGCGACAGCTGGGCCTTGTGTGAGGCTGCAAAGGAAGGTCACGCAGATGTCTGCAAGCTGCTGATGGGTCCAGAGGTGGCTGGACTTGAGTATAGGGCCCGAGCGAACTCTAGCTACAGCCGGGCCTGGGGGCGGCTGCCAAGTCAGTCCGCATATGTCTTGCAATCTGCGATGGGG
>JACBWV010000610.1:114987066-115145424 GCA_013435795.1 Chlamydomonas sp. ICE-L | reverse complement strand
ACGAGTTCAAGATTCTCAACGCGACCCATGCTACCTACGTCGCTTCCGTGGAGAAGTTTCGCATCGAGCAGGAGGAGAATGCCCGTAAATATGAGGAGAAGGTCCGTCTCAGAAATAGAGGGTGGAACATGAGGAGACTGAGGGTGGAGCATGAATACTGAGGAGAAGAGAGGGTGGAGAAGTGTCTTATCGATAAGATAGTTGTGTTTGTCCGGTTTGCTGAAATACGGGATGATGAACACGAATCCTCCACCGTGTGTCATGAATGGACGGACGGACGGTGTGGATGCGACAGTTTTTCCACCGTTTTGCGTGTGATGATCGGTTACAAAAACTTGATGGAACTTGAATTCCTTAATGTAGAAAGAAAGACAATTTGCACCAGTACATTTGTTCCTGCATCCCGGAGGGATTTGACTGGTTTCGGAGCCTGGTCTGGTCGGAATCGCAATTCCGCGGAGAGCTAAATCTCTGGTTGGCGAGTGAGTGAGTCGTTCTGCTTGGAAAATTCAAAAAAATCGCCGCGAGGCAAGTGCCGCTTGCCACTTAACGCTTGCAGATACCGCCAGGCAAGTGTAACCAAGGGTTTATAGGGTTTATCCCAACTCAGTATTTATTCATACCATCCTGTGCGATTGCATGCATTGTACACATATGTTCATCGAACATGCAGTCGCACACGCGATCATTCCTAACGTTTCCCCATGACATTCTTGATCGTATTGCTCTATTCTCTTCCAACCCCAAGATTGTATTAGTGTGTAAAACTCTGCACAACAGATTTTCTGGATGGCCCCTTACCGGACTGATCCAACCACCACAGCGAGTTGGAGAGATGATGGCGAAAGGGGGGCGCGCCGATCTTCTAGAAGTATGCTTGGTGTCCAATCCTCTTGTACAGCTTAAGGGGGCCCTACAATTGAGGGCAAACCAAAATGAAAACAATCTTCTCTATGTGGCTGCCAAGGCAGGTCACGCAGATGTCTGCAAGCTGCTGATGGATCCAGCGGTTGCTGGACTTGAGTACAGGGCCGTTGCGAACTCTAGCAACAGCAGGGCCTTGTGGGAGGCTTCCAGTGAAGGTCACTCAGATGTCTGCAAGCTGCTCATGGATCCAGCGGTGGCTGGAATTGAGTTCAGGGCCCTGGCGAACTCTAGCGAAAGCAGGGCCTTGTGGGCGGCTGCACAGGAAGGTCACGCAGATGTCTGCAAGCTGCTGATGGATCCAGAGGTGGCTGGACTTGAGTTCAGGGCCCAGGCGAACTCTAGCGACAGCTGGGCATTGTGGGCGGCTGCCAAGGAAGGTCACGCAGATGTCTGCAAGCTGCTCATGGATCCAGAGGTGGCTGGAATTGAGTTCAGAGCCCTGGCGAACTCTAGCGACAGCATGGCCTTGTGTGAGGCTGCAAAGGAAGGTCACGCAGATGTCTGCAAGCTGCTCATGGATCCAGCGGTGGCTGGACTTGAGTTCAGAGCCCTGGCGAACTCTAGCGACAGCAGGGCCTTGTGTGAGGCTGCAAAGGAAGGTCACGCAGATGTCTGCAAGCTGCTCATGGATCCAGCGGTGGCTGGAATTGAGTTAAGGGCCAGGGCGAACTCTAGAGACAGCAGGGCCTTGTGGGCGGCTGCAAAGAAAGGTCACGCAGATGTTTGCAAGCTTCTGATGGATCCAGCGGTGGCTGGACTTGAGTTCAGGGCCAAGGCGAACTCTAACGACAGCAGGGCCTTGTGGGAGGCTGCCAAGGAAGGTCACACCGATGTCTGCTTGCTGCTGATGGATCCAGAGGCGGCTGGCCCCGAGTACAGGGCCATTGTGAAACTTAACAGCAGCTGTGTCTTGTGTTAGGCAAGACACGTTTCCATCTTGCCACCGTAGAGCAAGTATTTATCCATTATTGATAAATAATGGATTTTGACTGGTTTCGGAGCCTGGTCTGGTCGGAATCGCTATTAATGGGCGTTCCTGCCTCCCGATTTTGACTGGTTGCGAAACATGGTATGGATCCGAATTGTGATTCCTTGGTGCTGATGTCTCAAGCTAGCGAGTCTTTCAGGAGGCTCTAAATCCTGATTAGAAATTTAAAAAAATCGGCCGGGAGGCAGGAACGCCCATTTATTCCGCGGAGAACTAAATCTCTAGTTGGCGAGTGAGTGAGTCGTTCGTACGTCTCTAACTTCTGCTTTGAAAATTCAAAAGAATCGCCGGGAGGCAGGAACACCCATTCTGTACCGCTTGCATTTCATCGATCCGATTCTCGAGGTACGCCATGCGCTTCTCCATGAAGTCAACATCAACAGCTCCCTTGGGGTGAGACCTCCTCTTGTGTGAAGACTTCGAATACCGGTTACTGAACTGCTTGTCACACAACTCGCACGCGAACAAACAGGAGGGGGGCATGGTGCATTTTGAGAATGAATGGACGAACGGGGGAGCTGCAAAAGCCGCCTTGGTGTGTGGACAACACCACTGACCCTTTAATCAATCCCATCTGTTCACGTTGCGAGTCAGTAGCTGAATTCCACTGCCCCACTCCGTGGGTCCCGCGCATCCTCTGTAATAATTCCGACATATTTGTCAAGCAGAAGTCTGCTTGCTAATACACGTGTCCAGCACGCGTCCCACGAGTGTAAACAATTCATATCCGACACGTGTCCTTCAGACCCTTTAATGTGCGTGGGAGTGAGTCATGAGCTGACTTCCCCTGCCCCACTCCATGCTTCGATATGCATGCGTAATCCGTTCAGATTCTACGCGTGTTCCTCTCTCCCAAATCACGCGTGTAAGCAGGTCAGATCGCTGAAGACTGCTTGAGAAGCCACGTGTCCATCGCGCGCATCAATTGGGTTCAAGGGTCACCGGTAAGGGTGTCCCACAAATTCTGTCTCTGACTGTACGTCCTACAATACTTTGAACTCGCTTGCAGCAACCTTCCATGCATCATCATCCCTAGCCTTCAGCCGAAAAGCCACATGGCCAAATATCAGTCGGCATCTCTTCAAAAGTGCCTCATGTTCACCAGTCGTGTTGTCAAAGTCGTTGCGCAACTCGCTAACAGGGATGACAGGAGGACCGTGATGATCTTGTCAACCCAGATCTTCTTATTCTCTCCGGTGCCTCCTGGCTCTTTGAAGCTCACGGTTGTCTCATAGTCGAGGAACTTACACTTTCGGTGGGTGGTGATGTCCACTCGGGCAGCATACAACAAAGCACGCAGGTTCACCAACACAATCTTAAGAAGGTCATACGTGTCTGTGATAGAAGGGTGAGCTAGAAGGTGCCTGGTTGTCTCCAGAACTTTCCACCATGTCCTCGACCGGACGGCGTCCTTTGTCTCCGGTGACTTGCCCACCAGTTCCTCTTCGATTGATGCGTGGGCAACCAGTACAGGCCCCGCCAATTGCCAAACTTTCTGCAGGGGAAAGCCGTTGTGATCAGAGCGATGTTCCATGCTACAGTCAGCGGAACAGAAAGAAAGCAGAGGAAGGACGCACTTTCATAAGATCTGGCTTGTAGCCCATTTTCTTGTTAGTGGGGCCAGCGCTTAAGTACACTCGGACAAGGGAATTATGTTACATAATATGCCGAGTCCTTCAAAATCCTCTTGTATGTGTCCCCAAGAGTGGATATCGTAGAGGAGGTATCGGTGGAATACGGTCTCGTCAATGCCGTGCTCATCTTTGAACTCCTTGGCCAAGATCCTGTTTATTTTTCACAAGTATAAAAATCAAGACTATGTCTAGTATATTGCTTTTGCGCACCCTATCTCTTCTGTGTAAAACAGAAACAATGGATAACTTCAAGAAGTTGGAGACAAGCATGTATGTGTGTTTCACAGTTTCAGGCAGTACGTGGAATGACAGGAGCAACAAGTTTATTTTAAATGGAACGGTGGTATTCGATAATGAGGATGACGCCAAGAAATGTTTAGAAATACTCGAAATTTACAAAGAGACATTCTACTTCAGGCGTACATCGAACGTGATGAATAAGACTATGTTCACGTTTGACGGCACGACAATCCACCTATTATCTGGTGCCACAATTGAGTACGAACAGAATGCTGCTCGATTGAAGAAGATTGTAGAGATAGAAAAGACGTGCACGGCAAACACGTGGGGATACATGGACGATTACGTAAGGCTATTCGGGTATCGTCCGCTCAGGATGTTTTTCGTAACACGTGGGGATACATGGACGATTACGTAAGGCTATTCGGGTATCGTCCGCTCAGGATGTTTTTCTTGCAGTTGTATATTCTGTATCGATCCATGCTCTTACGAAGCTACTACTGCAATACTTTGGCGATGGCAGCCAAGCGTTCCGCAATTTTCTGGATCTGCTCCGACTCACATGGCCTACGTTGCAAGTGTTGTTTGTTATATTTGCCTCGACTCGACTCGACAGTTTCCGCCGTCATGTAATGCGAGAGGTCGGTCGCCATGTGATGTGATGTGATGTGACTCGACTCGACAGTTTCCGCCGTCATGTAATGCGAGAGGTCGGTCGCCATGTGATGTGATGTGACTCGACTCGACAGATGCCGCCGTCCTTGATGAGAGTGGGAGACTCTACTGCTTGAAGAGTCACATAGCGAGCGACCACTCGCATTACATGCACCTTGGCCCGGCGCGACCGTGATATTCGATACCGAGTTCAAGATTCTCAACGCGACCCATGCTACCTACGTCGCTTCCGTGGAGAAGTTTCGCATCGAGCAAATACCTTATGACGAAGAACAGCAAGAGATGTGAATGGATCTATTTTTAATGACGCCTTTAAGAACTCTATGACCACATCCGATTTTGTAGGTTTATTCCGGTTGTACACTTTTTAGTGGGGTTTGAGATCCACCTCGAGACTGTCATGTGGCTTACATTCGCAAGTATAGCCACTCTCCTCAAACTTTGCAGCAATGTGTACATGTGTACCACAATCGACCGTCTGTCCAAGTTGTACATAGAGAATTGTAATTGATTCAATATACTGTAACATTATTGACCGGTCTGAGTGTTACCGCCACCGCTTGCGAAGACCAGCAGTTCCTCTGTCAAAAGAAACAATATGTTCTTTGTTATTGAACAATAAAGAGAAGCTTTAAGCGGATGTAGGCAAAGAAGAGTCAACATCAGACAACAAACAATGGACGTTGTACGCAGAACAATTATCAACATACCATCGTATTTCTTCCGCTGAAAAATTATCTGCATCCGCAACAGTAATAGACCGCAAAATACGCTTCAACATCTTAGTCAGGGTAGCGTTATTCGCCTTCAACACTGCAAGCTTTTTTCTAGATTCTGTAAGTTTTTTTGTATATTTAATATGAGATGATAAGATATTGATAGTCTCGCGTTGAGATTCTGCAATACTATTTCTAGATTCTGCAATACTATTTCTAGATTCTGCAATATCCTTGCTAAATTCTACAATCTCCTTGATATAGTATAACATAACCATAACACCAATAGTTGAAATTATTATCGTTCCGATACCGAAATAAGAGTGTATACCCATCTCTGCTTAAAACTTATAAAAATATATAAATGATTCAGACGAGGGTTACACGGTTTTAGGGGACATTTCTACATGTATACAATTCTGTATTTACTCTTCCCGCTCGACCAGGAGTATGTCCAGGTCCCTTTTCTCTCTCGTGTCCACAAACGTTGTCTGGTGAACAGTCGCTTATTTATCGGCGATGTCGTACATTTCAATCTGATATATGTTTCATTTACTGTTCCGCCGACTGTAGACCGTACTGACAACTTCCCTTTTCTTCAAATCCAGGTTGTATGTGGGGGAAATTCTGTGGCACAGGGACCGCGCAAATGCACTTCCTTTATCAATCAATGTCTTTACCGATCATCAATTTGAAGTGAACAATAAAATGCCAGAAGATGAACCAACGAAGTGAGTCCTTCCAGCGGTGATATGTCGTCCACGTCGGTGTTCGAAATGTCCAGGTGAACCAACGAAGTGAGTCCGGCCAGCGGTGATATGTCGTCCACGTCGGTGTTCGAAATGTTCAGGTGCACCAATGAAGTGAGTCCTTCCAGTGGTGATATGTCGGTCACATAGGTGTTCGATATGTTGAGGTGAATCAACGAAGTGAGTCCGTACAGAGCTTGTATGTTGTACAGAGGTGTGTGCGATATGTTCAGATGCGTCAACGAAGTGAGTCCGGACAGAGGTGATAATAGGTCTTCGTCCACGTAGGTGTTCGATATGTCCAGGTGCGTCAATGAAGTGAGTCATTCCAGTGGCGATATGTCGGTCACATAGGTGTTCGATATGTCCAGGTGAACCAACTCAGTGAGGACGGACAGCGGCGATATGTCGGTCACATAGGTGTTCGATATGTCCAGGTGAACCAACTCAGTGAGGACGGACAGCGGCGATATGTCTTGGATCTTGTCTTCGATAGCCGACATTGATTTGTAGGGTACGTATTCCCCCCGATTGACACCTATTTTCAACTCTTTGAGCCTGCAAATGCGTGATACTGCGTATTCCAAACTGTTATAATGTCTTAGGTGGATCCTTGTGACACACCGGGGTGTGACGCATCTCCACTTTTCGCAAACGAGAGGCACTTGTTTGAGGTGGGATTCGTTCGAAATCGCATTGGCTAGAATGATCTCCAATACATCTTCATTGATTTCGTCAAAGGAACTCATTCGTTTGTGAAGTGTGCTGTGCTTTGCCTTGCTGTGCTGAAAAATGGTTGTTTACACTTCATTCGAGGACGATGATCATCCACCGCATCCGTGTGTCATGAATGGACTGACTGACGGACAGACTGACTGACTGACGGTGTGGATGCGACAGTGTTCCGCCGTTTGCTTGTGTCCTCCGATACATGCGACAGTTTTCCGCCGTTTGCTTGTGTCCTTTTGCTCCCCTCCGGTCGCCCCCAGTCGCTCCGCTGTGGGGAGGTGAAAGGGGCTCCGCCGCTTGTTATATGTTAATGTGCGACGGTTCTCATCCAAGTGTTGTTTGTTATCTTTGCCTCGACTCGACTCGACAGGTGCCGCCGTGATGCGGTAGTGGGTGTGTCCCACTTTATTTGAGAACAACTGTACATTACAAAGTTTATGGTGTAAATGGAATAATAGATCATTCAGTGAGAACAACTGTAACAACATGCGA
The DNA here is from genome assembly GCA_013435795.1 of Chlamydomonas sp. ICE-L. NCBI lineage: Eukaryota > Viridiplantae > Chlorophyta > Chlorophyceae > Chlamydomonadales > Chlamydomonadaceae > Chlamydomonas > Chlamydomonas sp. ICE-L. The sequence goes on along the minus strand of JACBWV010000610.1, from coordinate 115,138,274 downwards.
GAACACGTTCGCCCATTTTCATTTGAGCGTGTACCATTAAGCGATACAGGAAAGATACCATCCTATATACGCATCAGTAAATCCAAAATACCCGGAGCAGGGAGGGGCCTCTTTGCTATCCGTTCGCTACCCACTGGAACACCACTCACAGAGTACCCAGGACCTGTCATCAACGAATCGAATGTGTCCTCGCGTACACGATCGGGAAAGCAAAAAAGTAAACGTGTACATGCGTACGCATTTGAGATCGCGTGCACCCCAAACGTTCTCACGCTCCAACCAGACCCATTCGATCTGAGCAAGGGAGTGGCACATATCGCAAACGATGCCATCCATCCGGAAGTGACGGGATTCTCAAACAACTGCGAATTCATACAGAAGAAGAAGGGGGAGACGGAAGAAGTATACCTATGCACATCAAGGAAAGTGAAGCGGGGAGAAGAATTGTTCGTGGACTACTTGATGCCATACTGGATTAACGGAAAGCATCCGCACTCTGCAATGTCCAAATGGCTGAAAAAGGCCCGCAGAATTCAATACACAATGAAAGCCGGTGTGCGTCTCGAGCAATACATGGGAGGCGATGAATACGAAATAGTAGACCCTGACCTACGCGTATTCTGTGGAGAATGCGAACCTACAAAGAAAAGAGTGATCAAATGCTGTCCTTCAGAATCCATGTACACATGCTCAGAATGCAAGAATTGCATCATTTACATGTAAAAATGAATTGTCTATGCTTTTCGTGTCCTCGGCAATCACATGGTGAAAGCGCAGAGAGAAGTCCGTGCGAAGATGATACAGATGGCCTGTCTGTCTCCCCCCCCCTGCTGCAGCTGAGCTTTGGAGGCTGCTTCCAGGCATGTAGCCCGCTTCCAAGCATCTGCGTTGGCCATGATCATGCGTGGAATAATGACAGAATCCAACGTGTTTAATCCATTCGCGGATCCGCGATCTGGGCTTTCCGGGCTGAGCTGTTACTGACAGGTATGGGCGCCATGAGATATCCTACTCTACCCCATTGACCAGTATAAAAAAGAGAGAGAGGAGGAGGCCTATGTGTCTAGCTTCTGATGTCTGCTTGAGACCTTGCGGCTTCTTTGCGGACGCTCCCTAATACGCAGGGCGTGGGCCTGTAGCGTTTGTACCTCCGCTCCGGCAATCAATGTAATGTAATGTTTTCTAAGACTACGCCTACTGCCAAAGAAATGTCGTTGTGGGTAGCTTAGATTTCACTCCCACTCCCATTCTGCAACTTCTAAAAGCTCATGCACATGCACGATGGCATATTCCCCGTACAACTCACGCAGTTTTGGCAGCCACCGTTTCACTGCGTCGGCGAGTCGAATACCATGTACATGGGCATGCTTCATGAAAAGAGCGCGAAGCAAGTCGGGAAGGAACCGTCGTCTGACATGTGCCCCTGATTCTGTCCGGGCAGCATGCAACACCTCTTGTACCCTCCTGAACTCTGTCATATTCGTCGCGTAGTCCAAAGCATCGGCCACCAGTACTTCTTTGGCCTCAACGAGCTGCGCAACGGATAAGATCTCCCGCCCATCATGAATGCACGCCTCCCACAACCTACACGGAGCCGCTTGGGCGATACGCGGAAACAACTCCCATACACTGTGAGCATTCAATGGAACGCTTTCAACTGAACTCACCGCATCAGCATTTGAGTGTATCAAATTAACTCTTTGGACAGTAATACACTGGGACAGTGCTGCTGCCTCATCAAACAAGAATTTCGACCACGACCTCGGGGGCAAAATATGATAATTCTTCTTCATGTACTGAGAATCGTATTTGCATGGTTCTGGCACCATTGTTCTGAAGCTCTCAAACAATCCGCTCAATTCATTGAGCTTAGTATTCCTTATATTGGAATGGCGGACAGTCAGTCGGCGACGCAATTGTGACGGCATTCTTGTCATTGGTCCAAACGTCTACGATCCTGACAGTAGAGCGACTGATGTTCGTAACCATACAAGTTTTTAACACACCCAATTCATAAACCATTCTCAACGCCAATTTTCTAACGGCGATATCTGATATATGTTTCATTTTACTGTTCCGCTGACTGTAGAGGATTGTCAACTCACTTGATCATGGTACCCGATGTTGTTCGCTTGAGCAAACTGAACACATTTCTGAAAAAGGAGCCTAACCTGATGTCTCTAGAGTTCTCCCGGGCCCTAAACTCAATTCCAGCCACCTCTGGATCCATGAGCAGCTTGCAGATATCTGAGTGACCTTCCTTGGCAGCTTCCAACAATGCACTGCTGTTGACAGAGTTAGCCCTTGCCCTGAACTCAATTCCAGCCACCTCTGGATCCATCAGCAGCTTGCAGACATCGGCGTGACCTTCCTTGGCAGCCGCCCACAATGCCCAGCTGTTGACAGAGTTAGCCTTTGCCCTAAACTCAAGTCCAGCCACCTCTGGATCCATCAGCAGCTTGCAGACATCTGTGTGACCTTCCCTGGCAGCTGCCAACAATGCACTGCTGTTGCAAGAGTTCGCCCTTGCCCTGAACTCAATTCCAGCCACCTCTGGATCCATCAGCAGCTTGCAGACATCTGCGTGACCGTCCTTGGCAGCCGCCCACAAGGCCCAGCTGCCGCTAGAGTTCGCCTGTGCCCTGTACTCAAGTTCAGCCACCTCTGGATCCATCAGCAGCTTGCAGACATTTGCGTGACCTACCCTGGCAGCCTCACACAAGGCCCCGCTGTTGACAGAGTTCGCCTGGGCCCTGTACTGAAGTCCAGCCACCTCTGGATCCATCAGCAGCTTGCAGACATTTGCGTGACCTTCCTTGGCAGCCGCAAACAAGGCCCAGCTGTAGCAAGAGTTCGCTTGGACCATGTACTCAAGTCCAGCCACCTCTGGATCCATCAGCAGCTTGCAGACATCGACGTGACCGGCCTTGGCAGCCACATAGAGAAGCTTGTTTTCATTTTGGTTCGCCCTCAATTGTAAGCCATTAACCTGTACAAGAGGATTGGACACCAAGCATACTGCTAGAAGGTCTGCGCGCCCCCCTTTCGCCATCATCTCTCCAACTCGCTGTGGTGGTTGGATCAGTCCGGCAAGGGGCAATCCTGAAAATCTTTTGTGCAGAGTTTTGCACACTAATACAATCTTGGGGTTGGAAGAGAATATGACAATACGATCAAGAATGTCATGTGGAACCGACGTTAGGAATGGAAACGATGATTGCGTGTGCGAATGCATTTCGATGAACATGTGTGTCAATCTACAGTCGACGGAATACTAAAATGAAACTGCCTCGTGTACTGCACACCGTACGGTGTAACCTAATGGGTCACCGCATTATACCGTTTTTTGATGTTTCATTTTACTGTTCCGCCGACTTTAGAGTGGTCTGGTATGTCGTCTTGTGGACGATTGATATCACATGGCTACCACTCTCGTCACTGCGGATCCTGTCTGTGACTCGACTCGACACAGTTTCCGCCTTCATGTAATGCGAGAGGTCCCATGTGATGTGACTCGACTCGACTCGACTCGACACGACACGACAGGTGCCGCCGTGGTGTCTTTTGGAGACGAGGACATGTTTCCGCCGTGCATTCATTCATTCATTCATCATGTCGTAGCCTCAATCCCATATATCCGCGTGTCGACTTCCCTTTGATTTGAAGCACTTTTTTTACGAACCCCTTGTTCTTCATCTGCCTGTGGAACCACTTTTCTCGATCGTTACTGTCCCCGCTTTCCTCGAGATACATGCGGAACAAGGCAACGCTCGACTCCCTGAAATCTTCCGCAAACTCGCAGTTCTCGGCGAGGAACGCTTGCACACCGTCCTGCTCCGCCAAATATTGTCTGGTAAAATCGGTTACCTTCTTTGGTTCCCCGATAAAGTTCCTATTTCCGTCCAGTCGTTGCTCGAACGTCTCGTCAATGAGAAGTGGCCCTGCGAAGTCCATTGTGTTCTTCACTCCACGGGAAGACTGTATGTACCGGATCAGCCTGGCAACTTCTTTTTTCTTCGCATCCAGATCTTCTTTACTCCTGGATTCTTCTTCTTTTCCGATGCACAACTGTGCGGCCTGTGTCGATAACCATAAATCGACGTCCCTGAGCATCCCTTCTAAGACCTTGCTCGCCACGTTCTTGACCCACCCATCCTCCACACTGACCCACCTGCACGTGTCCTCATCGAATATGTAGTAGTCTCTGCATCTCTTCCCTGTCTTCTTCAACGTCCCTTTCATAAGATAGTGCATAATCTCCCCCAATCCTCTGTCTCCCTTGTCCCAATTGTCCCGTACTATTTGTGGAATCGAATATGCTCGGTACACAGCGTACCCGCACGGGTCGTCCTCGCCGGCCCACTTGACCACCGACTTCATTGTCATCTTCGGCCCATCATAATCGGGCCTTCCCACCGTGTCCCATATCTTCTCTGCGTCTTCCTCATCGTATCTTGGCGACACCTTGGACATTTGTTTCCATAGTGCCTTGTACGCCTCTCCGTACTCATTCTTCAATGCCGTCGCCACTCCTCGCCATGTGTCTCTGGAATCCCACCTGTTTTTTTCTAGGAGCAGTAGAATCTTCTCTACATGCGTGCTGTCCATGAAGCTTGTCGGCATCATTATCCCCTTCTCCACCTCCGTTGTTGTTTTTGTTTTTGTTTTCCGTTTCCATGTATTCTACTCTTATCCCCTGGTCTTCCATGCATGATGGACGCGTCTCCTCCGTTTTGCGTGTGCGTTCGCCGCCTATCACGTGTGTTTGCATGATCAATGAATCAATGAATCAATTAGTGTGTCTCATGCTTGATGTGAACTGTGAACTGTGGGCTCCCCTCCGGTCGCCCACCCGCTCAGTTCCTCGCGGACTCCTTTATGGGGGCTCCCCTCCGGTCGCCCCCAGTCGCTCCGCTGGGGGGAAGAGGTGAAAGGGGCTCCGCCGCTTGTTGAATAGGTTTCTGCAACATTCAAAACACGAAAACACAAAAACACACCAATTTACTAAACTTGTGATTGTTCTCTTTTAACAAGGGGCCTTGTCTGGGGCTGGGTCCCTATATAACTATTTTAATATCCTAAAAAATTGTGTATTTGTGTATATGTGTTAGAGGTAATAACGATTCCCATGTAAATACCGTATTCCGTCGACTGTAGTATAAAACAACATGTCACTAACATGTCACAAGGTAACACTACCCCATCACAATGGGGTCCGGCTCCACCACCAGTCTTTCTACTATCAGTAGTATTCCTTCTGGTCTCCGTTTGAGTCGTAGTCCTCCTGTGAACAAGCGTCCATCTTCTTCCGAGCATGAGGTCTTTTACTTGCACGAAAAGGTTGACCTCTCCAAAGTTGACTCCCTCTTGGACTCCCATGGCATGGTGGATCTCAAGATCAATGACCGTGATAAGTGGAAACAAATCGCGAGCACGTGCATGGTCGCCCGTTCCTTGGGAGGCTACGTTCCGGTTCGTTATTATATGCACGAGTCCCAGGATGGATATGGTCGCATGAAAAGTCGTGTTGATGCGACCGGCGTGTCCGCTGTTCCGTATGTGAGGATGGGGCGGGAGGCCCGTGCTGTGCTCGCTGGCGATTTGTACTGGGATGTGGACATGGTCAATAGCCAACCTAGTTTCTTGTCCCAAAAGTGCCAGCAATACAAGATAAAATCACCACTCTTGGATCGCTATGTCACCGATCGTGAATCTTCTCTCACCGAGGTCATGGATGCATGTGGTGTCACTCGCGAAGACGCTAAGAATCTCTTCATCCGCCTCATTTTTTTGGGCAGCGTGGATGCGTGGACGACTGACTGTGGTCTAGAAGTTGATCGTAATCTTGTGCCTGTCTGGATCCACGCCCTCAAGAAAGAGCTCCGCGAGGTGGCAACCAATTTGATGGATTTGCCCATTTCAGAAGTTGAGATGATCGGCCAGATGGTTAAAAGGCGGTCCGCGTGTACTCCTGTCTCGTTTGGTTCTGAGCTCTCAAATTCCGGCGACCCTTTGGCCACTTTTATCGCCCTTTTCTTGCAGAGCATCGAACACGAATGTGTTTCAGCACTCGTGCACGAAGTGCATGGTCATCATTACAGTGTTGGCGGCATCATCTACGACGGCATCTTAGTGGACAAGTGTGGTTGCATGCCCATTCCTGATGATGACTTGCTTCTTCTCTTGGAAACTGGAGTGAGTCGACGCACCGGCTATACCATCAAACTCGCAGTCAAGCCGTTGTCACCCTCTCCGCATTGGACGACCCCCCCTCCCCTTGAAGAAGATACCTCCAATAATGCAGAATATGAGGATTGGATGAACGGATCTGAGCTTCTCAGCTATGATGAAGTCAAATGCAATTGGGAAAAGTCGGCGTTCAAGATCATCAACCAGGTCGTGTACGTGCGCATCGATGGGCAAGGTATCCGCCATGTCACATCTGAGAAGACTCTGCAAGAGGCGTTTCGTCACTTGGGATATGTCGACATTACGTTGCGCGACTCTGGGAGCGTTTCGGTAAGCCGAACACAACCATTCATTCCGAGGTGGATCAAAGACACATCTATCCGCAAGTATGATGACATGAAGCTTATGCCGCTTCCTATCGAGGTTGGAGGCAATGTCTACAATATTTGGAACGGTTTCGAAGTCGAACGCGATGTGTCGTCACATGATGATTCAGTCATGGCCGACCATCCCTCGGTCGAGGTCTTCATCGATTTCCTTCACACGTTGTGTGGCAATAACCAGGAGTGCACGGATTACATCCTGAACTGGATCGCGCAAATCTTCCAACAACCTGCTCAGAAGACCGGGGTGGCAATCTTACTCAAGGGCGAGGAGGGCGTCGGCAAGAATCGTGCCACCGACCTTTTGAGGGCGATGGTGGGCGCCGACAAGTTCCTGCAAACTGCAACACCGGCAAACACGCTCTATGGTCGCTTCAATTGCCAACGTGAGGGGCGTTTCCTCATCGTCGTCAATGAGTCCAATGGACATGATAACTTTGCAGCCAACGATGTCATCAAGGACATGATCACATGTGATCAGTTTGAATGCGAGTCCAAAGGAGTCAATGCATACACCATGCAGTGTTTTTCTCGCTTCATCTTCACCACCAACAACGACAACTGCCTCCGAGTGAATCCTGATAACCGAAGGTATGTCATTATCGAGACATCGTCTGTGCTGAAGGGTAACACTGAGTACTTCAACCACCTTTCGGGGCTGATCGACGATGCAGAGTCCAGAGTCGCGTTTTACAAGTTCTTGATGGCAAGGGACATCAAGGGCGTCGAATGGATACGGTCTAGGCCTGCAACCACCTACATGTCGCAAATGGTCTCCATGAATCTTCCGTACGAGCACCAATTCATCTTGCACATGATCCAGGGTCTGAGCGTCGAGCATAACAACGTGGTCGACAGTATCATCCATTATTCTCCCTCTGTGAGCATCAAGGCGGAGACCTTGTTCGACCAGTTCAATGACTGGCTATCCACGATCCGTGCTTCTGATAAGCATGAAACCAACTTGATCAAGTTTGGTCTCAAGATGTCCAAGCTCGTGCGTGATGATACAAAGAACCTGGGCTTGAGGGGCATCTCCAAGAATCGCACCAACACTGGGGCTGTTTACTATTTCTGTATTAAGGACGTCCTCGATGCCATGCGTGAGAAGATGTGGTTTGATTGATGGATGCTTCTGTTTGTCAGTGCCCTCGATGACTTGCTTGTGCAATGCCATGTGCCTCATACACCAGTCCTCTCGTCAAGCACACGCCTTCTGCCTGCCAACGAAAGTCCGTTGTGGGTTCGTTTGGTCGCCACTCAACTCGTAATGAGAGCCCCCTTAATTGGTATACGGTTCAGCAGCTGATATTACCGTAAACCATATAGGTAGTGATTAGATTACAAGTTATGTATAGTTATATATATATTGTATGTAAAATGAAGTAGATGTATGTCTGTATAATTACATTATATAGGGAGGGTTCCAAGTACCCATCACCTATCAACTCTACACATTGATTGTACCTCAGTCAGCTCCGGCAATCAATGTAATGTTTTCTACGCCTTCTGTCTGCCAACGAAAGTCCGTTGTGGGTTCGTTTGGTCGCCACTCAACTCGTAATGAGAGCCCCCTTAATTGGTATACGGTTCAGCAGCTGATATTACCGTAAACCATATAGGTAGTGATTAGATTACAAGTTATGTATAGTTATATATATATTGTATGTAAAATGAAGTAGATGTATGTCTGTATAATTACATTATATAGGGAGGGTTCCAAGTACCCATCACCTGTCAACTCTACACATTGATTGTACCTCAGTCAGCTCCGGCAATCAATGTAATGTTTTCTACGACCTACGCCTTCTGTCTGCCAACAAAAGTCCGTTGTGGGTTCGTTTGGTCGCCACTCAACTCGTAATGAGAGCCCCATTAATTGTTATAAGGTTCAGCAGCTGATATTACCGTAAACCATATAGGTAGTGATTAGATTACAAGTTATGTATAGTTATATATATATTGTATGTAAAATGAAGTAGATGTATGTCTGTATAATTACATTATATAGGGAGGGTTCCAAGTACCCATCACCTGTCAACTCTACACATTGATTGTAACTCAGTCAGCTCCGGCAATCAATGTAATGTTTTCTACGACCTACGCCTTCTGCCTGCCAACGAAAGTCCGTTGTGGGTTCGTTTGGTCGCCACTAAACTCGTAATGAGAGCCCCATTAATTGTTATAAGGTTCAGCAGCTGATATTACCGTAAACCATATAGGTAGTGATTAGATTACAAGTTATGTATAGTTATATATATATTGTATGTAAAATGAAGTAGATGTATGTCTGTATAATTACATTATATAGGGAGGGTTCCAAGTACCCATCACCTGTCAACTCTACACATTGATTGTAACTCAGTCAGCTCCGGCAATCAATGTAATGTTTTCTACGACATACGCCTTCTGTCTTCCAATGAAAGTCCGTTGTGGGTTCGTTTGGTCGCCACTCAACTCGTAATGAGAGCCCCTTTAATTGTTATAAGGTTCAGCAGCTGATATTACCGTAAACCATATAGGTAGTGATTAGATTACAAGTTATGTATAGTTATATATATATTGTATGTAAAATGAAGTAGATGTATGTCTGTATAATTACATTATATAGGGAGGGTTCCAAGTACCCATCACCTGTCAACTCTACACATTGATTGTACCTCAGTCAGCTCCGGCAATCAATGTAATGTTTTCTACGACATACGCCTTCTGTCTTCCAATGAAAGTCCGTTGTGGGTTCGTTTGGTCGCCACTCAACTCGTAATGAGAGCCCCTTTAATTGTTATAAGGTTCAGCAGCTGATATTACCGTAAACCATATAGGTAGTGATTAGATTACAAGTTATGTATAGTTATATATATATTGTATGTAAAATGAAGTAGATGTATGTCTGTATAATTACATTATATAGGGAGGGTTCCAAGTACCCATCACCTGTCAACTCTACACATTGATTGTACCTCAGTCAGCTCCGGCAATCAATGTAATGTTTTCTACGACCTACGCCTTCTGTCTGCCAACGAAAGTCCGTTGTGGGTTCGTTTGGTCGCCACTCAACACGTAATGAGAGCCCCTTTAATTGTTATAAGGTTCAGCAGCTGATATTACCGTAAACCATATAGGTAGTGATTAGATTACAAGTTATGTATAGTTATATATATTGTATGTAAAATGAAGTAGATGTATGTCTGTATAATTACATTATATAGGGAGGGTTCCAAGTACCCATCACCTGTCAACTCTACACATTGATTGTACCTCAGTCAGCTCCGGCAATCAATGTAATGTTTTCTACGACCTACGCCTTCTGTCTGCCAACGAAAGTCCATTGTGGGTTCGTTTGGTCGCCACTCAACTCGTAATGAGAGCCCCATTAATTGTTATAAGGTTCAGCAGCTGATATTACCGTAAACCATATAGGTAGTGATTAGATTACAAGTTATGTATAGTTATATATATATTGTATGTAAAATGAAGTAGATGTATGTCTGTATAATTACATTATATAGGGAGGGTTCCAAGTACCCATCACCTGTCAACTCTACACATTGATTGTACCTCAGTCAGCTCCGGCAATCAATGTAATGTTTTCTACGACCTACGCCTTCTGCCTGCCAACGAAAGTCCGTTGTGGGTTCGTTTGGTCGCCACTAAACTCGTAATGAGAGCCCCATTAATTGTTATAAGGTTCAGCAGCTGATATTACCGTAAACCATATAGGTAGTGATTAGATTACAAGTTATGTATAGTTATATATATATTGTATGTAAAATGAAGTAGATGTATGTCTGTATAATTACATTATATAGGGAGGGTTCCAAGTACCCATCACCTGTCAACTCTACACATTGATTGTAACTCAGTCAGCTCCGGCAATCAATGTAATGTTTTCTACGACATACGCCTTCTGTCTTCCAATGAAAGTCCGTTGTGGGTTCGTTTGGTCGCCACTCAACTCGTAATGAGAGCCCCTTTAATTGTTATAAGGTTCAGCAGCTGATATTACCGTAAACCATATAGGTAGTGATTAGATTACAAGTTATGTATAGTTATATATATATTGTATGTAAAATGAAGTAGATGTATGTCTGTATAATTACATTATATAGGGAGGGTTCCAAGTACCCATCACCTGTCAACTCTACACATTGATTGTACCTCAGTCAGCTCCGGCAATCAATGTAATGTTTTCTACGACATACGCCTTCTGTCTTCCAATGAAAGTCCGTTGTGGGTTCGTTTGGTCGCCACTCAACTCGTAATGAGAGCCCCTTTAATTGTTATAAGGTTCAGCAGCTGATATTACCGTAAACCATATAGGTAGTGATTAGATTACAAGTTATGTATAGTTATATATATATTGTATGTAAAATGAAGTAGATGTATGTCTGTATAATTACATTATATAGGGAGGGTTCCAAGTACCCATCACCTGTCAACTCTACACATTGATTGTACCTCAGTCAGCTCCGGCAATCAATGTAATGTTTTCTACGACCTACGCCTTCTGTCTGCCAACGAAAGTCCGTTGTGGGTTCGTTTGGTCGCCACTCAACACGTAATGAGAGCCCCTTTAATTGTTATAAGGTTCAGCAGCTGATATTACCGTAAACCATATAGGTAGTGATTAGATTACAAGTTATGTATAGTTATATATATATTGTATGTAAAATGAAGTAGATGTATGTCTGTATAATTACATTATATAGGGAGGGTTCCAAGTACCCATCACCTGTCAACTCTACACATTGATTGTACCTCAGTCAGCTCCGGCAATCAATGTAATGTTTTCTACGACCTACGCCTTCTGTCTGCCAACGAAAGTCCGTTGTGGGTTCGTTTGGTCGCCACTCAACACGTAATGAGAGCCCCTTTAATTGTTATAAGGTTCAGCAGCTGATATTACCGTAAACCATATAGGTAGTGATTAGATTACAAGTTATGTATAGTTATATATATATTGTATGTAAAATGAAGTAGATGTATGTCTGTATAATTACATTATATAGGGAGGGTTCCAAGTACCCATCACCTGTCAACTCTACACATTGATTGTACCTCAGTCAGCTCCGGCAATCAATGTAATGTTTTCTACGACCTACGCCTTCTGTCTGCCAACGAAAGTCCGTTGTGGGTTCGTTTGGTCGCCACTCAACTCGTAATGAGAGCCCCATTAATTGTTATAAGGTTCAGCAGCTGATATTACCGTAAACCATATAGGTAGTGATTAGATTACAAGTTATGTATAGTTATATATATATTGTATGTAAAATGAAGTAGATGTATGTCTGTATAATTACATTATATAGGGAGGGTTCCAAGTACCCATCACCTGTCAACTCTACACATTGATTGTACCTCAGTCAGCTCCGGCAATCAATGTAATGTTTTCTACGACCTACGCCTTCTGCCTGCCAACGAAAGTCCGTTGTGGGTTCGTTTGGTCGCCACTCAACTCGTAATGAGAGCCCCATTAATTGTTATAAGGTTCAGCAGCTGATATTACCGTAAACCATATAGGTAGTGATTAGATTACAAGTTATGTATAGTTATATATATATTGTATGTAAAATGAAGTAGATGTATGTCTGTATAATTACATTATATAGGGAGGGTTCCAAGTACCCATCACCTGTCAACTCTACACATTGATTGTACCTCAGTCAGCTCCGGCAATCAATGTAATGTTTTCTACGACCTACGCCTTCTGTCTGCCAACGAAAGTCCGTTGTGGGTTCGTTTGGTCGCCACTCAACACGTAATGAGAGCCCCTTTAATTGTTATAAGGTTCAGCAGCTGATATTACCGTAAACCATATAGGTAGTGATTAGATTACAAGTTATGTATAGTTATATATATATTGTATGTAAAATGAAGTAGATGTATGTCTGTATAATTACATTATATAGGGAGGGTTCCAAGTACCCATCACCTGTCAACTCTACACATTGATTGTACCTCAGTCAGCTCCGGCAATCAATGTAATGTTTTCTACGACCTACGCCTTCTGTCTGCCAACGAAAGTCCGTTGTGGGTTCGTTTGGTCGCCACTCAACTCGTAATGAGAGCCCCATTAATTGTTATAAGGTTCAGCAGCTGATATTACCGTAAACCATATAGGTAGTGATTAGATTACAAGTTATGTATAGTTATATATATATTGTATGTAAAATGAAGTAGATGTATGTCTGTATAATTACATTATATAGGGAGGGTTCCAAGTACCCATCACCTGTCAACTCTACACATTGATTGTACCTCAGTCAGCTCCGGCAATCAATGTAATGTTTTCTACGACCTACGCCTTCTGCCTGCCAACGAAAGTCCGTTGTGGGTTCGTTTGGTCGCCACTCAACTCGTAATGAGAGCCCCATTAATTGTTATAAGGTTCAGCAGCTGATATTACCGTAAACCATATAGGTAGTGATTAGATTACAAGTTATGTATAGTTATATATATATTGTATGTAAAATGAAGTAGATGTATGTCTGTATAATTACATTATATAGGGAGGGTTCCAAGTACCCATCACCTGTCAACTCTACACATTGATTGTAACTCAGTCAGCTCCGGCAATCAATGTAATGTTTTCTACGACATACGCCTTCTGTCTTCCAATGAAAGTCCGTTGTGGGTTCGTTTGGTCGCCACTCAACTCGTAATGAGAGCCCCTTTAATTGTTATAAGGTTCAGCAGCTGATATTACCGTAAACCATATAGGTAGTGATTAGATTACAAGTTATGTATAGTTATATATATATTGTATGTAAAATGAAGTAGATGTATGTCTGTATAATTACATTATATAGGGAGGGTTCCAAGTACCCATCACCTGTCAACTCTACACATTGATTGTACCTCAGTCAGCTCCGGCAATCAATGTAATGTTTTCTACGACATACGCCTTCTGTCTTCCAATGAAAGTCCGTTGTGGGTTCGTTTGGTCGCCACTCAACTCGTAATGAGAGCCCCTTTAATTGTTATAAGGTTCAGCAGCTGATATTACCGTAAACCATATAGGTAGTGATTAGATTACAAGTTATGTATAGTTATATATATATTGTATGTAAAATGAAGTAGATGTATGTCTGTATAATTACATTATATAGGGAGGGTTCCAAGTACCCATCACCTGTCAACTCTACACATTGATTGTACCTCAGTCAGCTCCGGCAATCAATGTAATGTTTTCTACGACCTACGCCTTCTGTCTGCCAACGAAAGTCCGTTGTGGGTTCGTTTGGTCGCCACTCAACACGTAATGAGAGCCCCTTTAATTGTTATAAGGTTCAGCAGCTGATATTACCGTAAACCATATAGGTAGTGATTAGATTACAAGTTATGTATAGTTATATATATATTGTATGTAAAATGAAGTAGATGTATGTCTGTATAATTACATTATATAGGGAGGGTTCCAAGTACCCATCACCTGTCAACTCTACACATTGATTGTACCTCAGTCAGCTCCGGCAATCAATGTAATGTTTTCTACGACCTACGCCTTCTGTCTGCCAACGAAAGTCCGTTGTGGGTTCGTTTGGTCGCCACTCAACTCGTAATGAGAGCCCCATTAATTGTTATAAGGTTCAGCAGCTGATATTACCGTAAACCATATAGGTAGTGATTAGATTACAAGTTATGTATAGTTATATATATATTGTATGTAAAATGAAGTAGATGTATGTCTGTATAATTACATTATATAGGGAGGGTTCCAAGTACCCATCACCGGTCAACTCTACACATTGATTGTACCTCAGTCAGCTCCGGCAATCAATGTAATGTTTTCTACGACCTACGCCTTCTGCCTGCCAACGAAAGTCCGTTGTGGGTTCGTTTGGTCGCCACTCAACTCGTAATGAGAGCCCCATTAATTGTTATAAGGTTCAGCAGCTGATATTACCGTAAACCATATAGGTAGTGATTAGATTACAAGTTATGTATAGTTATATATATATTGTATGTAAAATGAAGTAGATGTATGTCTGTATAATTACATTATATAGGGAGGGTTCCAAGTACCCATCACCTGTCAACTCTACACATTGATTGTAACTCAGTCAGCTCCGGCAATCAATGTAATGTTTTCTACGACATACGCCTTCTGTCTTCCAATGAAAGTCCGTTGTGGGTTCGTTTGGTCGCCACTCAACTCGTAATGAGAGCCCCTTTAATTGTTATAAGGTTCAGCAGCTGATATTACCGTAAACCATATAGGTAGTGATTAGATTACAAGTTATGTATAGTTATATATATATTGTATGTAAAATGAAGTAGATGTATGTCTGTATAATTACATTATATAGGGAGGGTTCCAAGTACCCATCACCTGTCAACTCTACACATTGATTGTACCTCAGTCAGCTCCGGCAATCAATGTTTTTTTTCTCTCCTCTCAGACAGACAGACCCGACCCACACACACTCATGTGCATGATGATGGAACACCCACACACACTCACAAAATAGACCGCCCCCCCCCCCGCATCCTTACATGACACACGACGGCTTTCGCATCCCCCCCGTCCATAATGTCATTCGCTCACACACATACCATGGCGTCTGTCGCATCCCCCCGTCCGTACATTCATGACACACGTAATCTGTACACTCACACTCGTTTGTTTGAGTCGCACACGAAACCCTTGTCGTCGACTAAATCCTCATGATACGCGCGTCCCAACCAACTCTCTATCAATTCGTAATCCAATGCGTAATGTTTTCGCGCGCCTCTCATCTTCCCATGAGTCCTCAACTGAATTCCCCTGCCCCCCTCCGTGTGTCCCGCGATTCCTCTTTCATACTCCCGATATAGTTGTCAAGCAGAAATCTGCTTGAGACGACACGTGTCCCCATGCGCCTCGAAAAATACGAACCCTGTCCACGCCACACACACCCCAGCCATGTCAATCTTAACCAAGTACCGAAGTTCTCCGATTCTTCTCTCACGAACTCAGTGTGTATCCAGCGAACTCCGAAAGCTAATTCCGAGGGTGAACTCAGTGTGTTAGGGAGCATCCAGCGAACTCCGAAAGCTGATTCCGAGGGTGAGTTCAATAGTAGCAGTCATCGAGATCTAGTCATGGTTACTTTCATTGCTGCTATTATTTGCGAGGCTTGCTAGCTCTATGTCTCCACCTGCGAAAGCATTATCCAGTCATGGTTACTTTCATGGCTGCTAGTATTTGCGAAGTTCGAGTTTGGATTGCGCTGTCTTGCTAGCTCTATGTCTCCACCTGCGAAAGCATTATCCAGTCATGGTTACTTTCATGGCTGCTAGTATTTGCGAAGTTCGCGTTCGGATTGCGCTGGCTTGCTAGCTCTATGGCTCCACCTTCGAAAGCATTATCCAGTAATTGATTGCGAAGATTGTGCTGGCTGCGAAAGCATGAGCTGACCAACCATCCACCCATGTTCGCAGGCACTGAAGATGGCTATGATGAAGAAGGGGGCTATCAAGATTCAGCTCCGAACTTCCATGTGTATGCATTCCGAGTATGCAGGAAGTGTTCCGTACATCAAGAATGGCATCTTTTGCATCATCGACGAGGAGGATGGTGGCGAGGATGTTGTCGACAGGGAAGGTGTTCGACTGCGAGATTTGAAGCACTCTTCATCTCCTGATTTTAGTGTCCTAATCATGAAGATGTTTGGTATGCCTATCCCTATGCTTGTGAATTGCAGGGATTGCCCTGCGAATGCAGTTGTGACAGTCGATCACTCGACTACATTCGAATCATGTGACTGTGGTGTATGCCCACTTAGCATGGGGGCGGGTGGGTCTGGACGTTAGTTGATGAGGTGGGGGGAGATGGAGAGATCTATGTATTTGAGATTGTCTATTGTAACCAGTTGAATCCGCCCACTATTCTCCCTTCTCCCTGTCCCACTCCTTGCCTACATATGTGAGGTCTTTTTGAATTAATTTTTTGCAATCTCAACGTTTTCCGGAGACTGACACTGTTTTACCTGAAATGTAACCAAAATGCGGCGTCGGCCTAACACAGCCTTGGGTGTCTCACGGTTAAGTTTTTCCGGTAAATTACGCATCAATCAATCCCTATTTTAAACGTGTTCACATGAACACCTCTGAAAAGACTCTCCATCTTGGGAACAATAATTATTACAAAAAATAAGAACTGCAGAATTCTTCCTGAGAATGTCTCACACACTCGTTTTTCGACAGCCGCCTCCGCAAGCCTCAGTGCGGTGTGTCGTGTGGAGACAGATGTGAGTCTGCGCAAGCCACCGTGTCATGTGTGTGCGGGTGTCCAAGCAGAATTCTGCTTGATACCAGCATCTGAATTCCACTGCTCCGCTACGCGGTGCCCGCGACCCCCCTTCAGAATTCCCTTAGTGTTGTCAAGCAGAAGCCTGCTTGAGACCATACTGTTTCTTTAGAGGACCGGGCCACAGTGAATGCGGTTAAGTGATCATCCCAATACTGAGAATCTATGCAAAAGTTGGCTGTCCGCAAAAACATTTCTTGGGGTTGAATTTGTACGAGCAGATATCGCCAACAATCACCGTCTTCCCCATATCTTCAGGGAACTCCCTTTTAAAGGTCATCCTACTCAGCTTCTTGATTGCAGATTTCATCCTAACAGGATCTGATGCATGCTTCCTGTATATTTCGAGTGAAATCTGGGCGTCAATCACAGGAGAATGTGCCGCATCTTGAATCGTCGTACCAAGAAGACCATACGCCATCTTTCGTAGTGAAAAAAAGTTGTAATTCTTGTAACGATCGTTCCATGCCTTGAGCATGTCAGACAAATCGACAATGGATGCAAAGTGAATCCCTTCTTCCAGCTGCATCCATTTGACATCTCCCTGAGGTCTGCATCCAACTATGATGCTTGTGCGAGGGCACAGAATCTGAATGACTGATTCCCGGACCTCCTCGAAAGGCTTTCCAGCAAGAATCTGCTCTCGCGTAACACCTGTCAGGGAGGTCATCGGATCGTAAATGTCATTCACACAAATGACCTCGTTGAGCAGAAGCGTCCCGTCATCGTCAACAACCGCTACTTGGCATGGAGAGCGATCGTTGTGACCTCTCCCGGTGGCACATGCTTCAACATCAATGGAAATGTACCTTGAGTGTGACATCTGTAATCTGTAATGTAAGTTGCAGGGATCCATTTTGTTTACACTCGTTTTTCGACAGCTTCCGCCGCCAGCAAGCCTCAGTGCGGTGTGTCGTGTGGAGACAGATGTGAGTCAATGCAAGCCACCGTGTCATGTGTGTGCGGTCTGTTGTCTGTCAAATGGCGCAAGCCGCCTGGGTGGCGTGTGTGAGAATGAATGGACGAACGTGGGGTCTGCGAAATCCGCCGTGGCGTATGGACAACACCACTACCCCCTTTAATCAATTGACGGTGGTAGGAGTCAGCAGCTTAATTGTGTTAGAATCTATATCACAAAACCGATCGTTCTATGAATAAGAATAATATGCAATGATGGTGTCAAACGTTCGATGCGAATACAGAACGACTGTACGGCGTACCGTTTTGAATTAACCTTTAAAGACTCCAACCGAAAAGCAGCTGTCAAGGCTGACAGTGCCACACCCCCGCTTCCGCCACATGACGGTGGTAGGAGTCAGCATCTGAATTGTGTTAGAATCTATATCACAAAACCGATCGATCTATGAACAAGAATAATATGCAATGATGGTGTCAAACGTTCGATGCGAATACAGAACGACTGTACGGCGTACCGTTTTGAATTAACCTTTAAAGACTCCAAACAACTTATATGTCGAGCAGAAGTCTGCTTGAGAAGCCACCAGGATGACCGGACCATAGCGAAAACCGCGACACATGCGGGTTCAATCAATTGCGCCTCGAAAAAACCGAGTGTAAACAACTTTTTCCCAAAAACCGAGTGTAAACAACTTGTGAGTGAGTCAGCAGCTCAATTCCATTGCCCCACTCCGTGGGGCCCGCGGTTTCCCCTTCACAATACCGATAGAGTTGTCAAGCAGGGTCCCCTCTGTGATGCAATGTGGTTGATGCGTTCATCGTGTGTACAGGAATGTCCGTATATATTTAAATTAAACATGCAAATTCAGCTGCCCGTCGTCGTATTACAAACAAGTGTCCCAAGCGACGAAGTAATCAACGTGGCATTTACAGAGTGGTCTACACGTGCATCCCCAATCCTCGCCAATATGGATGTTTCAGATCGCGAGTCAGTCTGCAAACTTGTCACTGCTACATTGAAAATGATGTTGGCAAACACAGTCACACCCATATGCGGTGTTTCAGAAATCCGAGCATCACTACATACACCTGTTGTGAAAATCAAAATCATTGTCCAACTCTCTCAGAATGCAGCCAATACAACTACTTGTAGCATGAACAAAGGGTGCTTTATTGAGGCCTCTGCCTGATGTAAGGAGTACTCGACACCCGACGTGGTGAGATGACATTTTAGAAATTTGGGCCAAATTCCTTAATGAAAAAAGACAGGAATTCACATTTTCAAAAGATTCACATTTTTCAAGTTTCGTGTAAGTCGAAGAAAGAAGAAGTCTTCATCGCAGAAGTCATTCGGGACAGGAATTCCAGCGATTCCCCCTTCATAAAACCAAAAAGAGTGTCCAAGCAGAAGTAGTAAAATCGCCTTCGCTTAGCGGATTCTTTCGCATCGCTTCGATATTGCGTCAAATGCTTTGGTCGCCTTGCCATATTTCACACCTTCCTTCGAGCAATTAACGGCACCGCACTCCGCGGAAAGTGCGTGTTTATCGAACGAGCTCATGGCGTTTTTGTCATTCTTATTAAACTTCGCCATGAGTTCATAACGACTAATACATTTGCTCTTGATACAAGATTCGAGGGGCTTTGAAGTTTTCTCAGCTACCTTACGCGCAGACGATAATTTATCGCTGCATTTTGTTACTTTTCTGCAACTCGATGCTTTCATGCGCAGCGCGTCTGCCCACTCGATCCATTCATCAAGCGTCCGTTCTTTTTTGTCAGAGAAACGGAGAGCCTCAATCTTCATAAACGCGACGAACTCTTCGGACGTGTAAGAGTCGTCCTTCTTTCCGCTCGGACGGGGACCTGTGTAGCAAACGACATCAGCTCGACTCTTCGTTTCTTTTTTCGCTTGAGGTAGTTTTGCCACTCGTGGCATTTAATGAATGAATGAAAGTGTATATATTTGAAATTAAATCTATTCATTGAGATCGAGATCTATTGATTGATGGAGTGTCTTTTTGACGGAACCACCAAGGAAATTCTCCCACCCTGCACTAACTGAAGCTCTTTTAGGGTCTATGTGGTACACCCGCGGGTCGATGAGCTCATACCGTTGGGGATGATAGGATAATATATACTATTACTACTTTATCTAAATACTTCCCTACCGTTTGTTGTTAAGATGGGTCTTTTTGAATTTGTATACGGAACCGCCAAGCCGCCGCTGGGTTGTTGCTTGGTTGATGGTTCCACATGGGATCAGAGAGTGAGTCAGCAGCTCAATTCCACTGTCCCGCTCTGTGGGACCCGCGATCCCCCCTTCAGAATTCCCCATAGTGTGTTAAGCAGAAGCCTGCTCGATACCATGCGCGGATTCTTTGGAGAACCGGACCATAGTGAATGAGGTTGCGAAAACCGCGACACAATGCGCGGCTTCAATCAATCGAATACAAGTGGTCCGAGTGAGACTCGAAAAACGAGTGTAAACCATGCAAAGTCTGTACATATGACGCATTACAAACTCGAATCTCTCTCTATCGAACTGCGACTCATTCGATGCGCCGAACGAAAAAACAGAATTTGCCCCCGTACAGACAGTTTTAGGATAAATCAGAATTAGATTTTGTTAGATGTACATCGGATTTGTGTTAGATACGCGTCGGTATCACACCGTGCTCGACACCCGACGCGGTGAGATGACCTTTTAGAAATTTGGGTCAAATTTTTTAGGATTTCTTTTGTGGGATTATTGTCAGTCTCGACCATGAATCGAGTGCCTAGAAGGTGATGTCTCCGGATTTTTAGCGCATGAACAATCGCTAGAAGTTCTCGTTCATGTACTAAGTATTTGACTTCCGGAGGCTTTAGCTTCCTGCTCTCATAAGCAATGACAACTTCCTTTCCTTCTTGTACTTGGGTAAGAACTGCTCCAATTGCAAACTTAGATGCATCAGTTTTTACCACAAAGGTTGTGTTAAAGTCAGGTGGTTGTACAATTGGTCGTGTGGATAGTGCATCCTTCAGCGCTTGGAATGATTTTTCTTGCTCTTTTTTCCAAAAGTCTGATCTCCAATCGGTTTCTTTTTTTAAAGGGCTGGTAAGGGGTAAAGCTAATTTAGCATAGTTTTTGATAAACTTCCTGTAATATCCTGTCATTCCCAGAAAGCTTCTGGTTTCTGTCAAGGTTTTAGGTTGTGGCCAATTTTGTACAGCCTCAACTTTTGATATTCCAGGGCTTATCCCG
This sequence comes from Chlamydomonas sp. ICE-L, assembly GCA_013435795.1. Classification (NCBI taxonomy): domain Eukaryota; kingdom Viridiplantae; phylum Chlorophyta; class Chlorophyceae; order Chlamydomonadales; family Chlamydomonadaceae; genus Chlamydomonas; species Chlamydomonas sp. ICE-L. The sequence goes on along the minus strand of JACBWV010000610.1, from coordinate 115,117,246 downwards.
TCCTTGGCAAGAACATGACCTAAGAATGTGCAAGAGGTTTGATCAAATTCACATTTGTTGGGTTTTCCATACAATTTATGCTTTCTTAGCAAGTCAAACACTTTTCTAAGGTGTTCAACATGTACCGCCTCGTTAGGAGAAAATATCAAAATGTCATCAATATAAACTATAACAAAATCATTCAAGTGCTGACGAAATACATCATTCATAAGCCTTTGAAAGGTTGCTGGAGCGTTGCACAAGCCAAAAGGTAAGACTAAAAATTCATATAGTCCATATCTTGTCTTGAACGCAGTTTTTGGAATATCCTCCGAATTAATCCGGATCTGGTGATATCCAGATCGAAGATCAATTTTAGAGAATACTTTTGCCCCATATAAACGATCAAAAAGCTCATCTATGCGTGGCAGTGGATAACAATTTTTAATAGTTATTGAATTTAAGGCTCGATAGTCTACGCACATCCTAAGAGTTCCATCCTTTTTCTTAACGAAAATAATGGGTGCTCCATATGGAGATACGCTAGGTCTAATGAACCCTTTATCCAATAACTCTGTTAATTGTTCTCTAACTTCACGCAATTCATCTTGACTCAGTCTGTAAATAGAACGATTGGTGGGTGCAGAACCGGGTATAAGTTCAATCTTATGATCAATGGCTCTGGCTGGAGGCAGACCTGCTGGTAGCTCTTCTGGAAATACATCTTTATACTCAGATACCAGGTTACTTATTGCAGAATCCTGTATTGTAGCTGAGTTTACACATTCACGGTGTGAACTTTCACATCCGTTATTCCATGCCCCTGTTGGAAAGTTATCCCTATGATGATCATCATTCCCTTTTCTACTGATGGATGTTATGGTGGATGGGGAATGACCACCCATCCGATCAGGCATTTTCTCAGTGGGATTACCAATCTCACGTTCGGAGAACCCATCTCCGTAAACCAAAGGCTTTCCAGATTTCTTTTCTGTGCTGGTATCATGATTGGCCTTTTCATGACCCTCATAACACGTACTTTTTGTTTCCGCATCCCGACTCTCCGAAGGGATCGCGATGAAATGAGGAAGTCCTTTTTTGACAGCTCTGTTGAATTGAGTAGCTGTGCAGAGATCAACTGACCTAGCTGACTCTGGCTTTAAAGTGATGCATTTCCCATTTTGTGTGAAGAATACACAGTGAGTTTTCCAGTTAATCATAGGATTATATTGCACCAACCATGGTTTTCCTAAAATTACATCGAATTTGCTAGACTGAGTATCTGCCACAAAGAAATCTAATTTATCCTCATAACTATTGATTTTAAATTTCTGACAGGGTATTTGATCTACAACTTGTATGGCTCCGTTCGGATAAATTACCTCATATTCCGATGATTGTAGGTCAATGCTTTTTTTTGCAAGAAATTTCCTTGATATGATGTTACCGCCAGATCCACTATCAATTAAGAAAGCGGCATTTTTACCCATCAGTTCACCCTGTAGAATTAATAACTCAAAAGGTGAAATATTACAAGATCCATTTAGAAGGGGAACACTCGAGTCATTTGTCTGACTACTCGTTTTATTTTGGGGGTCCTGGTTTCCACCCTTACTTGAGCTTCTTATTTTTTTGTAGTCAGACTTGCCAAGTTTCCCAAGTCTTTCCTCAACTTTTGTAACTCTGGACAATCTTTAATGGTGTGCCCATCATGTTGACAAAAGTAGCATTTCCTAGTAAGACTAGGCCCGATTCTATTATTATTCTTGAGAGTGGAAATAGTATCTATCTCCATTGGTTGTGGTTTATTCCAGTTCTTTGGCTTAGATTGTTCACCAGATCTGTAAGGAAATGATGGACGAAAGGGTTTTTTATATCCTGAGCCAAGTCTCTGGCCAGCGATACTATCCCACCGTTCAGCAATTTTGGCAGCTTCATTAAAAGTTTGCGGGTCGTGTAAATCAACTTCCCGGCGAACTTCCAAACGAAGCCCACGCACAAATCTGTCCAATTGCTCCACTTCTGGAAGGTCAGGAATTTCCAAACAGAGTTCAGTGAATTTCTGAACATAATTTAGGACAGAGGTGGTTTGCACCAGATTAGCTATTTTATCTCAGGCTAGCTTGGTAGCATTGACGGGTCGGAAGAACTCCAGGATACAATCCTGAAATTCTTTCCAACTAGTAAAAGGATTTTTGAACTTGCAACCTATACCATCTGGCTGCATGTTCCTCTAAGAGAGAGGCTGCAAATTGTATTTTTGTGGCCTCATTCTCTTCTTGCACTAAGTCAAAGTAGGCGTTTACCTGTAAAAGCCAGTCGTCCACTTTTGAATATTTTATGATTCCTTTGTAAACGGAAGGTCTTATCGGTTTCAATGACTTTGACTGCGGCTTTTGTTGAGACAATAGTGGCTGTTGTTGCTGCAACTGTTGTTGTTGCAATACTTGTGAGTGCTGCTGCCACAGGCTTCCAAATTGCTCTCGCAATTCTGCTACTTGTTGACTTAGTACTTGGTTTTTTTCTAGAAGTTCCTCCATCTAAGTCATTTTTCAAGCTTATGGTCGGAATTTGTTTTTTAAAAGGACTCGTGTACTGATGACTCTCATTCTGTTTACACCGGGTGATTCCATCATCACCTTTATCAATCGTTCATTTGTTCTGAAAATGTTCTCAAGCATGAGTTAACTAATTAAGCTCTTTTTGGAAGTAAGGGTATTGGCACATTTTAATTAGCCAACTGAGTTCCTGCTCAAGACATTTAGATTGGCAATTTAATTTTATTGTCAAGCTCAGACCAAACATCAAATGGATCATGGCGTGGGTGAAATGAGTGCTCCAAACCTAACTTTAAAATTTGGCACCCAGTGATTGGCGTATTTAGCACCCTTGCACTTCTGCAAGCCCAAACCAGTTCTCATCTTGTTAATCTTCTTCTCACGCTCAGCCACTTTGAGCTTGATAACTCGTTCATCCTCGGCCTTCTTGAGCTCCTCAATGCTCTTGAATTTAATCTTCTTAGGCCTCTTGGATTCTAAGGCTTCAAATAGCGTGTGCTTAAGCTTGAAGTCCGCTCTTCTATGCCGCAGTGGACTCGGACGCTTCGGGATAACATGGGTCACCACTTTGGGTGAGGATAGGGGCTCCCGATGATAGACACTGAAAAGGCGCTCCAGCATGGCCTCGGGGCTTTGAATTGTAGGTTCCGGGATTTCAGGGCTCTCGATGTCACTCCGTCTCTCCTCATTTATGTAGGCCAGAAACTCGCGCATTGTCTCGGCCAACCATACTTGGTTCTGGACCTCATACCACAGAGGGCCATGGCCGTTGGCGTCTAAGCCGATCTCCTTGAATACTTCTGCCTCTGAAGGGGGCTTCATTGAAGAATGTATCCACTCGATAAAGGATTGAAAATCCGCGCTCAAAATCGATCGCGGGAGGAGGGACCAATATAACAGGAGTAGAGTTCTTCAGTACACAAAAGCGGAATTTAGGCTCGAATCATGGGAAGTTGTCGAGAGAAGTTTTAGTTTGCGAATAAATGTTACAGACGCAGCGCGCGGCCGTATTTATAGGCTCGGTAAACCCTCGTTTTTAGGGTTCACGCTGCGGGCAAAGACAACTGGGGTTTATAGCACGACAGTCGAAGATTCTAGACTGTCGTAGCTATCTGACTACTATACACGTTGGCACCGATAACGTTATCGTACGTCAGTTGGTTATACGTACTGTCGGCATGCATAACGTTATCGTGCAACAGTTTAGAAACGATCAGAGCTGTCGTAAGAATGCCCCTGTCGGCACCGCACCAGGATCGGTGTCGCAGGAAAAATTAAGTAACGCAACATCATGCTTCGTAATGTTCGGGCGAAGCTATGGTTGGTTACAGTTCCACGCTGGCACTTTGACCGCCGCAGCGGTTACTTGCGGCCATAATGTGGAGATGAGCGCGAGCGCTGCAATCTTGTAGATCGCAGTCATGCGCGATCCCTTCAATTTCTCAGAATCTCTGACGCTCACCGCCATGGATTCGTTAGGTCAAGGTTTGTTTTTCAAGCAGAGGCAGCATGGGGGCATCAACGAGCACCCTGCCAACGAGCAACGCATCTGGTACAGATCTCTCTGCATTTCCAGCTCATAATGGCGTCTCTTCCTATACATAGATATTCCGGGAGCGGGGAAGGGATGAAGAAGCTTCTGGGACATCTGTCGAATAAATATTCAAACGCTTCCATGCGGACAAACAACTGATTTAACGATCACATAACCCACATTTCCCCATAACCCACATTTCAGGGACAATCGGAAACACGAAGTTGTACACCGGGGTTACGCGACAGGAAGCTGGCTAGAACACGGGTTACGAGTACTGCCAAACTACAGTTTGCGGGGTTACCCATAACCGTAACCTGGTTGGTCGGTCGGTCGGTCGGTCGGTCGGTCGGTCGGTCGGTCGGTCGGTCGGTCGGTCGGTCGGTCGGTCGGTCGGTCGGTCGGTCGGTCGGTCGGTCGGTCGGTCGGTCGGTCGGTCGGTCGGTCGGTCGGTCGGTCGGTCGGTCGGTCGGTCGGCCGGTCGGTCGGTCGGCCGGTCGGTCGGTCGGAAACATGCTGCATGAAGCGGAACTATGTTAAATGGCAGTGGTAGTTACGTAGCGTGAATACGGATGTAATATAAGACTTGGGGGCGCCTAAAGACACCGAGTAAGAACTCTGGATTAGATTCGCTTCCTCGACCTGCGAGGCTGATTTATAGTAGTGTCGCGCACGCACGGGCGGGCGAGACATTCTGTATGTAACTGCTAGCCCTAGGGCTAGGTTGTAGGTATCGCAGGCAGCTGTTACCGAGACCGGGTAAGATACCGGTTCCAGGCGGTTACGGCCCGCGGGCGGTACCTACTACTTGGCATGGTTACGGACAGGTAGTACGACGAGTGCTCTCGGCGTATACCTGACCTGTAACCACTGTAGCAAGCCTATCCTGCTACACTCCCCCCCCTCTGAACCCCCCGGTCTCCTTGAGTCCGGGTAGTACAGAGAGAATTATAATGAATACCCTGGGTATCCAAGTTGGTGTCGTTGTGTACTTGAAAGTTACCTTCTTCTTCTTAGATGGTACTCTCCTTGTGGCAACATTCGTAGGCTTGGCCATGTACTCATGGTATGCCTGTAAATGTATCACATGCTGTTCAGGTTCCCAACTGTCCTGATCATCTCCAAATCCTTTCCATCTCACAAGGAATTTGTTGACAGGTTTAGGCTGACCTCTTCCTTTCCTTTTCTTCTGAGGAATTGTTTTCATATCTAAGATGCATACAACTTCCCATAACGGAGACCCATCTGTATCATACTCCAACGGCTGTGGTGGGACATATGTAGAGCTAGGTGCGTATGGTTTCACTAATGAAACATGGAATACTGGATGGACTCTCATCAGCGGAGGTAACTCTAGTTTAACAGCTGTAACCACACCAACGTTAGTTGACCCAGGGGTTCTCTTTCCCACTAGCTGAATGAATTTGTACGGTCCTGTAAACTTAGGAGCAAACTTAGGACATCCAGTGGCTTTAAACTTTAGGTTCTTTGTACTAAGAAGAACTTCTTGTCCCACCTCATACGTTACATCTCTCCGCTTCTTATTTGCTTGAGTAGCCTGTCTCTCTTGAGCCTGACTGACGCACTTCTTTGCGTACTCGAGTCTGTCTGTATACTGTGTTAAAAACAAATCAGCTTTCGGCACATAGCCACTGAGCTTTGCTTTAACTGCTAAATGAATTGGAGTGAGTGGCTGTCGTCCATAGAGGGCCATGAAAGGGCTCATCCCAATCGTTCCGTTCTTGGAATTATTGATGGCGAACTCTGCTGTGAACAAATGCTCATCCCAATCATCATGATATGGGCTGACATAATGCCTTAAAACATCTTCCAAATTCCTGTTCATAATCTCCGTCTGGCCATCCGTCTGAGGGTGGAAAGAGGTAGAAAATGCTTGCCTTATATCCAGAACCGAGGCTATTTGCTTTAGGAACTTTCCTGTAAACCTGGCATCTCTATCCGTGATTATCTTCTCGGGTAACCCATGGTATCTGAAAACTGCCTTCAGAAAAAGATTTGCATAATCTTCCGCGTTGATGTCAGTTTGGCACGGTTCTGCAATGCAAACTTTGGAGAGTTTATCCACAAAGACTGCGATCGCATCCCTTCCATTCTTTGTTGGTGGTAGTTTAGTGATCAGATCCGTAGTTATACACTCGAAAAAATTCTTCGGGATTTCGACTGGGGTAAACAGTCCTCCTGGTTTCTGGTTTGAAGGTTTATTGATCTGGCACTGATGACAGCTCTGGATGAAAACTTTTACATCTGCTGATAAATTGGGCCAGAAAAACGTTCTTCTAAGCATGTCTTCTGTCTTATCTCGTCCCATATGTCCAGCATATTTTGGGGTATGCATCTCTCGCATAATATCTGTTCTCAGAGATCCAACCTGTGGAACGATAATTTTCCCTTTGGAAAAATAAAATCCCTTGTCTGTAGACCATGTCTTCTTGGGGTGAAGGAATGTGGGATCTTTACTGTACCCAGCTTTGATCCAATCTGTGGTTCGTGAGCTAGCGCAGACCATACATGCGACTACCAAAGATGTCAAAGCAGGACTTCGACTCAGAGGGTCTGCCATGTTGGTTCTACCGGCTTCATATATCCATGTGAAGTCAAAACCCATCAATTCCTGTTCCCATCTGGCTAGTCTTCTAGACAAAATAGGTTGACTTGCAAGGAATTTCAGAGGATGGTGATCTGTAACCACTTTTAAATCTTTAGATCCCTCTGTATAGCATCGCCATTCTTTCAGGGCTGACACTGCTCCTAACAATTCTTGTTCTGTGGTGGTATAATTCTTTTCTGCAGAATTGAACTTCTTACTCGTATAAGCAACCGGTCTACCATCCTGAAGAAGGACAGCACCAGTTCCTAACAACGAAGCGTCTGAAACTACCGTAAAGGGTTTCTCAAAATCTGGCAAAACTAATACCGGGGCTGTGACTAAAGCTTCCTTAAGCTTCTCAAAGAGTTCGGTATGGTTCGCAGACCAATGAGTACCAAAATCTGTCCCCTTTCTTGTAAGTTCATGGAGAGGGGCTGTAAGTGAACTGTATCCTTGTATGAATTTTCTGAAATAGTTAGTCAACCCTAAGAATTGCCGCAATTGCTTAACATCCTTTGGGATTGGCCACTTGGTTACTGCGGAGATCTTGGCAGGATTGACCTTGATGCCATCTCTCCCGACAATATGACCCAAAAACTTCACTTCTTTCATATTGAAGGAACACTTGCTCAACTTTACATTTCTCTTTCTCCAAAACTTCGAACACTAGCTTGATGTGTTCAACATGCTCCTCTGGAGTCTTACTGTATATCATGATATCATCCAGATATATCACTACAAATTTATTCAAGTATTTATGGAAGACTCTGTTCATGACTGCTTGAAAAGTCGCTGGTGAATTTGCTAATCCCATTCCCAACACTTTGAATTCATAATGTCCCATGGGAGTAGTGAAAGCAGTCTTATGAGCATCCTCCTCAGATATCTTAATCTGAAAATATCCGGAATCGAGATCCAATGAGCTGAATATGGTACTACCGTTCAGTTTATCAATTGTTTCATCAATCCTTGGGATGGGGTACTTGTTCTTGATTGTTTTCTTGTTGAGGGCTCTCCAGTCGCACACTACCCTGAAGCCTCCTCCAGGTTTAGCAACAAACATAATGGGTGCACCAAAAGGTGATGTGCTTGGAGTGATAAACCCTTTTTCAACAATTCTGCTACATACAGCTTACACATTTCCAACTCTGCTGGACTCATTCGTCTGCAGGGTCTATACGGTGGAACTGTATCTGCATCCAACTTGATAGTATGGCCAATGCCTCTATCTATATCTTCAACCTTGTCCAATTTTTTTAAAAGGACCTTGGATTCCTGAAGAGTCTGTCGCATGATATGTCTCGGTACTAACGTCGGACATTCTGCAGACTCTAAGAGTTTATTCTCAATAGCATCGTCTATGCTGAGAGTCTCTATTGGTGGTGGAAGTGGTAATGCTTCTTCTTGTTGTGGGGGCTGCCCAAGCTCCTCTCTTTTCCTCTTTTCTGTACCCGTCGCAGTAAAAACTGCTTTCTTTTCAGTTCGGTTATGTACACTCCCTTGCTGATTCTGACTCATACTCTGGCAAGTATGGTTACTATGATTTGTATATTCCTGCAGATGCTCTCCATCTGAGGGGAAAACAAGGCCCTTTCCTGTTACGGAAGGTTCCAGTCCTTGTTCCTGATCATTTGTCTCTTGTCTGGCAGATTCTTCAGACATGGGCGCTAGCAGGTCTTCTATGCTGTTGATACTTCCATCTCCTTTCTTCTTGATGGAGACTAGGAAATGTCTCGACCCTTTCCTCAAGGCTCGAACAGCTTGTTTGGCAGACATCACAACATCCTGTGTCAGTGTTAAACCGTTCTGGTTAGTCTCCATGTAATGAATGTATTCGGCCGATCTCGTGTACGTATCTCCTTTTGAGATTGGGTATAGTGTACATTTAGGAGATGCCAACATTACACACTGCTTTTTGTAGCTAACCTCGGCTTCCGTGGCTTCTAGCCAATCTTCGCCTAGAATGAGGTCAACTCCTGCAATCAATTTCTTTACCACTAACACTTTTTGTGTACCAATGTACGTGCCAATCCTGAGGCGCATTTCTGCTGTCCCCGTGACATCCATACTGGTTTCTCCAGCCACTTGTATATTATCTTGGCTGTTTGTCACGTGCAATCCTGCTTTACTTGCTAGGTCTGCTGTGATGAAGGAGTTTGATGCTCCACTGTCCACAAGTACGAGAGTACTTTGCCCTTGGACTAGACCTTGGAACACCATTTTCAACGTTGTTTTGGATGTTTTAACATGATTCAAAACTTTTTGTTGTGTGCTTAGGTCCGGCTTATGACCTGGTGGGTCATACCAAATTTCAGTATTCTTACTAGTAGTACATTTATCCATTGTCGTTGTGCAATAGATTCTGTCTCTTCCAATATACTGTTTGATAAGCTGCATACCTTTTAGGTATTTTACCCATGGCTTTAGCTTTCCCATTGTACTTGGGAGTACGAAGACTGCAGACGTCTGAGGGTTCTTTACTTTCGTCATCGTGTAATGATGAAGCGCATCCGCTATGATTGTCTGTGGTGGGTGGATCCACACCAGTTTATCTTTGAAATCATGCTGGAAGAACTCTTCGTCTTGCAGCTGTATTGGGCATGTGGTAGCTAGGGGGTTACGATTGAATGCATCAATTCCGCAACTGTCTCCAAGGGATTCCATAATCTCAGTGTACACCTCAGGTTTGCACATGTTACACGCAACACTTTTCTCAGCCTCGCTGGGACTCTGTGTTTTTATTTGGTTAATAACATGAACAACCGGTGAAATTTGAAAAAATCGTCTTTTCCTAGGGAAATCTACCCCCTTCCACATCATATCGGTCCTCGGTGGGTTGCCCTGCCCACTAGGACTAACCTATTTCTTACCCCACCTAGGGCATGGCTCATTAGTAACCCGTCCTGCCTCGACCATGTGTTTTTCTGGTACGGGCTTGCTGTGCGGGCAACTGCCGCCCTTCCCCTGCGGTCTGTCGCACTGCCCCTATGGGATGTGGCAGCCTGGGCAGTTTCCTTCTTTCATCTGCCATAGCTGCTGCGCATTGGAGATTTTCTTGTTCTTCGCATTAGCTTCTTCAGGAGGGCCTAGGAGCTTCATCACTCTCTCGGTCTTGTGGTACCCTCCAGCAGACTTGTGCGAGCCGCTGGCTGCATACAAGGAGGTTGCCTGTGATTTGGGGGGGAAAGGGGTTTTGTAAGGGGGTTTTGCCTTCCAAATTTTGAAGGGTCCTCGTTCCTTAACTGTCTTATCCCATTGGGACTTCTCTCGCTTCTGTGAGTTCATCACCGCATCCTTCTTGAGTAGATGTTGAGTGAGATCTTCTAGAGTTTCAAATGGCTTTGACTTCTCGTCATAGTAGCTGACTTCTTGGAATTGAGGACTCAATGAATTCCTGAATCCTGTCAACAAGACCATCATGGGCAAATCCAACTTCCTGATTAATCTGTTAAAATTAATGATATGGGTTTGGATGGACGTAGTCCCTTGCTTGAACTCATTCCTCATAATAGTCTCTAGGTTCTTCTCAACTTCCCTTCTGGAGTGTAACACTAGAAGCTTCTTAGCCCACTCTAGGAAGTAATTCCAAGTAACCTTTGACTTATCGTGGAAGTGCTGCTCGCGCCACATCTGGTGGACTGAGTCACTCAAAGTGTGTGCCGCGGCAGTCACGATGTTGACTTCCCATTCTCTACTCCAAGGTACCGTGAAATGCATCTGTGCCAACTCGGTTACCCCCATGACCCACTGTTCATACCCATCTAAGTTCATATTCTCTTTGAACCTAGGCTTGACGACGCTTGCCGCTTTTGTCATGCTGAACTGCTTCTTTAAAATCTGATCTTTCTGATTAATGTTCACAGACCTGCGCATGATGGGTTTAGAACCGTCCTCTGAGGAACCACTGCTTGAGTTACCTGAGCTATGGGCACTCGGGGAAGTGACAATTTCGCTAAATGTAGGCGAAAGACACGATTTGCAGCGGAACTACAGATAAATGTAGGCGTACAGTGGACGAAATGTCTCGGCTCACCGCAAACCAGCGATCCCGACAGACACCCAGAACTTTTCGTAGACTGAAGCGTGGCCAATAACTCCTCGATCGCACGTTAACTACTGAGTTGTAATACGCGAAGGGGTATGCAGCTTTCTGTCGCTCGAGGGTCTGTTAGCAACCTTTTCGAGGGGTCATTCTTGCGAGCCTGCGAAGCTCTGCCAGCGATTCCGAGATAGGGTGAACAATTAGGCAACGAAGTACTAGCGCGAACTTCTTGTTGGCGAATAGCTTTCATTCGGGAAAAGGTCACCTGAAGTCACCGATGTGCTTTCGCTGCATGCGTCGAAAATGGCGCTGTTGTAGGGCAAAACCAGGACGGTTTTAATCACTGTGATGAAAGCCTAAGTCACACTGAAATATTATTGTGACTTGCGATGACCTGTCAGTGCTCTTACTAATTTTGATATATGTTTTCGCAGGGTGTCCTTTCACCAGCCTTTCACGTACATTTAGCCAAGGCGGATTGGACGCGGCATGGCGAAATGGCCGTACGATTAGAGCCTTTGCAATATGGCCAAGGTAAGCCACGCCAACCTTCATTCTACCTCTCGTACTCCTACATGATATTCTTCCCTCCCTCGCCCAACGCATGTGTTCGTTGCTACTTGATATTTTTGGCGTCCTGCTTTGTTACCTCCTTTCTTTCCAGCTTTCTTTTCAGATTACTGCGCAACGCCCTCTGCCGCCTTCCGCATGGACAAGCGCGGGGTAGTGTGTCAGATTGTTTTTGAAATTTGACCAATGCTCTCGTCCTATCTCCTACACAAATTCCCTTACATCCGTTCCGCTAATTCTTGCAACCGATCCGTCTATGCTAGACCTGTGTAGGTTGTCAGTGCATCTGCTGGATGCATGGTATCTTGCAGCCAGCGGCCCTTTCGTCGTCAACTCCTCAACCAGGAAGCCCGGTCGGCGCTGCTGTACTGCCACCGCATGAATAAGCTGCATAAATTGCAGCATCTCGGCAGCCCACCCGACGTTGCTCTGGACACGGTCAAATATGGTGGTATGTGGAGTGTACTGTCCCAGGAGCATGGCTTCAGCTTGGGGTGGCAGCATGATTAGTTGGCTCTGTGCAAAGTAGGATGCTGGGACAACTTGCTCCCAACTCTTATGTGAGTCATACTTCCACATGTTCTCTCCTGGGCCTGAGTAGAGCTTGAAAGGACATGGGGCCTTACACTCTAGTGGGATCATGCACTGCCCTGGCTGCATGGTGCCCTTGAGCATTGTATCAGGAGATCATGCGTGGCAGTTATCCCTTGAGACCCTGCATGATAGATGGTGGCAGCACTGTGTATATTTGGCTGACGCACTAGACCCATGTCCATGGCATGCATCTTCACATTGGGTTCACTCGTAGTGGTTGTGGTAGTCTTGGAACGTTGCCTCTTGCGTTGTGGTGGAGACTGGTTCTCCTTGCTTTGCTGGGTGTTGGGTGACAGTCCAACCTTGTCTTTATGCTTGGGTCTTTCGGATCCATTCTGCATGGTAAACTCAGGCAAGTGTGGACAATGCAAGGCTGGGGTAGGACCTGAGGTTCAGGTACCTAAGCTTGAGGCAGGTTGTACTTCCAGGGGGATCTCCCTACCAATACGCAAAAACAACACAAAGGGTGTCAATATATGTAACTATGCCTGCCCTTCTTTTTTGCAGGGACCCATGCTCTGTGTGGAAGCGGTCTGAAGGTTGCTTGTAGGTAGGGTTTCACAACAATGTGGCCTAGGGAATTCTGACTTGATCACATGCCTAAATAGTGCCCACCTGCTTGCATGCCTCCTTTCGTGCATGCCTGTCTGTATGCCTGCCTTTTTATCTTCCTCCCTAGTGACTGATTGGCTGACTATCTGGATGGTGACTTCTGCTTGGAGGTGCTAGGCATAGAGTGTTCAGCCCATGGAAAAGTGGCTTGGTTGCCTGCCTGCGTGCCTGTCTGTTGCACGCATGTTTACTTGCTTGTCTGTCTGCTTGGGCGCTTGGCCATTGTTGACACAGGAGAAGAGGGTTTAACCTATCATCAAAAATGAAGTAAAGGGTGCTACATAATTTAACTATGCCTGCATTCTGTATTTGCAGGGACCATTGATCTGTCTTCCCTCCCAGTTCTGATGTTCCATTGTCACATGAGGCTGCTAGACAACAACGTAAGTGATAACTGAAGCTTGCTTGTAGGTGCGGTTTCGCAACAGTAGTGTGGCATAGGGAATTGTGTCTTGTGAATTCATGCATAGGTAATGCCCACGTGCATCTGTCTATGTTTGTGTCATTGTCTCTGTCATCGTCTCTGTAACTGCATCTGTAATATGCTTCTGTCTATGTCCTGCCCTCCATTGATCTCTAGCGCATACCCTGCTCTGCACGTCACTGTCCTGCTCCTTGCCGTCCTCCCTGCCCTTCATTGCTCTGTGACGCAGGCCATGCTCTGCTAATCACCATCCTGCCCCTATCCGTGCTCCCTGCCCTTCATTGCTCTCTAACGCCTGCCCTGCTCTGCCCATTACTGTCGTCCTGTCCTTTCCCATTATCCCTGCCCCCCTTTGCTCTCAAACGCCTGCCCTGCTCTGCTCATCACTGTCGTCCTGCCCCTTGCCATTATCCCTGCCCCTCTTTGCTCTCTAACACCTGCCCTGCTCTGCTCATCACTGTCATCCTGCCCCTTGCCATTATCCCTGCCCCTCTTTGCTCTCTATCGCATGCCCTGCCTTGTTCATCACTGTCATCCTGCCCTTGCCATTATCCCTGCCCCTCTTTAATCTCTATCGCATGCCCTGCCTTGTTCATCACTGCCGTCTTGCCTCTTGCCATTATCCCTGCCCCTCCTTACTCCCTAACACCTACCCTGCTCTGCTCATCACTGTACTCTTGCCCCTTGCCATTGTCCCTTCCTCTCTTTTCTCTCTAACGCCTGCCCTCCCTTATTCATCACTGTCGTCCTTCCCCTTGCCATTATCCCTGCCCCTCCTTACTCCCTAACACCTGCCTGCTCTGCTTATCACTGTCGTCTTGCCCTTGCCATTATTCCTGCCCCTCTTTGCTCTGTAACGCCTGCCCTCCCTTGTTCATCACTGTCGTCTTGCCCTTGACATAATCCCTGCCCCTCTTGCTCTTATCGCATTCACTGCATTGTTGACACTGATGTCTTGCCTCTTGAATGTATCGCATGAACATCCTACTCCCTAAGCTACAGTGCTCTGATCATAACTGTCGTCTTCCCATTGACATTTGTCCCGGCCCCTTATGTGCTCTCTAAAAGAAGGACTGAGATGGAGTTAATGGGTTGTGGGATATTTTTTTTAGAGGGGGGGGGAGGGGGGGGATGGAGGTTGGGGGGAGTATGGGGGGAGGGGGGGGGTGGGGGGGGAGGGGGGACCAAGCGGGGTGGGGGGTGGGGCGGGGGGGGGGAAGGGAAGGGGCGCAGGGGGGGGGAGGAGGGGGGGGAGGGGTGGGGGGGGGGGGGGGGGGGGGGGAGGAGGGGAGGGGGGGGGGGGGGGGGAGGGGAGGGGGGGGGGGGGGGGGGGGGGGGGAGGGGGGGGAGGGGGGGGGGGGAAGGAGGAGGGGGGGGTGGGGGTTTTTTTTCCTTGCCATTATCCCCCCCTGCCCCTTGCCATTATCCTGCCCTCTTCGCTCTCTAACGCCTGCGCTCCCTTGTTCATCACCATCCTCCTGCCCTTGCCATTATCCCTGCCCTTCCTTACTCTCCCTACCACTTACCCTGCTCTGCTCATCACTGTCCTCCTGCCCCTTGCATTATCCCTGCCCCTCTTTGCTCTCTAACACCCTGCCCTACCTTGCTCATCAATGTTGCCTGGGCCTTGCCATTATCCCTGCTTCTCTTTGCTCTCTATTGCATGCCCTGCCTTGTTCATCACTGCCGTCTTGCCTCTTGCCATTATCCCTGTCCCTCCTTACTCCCTAACGCCTACCCTGCTCTGCTCATCACTGTCGTCTTTCCCCTTGCCATTGTCCCTGCCCTCTGTGCTCTCTAAAACGCCTGCCCTGCTCTGCTCATCACTGTCCTCCCGGCCCCTTGCCATTATCCCTGCCCCTCTTCGCTTTCTAACGCCTGCCCTGCCTTGTTCATCACCATCGTCCTGCCCTTGCCATTATCCCTGCCCCTCCTTACTCCCTAACACCTACCCTGCTCTGCTCATCACTGTCGTATTGCCCCTTGCCATTATTCCTGCCCCTCTTTGATCTCTAACGCCTGCCCTCCCTTGTTCATCACTGTCGTCTTGCCCCTTGCCATAATCCCTGCCCCTCTTTGCTCTCTATCGCATTCCCTGCCTTGTTGATCACTGATGTCTTGCCTCTTGCCATTATCCCTGCCCCTCCTGACTCCCTAACGCCTACCGTGCTCTGCTCATCACTGTCGTCTTTCCCCTTGCCATTGTCCCTGCCCCTCTGTGCTCTCTAACGCCTGCCCTGCTCTGCTTATCACTGTCCTCCTGCCCCTTGCCATTATCCCTGCCCCTCTTCGCTCTCTAACGCCTGCGCTCCCTTGTTCATCACCATCATCCTGCCCTTGCCATTATCCCTGCCCCTCCTTACTCCCTAACACTTACCCTGCTCTGCTCATCACTGTCCTCCTGCCCCTTGCCATTATCCCTGCCCCTCTTTGCTCTCTAACACCTGCCCTCCCTTGTTCATCAATGTTGCCTGGGCCTTGCCATTATCCCTGCCTCTCTTTGCTCTCTATTGCATGCCCTGCCTTGTTCATCACTGCCGTCTTGCCTCTTGCCATTATCCCTGTCCCTCCTTACTCCCTAACGCCTACCCTGCTCTGCTCATCACTGTCGTCTTGCCCCTTGCCATTGTCCCTTCCCCTCTGTGCTCTCTAACGCCTGCCCTGCTCTGTTTATCACTGTCCTCCTGCCCCTTGCCATTATCCCTGCCCCTCTTCGCTTTCTAACGCCTGCGCTCCCTTGTGCATCACTATCGTCCTGCCCTTGCCATTATCCCTGCCCCTCCTTATTCCCTAACACCTACCCTGCTCTGCTCATCACTGTCGTCTTTTGCCCCTTGCCATTATCCCTGCCCCTCTTTGCTCTCTAACGCCTGCCCTGCTCTTCTCATCACTGTCCTCCTGCCCCTTGCCATTATCCCTGCCTCTCTTTGCTCTCTATTGCATGCCCTGCCTTGTTCATCACTGCCGTCTTGCCTCTTGCCATTATCCTTGTCCCTCCTTACTCCTTAACACCTACCTGCTCTGCTCATCACTGTCGTCTTGCCCCTTGCCATTATCCCAGCCCCTCCTTACTCCCTAACACCTACCCTGCTCTGCTCATCACTGTCGTCTTGCCCCTTGCCATTGTCCCTGCCCCTCTTCGCTCTCTATTGCATGCCCTGCTCTTCTCATCACTGTCCTCCTGCCTCTTGCCATTATCCCTGCCCATCTTCGCTCTGTAACGCCTGCGCTCCCTTGTTCATCACCGTCGTCCTTCCTCGTGCCATTATCCATGTCCCTCCTGACTCCCTAACACCTACCCTGCCCTCCCTTGTTCATCACTGTCGTCTTGCCCCTTGCCATTATCCCTGCCCCTCTCTGCTCTCTATCGCTTGCCCTGCTCTGCTCATCACTGTTGTCCTGCCCCTTGCCATTATCCCTGCCCCTCTTTGCTCTTTAACGCCTGCCTTGCTCTGCATGTCTTGCAGGGCAAGAGGATGGATGGAAATGCTACAGCTGCGATGAAGATTGCTGCCACGAAGGAACTATAAATGCCGAAGATGGAAATACATAATAGAAGCAGCGAAGATATATAGATTTATAGCTTTGCTTGGACGTTTCTACTTAGTGGATATATGGGCGTATGTCTTCATGAGTAGACAAATGGATAGCTGCCTGCAGGCTGCCTATATACTTGTACTTGAACTTAATTAGCTACATGGATCCAGCCAGCAATTTGGCTGCTCGTCGTCTTTTGCTCGCTGTCTATCTATGGTCAATGGATATACGGTAGAGGAAATATATGGGATGTAGCGGATGTACATGTCACTGCTTAGTGGCACCGTAATTTATTATCCCTTTTTTCTTCTTGTGACTTCTCATTTGTTAGCTTCTTACCTCCGCCACTGTAAGTGGTTGAGATCTGGGTCCTGCTCTAGGGGGTTTAATACCTACGCCACCAAAACGGTGGTTGGGAGTTTGGTTTGTTTGTCCTCGACACACCCCTGATGTAATGGGGTTTTTTGCTTTGTGGGTGCTTTTTCTTTTTGTTTAAAGCACAGAGTCTCATACACCCTCGCGGTGTCAAGTACCACCATTCGAACTGAATCCTCTGTGTCGCTGGTTTGTGTCGGGAGACCCACCTCCTGGGGTGAAAGTCCTTTCACAACTAAAAAAAAAAAAAAAGTAGACTTTAACATGTAATGTAATGTAATGTAATGTAATGTAATGTGTAAGGATGCTTACATATATATATATAGGTAGATCAATAAGTTAATGGATGCATACGTTAGTTTATTATGTATGTAATCTATCTTCTCGAATCCTGATGTAATTGAGAAATGCTCCTGGAAAATATTCCTGAAAATGTGACCTCTCCGATCACCGTGCCCAAACCGCCCTGCAAGCGAAGTACAGGCGAAAAGTCTCAGAAGACCGAACATTTCGCCTCATTACCGTGCACAAGCCGCCGTGCGTGGCGAGATGCCGTCAAAATATCTCAGAAGTCTGAGACATTTCGACGACAATCCGCCTAAGCGAAATGTAGGCGAAATGTCTCAGGATTCTGAGCTACACGCGACGCGGGTATAGGGCTTACCGCTAGAGTCAGAAGTGCCAGGTCATTAAAGGACTATGACTAATCGCGGACCCCGCGTGCATTCCGCTGCGCTCGTACGCATTTAGCGATCTGTCGACTTCCCCGAGTGGGGGCTTTCTTACCTTCCTTTTGGAGCCCACATGTTCTTGTGGTGGGTAGGTCTGTGGCCTCTGCTGCTGATGTACATGCTGCTGCTGCTGCTGCTGCATTACATGTTGCGGCTGATGCCATGTCGACTGATGTTGCTGACTCTGAGGTTGCTGCTGCTGCTGCCGCTTCCTCAAAATCGCAGCATATTCAGCCGGATACGTCCCTTCTGCAGCCTCTCTAAAGTGCTTTCCAATGTCATCAAAAGACGGGCAAACCCATGGGTCGTTTTTTTTCATTGCCCGTTGATGCTGCACCTCCAGGAAGACTTTGATAGTGTGTCTTTCTTTCCTCGATACCACTGAGTTGTCCAGACTGTTGAGCTGTTCAGCCACTTCAATGCTTGCATGTGGCCAAGTCTCACTTGCTTTCTTGACAGCGACAGCCACCTTTTTAAAAGCGGAACTATCTACTTTAGGTCTGGGCTCGTCTGGTTGGTACGGCTTATAGGGCCTAGGGGATGGCCTCTTGGCCTGAGGGCTGCCCCCATGGCTGCTACTAGGGGTGTACGTGTCAGACCGCTTGGGGCCTGGCCTTGGGCTGTACGAGATTGATCTGTTGGGAGGCTGGGGGCTACGCTCCAGGCTGGGTTTGAGGCTGGACAGGTCGCTGTTATAGCGGCTGTTGCTCGGATAGCTAGGGGACGAGGGCGAGGCTGACAGTGATCTCTCACGGGCCCTGAATTCCTTTCTAGCTGCATGCGACCTAACGTGGTCCTTGATCGTCGCCATGAGATTTTCGTTCTCGAGGGAAAGCCTGTCGATTGCTGCACGGTTATCCGTGATTTTCTTGGATAACTTTAGAGTCGCTGCCTTACTGGACTCTGCAGTCGTGTGGGCCTGCAAATAATATTCTGCAAGCTTGTTCTGATTCTCCCGAAGCTCATCCTGCATCGGGATGATCTGCTCCCTGTGGAGATCCTCGATCTCTTTCTCATGCCTCGCGTTTTGGAGACTGAGCTCCCGACAATACGCTGTGTCGTTGCGCTCCTGTTGACTGCCGAGTCCTGCATGGGGGTGGAAAAGAGTGTCACGGTTAGAGGGTTTGCTAGACATACTGGTCTGCTCGCGCTTCTCACTTTTCTCTTTCGTACCTTCTTCCCCATCTGCCGGAGTTTCCGGTGCTGTGAGCGCTACTTGCGCTTCGAGCTCTGGCCCTGTCTGCCTAAGCTCTGAGCTACGGACTTCTTGCACCTGACTGGTTGCTTTCGCTTTCGAAACAAGATTCTGTTTGCGATTGCCCCATTTGCGTTTAAGAAGCCTTCTGAGCTCATCTTGAACAATCTTCGCTACCCGCGTCTCTGTGCTCGTTCGAGTTCTCACGACGGGTTCAACTGTTTTTTTCTCGATCCCGACGTTCTTGTCTGGGATCTTCTTTCTCTCGGCCTGCTTGCCGGTCTGCTTAATCCCGACGTTCTTGTCTGAGATTGTTTTCCTGTCTACGGCGTTCTTGCCGGCTAGGTGAGCCTTGCTCACTTTTTCTTTGCGAACAGGGGGCAAAGTAAGGGGATTCTCGATGTTCTTACCATCTATCCTCTGTCCGAGATCCTCCATGTGCTGACCGATTCGGTCCTCCAAGAGCTCCATCTGCAACTCATGTATCCCATCAATGGGGCTGAGGAGGTTATCGGTGACTTCGGCTTCTAAGAGTCGAGCCGACTCCTTCAGCTCCTGCAGTTTGGCTCGCTTGCGCGCATTGGCCAACTGCTTGGCAGGACTGTCGCCCTGGCGAGCATGTGTCCGGGGAGAGCCTTCAGCAGGCCTCAGCCTGGGCGAGATGTAGGGAGATGTCATTGTATGATAGTACGGACCAGTTCCTCGCGAAACCAGTGAAGCGGAACTATGTTAAATGGCAGTGGTAGTTACGTAGCGTGAATACGGATGTAATATAAGACTTGGGGGCGCCTAAAGACACCGAGTAAGAACTCTGGATTAGATTCGCTTCCTCGACCTGCGAGGCTGATTTATAGTAGTGTCGCGCACGCACGGGCGGGCGAGACATTCTGTATGTAACTGCTAGCCCTAGGGCTAGGTTGTAGGTATCGCAGGCAGCTGTTACCAAGACCGGGTAAGATACCGGTTCCAGGCGGTTACGGCCCGCGGGCGGTACCTACTACTTGGCATGGTTACGGACAGGTAGTACGACGAGTGCTCTCGGCGTATACCTGACCTGTAACCACTATAGCAAGCCTATCCTGCTACACTGCAAGTACCCTAATATCCCCTCCTGTGAGGGTGTGTTTCCAGTGGGGCAGGGGCTGGTTTCTCGCGGACGTCAAATTGTCCATGTTCTGAAAGCCTCAAACCGCATCGAGAGAATCCTGGAGAGAATACTTGGTGCTCGCCGGTGCTCGCCGGGCTGGACTTCAGCGGATCCTACGAGGACTTCAGCGGAATTGAAAAACTTCAGCGGGAGGGTCAGGGCTCGGAGGGGGGAAGTTAGTCCGGGGGCTATCTGACAGGGATATAAGCAAATCAGATCTCCTGTTCGAACGCATGTGGCGCACCGTTTGAATTGAAGCACGCAGTTCAAGGGGGGAAGCTGCCTGCCTCGGACATCGGACATCGCCTCGTTCCCTTTCGAATTTCAATTTTCTGCCCACACCAACTCTCTTTCCATAGCGTTATCCCTTGCCATGCGCCCCCTCCTCCCTTCTTTCTTCCTACCATTTTGATCGGACGGCGAAACTGTCCCTTCTGTCAACCACGCGCGCCCACGTCCCCGCAATCTTCAACATTATGCCAGCCAGCTCGTAATATTAGCAGCATGCAGCAATTAGACTATACTAATGATATCAGGAGGCTGCTGGTGCGTAAGCTGGTGGTGCCGAGTTGTCGAGGGAGGGAGGCTGATTAATAATTAATATAATAATTAGCTAGTATCCGAGCTAGCCACTCGGAAGCATGATGCAAGGTTGCGGGAAATTATTTCTTCAGCTCGTGCACGCGCTGCAGCAGGATTTCCGAGATAAGCGGTAAGAGGCCGGGTGTCGCTCAGCTGACGTGCGATGTCCGAGGCAGGCAGCTTCCCCCCTTGAACTGCGAGCTTCAATTCAAACGGTGCGCCAAGTGCGTTCGAACAGGAGATCTGATTTGCTGATATCCCTGTCAGATAGCCCCCTGACCAAGAGCCCCCGGACTAACTTCCCCCTCCTCAGGGCTCCCGCTGAAGTTTTGCATTCCGCTGAAGTCCACGTAGGATCCGCTGAAGTCCACGTCGGCCTTCAGCGGTCAAAAAAGCCAGCGTGGACTTCAGCGGGACATAGCAAAATGTCAGCGGAACCCCACTGGAAACACTTCGTGACAGCGTGGACTTCAGCGGAACTTCAACGGTGACCGAAAACCCCACTGGAAACACACCCTGAGCGAGTTTACCCCCTTTATGTGAGCGCTTTTTGGCCCGGAACCGCTCACATGTGAGCGGCTCCCGACCTGAGAAACTCAAAACACTTATTCCCTCATAAATTTCTCATTGCTGCACCATTCCGCTTCTCACTAACACCGCTCGATACAGCTCGAATTTAGGCACTGTGTGGGCACTCGTTTGGGGGTGCGCGTGATAGATGCTACCTGGCTGGGCCTGCGAGGGCTGTTTCCTCAACGTTTCGCCGGTACAGGTTGGCCCTGATTTGTGACGTTTGACCACGGATCTATGCCTAGGAATCGCATTCTTAATTCAGCTTCGCGATCTGAAGATGATGGATGAGGGGAAGCGGATGTTGAGAAGCTTCCATGGGGGTGAGGGTGGGGGTGGGGTACTACCATGACTGCATGTGTGGGTGTGGAGCACTGCCATGACTGCATGAGTGGGTATTGAGCACTGCCATGGGGGTATAAATGGGGCACTGCCATGACTGCATGGGTGGGGTTGGGGCAACGCCATGGCTGTATGGGTGGGGGTGGGGCAATGCCATGGCTGTGTGGCAGTGGGTGGAGCACTGTCATGGCTGTGTGGGGGTGTGGGTGGGACACTGCCTTGGCTGCATGGGTGGGGTTGAGATACTACCATGGCTGCATGGGTAGGGTTGGGGTGCTACCATGGCTGTGTGGGTAGGGGCGGGGCACTGCCATGGCTGTATGCATGCACGTGTGTGGGGTTATGTCATGGCTGCATGGGTGGGTGTGGGGTACAACAATGGCTGCGTGGGCAGGGGCGGGGAACTGCCACGGCTGTATGCATGCGCGTGTGTGGGGTTATGTCATTGCAGTGTGGGTGGGTGTTGGTTACTACCATGGTGGTGTGGGTGTGGGTGTGGGTGGGGCACCAACTGGCTGTAAGGGTGGGTGTGGAGCACTGCCATGGCTGTGTGGGTGTGGGTGGGTGGGGTACTGCCATGGGGGTATACATGGGTGGGGCTGGGGCATTGCCATGGCTGTGTGGGTGTGAGTGGGGCACACTGCCATGGCTGTATGTGTGTGGGGTACTGTCATAGTGGTGTGTGTGTGCGAGTGTGTGTGTGTGTGTGGGTGGGTGGGTGGGTGGGTGGGTGGGGGGGGTATGGGTGGGTGTGGAGCACTGCCATGTCTGTATGAGTGGGGTTGGGGTATTGCCATGTCTGTATGGGTGGAGCGAGGTGGGGCACTGCCATGGAGGTATATCTGGGTGGGGGTGGGGTACTTCCATGGCTGTATGGGTGGGGGTGGGGCATTGCCATGGCTGTGAGGGTGGGGGTGGGGGGTACTGCCATGTGAGTATATATGGGTGGGGGTGGGGTACTGCCATGGCTGTATGGGTGGGGGTGGGGCATCGCCATGGCTGTGAGGGTGGGGTGGGGGGTACTGCCATGTGAGTATATATGGGTGGGGGTGGGGTACTGCCATGGCTGTATGGGTGGGGGTGGGGCATTGCCATGGCTGTGAGGGTGGGGGTGGGGAGTACTGCCATGTGAGTATATATGGGTGGGGGTGGGGTACTGCCATGGCTGTATGGGTGGGGGTGGGGGGCATTGCCATGGCTGTGAGGGTGGGGGTGGGGAGTACTGCCATGTGAGTATATATGGGTGGGGGTGGGGTACTGCCATGGCTGTATGAGTGGGGGTGGGGCACTGCCATGGGGGTATATCTGGGTGGGGTGGGGTACGGCCATGGCTGTATGGGTGGGGGTGGGGCATTGCCATGGCTGTGAGGGTGGGGGTGGGGGGGTACTGCCATGTGAGTATATATGGGTGGGGGTGGGGTACTGCCATGGGCTGTTATGGGTGGGGGTGGGGCTTGCCAGGATGTGAGGGTGGGTGTGGGGAAGTAATACTGCCATGTGAGTATATATGGTGGGGGTGGGGTACGCCAGGCTGTATGGGGAGGTGAGGGTGGGGGTTAGTCATGGCTGTATGGGTGGGGGTGGGGTACTGCCATAGTGGTCTGTGGGGGGGGGGTGGGTTAGAGGGCGGGGGGGGGGGGGGGGGGGGGGGGGGGGGTTAGGGGGGGGGGGGGGGGGTATAGGTAGGTGTGGTGCACTGCCATGGCTGTATGGGTGGGTTCGGGGTGGAGTCTTGCCATGGCTGTATGGGTGGGTGTGGAGCACCACCAGTGTGATGGTGGTGGGGGTGGGGCACCACCTGGCTGTATGGGTGGGTGTGGAGCACTGCCATGGCTGTTTGGGTGGGGATGGGTGTGGTACTATCATGGGGTTATATATGGGTGGGGCTAGGGCATTGCCATGGCTGTGTGGGTGTGACTGGGGCATACTGCCATGGCTGCATGGGTGGGGGGCACTCCTAAGGCCATGTGTAAGGGGGTGGGATGTGGGGGGGAACTGCCATGGCTTTATGGGTGGGTTTGGGGCATTGCCATGGCTGTGAGGGTGTGGGTGTGGGGGGCACTGCCATGGGGGTATATATGGGTGGAGGTGGGGTACTGCCATGGCTGTATGGGTGGGGGTGAAGGTGGGGGGTGCTGTCATGACTGTATGGGTGGGGTGGTGTACTGCCATAGTGGTGTGTGTGTGTGGGGGGGGGGGGGGGGGGGGGGGGGGGGGGGGTAGGGGGGTATGGGTAGGTGTGGAGCACTGCATGGCTGTATTGGTGGGGTTAGGGGTGGGTATTGCCATGGCTGTATGAGTGGGGGTGGGGCACTGCCATGGGGGTATATCTGGGTGGGGTGGGGTACGGCCATGCTGTATGGGTGGGGGTGGGGCATTGCCATGGCCTGTGAGGGTGGGGGTGGGGGGTACTGCCATGTGAGTATATATGGGTGGGGGTGGGGTTACTGCCATGGCTGTATGGGTGGGGGTGGGGCATTGCCATGGCTGTGAGGGTGGGGGTGGGGTGAAGTACTGCCATGTGAGTATATATGGGTGGGCGGGTGGCGTACTGCCATGGCTGTATGGGTGGGGGTGGGGGGTACTGTCATGGCTGTATGGGTGGGGGTGGGGTACTGCCATAGTGGTCTGTGGGTGGGTGGGTGGGTTGGAGGGGGGGGGGGGGGGGGGGGGGGGGGGGTATAGGTAGGTGTGGTGCACTGCCATGGCTGTATGGGTGGGGTTCGGGGTGGAGTCTTGCCCATGGCTGTATGGGTGGGTGTGGAGCACCACCAGTGTGATGGTGGTGGGGGTGGGGCAACCACCTGGCTGTATGGGTGGGTGTGGAGCACTGCCATGGCTGTTTGGGTGGGGATGGGTGTGGTACTACCATGGGGTTATATATGGGTAGGGCTAGGGCATTGCCATGGCTGTGTGGGTGTGACTGGGGCATAATGCCATGGCTGCGTGGGTGGGGGGCACTCTAAGGCCATGTGTAAGGGGGGTGGGATGTGGGGGAACTGCCATGGCTTTATGGGTGGGTTTGGGGCATTGCCATGGCTGTGAGGGTGTGGGTGTGGGGGCACTGCCATGGGGGTATATATGGGTGGAGGTGGGGTACTGCCATGGCTGTATGGGTGGGGGTGACGGTGGGGGGTGCTGTCATGACTGTATGGGTGGGGGTGGTGTACTTGCCATAGTGGTGTGTGTGGGGGGGGGGGGGGGGGGGGGGGGGGGGGGGGGGGTATGGGTAGGTGTGAAGCACTGCCATGGCTGTATTGGTGGGGTTAGGGGTGGGGTATTGCCATGGCTGTATGAGTGGGGGTGGGGCACTGCCATGGGGGTATATCTGGGTGGGGTGGGGTACGGCCATGGCTGCATGGATGGGGGGCACTGCTATGGCTGTGTAGAAGGGGATGGGCCGTGGGGGGCACTGCCATGACATTGCGGGGGTAGGGTACTGCCATGGCTGTATGTTGTCAGGCATTGCCATAGCTGTGTGGGTGTGTTTGGGGAATTAATCTGGATGTATGCATGGGGATGGGGCACTACCATGGCTAATATTGGGTCCTAAGATTTGCGTACCGTTGCTTCTTATGAGCCATGGGACTTGAACGTGGGTCGCATGCACATGAAAACATGTGTGTGAGCAACACGCCTGGCATTCCCCATTCATGGTTCACAAAATCCAGCAAACTCGTTCAAATGAGCAATCGTCGTTGTAACATCAAGCATTACTTTTGCGACGGCTGTGTTGAACTTAGTGGGTTGCAAGGGTATGGCACTCCCATGGATGTGTAGGGGGGTATGGCACTGCCATGGATGGCTGTGTATGCGTGCTAGGGCACTCCTGAGGCTACGTGAGTTACGCCATAATTCCTGGTGGGTAAATCCATTGCATGATTCGATTATTGCTGTGACTACCATGTCCCCCCCCCCCCCCCCCCCCCCCCCCCCCCCCCCCCCCCTCCCCCCCTCTTATTGTGCGATTTCCATAAATAAATGTGGCCATTTAGGTACCGTACTGAACTGCCGGCTACCAGACATACCGAGGATGGGTGACAGGTTCCCCAAGCTGGTCGGTAGGAATGTGGATGCTTAATAATAATAAATGCAATGAAATACCCAACGCCCAAAGATGTTGTACACCAATAAGTAATAACCAACCTAGTTCCTAGAAATACCCAAACTGATTCCCGAAATTCAAAGGCTGGTTTCCAAACAGAATTCAACTTCGTTACTGGTCTCCGGCATTATATAGCTCTGATCTGCAAGGCTGATGGCTATCTTCGGCAATTTAATAACTGTGAATAATACTATAAGAAAAATCCTAGGATGCTGAAATATTGGAATATCTACCGAAGATGGGTAACCAAAATTCCCAAGCTGAATACTAGACATACCCAAGCTGGTTGTAAATATAACGAAGCTAGTCTACTTAACTACTGAGGATGATTGCCAGAAATATCCAAACTGCCTACCAGACATGCCCAAGTAGTTTGTAAATATACCGAAGCTTGTCTGCTAAACTACTGAGGATGATCGTCAGAAATATCAAAGATACCTATGAGACATACCCAAACAGGTTGTAAATGTACCGAAGCTTGTCTACTTAACTACCAATGATGGTCAGTTGATCACCGGATATACCCAAGCTGGTTGTAAATATTAAAATATATGGAAGCTAGTCCACTAAACTTATGAGGATGGACACCAGAAATATCCAAGCTGGTAGTAAATATGCCGAATCTAGTCTACTCAACAACTGAGAATGATCGCCATAACTATCCAAGCTGCTTTACAGACAACCTAGGGTGGGAGTCACCTTATTATGAGCTTGTGATAAGTTCCTTTTCCGGTTTATCCTCGGGAGACACCATTGAATCCCACTTCGAGGGGCACCCGAGTAGGGGTTTATTTTTTTACCTCCTCCTTTTTTTCCAAATTTAACCAAAGTATGAGGATGGGTGTTTAGGAATCATTGCACATCTGCAAATGTCTACACAACCCTGCAATTTCAGGTTAATTGGCCAACTTCACTTTTTCAGCGCACAGTCCCCCACCCCCGCCGAACCCCACTCGGAGCCGCTAATCGTAGGAGCTGTGTGTGCTGAGGACTGAGGTATGGCACTGCAAACTTGATGCATGAGGGTGGGGGGTTGAGTGCCATGTCACATATGCAAATGTTTACACAACCCTGCAATTTCAGGTTAATTGGCCAACATTACTTTTTCAGCACACTCCCCCACCCCCTTCGAACCCCACTCGGAGCCGCTAATCGAAGGAACTGTGTGTCCTGAGGACTGAGGTATGGCACTGTAAACTTGAAGTATGAGGGTGGGGGGTTGAGTGCCATGTCACATCTGCAAATGTTTACACAACCTTGCATTTTCAGGTTAATTGGCCAACTTCACTTTTTCAGCTCACACTCCCCCACCCCTGTCGAACCCCACTCGGAGCCGCTAATCGTAGGAGCTGTGTGTGCTGAGGACTGAGGTATGACACTGCAAACTTGATGCATGAGGGTGGGGGTTTGAGTGCCATGTCACATCTGCAAATGTCTACACCCTCAAATTCCAGGTTAATTGGCCAACTTCACTTTTTCAGCTCTCACTCCCCCCCAAGCCCTTTTAACCCCACCACCTTCACAGTCAATGGAGTGCTCCTCCACCACCTGCACTGCTATGGGAGTGCCCCACCACCACCCACATAGCCATGGGAGTGCCCCCCCCACACACACACCACCACCACCACCACACACACCCACACAAACTGCCACACAGCCATCGGAGTGCCCCTCACCCCACCTCACACACAGCCATGGGAGTGTCCCCCCACTAACCATATAGCCATGGGAATACAACACTAGTACCCATGCAGCCATGACACTACCACCCATGCAGCCATGGGAGTGCCCCCCCACCTCCAAACAGTCCCTTGCTGAGTGATCTGCCTGACCACAGCCCACGATGACCGAGCTGTCCGGTATCGGAAAGTGCGCGTCTTAGGAACGATATAAAAGATAAGCGGAATGGTGCAGCGAAGAGCAAGTTATCTCAAATCACAAAAGAGCCATGGACTGCCATACTGATAGTGCTAGGGCTGACGCGAGGGTCAAAGAAGGTCTATAGCAGAGCTGAAACTGGAGCGCTGCAGAATGGGATAACAGACAGGTGCATCCAACTATCCAAGAGCAAGTTCTGTGTGGTCCGTGGTGCCACGCAAGTCCGCAGTGGACGTGACCAAACCGGTGGCGATGGTCGAATCAGCTGTCTGACCACACTTGTCGTTGACCCAGCAGTCAGTCATCTATCACGTACCCCCCAAACGAGTGCAGTCTTGTACGTAAATTCGAGCTCTATCGAGCGGTGTTAATGAGAAGGGGAATGGTACAGCGAGGAGAAAGTTATGAAGGTCTTGGTGTTTCGCGTTTCTCAGGTTCGGAGCCGCTCACATGTGAGGGTATTAGGGGTATAATAATATAACACTAGCATCTGAGCCCGTCGTCCCGACGGGAGGACCACCCCCTGGGACCACCCCCGTGACCACGTCAGCGACAGGTCTCGGAAATTTTCGAGATCCGAGACTCGCTGCCACCTGGATAACTCCGAAACGACTGCCCTGGCCACGTCAGTGAAAGGCAGCCACGGAGCTGGCAGGAGTGAGAGCGCAGGAGAAGGAGAGGGGAATGCTGCGACGGGGGGAGCTGCGAAGTTATTGGCATTGGCAGCGAAATGTGTGGGAAAGAGTTTGGACAGACAAAGGGAGGCTATACCGTTGAATATTGGGCGACCCAGGCAGCGAGCACCGAAAATAGCAGAAGTGCGCATGAAAATTCGGGTACAAGAACGGCTTGGCCCAGGAAATGCAAGAGAATTTCACAGAATAGCAGTGAGGAGGAGTCGAAAACGACACCGGCTTCATGCATTAGAGCAGCGCAAAGCAGCGCAGGGGGTGTACAGGTCGCAGGAAAATTCGGGCACCAGGCCGGGTAAACTCGGACGGGTGGGTGGACGGCAGGAGGCAGGAGCGTTCCTGTGGCTCCGAGAAATGGAGATCCCAGACTGGCTGCCACCTGGGCGACAGGTCGGCAAGATATGGAACCAAAACCCCAAGCTGCCAGGCCAAAAGGGGGCGACCACGCGCCGCGCACACGCTAAACCGCCGACATGCTACTTTATAGCATTCAGGGGATGAATTGGACATAACGTTTCCGCGAAAACTCGTACTTCGTACTTGAAATCGAGAATTTTGGCCTGGAAATCCGAGAATTCTTGACAATTTTGATCGAGGGAATCGAGATTCTGAGAATTTTTCTCGAAATTCTCGACAATTCTCGACAATTTCCACTCAGATATCTCGGTTTCGAGCTTCATATCTGAGAATTCTGGGTTGTCAATACAGAAGCTGGAGAAGGCTTCACGGATCAATTCATCCCCTTCTGCAGCCCTCTTGGTAACCCGCACGAAGGAATATCCGAGCTCGTTCAAGGCTACGTACACAGATTCCCTGCTCCACGGTGGAATGCAGCCGGTTCTGTTCTGCAGCTCGTCAGCTATTTCGTGAAGGCTAGCACCCTCGTGCTCTCCGATCATGCTTAGGAGTTCTTCTGCGGCAAGTCAGTTAGCATTCGACTGAGGTGCCTACTGCCCGACTTCCCTAATTTGATTAGACCATTCTGCGGATCCGCTGGGTACTCGTTCACAATGTTTCGGACAGTAGATTTGCATGGGTGCCCCTGAAAAAAGAGTCTGCTATCTCGCGGAAGGTTCTTCCATGTTCGAAATACTGGACTATAACGGTTTGCCTCGTATGCAGAGGGTAACAGTTATTCCGAACCGGCATAGTTGACATCGTGTCGGGTCAAAATTGTCGCGAGAATTCTGATCAAACTGTCAAATATCGTGAATTGAGTCCTGAGAATTCTCACGAGAATTCTCAACATTTGGCCTGAGAACCAAGTACGAAGTACGAAGTACGAAGCGCTTTGTCCAAATCATCCCCTGAATTGCTATAAATATTAAGATATAACCAAACACCGCTCACATAAGGGGGTAAACTCGCTCACAGGAGAGGGTATTAGGGGTATAACCTATATGCCCTGCCCCCGCCCGCAGACGGCAGTGGCAGTGGCCTACTTATATACCGTTACAATCGGTTGGTGCGATCGGTTGGGTGCCGTTCGCGTTCGCAACCCCCAAACAATCCGAATTTTGGTTCGAGCTGTGTTCCGACAGATCGTCTCATTTGCTTTAGTCCGCTTGAGATAAAAATACTAGGAATTCTCAATCGCACCGTCTCCTCCTGCATATCCCATTCATCTTCGACATTCTGGCTATGCCTCACCGTCGCCATTCTGAACTTCATGCCCAGGCCATTCTGCATACCAAAACCAGGCCATTCTGAATTCCAAATCCAGGCCATTCTGAATTCCAAATCCAGGCCATTCTGAATTCCACGCCCAGGCCACTCTGAATTCCAAACCCAGGCCATTCCGAATTCCAAACCCAGGTCATTCTGAACTCCTAACTCTGGCCATGCTCCTGCACTTCTCCAGCTCCCCCTCTGCATCGGCACTGATCAATCTTGTGCCCTGCTCTTGCTGTTTCAGCCGTAATGCCTTAACACTACCAACATTCAGAGTATGAGCTGCTGGCATACGCCTGGCAAAAACTGAATCTACCCCCCCCCCCCCCCCCCCCCCCCCCCCCCCCCCCCCCCCAGCCCCCCCCAGCCCTGCCAGGCACACACACACACACACACACACACACACACACACGCACACATACACACAAGCACACAAATCTCTATTCTTCTCATCCCTACCCTTGCCGACCAGCGCATGGGCCCGAAGCCAGCACTGATCAAAGTACCCCCATGAGCCCAAGTTAGCTACGACTGATCATAGTAACCCCATGATCCTAAGTTAGGTACCACTGATCGTAGCACCCCTAAGAGCACATGGGCCCAAAGCCAGCACTGATTATAGTACCCCCATGAGCCTAATTTAGCTACGACTGATCATACTACCCCCATGAGCCTAAGTTAGCTACCACTGATTGTAGCACCCCTATGAGCGGAAGCTATCTATCACTGATCATAGTACCATTGCTTTGATAGCCCAGGATTGGCACTTGATTAGGCCTGGCCAATCTTGCAGCAGACCCATCAAATGCAAGTCGAGCAATTCTTGAGATTACAGAGCTGGTTAATCTTCCCTCAACCAGATGGTTCTTGGCTGCAGGATAATGCAGAGGTGACTGCCAAGCCCGAACCCCACAGAGTCCCCATACCTCATCCTGCTCCTGAGGAAACAATGCCCCACCTTCCGAAGCACTCAAAGGCTCTAGGCACTTGCCATTCCTCGGAGGCTCTAGGAGCTTGCCAGGCCTCATTTGCATGCTCTAGGCACTATAGGCACTTGCCAGGCCAAGGGGGTAGAGTGGTACAGCAGATAGCTAACAATCTGGGGCAGCCCACCGCCTCACTGCACCGGTCACATCAACCCCACCGAGACAAAACCTGCGCTACAGTCCTCCCTGGCTGCACTTCCTGTTGCCTGTCAGGTGCACACGGCCCTTCAGGCTCCTGTCTGCTGCACATGGCCCCCCCAACCCCACATGACCCCCTCAACACAGCAGCTACACACGCCAGCAGTATTGGGCGAGGACCCCTCTACAACCCTCACCATAGCTCCGGACTTGAGCCCAAGCCAAACAAGAAGCGGAGGATTGATGCCGAACCCTGTGAGCTTCCCTCGCGTGTGTCTGTCCACCCCACCCCACATCTCAGCTGCGTTCACCAAGCACTGGCCGATCTGGCACCCGCACCATATCCTTCTGGGGTCTCCCCCGGCAGGTGTCAGCCCACCTCCTTCTGGCTGTCCTTCCACTGGCACGATGAACAGTACCAGGTCAGTCCTGCAGGGAGGGTAAAGAGGAAGTACAGTAACAGAGGATAGGAGACTGAAAAAAGGGGGGGGAAGGTAGGAAGAAGGCCACATGGAGGGGGGGGAGGGGGGGGAGAGAAGGAGGGTAAAAAAGGGGGGGGAAGGTAGGAAGGAGGCCACATGGAGGGGGGGGGGGGGGGGAGAGAAGGAGGGTAAAAAGGGGGGGGAAGAAAGGAAGGAGGCCACATGGAGGGGGGGGGAGGGGGGGGGGAGAGAAGGAGGGTAAAAAAGGGGGGGGGAGGTAGGAAGGAGGCCACATGGAGGGGGGGGGGGGGGGGGGGGGGGAGAGAGAAGGAGGGTAAAAAGGAAGTGATGAAGAATAGGAGCTGATAGGAGACAGAAAGGGTATAGAGGAAGTAAAGGAGGGTAGAAGACAGAAAAGGGTAAAGAGGAAGTAAAGGAGGGTAGGAGACAGAAAGGGTATAGAGGAAGTCAAGAAGGGTAGGAGACAGAGAGGGTATATAGGAAGTAAAGGAGGGTAGAAGACAGAAAAGGGTATAGAGGAAGTAAAGGAGGGTAGGAGACAGAAAAGGGTAAAGAGGAAGTAAAGGAGGGTAGGAGACAGAAAAGGGTTAAGAGGAAGTCAAGGAGGGTAGGAGACAGAAAAGGGTAAAGGGGAAGTCAAGGAGGGTAGGTGACAGAAAAGGGTTAAGAGGAAGTCAAGGGGGGTAGGTGACAGAAAAGAGGGAGGGGGTAAGAAGGAGGCCACATGGAGGGAGGGAGGGGGGAGGAGGAGAGCGAGGGGTAAAGAAGGAGGGGGGAGGGAGGGGGGGCCAACGAACACACGGGCTACCCTACTGGCATGATGAACTGTACCAGGTCAGTCCTGCAGGGAGGGTGTGAAGAGGAAGTAACGGAGGATAGGAGGGGGGGGAGGTACGGGGTAGGAAGGAGGCCACATGGAGGGTGGAGCACGGAGGGAGGGAGGGGGGAGGAGAGAGGGAGGGGTGAAGAAGGAGGGGGGGGGGGGGGGGGGGGGGGGGGCAACGAACACACGGGCTACCCTACTGGCATGATGAACTGTACCAGGTCAGTCTCATGGCTATGCTTTAAATGTGAGAGGTAACTCTGTCATAACTACTCTAAATGTATACGTGCTTATGACTACTCTAAATGCATACGGGCTGATAACCACTCTAAATGGATGCAGGCTTATGACAGTGGCAGGCTGACTAACCGCGTGCACCGGGGATTGGAGGCTGAGGGAGCTCATAGCATTGCCTTGCTGCATACCACACAGGGGAAAGCCTCCGTGTCACAGATCCCTCTTAAAGTGCGGATGGATGAGGCGGACGCTCACTCTCACTTGCTGAATGTGGTGATTGCGGGGATGGAAGCAAGGCTGGACACCAGGGCGATCAACATGGTAGGCTGGAAGCCTCTCTCTCTCTCTCTATATATATATATATATATATATATATATATACTAGTATGGTAGCCCATGTGGCCGGTGGCCACACCTACTCTCACGAAGACCCCCCCCCCCCCCCCCCCCCCCCCCCCCCCCCCCCCCCCCCCCCCCCCCCCCAATCATAGTACGGTGCCCGTTGGCCTTTGGCCACACCTATTTGGGGCTGGTTACATAATGGTTCACACTTATGTTTTTATATATATATATATATATATATATATTTGCTCTTGTTATCCCTGACTATGTATGTGCCAGTTTGTTGGTGGAAAGCGTTATCCAATGCCAATGTACACAAGAAGAAAGCTCTTGTGCAATGCACCGTGTACCGTTTACCGTGTTCTGTGCACCATGTACGGCTGGAGGCAAGGCTGGGCACCAGGGCAATCAGCAAGGTAGGCTGGATGGGTGGACATAGTTGTGTGGGTAGTTGCTCTTCTGCTTTATATTGCTATGGCAACATTGTGGTACAGGGCTTACAGAGATTGCTATATTTGATAGAAGAATGTGTGTTTAGGCACTTGAGCAACACTGCTTTAATCTTCGGCTGCGTGAAGCAGATGCTGTTCAATTCCAAAAGTGCGGATGGATGAGGTTAATATTCACTCTCACTTGCTGAATGTGGTGATTGCGGGGCTGGAGGCAAGGCTGGACACCAGGGCGATCAACAAGGTGGGCTGAAAGCCTCTCTCTCTCTATATATATATATATATATATATATATAAAGCCTTACCAACTCCAGCCCAGGAAGCAGCTGCAGTAAAATGCCTGTCATGTCAGCTTTCAGACACACTGGATAGCTTCAGGTTTGGCCAAAGGACAGGGAAAGGAAGCTGCCTAGAAGCAGCTCCGCGTAGCCCCCCCCCACACCCCACACCCCCCACACGTATGCAACCCATGTGACTCAGGCATATAGGTAGGGAACGGCAATATGATATCATATGATGATATCATGTCATCATATGATATCAAATGATGCTGGCAGTCTGACTTGGCCAAAGGTACCATTTACGTACAATATCATATCATGTAATTTGTATGCTATCATATGATATCATACTCGCCTTTGGTCAACATCATATGATATGCCGGTCCCTACATATACCAGTTAAATTGTCATATATCTGAGGTACATACCGGTATTGTCATGTATATTAGTTAAACATTGTCATATATATAAGTTAAATATTGTCATATATTTGAGTTAAATATTGTCATATATATTATTTGCATATTGTCATATATTTGAATTGTTACATGTTTTTTTCAGCCCGTCCACACCACCATGTGCAGAAAGTGAAGAGCAAGCACTTGACCACAATGGCAGAGCACACTCCAAAAGGGGCAGCATTGTTTTTTGTGTACCATGTACCATGATGAAAGCTCGTGAATTTCAAACTCATGTACTATGCTCATCCACACCACCATGTACACCACAATGTGCTATGCTCGTCCACACCACCTGCTCGTCCACACCACCTGCTCGTCCACACCACCATGTTCGTCCACACTACCTGCTCGTCCACACCACCTTCTCGTCCACACCACCTTCTTGTCCACACCACCTTCTCGTCCTCACTACCTGCTCGTCCACACCACCTTCTCGTCCACACCACCATGTTCGTCCACACTACCTGCTCGTCCGCACTACCTGCTCGTCCACACCACCTTCTCGTCCACACTACCTTCTCGTCCACACCACCTTCTCGTCCACACTACCTGCTCGTCCACACTACCTGCTCGTCCACACCACCATGTTCGTCCACAATACCTGCTCGTCCACACTACCTGCTCGTCCACACCACCTTCTCGTCCACACTACCTTCTCGTCCACACCACCTTCTCGTCCACTCTACCTGCTCGTCCACACTACCTGCTCGTCCACACCACCATGTGCTATGCTCGTCCACACTACCTGCTCGTCCACACCACCTTCTTGTCCGTATTACCTGCTCGTCCACACCACCATGTTCAGGTAGTGAAGAGCAAGCACTTGACCAAAATGGCAGAGCACTCACCATTGGTGTCCAACTCCCGCTGCTGCAAAGATCCGGTAGAAGCTGATCAGCCTGGGGATGCCCTCAGGACTTCAATGAGCATGAATGATGGGTTGGACAGGGTGGCAGGTGCCTCTACAAGTGGGCTACCTCGCTGGCAGCCGCCCCCAACGTCACAGGCTGGCGGGGGCAGGGGTGGAAAAGTGAATGGGAAAGAGAGTGAAACAGCAGGCGAAGGAATGCGTGTGACGAGTGTGACTAGTGGTCGCATTGCTGAACAGGCGCGTGATGGACGCGAAGCTTTGCAGGGATATCATAGCGAGGCTCCGCAGGTCCATCAAGGAGATCGTGACAGTTGCCCGCAAGGCGATGGACATAATGCTTTGCAGGGACATCATCGCGAGGCTCCGCAGGTCCATCAAGCAGATCAAGACAGTCGCCCGGAAGGTGATGGTCTACAGGACTCTGCAGAGCTTTGCAGAGCACAAAGCCACATGGCGCAGGGCTTAGCAGATAGAGGGATGCACCGATCACCTGGATCGACAGCAGCTCAAGAGATTGGAAGGACCTTAGGAGTACTCACTTCGCACCACCCGGAGTCTAGGGCGCCCCATGTGGTAGCGTCAGCTGTCCCCTGGCTCAGCCTTCTGTTTCCCCATGTCACTTGTAACATATCGGCACGCTCTCAACAGCAAAACCAGCAGCAACAACAGCAACATCAGCAGCAACAACAGCATCAACAGCATCAACAACAGCAACAACAGCATCAACAGCATCAACAACAGCATCAACAACAGCATCAACAGCAGCAACAGCAGCAACAACAGCAGGAAAAGCAACAACACCAGCAGCAGCAACAGCAGCAACAACACCAGCAGCAGCAGCAGCAACAGCAGCAAGAGCAGGAGCAGCACCAACAGCACCAACAGCAGCAGCAACAACAGCAGCAACAACAGCAACAACAGCAACAACAACAGCAACAACAGCAGCAACAACAGCGACAACAGCGACAACAACAGCACCACCATCAGCAACAGCAGCGTCAGGTGGACCCAAGGGCGGTAGACATCCAGCTGCTGCAGCCGTTGCAGGATAGGAGCTACTTTCTGCAGTGCCAAAATCTTCTCAGGTATGGCTCAAGTGGTCAGCAGGTGGTTAGCAGGTGGTGGTGGTGGTGGTGGTTAGCAGGTGGTTAACAGGTGGTGGTGGTGGTTAGCAGGTGACTGGTGGTTAGCAGGTGGTGGTGGTGGTGGTTTTGGTGGTTAGCAGGGTCATTTAAAATAAGGGTGTCTTTATGTAGCACCATGGTGCTCCTAGTAGCCTCCGGTGTGCTACTAGTAGCTTGTTTAACCCCCAAAACAACCCGGTAAGGCTATAACGTAGCAACCCCAAACAACCCGGTAAGGCTATAACGTAGCAACCCAAATCAGCAAGGTACGTAATGTAGAACTTGTGCTACAAGTAGCAGCTGAAATAAAAGCCTCGTGGTTGCTGAGACACTGGTGAAGTTCCGCACCAACCGCACCAACTGCCACCAACCGCACCAACCACACCAACTGCCACAGTGTGAAGTTCCACACCAACCGCACCAACCGCACCAACTGCCACAGTGTGAAGTTCCTCACCAACCGCACCAACTGCACCAACTGCCACAGTGTGAAGTTAACGCACCACCGCGAACCAACCAACCAACCGCACAACCACAAAAGCCAACCGTCAACAACTGCCACAGGTTAATTTCTGCAACGAAGTTACGCACCAACCGCACCAACCGCACCAACTGCCACAGTGTGAAGTTACGCACCAACCGCACCAACCGCACCACTGCCACAGTGTGAAGTTCTGCACCGACAGCACCAACCGCACCAACCACAGCGAGCCCAGTCAATCGAACGCAGCATACTGCCCGTTCCCTATGCCCCCCAAAACATGCTCATCCGAGCTCATCGAACAAGGACAAGTTTTCGTGGTCGCAGAGACGCTGGTGACAGTACAAAATGAGTTATGGAGCATCTGTAGAATCAAAATTGGCTATGAATAAGTACACCTGCCTACATGAATTCTCCGACAAAACGTACAAAATGCATACACCACACTACAATGAACACTATGAATAACGATACTTGTCAACAGCAACCTCCTGCCGAAACATACCGTATACAACAAAACAAACAACACACTACAATGAACACTATGAATAACGATACCTGCCTACATGAATCTCCCGACAAAACGTACAATATATGTACATCACACTACAATGAATACTATGAATAACGACACCTGCAGACGTTAACCTCCCGAAACATATACGACAAAACATACAACACACTACAATGAACACTATGAATAAAGATACCTGCCGACATTAACCTCCCGCCAAAAGATATACGACAAAACATACAACACACAACAATGCACACTGTGAATAACAACACCTGTGGACATGAACCTGACCTTGAAGTTATCCCGGGGATTTTCAACCGACTCTCGTTGTACTTCCAAAGGTTTTGGAACTGCAGCCAGCCATTTGATAATAAGAATTATAATAATAATAATTAACAAACAAACAACTTGACCCTATCTCCATGCCCTGCAGCCTGGAACGTCTTCTATCCATTGCCAAGAAAGCGCCCCAAGCCAGCCACCACACACCACCCTCCACCTTTTAAAACTACAGAAAGTAATTTAAAACTGCACATGCCTCTATATGTATGCCCTGCAGCCTGGAAGGTCTCTCATCCATCGCCAAGAATGTCCCCCATGCGAGCTACCACACACCAGGTGCCACCTTTTCCTACTACAGGAGATAATTTAAAAACTGCGCTTGCCCTTATCTCCATGCCCTTATCTCCATGCCCTGCAGCCTGGAACGTCTTCCGACCATCGCCAAGAATGCGCACCAAGCCTGCCACCACACACCACACACCAGCTGCCACCTTTTCCTACTACAGGAGATAATTAAAAACTGCACTTGCCCCTCTCTCCCTACCCTGCAGCCTGGAACGTCGTCTATCCATTGCCAAGAATGCGCCCCAAGCCAGCCACCACACACCACACACCAGCTGCCACCTTTAACTACTACAGGAGATAATTTAAAAACTGCACTTGCCCATATCTCCACGCCATGGAGCCTGGAGCGTCGTCTATCCATTGCCAAGAATGCGCCCGTAGCCAGCCACCACACACTACACACCAGCTGCCACCTTTAACTACTACAGGAGATAATTAAAAAACTGCACTTGCCCCTCTCTCCCTGCCCTGCAGCCTGGAGCGTAGTCTATCCATTGCCAAGAAAGCGCCCCACACACCAGCCACCACACACCACCCTCCACCTTTTACCTCTACTGGAAGTAATTTAAAAACTCATTTGCCCTTATCTCCATTCCATGCAGCCTGGAACGTCCTCCGTCCATCGCCAAGAATGCGCCACACACCACACACCAGCCACCACCTTTTGCTAATACAGGAAGTTATGTAAAACTGCACTTGCCCCTCTCTCCCTGCCATGCAGCCTGGAACGTATTCTATCCATTGCCAAGAATGTCTCACAAGCCACACACCACACACCACCTTCTGGTAGTGCAGTGAGCAATTAAAAAACTGCACTTGCCCCTATGTCCATGCTCTGCAGCCTGGAACGTCTTCCGTCTATTGCCAAGAATGCGCACCAAGCCTGCCACCACACGCCACACACCAACTGCTACCTTTTCCTACTACAGGAAGTTATGTAAAACTGTACTTGCCCCTCTCTCCCTGCCATGCAGCCTGGAACATCTTCTATCCACCGCCAAGAAAGCGCCCCAAGCCAGCCACCACACACCACACACCAGCCGCCACCTTTTGCTACAAAAGGAATTAATTGAAAAATGCACCTGCCCCTCTCTCCCTGCCATGCAGCCTGGAGCATCATCTATCCATTTCCAAGAATGCGCCTCAAGCTAGCTACCACACACCACCCTCTACCTTTTGGTAGTGCAGGAAGTAATTTAAAATGCACTTGCCCCTATCTCCATGCCATGCAGCCTGGAGCGTAGTCTATCCATTGCCAAGAAAGCGTCCCACACACCAGCCACCACACACCAGCCACCACACACCATCTGCCACCTTTTGGTAGTGCAGGAAGTTATGTAAAACTGTACTTGCCCCTCTCTCCCTGCCATGCAGCCTGGATCGTCTCTCATCCATCGCCAAGAATGCGCCACACACACACACACACACCAGCCACCATACACCACCCGCCATCTTTAACTACCAACTACAACGTAATTTAACCAACTACAACGTAATTTAAGATGCACTTGACCCTATCTCCATGCCCTGCAGCCTGGACGGTCTCTCATCCATGGCCAAGAATGCCCCCCATGCCAGCTACCATGCACACCAGCTGCCACCTTTTGGTAGTGCAGGAAGTAATTTAAAAATGCACTTGCCCCTATCTCCATGCCATGCAGCCTGGAACGCCTTCTTTCCATTGCCAAGAAAGCGCCCCAAGCCAGCCACCACACACCACACACCAGCCGCCACCTGCTGCTACTACAGGACAGGGCAGCTGCCACCTTATACTAGTACAGGAAGTAATTATAATAATGCACTTGCCCCTATCTCCCTGCTATGCAGGCTGGAACGTATTCTATCCATCGCCAAGAGAGCTCCCGACCCACCAGCCTCCTCCTCAGTCACTACCCTCTTCACAACCAAGAGCTGTATGTTCAACACAGACTTGGCTCCAGGCTGTCCAGACTGCAACATAGACTTGGCTCCAGGCTGTCCAGGCTGTCCAGGCTGTCCAGGCTGCAACGCTGACTTGGCTCCAGACTGTCCAGGCTGTAACATAGACTTGGCTCCAGGCTGTCCAGGCTGTAACACAAACGGTGCTGGTGCTAGTGGTGCTGGGGCTGGGGCTGCTGGTACTGGTGCTAGTGGTGGTGGTGGTGCTGCTGCTGGTGCTAGTGGTGCTGGTCCTGGTGCTGCTGGTGCTAGTGGTGCTGGTGCTGGTGTTAGTGGTGCTGGTGCTGCTGGTGCTAGTGGTGCTGGTGCTGCTGGTGCTGGTGTTTGTGGTGCTGGTGCTGGTGCTGGTGCTGGTGCTAGTAACAGTAGCGGTAGAACTGCTGGTGGTAGAGCTCAATACTCTGCTACCAATCGGAATGTCGGTGTTGGCGTGCCGCCTGAAGGTTATGTAGGTGCTTACACAACACTTGGGGCAGTGGACTCACCCCCTGCACTCACTGCTCCTCCCTGTGGTCATGAAGATGGCCGTGGTGTTGGTCGAGGTGGTGGTGGTCCTGGTGGTGATGAATATGGTCGTGGTGGTGGTCGTGGTGGTGATGCATATGGTCGTGGTGGTGCTACATATGGTGGCAACGCTGCATGGAACACGACCCCCACAAGGATTGCTTCTGCCATTGGTGCTGGCGTGCATGAGGTGGTTGATAGTGCTGGTGCTGGCACGAGTGAGCTGGGTGCTGGTGCTGGTGCTGGCATGCAGGAGGTGGGTGCTGGTGTTGACATGCGTGAGGGGAGTGCTGGTGCTGCTGCTGGTGCTGACATGCATGAGGTGGGTGCTGGTGCTGGTGCTTGCATGCATGAGGTGGGTGCTGGTGCTGGCATGCGTGAGGGGAGTGCTGGTGCTGCTGGTACTAAAGCTGCAGCTGCTGCTTGTTGTGGCCCTGGGGCTATAGCTGAGGCTGGCACTGCTGATAAGGGTGCTGGTGATGGTACTGGTAATAGTGATACTGCTGGTGTTGGTGTTGGCCCTCGGGCTGCAGCTGGTGCTGACACTGCTGATAAGGGTGCTGGTACTGGTGCTGGTAATAGTGATACTGCTGCTGCTGGTGTTGCCCCTGGGGCTACAGCTGGTGCTGGTGTAAGTGCTGGCACTCCTGCTGGTGCTGGAGCTGCTCCTACTGACGCTGCTGCAGGTGCTGGTGCTGCTGGTGCTGACGCTGCTGCCGGTGCTGGTGCTGTAGCTACTGCTGGTGCTGGCACTTGTGCTGGTGCTGGAGCTACTGCTACTGACGCTGCTGCCGGTGCTGGTGCTGCAGCTGCTGCTGGTGCTGGAATTCATGCTGGTGCTGGAACTGCTGGTACTGGTGCTGCAGCTACACGTGCTGCTGGAGCTGGTGCTGGAGCTGCTGCTGCTGCTGCTGCTGCCGGTGCTGCAGCTACTGCTGGTGCCTCTGCTGCTCACACCTTTTCTGCTCCCCATGCAAGCCTAGGCTGTATGGCTGGTGTAAAGTGTCTGCAGCCACCAAGGCCCCCCCAGGCCCCCCAGGCCCAGGCCCATCCAGGCCCAGCCGCCCAGGCTCAGCCACCAAGGCCCCTCCAGCCCCCCCAGGCCCAGTCCCATCCAGGCCCAGCTGCCCAGGCCCAGCCACCTAGGCCAAGCCAAGTGAGGCTGGGCACAGGAAGGGAGGTGAGTAGAGCCCACGAGAGGACCACCCGGCTAGAGGCTTGTCTGGTGGATCTGATGCTCCTGTGGCCAGACTCAATGCAATCTCCACGACTAGGCTCGGATGTGCACCAGCTCACGCAAGGGAGCCACCTGGTGCAGTCAATGGTAATGGCAGTGCTCTGAATGGTATTCCTTTTGCTGCTATTGTTTTTCATGCTATTGTTTTAACGGTAATGGCAGTGCTGTTTATGGTATTGTTTTTAATGGTATTGTTTTAAATGGCAATAGCAGTACTGTTAATGGTATTGTTCATAATGGTATTGTTTTTAGTGGTATTGTTTTTAATGGAACTGTTTTTAATGGTATTGTTTTTAATGGTATTGTTTTAACGGTACTGTTCTTAACGGTGAAGGCAGTGATTTTAGTGGAATTGTTTTTAATTGCAATGGCAGTGCCATTAATGGTATTGTTCATAATGGTAATGGAAATGCTTTTGATGTTTTTTGTATAAGGGTGATGGCAGTGCTTTAACGCTTTCCTGTGGTGCCTCAAAGCTATGTACTGCCATAATAATTGCCGTACATCTGTCAAGTGTTTCCCCGTAAGTCACAAGGGTAATTTGCCGAGTTCCCTAGAGTTCGTCCTGGGCGGGTATTACGGGTAGTACCCTGCGCGTCGATTAATATTTTGGGTGCGTCGACTCACAAGCACCCCCTCGCACGCTGCGTACCGCTTACGACGTACGCCATCGTCGCCTCCGTAATCGGGTGAATGAGTTCTCTAGGAGTGGTTATTTCTAAAGCCTTGATCAAGCTAGACCAGTTCACCTGTGTATGTTTAAGGCACAGCGACAAGTTATATGCAGCGTCGCCTGCGACGCTAAAAAATGGCGGGGAGTGATCGCAAGGGAGCGACAGGTGGCAACGGAAGCGAGTTATTTACGAGACCGCTGGCTGACGTGTCAGGCTTCATCACGGTCAGATGGATGGATGGTCGGTCGGTCGAACGGACAAATGGGTAACACTGGGGGCTCCCGCCCCCGAGAAGGGGGGGCTCCGCCAAAAATACTAGATAAACCAGGGATAAAAATACTAGATAATAATAAAATAGATAATAAATATAAAATAGATAATAATAAAAAATACTAGATAAACCAGGGATAAAAATACTAGATAATAATAAAATAGATAATAAATATAAAATAGATAATAATAAAAAATACTAGATAAACCAGGGATAAAAAATACTAGATAATAATAAAATAGATCATAAATATAAAATAGATAATAATAATAAAATACTAGATAAAAAAATACTAGATAAATCAGGGATAAACATAACATTTCTAAAGCTTTGGTTGAGTGAGACCAGTTCACCTGTGTTGGTTTAGGGTACAGCGAAAATACTAGATAAACATACAATTTCAACAATAAAATTAGGAAATAGTGGAAAGCTTAGGTTCGCTATCAAGTGCCAAATGCCTGGTGGTCAACATCACAAGTGGATGCCTCCCCACACACACACACACACACACACACACACACACACACACATACACACACACACACTCTCCTCCCCACACACACTCCCACACACCATAACAATTTCCATACATCTGTCAAGTGTCAGATGCCTGCCAGATATGATGCTCCTGTATATATGTTACAGTCCAGGGGTAGGCCAAATAGGCTTAAGGGACTTGCCCAACTGTGAGATATGATGCTCTTGTGGCGAGACAGGAAGATAGACGCATAGAGAGCACTTTTTTTATCAAAAAGGAATTTCACCCCAGAAGGTGGGTCTTCTGACACAAACCAGCGGCACCAAGGATTTAGATTTAATGGTGTTGCCACTCCTACAAAAGAGTAGGAGCAGACATTCACAAGTGCTAGGTGCGTTGCAAGCGTCGTGGAAAATTTGCAGAGAGTTTTGGCTATCGGAGCGACAGGTGTCCCCAGAATCGAGTGCAACGGACCAAATCCAGGGTTTACGACTATGTTAGGGCTGGGGTTGCTGCTGCTGACGATCAATCAACGAACCAATCAATAAGACAATGGGGTGACTCTGTGGGGCTCCTGCCCCCCAAAAGGGGTGTGTGTGTGTGGGGGGGGGGGGGGGGGGGGGGGCTCAAGCAGAAATGATCAGTGGGACATTGAAGTTGACATTGACATTGAAAAGGATCCAAGCTTCTCCTTGACCTCTTGACTTTCATTTCACGGGGCATTTCTGACTAATATAGCCAGACCCATGTGTTGCCATGCAGGGACGGGATGGCAACACATCGCGGGGGAAAATAATGCTCATTGGTAATGATGATGATGATGATGATGATGATGATGGTCATGATTACATTTTTGTGGTGCCCCACTGGACTCTAAATGTGCCCTCGGCTCGAAGAGGTAAAAATAGCCGCCCCCTTGAAGAGAGGGGTCCGCCAAATACTCCATAAAAAGTGCTCATTGAGAAGGATCCTTGTCCTCTTCACTCCAAATCCTGTCCCAAAAAAAGGGAAAAAGTACACATTGAATCGTTGAGGAAAAAAGGACACATTGAATCCGTAAAAAGTGCTCATTGAAAAGGATCCTTGTCCTCTTCACTCCAAATCCTGTCCCGAAAAAAAGGGAAAGTACACATTGAGTCCGTAAAAAGTGCACATTGAATCTTCAAGGGAAAAAGTAGACATTGAATCCGTAAAAAGGGCTCATTGAAATGGATCCTTGTCCTCTTCACTCCAAATCCTGTCCTGAAAAAAAGGGAAAGTACACATTGAGCCTGTAAAAACTGCACATTGAATCTTCAGGGGAAAAAGTAGACATTGAATCCGGAAGAAGTGCACATTGAAAAAGATCC
The DNA here is from genome assembly GCA_013435795.1 of Chlamydomonas sp. ICE-L. NCBI lineage: Eukaryota > Viridiplantae > Chlorophyta > Chlorophyceae > Chlamydomonadales > Chlamydomonadaceae > Chlamydomonas > Chlamydomonas sp. ICE-L. Next base: position 115,073,269 of record JACBWV010000610.1, on the reverse strand, counting down.
TTGTCCTCTTCATTCCAAATCCTGTCCCGAAAAAAGGGAAAGTACACATTGAGCCTGCAAAAAGTGCACATTGAATCTTCAAGGGAAAAAGTAGACATTGAATCCGGAAAAAGTGCACATTGAATCTTCAGGGGAAAAAGTAGACATTGAATCCTGAAAAAGTGCACATTGAAACAGATCCTTGTCCTCTTGACTCCTAATCCTGTCCCGAGCCTGACGCCTGGAGACAACCTCTTTTGCTTAGTATGCATCCTGGTTTCTGTGATAATAATGGGGTCTTGACTTGTATTTATGGGATCAGTGTGGCGTCAAGTTATCTCGCGCTGTGGTCGTGCACGCCTACGTACCTACCTACCTACTGCCTACCTACCTAGCTACCTACCTAGCTACCTACCTACCTACCTACCTACCTACCTACCTAACCACTTAACTACCTAACTACCTAATTACCTAACTACCTAATTACCTAACTACCTAATTACCTAACTACCTACCCCCCAAAAACCTCCTAATGCTACATTGCCCACCTCGAACCCTGCGAACTTGCTAACCTGCGGAACATGCTAACATACAACCCGCGCGGGGGGACTTGGAATTAGACAACGGTGAGTAGCCCATAGTTGGCTGGAAAATCATGTAACAATCCAATCCAACCCAACCCAATCCAACCCAACCCAATCCAATCCAATCCAATCCAATCCAATCCTACCTGTTTTGCCCGCCGCAGGTTTCCTTATTTTCTCAGATCAGGGAGAACCGCTGCTACGTGGGCTACTCCTTAGAACAGCTCTGCAATGCACAGAAGATTGTGAAACAGCAGTACGATGCCTTGCTTCACAGCATGTGCATGGGACGCGGGGATGATCCTATCAGTTGCGTGGATGGCAGCACTGTTATAGCAGGACTGCCATCAGACCCCTTGCAGCAGCTGCAAGCACTGCACGAGGAGGTGCACAGCTTAGAAATAGCGATCGCATGCTTAATGAACAAGCACAAGCGTGCGAGTGATGTTGGGTGATGCTGCAAGCGTGCATGTTTTGTTCCACAATGCGGGGATGGCAGCACTGTTGCGGCAGGACTGCCCTCAGACCCCTTACAGCAGCTGCAAGCACTGCATGAGAAAATCCACAGCTTAGAGATCGGCATCGCATGCTTAATGAGCAAGCACACGTCTGTGTGTGATGTTGGGTGATGCTGCAAGCGTGAATGTTTCGTACCTCAATGTGTGATGGCAGCACTGTTGCGGCAGGACTGCCCTCAGACCCCTTACAGCAGCTGCAAGCACTGCACAAGAAGGTCAAGAGCTTAGAGATAGGATAGCCATCGCATGTGTAATGAACAAGAACAAGCGTGCGAGTAATGTTAGGTGATTCTGCATGCGATCATAGTTTGTACCACAATGTGGGGATGGCAGCACTGTTATAGCAGGACTGCCATCAGACCCCTTCCAGCAGCTGCAAGCACTGCACGAGGAGGTTCACAGCTTAGAGATCGGCATCGCATGCTCAATGAACAAGCACAAGCGTGTGTTTGATGTTGGGTGATGCTGCAAGCGTGCATGTTTCGTTCCACAATGCATGGATGGCTGCACTGTTGCCGCATGACATGGCATTGTAATTTATGTTGAAGTATTTTTGAACTTGAACTTGAACTCGAACTTGGTTGAAGTATGTTTTGGAGCCCAAGACCCCGAGCGGCCAAATTGCTGGCTGGAGCCATTTAACGAAGTTCAAGTTTAAGTATTACTGGTCTGTAATGATAACGCCTGGTGGGGCATGGTATTAAGGGAGCCCTGCCTTACGTTGATAGAAAACGGGCTGCTACCCATCAGTTGATTAGCCCACCACCACTCCATTGCCGTGGGCTATGTGTTCTGTTTACAGTGAGACGCAGCCTGAAGGGTCCAGTGCGTCCGAGGACGCAACCTACCGAATTGGGTGCGTCCCAGGACGCAACCTACCGAATTAGGGTGCGTCCCAGGACGCAACCCCTGGGGTCCGTTTGAAGTACCTTGCTTCTTACATACCGGTATGTGGCAGCACATGACCACTAATTCTTACCACTAGGAGAGCTCGAGGAGAATAAGGTCAACGTGCTTTCAATGGCCAGGGTGATATCAGCATGAATAGCGGTGCTCTCGCTTGTTTTATGTCTTGGTGACTCCTTGTGTACTCCCTTACAACTATCGGTCCTGACAGTACTATGTCAGCTTCCTGTTGACTGCGTCATCGGTTCTTCTGACACGCGCTGTCTAGCCTGTACCCTGATCAGGTTCCAGGCTACCGCCCCCTTTCCTCCACTGGTGCCCCTTAATGGGTCTCCTGTGCTTGTAACTTATTCTCGTCTCCGCATTTATAGATTGGCGTGCTGCACACACAAAGTCCACTCTCCGGAGTGTTATCCAAGCTGATAGGTTATACGGCCCTTCATTTACTACCACTGCTTTGCGATGCAACTTCCGCGAGGACCTCCCGCCATTTTGAGAAACTCCATGACATGGATGGTCTTTCCTGGACGCGCGGGATGCGCAGTATCATTCTCAGCGATGACTGCGACCAATCCTTCAGATGGTTCGTTCGGTGGAGCTCATCATAGATTAGCTATTTCTTTTTACTCCACACTGTTTTTAGATCACCAGCCCCTCATGTGATTGGAACTTTTTGTGGAGTGTAGTAGTTGTTTCCCTTCGGATTTTACTGTGAATTGGTGGGCTGGGTAATCTTGCAGTTGTACTTGCAGATGTACCGCCGCTCACCTCTTCCTTGTTTTCCGAGTGTATTTCAAGCGCCCTTTCAGTCCATCCTTTGCAGTAAATTCTTTGAAGTCCTTTTTATGCGTTTACTATTTTTCAGGTGGACAATAGGTTTTATGTACTATGGTTGTACATCTACCCTTCTATTGTTCATTGAACTGTGTTTCCTTTGTTGGTTACAAGTTTCTTGAAAATTTTAACTTCGCATCCTTTGGATTTTTTCAGTTGCTGCAAGTTTGGTTTGCTTTAGTTAGGCGCTTGGTTTGTCTTGAGTGCATGAGTTCTTTGCGGTGCGATACCCACCTCCTAGAATGTTTTAGTTAGTGCCGTAACTGGGGATTTATGATAATTGACTTTCATAAATCTTCTTACTTCCATCTTTGAGTGAGAAACCAGTTCATCATGGTTTTTTCATCCCAACCTAGTCATGAATTCTATGCTAAGAATAGTAGTGGATTTTTCCATCGACTTTTTTTTCTTCCATCGTAGTCTTTAGTGTCCTCTTGTCTGCGTCCTTTAGGCTTTGATTCTCTCGTGTGCTGCGCTCACACGATATTTCAATCCGTCTCTTTGGTTATCATTGTACAATATTGATATTCTCACCCACCTGTTTGATTCTCTTGTACAACCTATCCTGAATTTTGGCTGTGAGGTGTGGGCTCCTTCTATTCTGAACAACACACTTATCTCAAATGACCATGCTTGTGAGAAATGGCATAGAGGTATACTTAAACAAATGTTGGGTGTTTGCCAATCTACTACATCTAATATTATCATGGAGGAGCTGGGTAGAACCCCGTTGTGTTTTGCTTGGCTTAAACAAGCTTTGCGCTTCTGGAACAAGACCATACATAAAGAACCTGAGGATCTCATTAGAATGGCTCTTGAGGAATCTTTTGACTCCAACACTGGCTGGGTTCATGACTTGCGTTGTGCTCTCCACAAGCTAGGATCCAGTAAAAACATCAACATTTTGGAGGCTGTCGATGTCAAAGGTATTATGTCTGAAGTTTTTGAGTCATGGAGGTTTAAGTACCCAAGTGACACCAATGCAGTTAGAGACATCCCTGATGAGAGAAGGGTTGGCTTTAAACGCCTCCGATACCAAAAATGGTTCGCAGCCAACAGCAATGATGAGAATGGCTTGATTCCCTTTACATCCGCCTTACATAAGCAGGATCAGATTCGTTCTATAGCACAGTTTAGAATGGGTTCCCATTGGCTGAACACAGAAAGAATGAGGGTGGTGGATAGAGCACACATCCCTCGCTCAATGAGACACTGTCAAATGTGTGGGTTCCAAAAACCTGAGGATGAAATGCATATGTTTGAGTGCCCTTTTTATAATGATATTCGCCTCCGCTACCAGAAGCTGTTTACAGATATTTATAGGCATGTCCATGAGGATACCAACTTAACCGTATGGAATGTGGAATTCTGCGATTCCACATTCAGAACCTTTATGAATGGAAATGGCACTAAGTCTTTTTGGAGCAACCTAGCCGACTATCTTTCTACTTGTAGAAGAGCAAGACAGGAAACCCTGGACTGCTTAGTGGCACCGTAATTTATCATCCTTTTTTTTCTTCTTCTTGTGACTTCTCATTTGTTAGCTTCTTACCTCCGCCACTGTAAGTGGTTGAGATCTGGGTCCGGCTCTAAGGGGTTTAATACCTACGCCACCAAAACGGTGGTTGGGAGTTTGGTTTGTTTGTCCTCGACACACCCCTGATGTAATGGGGTTTTTTGCTTTGTGGGTGCTTTTTCTTTTTGTTTAAAGCACTGAGTCTCATACACCCTCGCGGTGTCAAGTAGACTTTAACATGTAATGTAATGTAATGTAATTGATTGGCGTTAGGTTCCTATTCCCGGATCGGGTTTTCTATACCGTTGTTCCCCAACTTTGATATACGATTTTTTCAGTCTTCTCTTTAGGTTAAGTTCTCGGTTCTTTCAGTCACCGTTGTTCCCCTTCCTTTGGTATTAGGATTGATTTCTGTTTGGCCTACCTGTGATTTTCTGGTTTGGTGCCTACTATTCTGGATGACTAGTATTTTTGCGCTTACCATGGATGGTTACATTTCCATTTTGGTCTCAGCTCAGCTCGGTATGACCCAAGTTTTTTGCTGCTACATTTTCGGAGTACTACAGTGGTTTTTGGTTCATCCTTTCTCATCCTTTTATTTTAGACAAGGCTTTCTTCTGGTTTCCTGTTTTTCCGCCGTTCCTTAATAATTTTTGTTTCCTACCAGTTTATGGTTCTATGTCCCCAGTGCCATAGGTGGAGTACTAGTATTGTATGTCACCTGCGTCATAGGTGGAGTATCAGCATGAATAGCGGTGCTCTCGCTTGTTTTATGTCTTGGTGACTCCTTGTGTACTCCCTTAGAACTATCGGTCCTGACAGTACTATGTCAGCTTCCTGTTGACTGCGTCATCGGTTCTTCTGACACGCGCTGTCTAGCCTGTACCCTGATCAGGTTCCAGGCTATCGCCCCCTTTCCTCCACTGGTGCCCCTTAATGGGTCTCCTGTGCTTGTAACTTATTCTCGTCTCCGCATTTATAGATTGGCGTGCTGCACACACAAAAACCACTCTCCGGAGTGTTATCCAAGCTGATAGGTGACAGCACTAGACATGATCATGTGATGATGTCAGCCGATCTTTTTGAGCAGCTTGTTCAGATACCGTTAAGTAAGGAGATACGAGCCGGTTCCCTACGTCCTTAGAAGTGTCATTGTGACATATCTTGGAAGTTAAGATTTATTCTGTTTATTTATTTTTATTTTTACTAGTACGGTAGCCCGTGTGGCCGGTGGCCACACCTACTCTCACGAATGATGCGATGGTCTCCCTTGTGCACCCACAAGCACACAAACACCACCTTACTCCACCCCCCCCCCCCCCCCCCCCCCCCCCCCCCTCCAGTTATCTCCGCCCCCACCCCCACCCAACCATGTACCCCCGCCCACAAACATACATAAGGCAGAATTCGAAGGAGGCCAATCAGACAGAAGTTGAAGCAGGAGGGATTAAAAGCGTGAATTGGCTGGGCGTGAATTGGCTGGGCGGGAAGTTGGTTAAGTCGGTTACGCGATGACACCACCACGACCACCGCGACCACGACCACGACCACGACTTCTTTATATATATAGATTAAGTATGGAGATGAAAGCTCTGGATCACTAGGAAGGAAGAATGCTGTGGACCATACTTGAATGTCGTTTTCATGGGAAGAGAGTGGCAAACCAGAGATGCCTTCTTATCTCATCATAGACCTACCCCACAAGGTGGTTCGTAATATGTCTGTACTCAGAAATTTCTCCCACTACCCGAAGGTGGAAACTGATAGATGGAAGCGACCCAATGCCCATTAGAGTGATCGAGTATGCCCTCTGTGATTATGATACCGTGCAAGATGAATATAATGTGGTTTTTTAATGTTCTGGCGAAGCCTTGCTGAACTCGAGAATTAAGTACCAGAACAGACCAGAACCTGATTTCCGAATCTGAGAGCAAAATGATTCCTTTACATTATCTGATCTGCAATCCATTAGAGGAAGATCGTGCGAAGCTACCTCTTTATCCATGCATGTATGAAGAGATTGGATCAAGTATATTTAGATAAAAATATCTCACGTCATGCGGCAGCTCGTACAAATTTCCAATTAGGTTTTCCAGGGGTAGAGAGCCCTTGTGATATGATAATTCCTTCGAACGAGGAATAGGAAGATATTACTCTGCGCGCACTCTGCCGCGCTGGCATTGACTGCCATCTAGGGTGAACGGTTAGGTTTTAAAGAGGTAGCGACTAGCGAGCCCTTGTGATCAGGGTTGTTCAGGAGGATCCCCAGCTGGCCAGCTCTGCGTCCTGAGTCGCAACCAATTTCATAGCCTGCGTCCTGGGACGCAACCGACCCAGAACCGACCGGTATCCTGCGTCCCGCAACGCAACAAACCCACTGAAGTCTGCGACGCAGGACGTAGCGTTCTGAACAACCCTGCTTGTGATATGAGAATTCCATTTCCAATTTTCATTTTTGATAAGAATGCTTATATTCTTTATTGTCTTGATTATATTTCCATTTGTAATTAATTGCACCCAAAGACGGCGAGCAGCACAATTGCTGGCTTGAGCTACGATACCAAGCTCAAGTTCAAGAATTAAGCACCCATCGCACGAGTCTGTAACAATTCAACGTGCTTTGCTCAATCCAGTTGTACAATTAATAAAACAAAGTAATTTGTTCGATTTACATTTTCCTGGTAACACTTGTTTATTGCCGAAGACGGCGAGCAGCCAAATTGCTGGCTGAAGCTATAAAACCAAGTTCAAATTCAAGTTGTTCTGGACAGGACACCTGTCCGACGACTTGGACTCTTTTTTAAACTGTATTATCTGCTTACTGTGCTCCCTGATTTCCGTGGGTGTCGCACGGGGGGACTTTGATATGCAGACGGTGAGGAGCCCAGAGTTGGCACAAGAACCCTGTAACAGTTCAAATTCAATCAATGTGTCCATCCATTGCATTAGCATGGGCCTCCTCACATTGTTGGAAGGCCCACCCTGAGATGCGGTCTGGTCCCCACCCTGAAGACCCACCCCGCGATGCGGTCTGGGCTTCTTTGGGATCAAATAACTGACATGTCTACAACCATGTGCTATTAATACATAACGAGGCTCATAAATCATAATATGTGAATAGGCTATTTGTAATTCATAGGCTGTGCAATTCAACTCACTAGTAAATACAAAGTCCAGCACAGATTTTGGAGGGTCTGTTCCGTTTCAAACATATATTAAGTCTCGTGAGTTATGATCGTTTTATTAACGCTTCAAACACATGATTTTGGCCCACGAAACTTAGATTTGGGCGCAGGAAGCGTTGATGATGTCAACTAATACGCCTCACAAACCGGAAAATCTATTAACTGTCTTATCTGCTTAGTCCCTTTGCCTATTTGGCCAACCCCTGGACTGTAACATACATACATACATCTGCTTAGTCCCTTTGCCTATTTGGCCTACCCCTGGACTGTAACATACATACATACATCTGCTTAGTCCCTTTGCCTATTTGGCCTACCCCTGGACTGTAACATAAATACGTACATCTGCTTAGTCCCTTTGCCTATTTGGCCTACCCCTGGACTGTAACATACATACGTACATCTGCTTAGTCCCTTTGCCTATTTGGCCTACCCCTGGACTGTAACATACATACATGCATCTGCTTAGTATGCTCCATGGCTTTCTTGGGTATCGCATGGGGGGACAAGGAATTGGAAGATGGTGTGCAGCCATTGGTTTGCCGCAAAACCATGTAACAATCCAGTCCAACCCATCAATTGGTAGATGGTGCGCAGTCCAGAATGGCTGACAAACCATGTATCATTCCAACCAAGGTTGTTCAGGACGCTGCGTCCTCCGTCGCAGCAACGTTGAAGGGTCTGTTGCGTCGCAGGACGCAACATGGGGAGGGTTCGTTGACCAAAAGGAAGGGTCCGTTGCGTCGCTGGACGCAGGCTATACAATTGGTTGTGTCTCAGGCAGCAGAGCTGGGGGCCCTCCTGAAGTAACCCGAATCCAACTATTGCAGGATGCAAAGGGAAATCCCCTTGAACCGATATGGTTACCCCCAAACTCAGACCAATGCCATCAGTGCCATCAGGAGGTGCCCAGACCAGGATACTTCCAAGCGCGCGCTTTTGCGCGCTGCCTTTTTGAGCCCCACAGCGCATTTCGCACAGTTGTTTGCACACCCGTGGGCGCAGCAAGCAATTTTTGCGCTACAAAGCGCAGTGTTTTTTTCAAGTGCGCTGAAGCGCTGGCCAATTTGGTCAATGGAAGTACCCTGGCCCAGACCTCCAAAATGTTGCTTATGCTGATCAATATATTCTGAGAACGGGGCTATAACACAGCAATAATATAGGTTTGATCCCCTGTTGGTTTGAGTTGTAATGTGATGAGAAGACAGTTCCATGAATCCCTTAGCTACAAAAAAACGGCTATGTCTATAACACAGCAATAATATAGGGGGGATACTATGGCATGATCCAAGGCTATGGTGCCATGGTCAAATAAATTAAGTGGATCAAGCGCGTACTTGGTAATCCTCCCTAACCCAGTCCAAGCGACATACTAACGCATCTTCCCACCCGCTTAGTTTGCTCCCTGGTTTCCGTGGGTATCGCACGGGGGGGCTTGGAAGTGTAAGACGGTGGGCAGCCCAGAGTTGGTGCAGGGGGGGGGGGGAGAGGTGTCCTATATCCCGTAAACCATCCTACCACCTAACTGAGCTACATCCGTGCTGCTGAAGGGACCAAGTTAGGGAGGGGAATCCTATTCCGCATACCATCCTGCCAGATCTCTACCTGGCAGAACTGCTCATGCTCCCTCTTATATAGGGGGTCCTTGGACAAGTAGGAGAGCCACTCCTTGAATTGCTTGATGCTGCAGGGACCCTGGGTGCAGGCTGCTGGGTCCAGGTAGTACCAGATCTTATCGTCCTCTTCATACCGGGCGATGCCGTACTCTGCTGCTATGGACTCCATGGTCGCACGTGCACTGCCTGCAGCGGACAGGGCTCCTCCATGGTGGTTGGCGCCGCCCCCGTTGGGGGGGGCCATCGGGCCGTTGCTCGGCACCGGGGACAGGGCGGAGCCATTCATGGTGGATCCGCTCGGGGATCTGGGGTCCCCCCCCCCACCGGCTCTAGGGTCCCCCCCACCAATGCTGCCAGCCCCCCTGCGATTGCCCCCCCACATGCTATCAGCCCCCCCGCGGGAGGGGAGATCGTTGGCCACAGGGGCAGGGCCAGTGCCCATAGGCTGGTGATTAGGCTGGTGACTAGGAGCGTACCTGTAGATAAGGTGAGGTTCAGCTTTAGTACTTAGTTGTGGGTAGGGGTGGGTAGTGGGTGGGGATGGGGGTGGGGGGTCGTGGTGAGTTGTGGGTAGTGGGCGGGGGTGGGGGTGGGGGGGGATAGTTGTAGTCCTTCCTACTTTCTCAGCCAGTTGCCAATCTGATTAGGTTAATCTTATATCTGGTTTCTTAATCAGTTAGCAGTTTGTTAGATTTCTATTGCAGCCATGCTCCCAGATGGTGTAGTCAGAGTACTGCCTAGTACCGCCTTTGTTCCTATTTCTCGCTGTAACAACTACACTGGGAACGGGTTGGAATCCCCATGGGTTCGCTGAAGTGTTCGCGGTCCCTGTCAACCGCCATGGTAGCTTTGTCCAGGTAAAGTAGCAGCTGTTCCCTGCTGCCGTAAGACAGGGTTCCCTTAATACCACGCCCCACCAGGCGTTATCATTACTTTTCATTTCACTAGGAGCGTACCTTTCCTCCTTGCCCTCCCATGTGGACGTGCCGCTTGCACCTCCGCCCCTCATCCCTCCAGGGCCTGCCCCCATGGTATGGCCAAAGCCCCCTGGGGGCCCGTCGAAGAGGTGCGAGGGGGGGCCCTTGTCCATCCCAGCGTGGCTGCGAGGGTCGTGGGGGTTGCGAGGATCGTGAGGGCTGCTTTGCATGGGGGCGCGCCGGGGGTCCTCATCACCCCCTAAACCCTGGCCGCTGTTGTTTCTCAGCGGCGGCAAGGGGGGAGTCATACCTCGGGTGGGAGGGGGGTTCATGGGCCCACGCCCTTGCCGGTGGGAGGGGGGAGCGCCGTACCCGTCTCCACTGGGGGGGCCCATCATATGTCGAGGGGGGGGGGGAGTGGGGGCGGCTCTGGTTTCCTCTGAAGCCCACAGGTGGCCCCATGTTTCGTGGAGGGGAGCGCATGCCCCGGGGGGGTGAAAGCATGCCCTTAGGGGATGAACGCATACCCCTTGGGGGAGAGCGCATGGGGCCCCGGGGTGGGGAGCGCATGGGGCCGCTTGGGGGGGAGCGCATGGGACCTCGGGGAGGGGAGCGCATGGGACCCCGGGGAGGGGAGTGCATGCGTCTCAGCGGCGAACGGAGCCCCCCTCCCCGAGGGGGAGGAGACCGTGCTGATCTTAGCGGGGGTGGGGAGAACATGCTCCTAGGGGGTGAGCGCATGCCCCGGGGGGGAGAGCGCATGAGACCGCGTGGGGGGGAGCGCATAGGGCCTCGAGGGGGGGAGCGCATAGGGCCTCGAGGAGGGGAGCGCATGGGGCCTCGAGGAGGGGAGCGCATGGGCCCGCGAGGGGGGGAGCGCATGCCCCGGGGGGGGGAACGCATGCCGCGTGGCGGGGAGCGCATGGGGCCTCGGTGGTGAGGGGAGATGCCTCGGACATTGTCGTAGGGGCCGTAGCGTGGGGGTAGGTCAGCCATACCCATGGGGAAGCCTGGCCGCCGGTCGTATGGGTCCAGGGCCATGTACGCAGCAGGGCCACGATCGTAAGGTCCTGCACATAGAAGGGTGGGTGAGGGTGGGTGGGTGATGGTGAGGGGTGGTGTGTGTGGTGGGGATGGGAGGAGGGGGGGAGTGTGATGGGGGGAGTTCGGGGGGGGGGGGGGGGGGGGGGGGGAGTTGCGCTGAAGTTTGATCTGGTGTGTTGAGGTGTGATCAAGAGTGTCGAATCTACAGTAGCATGTTGAGGCCTTACTACAATGGCAGACAGGACAGTGTACTGTCTGCCATTATAGTAAGGCCTGTATCTTGCAAGTGAGTGGAGAAGTTGTAGACAGTACTGTGTACTGTCTGCCATTATAGTGAGGCCTGTATCTTGCAAGTGTGTGGAGAAGTTGCTAGATTCCTACCTACCTCTCGAAAGGGGTCCACTGGCCTTACTGCAATGGCAGGCAGGACTGTGTACTGTCTTGCAAGTGTGTGGAGAAGTTGCTAGATTCCTACCTACCTCTCGAAAGGGGTCTCCTGGCCTTACTACAATGGCAGGCAGGACTGTGTACTGTCTTTCAAGTGTGTAAAGAAGTTGCTAGATTCCTACCTACCTCTCGAAAGGGGTCCCCTGGCCTTACTACAATGGCAGGCAGGACTGTGTTCTGTCTTTCAAGTGTGTAAAGAAGTTGCTAGATTCCTACCTACCTCTCGAAAGGGGTCCCCTGGCCTTACTACAATGGCAGGCAGGACTGTGTACTGTCTTGCAAGTGTGTAAAGAAGTTGCTAGATTCCTACCTACCTCTCGAAAGGGGTCCCCTGGCCTTACTACAATGGCAGGCAGGACTGTGTACTGTCTTTCAAGTGTGTAAAGAAGTTGCTAGATTCCTACCTACCACTCAGAAGGGATCCCCTGGCCTGACTACAATGGCAGGCAGGACTGGTCAAGAGTGTTGAGAGTGTGTTGAGTGTGAGTCCTGCGTACCTCTCAAAGGGGGTCCCCTGTCCATGGGCCCCAGATCCCTGGGGTATCTATCATACCCGGGTGGGTAGTTGGGTTCCCGGTCATATGGGTTTAAGTGGCGTGGCTCTCCGGGTGGGGGGCCTCGGTGGGGGGGAGACAGAGGGCGTCTTGGGTCAAAGTGTCCTCGTGGGGGTGGGGACAGAGGCCGCCTTGGGTTGTCATATGGCGGGGGGCGACGATGGGGAGGGGACAGGTCATGCCTAGGTGAGAGGTGGGATAGTGTGTGTCGTTTAGTTAGTGTGTGTATGTTTGTCCTTGTGTGTGTGTGTTAGTGTGTGTGTAGTTCTGTGTATTTTGTCTGTGTAGGATAGCGTGTGTCGTTTAGTTTGTGTGTATACGTGTGCGTGTGCTAGTGTGCGTGTAGTTGGGTGTAGTTTGTGTGTGTAGGATAGTATCTGTAGTTTAGATAAGTCTGGCTTGGCTTAGTTTAGTGAGGTGCGGTGTAATGCGTTGAAGTAGTGTGACTAGTAGTATTGTTTAGTGCGACGATGGGATGGGGACAGGTCATGCATACATGAGTGGTGGGATAGTGTGTGTAGTTGAGCTAAGTTTGATTTACTTTATTTTAGTCCGGTGCGATGTGGTGCAATGTAGTGTGTTATCGTATTGTTTGGCACATAGTAGTTTTATTTAGTGTAGTTATGTTTAGTTTAGTGTGTTGTAGTATTGTGCAGTGCTGTGCAATGTAGTGTAGTATTGTGTAGTGTAGTATTGTGCAGTGCTGTGCGATGTAGTGTGTTATCGTATTGTTTGGTATACAGTAGTTTTATTTAGTGTGGTTATGTTTAGTGTAGTGTAGAATTGTGCAGTGCTGTGCAATGTAGTGTAGTATTGTGTAGTGTAGTATTGTGCAGTGCTGTGCAGCGCAATGTTGTGTGTTGTAGTATTGTGTGTTGTAGTGAAGTATTGTGCAATGTAGTGTGTTGTAGTATTGTGTAGTGTAGTGAAGTATTGTGCAATGTTGTGTGTTGTAGTATTGTGTGTTGTAGTGAAGTATTGTGCAATGTTGTGTGTTGTAGTATTGTATGTTGTAGTGAAGTATTGTGCAATGTTGTGTGTTGTAGTGAAGTATTGTGCAATGTAGTGTGTTGTAGTGAAGTATTGTGCAATGTTGTGTGTTGTAGTATTGTGTGTTGTAGTGAAGTATTGTGCAATGTAGTGTGTTGTAGTATTGTGTGTTGTAGTGAAGTATTGTGCAATGTAGTGTGTTGTAGTATTGTGTAGCATAGTATTGTTTTGTGTAGGATTGTGCAGTGTAGTGTGTTGTAGTATTGTGTAGTGTAGTATTGTGCAGTGCGGTTCGATGTTGTAGTATTGTGTAGTGTAGTGAAGTATTGTGCAATGTAGTGTGTTGTAGTATTGTGTAGCATAGTATTGTTCTGTGTAGTATTGTGCAATCTTGTGTGTTGTAGAATTTTGTGTTGTAGTATTGCCTAGTCTAGTTTTGTGCAGTGTAGTGTGTTGTAGTATTGTGTAGTGTAGTATTGTGCAGTGCTGTGCAATGTTGTGTGTTTTAGTATTGTGTAGTGTAGTGAAGTATTGTGCAGTGTAGTGTGTTGTAGTATCGTGTAGCATAGTATTGTTCTGTGTAGTATTGTGCAATCTAGTGTGTTGTAGAATTGTGTGTTGTAGTATTGTGTGTTGTAGTATTACTTAGTCTAGTTTTGTGCAGTGTAGTGTGTTGTAGTATTGTGTGTTGTAGTATTGTGCAGTGCTGTGCAATGTTGTGTGTTGCAGTATTGCTTAGTCTAGTTTTGTGCAGTGTTTTGTGTCTTAGTATTGTGTACTGTATAATTGTGTAGTGTTGTGCTGTTCAGTGAAATGGGTGTTTGTCCGGTCAGCCCTCAGTCTCAAGCACGTCTACACAGCCATACAACATACAACATGCAAACAGACACACACAACTGTACAGACCTTGCGATGAGCAAATAAACCTGATACCCTCCCTTCCTCCGTCTCACACACACTCCTGTAACTACACACTATTAACTCTCTCTCCCTTCCTCTCTCTCACACACATCACTGTTTTTTGGGCTACGCCTGACAGCTTCCAGCCAGCTCCATAAGCCAGCGACTGCTCCCAGCACAGCGCTTTTTGGCGGAGCCCCCCCCTTCTGAGGGGGCGGGAGCCCCCAGGGTCAACCCATTGTCCGTTTGACAGTCCGACAGAAAAATTGAAGCCTGACACGTCAGCCAACTGTCAAATAACTCATAAGTAACAAGCTTCGGTCAGCTCCATTTCCGTTGCCACATGTCGTTCTGTTGCCAACACACTTTGCCAATTTTCCGCGTCGCTTGCGTCGCTGCATAGGACTTGTTCCAACTACGAGCAGCTGCTTCTAGGCAGCTCCCTGCCTGCCTGTACAGCCAAACCTCACGCAATCTAGAGCACCTGGAAGCTGACGTCATCAGCATGGTTCCACATTTTGTCATTTTGGGTTGCTCCAAAAGCGCAACTGCCTCCTTTGGGGCTGCGCTTTTGACTCGACTGGAAACGAAAATCTGCGCGCTGCGTCCAGAGGGGGGGTTGGACTTTGCTTCAATCGCGCAGTCAAGCTCCAAAGCCTTGCACGCTAGCACGCAATAGCACTCATCATGTAGTACCCTGGTCATCAGTATTCTAAGCCTGTCAACATCCTTGTGTGTGCGTATGCATGTTTGTGAGACGTGTGTGTGTGTGTGTGCGTGCGTGTGTGTGCGTGTGCGTATGCATGTTTGTGAGACAAAACTGTATTTTCAGCTGCGAGCTGCAGCTTTTAATACACACAAGATCACACAAGAACACACAGGCTGGCACAAAGCTGTACAACATCAACTTGCACCAGCCTATCAAACGCTGGCACAATAAACCGTTCTGTCTGCAAGATCCAGCAGAAAGAAAGCTTATTGTTCGTGCGTTGCGATAACACGCATGAGCCCACGCATACGCACACATACGCGTAACACACACCAGAGCACACAGGCTGGCACACAGCTGCACTGTATCAACACAGACTGGCACACAGCTGCACTGTATCAACACAGGCTGGCACACAGCTGCACTGCATCAACTTGCATCAGTCTATCAAAAGCATGAACAGTAAGCGTTCTGTATGCAAGATCCAGCAGAAATAACTAGGGATAGGCAATTTGATATCATACGACATCATTTCATCATACGATATCATATGATATCATATGATACCGGCAGTCTGACTAGGCTACAGTTACCATTTATATACAATATCATATGATGCAATTTGTATGATATCATATGATATCATACTCGCCTTTGGTCAAAATCATATCATATGCCGATCCCTAGAAATAAAGCTTTTTGTTGGAGTGCTCTGTCCAGAACACCCAAACAACAAGCGTTCTGTCTACCAGATCTCTGCAAACACGTTTGAACCCACACACGCACACACGGTAACATGTCGAGTACTGAAACTGTCCATTTTACCTTGGCCACGAAACCACTCGAGGACTGCAACTGTTCCGTTAGATTTCGAGTAGGTTTTCCGCCTCGGCTCGGAACTTCTACACCGAAGCTGGTTAGGAAGAATCAAAAGAATACTTTCGGGGAAATGAAATGAAATGCTGGGCCCAGGCCAAGTTCGGTATTTCCCCGACAGTGTTCTTTCAATTCTTCTTTACTAGCTCATAAGAAAGCTATGTTGCCTTTACTTCGGTGGGAAAAGGCCAAGCGGAGGCAGACAGAAACAAGTCATAATCTGACAGAATCCGTGTATAGTCGCAGTCCTTGAGTGATTTCCAGGCTAAGTTAAAATGAACAGTTTCAAAATAGAAAAAGGCCGAGCGGAGGCAGGAAAAAACTAGTCAATATCCATCACATACTAAGAGAACCCAACCCAACACAACCTGGACATGCCTCACTCAGCCAGAAGGTTGAATTACCATGTACCAAAACCAGATCAGCCAAAACCAACCATGGACATGCCCCACCTGCGTCCTGGTCTTGAAGGGGGTGCGTAAGGCTGTTTAGGGGGCTGATCTATCATGAAACCGAACCCAACTTGAACATGCTTCACCTGACCTGCCTGAATGCTAAATACCATGTAACAAAACCAAACCAGACAAACCCTGAATATGCCCCACCTGCGCCCTGGTCTTGATGGGGTTGCGTAAGGCTGCTTAGGGGGCTGATATATCACGAAACCCAATCCAACCTGACCATGCCTCACCTGACCTGCTTGGAGGCTAATATACCATGTAACAAAACCTCACCAGACCAACCCTAAATATGTCTCACCTGCGTCCTGGTCTTGGAGGGGGAGAGTAAGGCCGCCTAGGGGGCTGATATATCATGTAACCCAACCCAACCTGGTCATGCCTCCCCTGACCTGCTTGGAGGCTAATATACCATGTAACAAAACCAAACCAGATCAGCCCTGAACATGTCTCACCTGCGTCCTGGTCTCGGGGGAGGGGGAGAGTAAGGCCGCCTAGGGGGGCTCCTGGGCGGATGAGTTGGGGCTAGGTTCACTCTACTCCGGACAGTCACCTCAGTGGGCGCTACCTCTTGACTTGCTTCAACAGGACGGCTGCTGGGGATGTACTCTATCCGTACTCGCTTCCTCTCGCCTTTCTCAGGGCTCCGGGAGCGTCGCTCCTTGTCTGCCCCATGGCTGCCCTCCTTCTCCTTGCCAGCACCGCTGCCGCTAACTGCCTTGTCTGCCTTGCTACCTGAATTCGCCTTGCTAGAAGAGGGCCGCGCCAATCCCTCTTTCTCTCTACTCTTCTCCCGCTCCCCACCCTTGTCTCTACTGCCTGATGGTGGGCGACCCTTGCTGTCCCTATCCCTATCGGGGCCGCCTTTCCCTTCCGATCCGCTCTTGCCGCCAGCGTCCTTACGGGAGCTGTCAGTCGTCTTGGCAGAGGCTGATATATCTTTAGAGTCTGATGAGCGTCTAGCAGAATCCCGTGCTGATGTTCGTCCCTTGTCCTCCCCCCGCTTGATACTCCCGTTGTCTTTCCGGTTGCCGTCACTAGTCTTGCTGTCTCGGGGCCGCGCCGCCTCGTCCTTGCTGTGACCCCTGCTACTGCTGCGATGACCGTCAGCATCTCGGCTGCCACCCCGTGTGCCATCCTGCTTGCTTGCTCCTGAGCCTGAGGGACCACTAGCAGCGGCCGACTCTCTGCAAGGCATGATGATGATGATGAGGAGGAGGAGGAGAATGCTGGTGGTGACGATGATTGCATTTTTCTTGGTGCCCTACTGGACTCTAAATGTGAGGTGCAAGTTGATTAATGGTGCATTGTGGTTCTTGTTCCAGCCTATTTTGACAGTTCCTTAGATATTGGTTTGCACTAACTGCCGGTTCCTTGACTATTCCAAGGCCCTGAACTAGTCTTTAACTGTCGCCTTGGCTGAACTAGTCTCTAAGTGTCTCATTGTGGTTCTTGTTCCAGCCTATTTTGACAGTTCTTTCATGATTGGTCGGTTGATCGCAGTGATTGTGTGATTGGTTGGTTGACTGCATTATTGGTCAGTTGATTGCACTATTTTGACAGTTCTTTTGTGACTGTTTCGCACTAGCTGCCAGTTCCTTGAATATTCCAAGGTCATGACCTAGTCTTTAACTGTCCCATTGCCTCGGCATGCTAGTTTCTGAGAGTATCGCACAAGGGAACTTAGAATCGAACTGGTTCAAGTTCAAGTCGATCGAACAACGGTGAGCAAAGGTAGCCTAAGAGAAGCTGCCTATAATATAAGTCTTCTGAACTAAAGCCTTCAAGTCCAAGCCGATTTTCACTCATAAGCAAGCAGCCCAGAGTTGGCTGTAAGACCAGGTAAACATAGGCCCTGAAGCCCATCAACAGAGGATTGCACAGGTCAGGAGTGTGGACATACAGGTCAGAGTGTGAACAATGAGAAGTTGCACTCAGTTTGAATTTCAAACCCATCCGAGGAGCATGCAGGTCAGAGTGTGAAAAATGAGAAGTTGCACGCAGGTTGAATTTCAAATCCATCCGAGGAGCCTACAGGTCAGAATTTGAACAATTATATGCTGCACTCAGTTTGAATTTCAAACCCATCCGAGGAGCGTACAGGTCAGAATTTGAACAATGATATGCTGCACTCAGTTTGAATTTCAAACCCATCGGTAAGCACCGATGGTTGTGAATATGGTCGACTGTTATGCACCTGACTCAAACCAACACCATATGTTAAGACATTTGTACCTTCGTTTTTTGTTCTTGTTTCAATGCGATGATGACCACTTTGCTTCAAGAGCAGCAGGAGAGGCAGCAGATCTAGCACCTCCCCTGTCATGAAATAGACATGTTCTTGAAGCATGAAACATTCTACACCCGTGAGATTGCGATCTGCACTCAGGAGTGTGGTTAAGTACTGCTAATACTACCCGTGCTTACTCTGCCCCCAGAGGTTGATCAACCTGAAGGCTGAAAGACATGATGTTCATCTAGAGGCAAATCTCAATCCAAGGGATGGGAAGGGATAGGCCACTGCTTAAGCTGCATAGTAGTGCATCACTCATTTATCCACCAGTCAGATTGTAATCCTATAGATTTCCAAGGATGAGTAATGAGGGAACATTTGGGGACCACCCAAAACAATCAGCACCCCAGCATATTTATGATTTATAACAAGAGATATCTATGTATATAAGAAATAAAATACACATCATGCAGAGTTGGATGTTTGCATGTTAGTAATTGCGTGTATTGTTTATAGATATATGTCCATAGGGCCACTCCAATGAAAGATCCTCCCACCCCAGTCACAAGTAGTGAGCTGCACTGTTATGTGAGCTGAACTCGTTGGAACAAGTTCTGGCTCAATAACAGTACAGCTCATATAAAGCGCCATGATGACACGCCTGCTGCGGCCTTGAGTGCGGCCGTAGTTCATATCCTGAACCCAAGTGCTCTTCTCCATGCAGACACAATGCTTGTTGGTAGAGCCTGCAAGCTGGGTCCTTTAGCTTAGAGCAACCACAGTTCTGAAAAACAACAAACTCTGGGACACAGCTGAGGCCAACAAACACCAGCAGGTGCAGCTGGTCCACATTAGGTCTTGCGTACCTCCTGGCCTTGCCCTCGTCTCTAGCATCCGACTTTATCGCTCCGACCTTGGCTCCCCCACCAGCTCCACCAGCATCAGCAGCTCCTGCCTCTGTCCCTCCAAGCGCTGCAGATCCAGCACCAGCCCTAGTAGTACAATCAGAGAGGCAATGATGGAGATCAGGAGAAGGAGGATCGCAGAGGAGCATGCACTGATCTGGATACCTCCACAGCACGTGGTGGAGCACTGAATCTGGCACAAAATGCCAGTTATGCTGCCTCCATTTAGAGCATAATATATGTGATGGTAGATCGTGATCTTTGTGGGGAACAATCGCCCGGGCATGGTAAGCAGTGAGCAGCAATGAGTCCACAGCCCATCAGCTCCATCTGCACTGGACAGCTTGATAACAGATCAAGATCTGTCCCAAGAAGACAATGCTTGCTATCCAAGAAAATTAATGCCATAGAAGAGGATCCTTCTATCAAGCTAACCAGGAACTACACTGGCACTGCTGGTTTGGCTCCTTCCAAAGCACCAGAGAAATGTAGCTGAAGAAACTGTGGAACAATCCAAGTCGCTGTATACGCAGTGTCAAGTGATCGTCGCTTGCTTTTCTCTCGTAACCATAGATTAACCTGCATCTCCATTCACACCCATCTGCATCCGTACCTGTGTCCAGCGTTGCTCCCCTTAGCACATCCCGATGACCCAGGATTATTTTCTGGGTTTCCTTCAGCATCCTCTTTCAAAAGCCGCGCCTCCAAATCCCAATCCATATCCTCGCCCGTTGATCTGAGCAAGTCTTCGACTAGAAGCACCTCTTGACTTCCTCGGGCAGTCGCATCTCCAGCTGCAGCTCCAGCACCAGCTCCAGCACCAGCTCCACAAGCTTCCTCTATCTCGTCGCCTCGTTCACAAGGCGCATCCGCCCCCTCGGCAGTGACGACTGAAGCAACAGTAGCCTCCGGTTGATCATTACGCCTCGCAGCGTCAGCTTTCTCTTGTTCGTCCAGCTCTCCACTTCTCGCTTGCTCAGGTCCGGAGTATGCGAAAGCTTCGCCTGTCGCCTCGAGATCCTCGTTTGAAGGACTCGCGATAGGCTCCATCGCAGGATGTACCCCATCTGGCCCTATACCAACGTCGACATCCATGCTAGCCTCCAACATCCAGCGATGCGAAATACAACTCCAACTGCTACGTCATGAAAACTAGCAGTGCTGTTCTTGGATGGGTGGAAACCCTGACCTAGAATCAAACGGGCAGAAGAGAGTGGCCAAGTTCTGACCCGCCCCCCTTAATATTATTCGGAAGCTTGGCGGGGCAACTTCAGGGAGGTGTGCATGCTGGTTGCGGTGCACGGCGGGGGTGCACGGTGGCGGAGGCCGTGCGCGTGCGGAGACATTTCATTTTCTAAGGGACGAAACGGACTCGAACGGAACGAAGGGCTTGCCACTCTAGTACGGCTTTTAATTTCTTCGGCTTTTAATTTCTTCCAGAATGTACTCGGTTGGCCAGAATGTACTCGGTAGCTGGCTGCTGGCCAGGCCTCACTTACCATTCCAACACAGGTCCGCACTGCTAAACACAGCTAATGCACTCCGCCTAATGATAGACTCCACCTTCTCAAATCTGCATGTTTGACTGTGCTTGAATTGTTACACTGCCTTCCCTTGCCGAAAACAGTACTTTGTGAGGTACAACGTTGACTTCCCACTCCCGCTCCCGGCTTCACGAAATTGTATCCCTCTGGGAATCCCTCCGACAGGCTGGCGCTTTCGCTTCGCCGACTGGCAATTCGACGCCTGCAGGCGCGCCTGGAAGGCTAAGGTGGGGGGCCTTGCTGACGTCATCCAAGGTGAGGTTCAAGTCGTAGTTAAGTACTGCCCTTCAACATGCATCCTTTGCTCGAGCCATGAGGCACGTGGGATCAGTCCAGTGTATGCTAAAAAAGGTGCTTGATGGCTTGATGGCTTGATGGCTTGCTTGCCTGCTTGCTTGCTTGCTTGCCTGCCTGCTTGCTTGTTGTTGTTGTTGTTGTTGTTGTTGTTTTACAGCCTCGAAGGAAAATGTGAAACTATTCAGAATAAGTTTATGAAAAGGGCTCTTGGCGTTAGACAGAACACCTCTACCGACTTGGTCCTCAATGAACTCGATAGGTCACCTACATGGGCTCAATGGTTGAGACAATGTATATAGCTTTTGGAATGAAATTGTCGACCGTAAGGACATTGATTTTGTGAAAAGAGCCTTGCTAGAGAATGTTCTAAATGCAACCAGAGATAGCAATAAACAATGCTGGTCTCATGGATTACCACGATGCATTCAGAGATTAGGTGTTATAGAACATTTCTCTGATATTATTCAAGATAATCAGACGTCACTGAGCAAGATTGACTTAAGAAAAATGATGAAGGCATCTCTAAATAACAGACATTTACTGGTAATCCCTAACTTCATTGAACACCAGGAATCTTGGTGATAACCAAGGAATCGGTATTAAAACTATTACGTATGCGAATTTGATGATGTCATAGGATAGAAACCATAGTTCGACGTACAATAACTTATTAAACAATAGGGATGATATTAAATGCATAGCAAGACTACGTCTTCGAGCCCACAACTTTAATGTCGAATCAGAAAGGAGTACCTCTCGTTCTGGTAGAATTTGCAGGTGCTCCGATATGGTGGTTGACGATAGAAGAGAAGTCAGAGATGAAATGCATTTCATTTTAGAATGTCCATTATACGCTGAGGATAGATTTTTTTTTTTAGAAAATTAACATTGAACCTGAATTGGTGGATAAAAACTCCAGTATGAAGCTGGTCATGAATCCTGATTCCTTTGAAGGATGGAAATACTTAATTCAATTTATAAAAAAATGCGATAATAATCGCACAATTAAATTATCATCCCAGCTGAGATGATGATTTAATAACATTGTAGAAACATTAAATTATCACTGTAGCACGAACTCAGAGCCCCCGTCGGTCAAACGATTGTTATGGGTTCAGTTCATCAGTGCCTTTTCTTTTTAAGCCCTTCCTATACGGTTGGGCAATTCCCTTTAGCCTATTTGGCCTACCCCTGGACTGTAACTTACATACATTGTATGCTTGCTTGCTCGCTTGTCCAGGGGGTAGCCATTGGCTACTAGCCAATAATGCGGAAGGGACTTGCCCAACCTAAAATATTCAAGATAATTCTCGATTATCCGGAGGGGCTACTGTTCTATTAAAAGGCACATTTCACCTGCTTTCTGAACAATAATGTTGGACCATGATATGTACTGAAGCAGCAAGAACTTCTTGTTATAGTAAGACAAATATGTCTTATTTAGAGTGACAAAGAGCGCACAGGTCTAAGTCCCCTCCGGGCTCTGTGCCGCCTGCAGTGCATAGCTATGGCCAGCTATGGCCGCAATACAGTACAAATATGCACTGCTGCCACCTCCTTTCGTATTCTTTATAGTTCAAGCCTCCACGCTTGATAGTTATCTTCACTCTGTAAACGAGCATACCGATTAGTGTCTTTAGCTTTCCGGAGTGTTATACCGTGAGTACTGACACAGAGAAGGGACTAGGGCAATGTATGCTTACATGCGTGATGCCATGTCAGGCGACATGGCAGGTATAAGAAGGGAAAGGCGACAGTACCTCAGGGTACTGCCGCCGCTGGGTGCCGGCCCTATCGGGCAGAGGCACTACAGCGGAAGCTACCAGGCGGGAAGCCTGGCGCACTAGGACACTCTAGGTGGACCGGGAGAACCGGTCTATGGCACCCCCCCAAATTCCTGGTATTCTTCATTCAGAAGAATTCCTGGAATTTAGGAGGTGTAAAGTAAAAGGGAAGCTAGAGTGTAAAATATACTAACTATGTAATAATGTGATCAACGAGAAGCATGGGGTCAAGCTTTGAAAGGTAGTCACAGGAGAAGGAGAACTCAGGTGTACATGTTGAGGTACTGAGTAAGGGAGGAATCCTGATCTAGGATAAAGGGCAGCTTTAGACAAGATATATTTAACATGGACTGGATTCCAGCTGATAGCTGCCAGGAAGGATGGTCTGGTCATGCTAGGTTATAAAGCTAGAAGGTGAAACTCAAGTCAGTAATTAAAGTGGCAAACTCATGACTCCCCCTGATCAGGGATATGAAAGATACCAGATCAAAGGTGCTTGATTAGTGCTTCTAGAGTTAATCCATCTTGAGCTTGCCAATGCAGCCAATCTTGTCTCTGAAGTCACAGAACTTGGCCCTGGGCAGAGCCTTGGTGAGCATGTCAGACATGTTGGCAGCAGTAGGTATCCCGTTCAGTTTGATGCCTTCTTTCTTGGACTGTTCTTTGAGGAAGTAGAACCTGGTCTCCATGTGCTTCAGCCTGGAGGACAGCTTCTCTTGGTTCCAGGCACTGAGTGCAGCTTGGTTGAGAGCAGGAGGAACTGTGCCTGTGACAGAGTGTTGTAGTTTTCTCAACCACATTCCCTCTTGGGCTGCAGAGGTAGCTGCCATGAATTCGGCCTCTGTTGTGGACAGGGCTGTTGCAGATGCCTGGATCTTGAATGCCCATGAGATTGCTCCCCCTTGGTTGAGGAAGACAAATTCTGTTGTGGACTTTCTTGTGATGGGGCAGGCAGCATGGTCAGAATCACAGTAGCCAATGAGGGGCTTGTTGTAGGAGGTGTAGGTGATACCATGGTCTGGTGTGTTAGACAAGTATTTGAGGATACCAGTGGCACCTTCCATGTGATCATGCAGGGGGTGTGCACTGTGCCTGGCCAATCTGATAACAGCTTGGGCAATGTCAGGCCTGGTGTTGACTGCAAGGTAGTTGAGGGAACCTACAATCTGGGCAAGGGGAAGGCCAGTAGCTGGAGTGTCCTTGTCAGCATAGGGTAGGTGAGCATCTGGCAGGAGGGGCACAGGGAACCTAGTGCTGTTGGGCTCAGGAAGCATGTTGTGGGCTCGAAGGAGGTCTTGGATGAATCTGGACTGGCAGATGTGTAGGGTGCCAGTTGATACATTCCTGGTGATTTCATAGCCAACAAAGACAGAAGGTTCACCAAGGTCCCTAGTTTTGTAGAGCTGCATGATGGTTTTCTTGTACTGGTTGAGGATGTCCTTGTCAAAAGAAAGCATGAGGAAGTCATCAACCCAGAGGAGAACCCAGATGATAGGTCTGTGGGTGGGGCCAGGTAGCACAAACAGGCCTTGATCTACATCAACCTCCCTGAATCCTATAGCAGTCATATCTTCTTTGACTTTGAGGTACCATTGGCGGGATACCTGCTTTAGGCCATAGAGGCATTTCCACATGCGGCAGACTCTGTGGTCTTGTTCAAAACCAGGTGGTTGGGTGCAGTACAGTTCTTCTTCAACTATGCCATTGAGGAATGCAGTGGAGACATCTAATTGTGCAAGATATGCCTTGGGGTTTGCTGCCATGGAGAGGATGTAACGGATGGTAGCATGTTTGGCAACTGGAGCAAACACTTCATCATAGTCCATGCCAGGGCGCTGGGCATATCCTTTTGCTACTAGCCTTGCTTTGTATCTGACAATTTCTCCATCTACTGATTGTTTGATGCCGAATACCCATTTAGTTCCTATTGCTTTGGATCCTGGAGGGAGTTCTGAGAGAGACCAGGTGTTCATGTCTGCAAGTGCTGCTAACTCTTCTTGCATAGCAGCTTTCCATTCAGTAGCTTGTGGACCAGAGAGTGCTTCTTTTTCATTTTTTTTGATGATAATTTGGTCTGCAGCTAGGAAAGCTAGGAAGTTGTGTGAGTGTCTTTCTCTGCCAGTTCTCCTGGGTTCAACTAGAGAGGAGTCTACTTCTGGTGGTGGGGAAATTTCAGGGCTGGCAGGGATGGCTAGCTCTTGGTGATGCAGATTGGTTGGGCTGGTGGGATCTACTGGTGGTTGTTGGGGAGGATTGTTTTCATCTCCTTGCTCTACAGTATTGTTGTTGGTGGGTGCACTGGTTTCTGGCATAATGCTAGGTACTGTAGGCTGGTACACAGTGTCAGGGCTGGAAGATAGACCATCTGGAGACCCCCATATGGGAGGGTTGGCCTGAATCCTGGCAAGTCTGGCCTGGTAAAATTCCAATTCTCTGAGTTCAGATGGGGTGGTGACAGTTGAGCAGGGGGAATGGTGTCATCATCAACTTCTACCGGGACATCTTCTTCATAGTTTCCTAGGACTACAGCATCTGAGCCTGGGAATCCTTTTTGTCCTGCCAGGTTTTCAAATTCATTGAAAGTGATATTTCTGGCATCAAAGATCTTGTGGGCAGAGTCTACTACTATGTAGGCTTTTCTTGACTCTGAGTATCCAATAAGTTTGGTGATTTTTGCTGAGGGTGAGAATTTGAATGATCTTGATTAGGGTGGGACATGGACATATGCTGTGCATCCAATGGTCCTGAGATGGTCAATCTTGGGTTTGGTCCCATGGAACATTTCATATGGGGTTTTATTAGATTCAGAGGTAGGAGAGAGGTTTCTGAGGATGCTTGCATTCTTTACCATTTCTGCCCAGTACCTGTTGGGGAATTTGGAGGAAAGGAGGAGGGCTGTTGATCTGTCATGCAAAGTTCTGTTGAGGCGTTCTGCTGCACCATTGGTGGATGGGTTACCTGGGACTGTGAAGTTTAGGGTGATTCCTTTCTGTTTGCACCAGTTTTTGAATCTAGTGCAGATGTATTCAGATCCATAGTCACAGAAAATGGTTCCTATGTGGTTCTGGGTGAGGACGTCATACCGTTCAAGCTCTATGATGGTGTCCCTGGCTACTGTATCTTTGGTTTTGTGGAAGGTGACACTGGAGTATTTGGAGTAGTAATCTAGGATTCCTTGGAAATAGAGGCTTCCATTGAGGCTGGGAATTTTCATCTTTCCACTCATGTCAATGTGAATGATGGCCATGGGTCGGGTAGCTCTAGTATGAGAAGTGGGGTGGGGGTTCTTGTCCATTTTAGAGAGGACACAGATTTCACAGGTTTGTTTTCTCATTTTGTTGAATGCAGATGGGGTGATGTCGTTTCCAATGACCATGTCTTCTGAAGCCATTCTTGCTAAGGAACTGTATGCTAGATGTCCTAGTCTGATGTGTTGGAGTTCAGCTGTCATTGGTGTTTTCCTGGACACGGCTGCTAAAGCTTCGGTTGTTTTGTATTCTGATCCTCTGATCATTGTAGGATCAGCTTTGACAACTGGGACTAGGTAGAGGCTTCTTTTCTTGGGTCCTGAGACGAGAACTTTGTTGTTGATGGACATGGTGCATTCATGAGAGTTGAATTGGATTTCCATAGTGGGGTTGTTTTTGATAGCTGATGCCATGGAGAACAAATTGGGTGTGCTCTGATCTGAATTAAGATGAACATTGAGGAGTTTGTGGATTTTTCCATTTTCTCCTCTGATGAGGGCTGTGCCAGACTTTATGATGTAGGTGTGACCAGATGCAGTAAGGACTTTGATGGGGTCTATGTCTTTGATGTCATAGAGGAGGCTGGGGTCACCAGTCATGTGGGAGGTAGCTCCTGTGTCCATGATCCAGTTTCTGTATATGCGACGTGTGTGTTTGGATTTATTGAGTGCAAAATGAGTACTTGTGGAGGTGCTTGTGCAAAATGAGGCCTTGGTGAGAGGCAAGGGGCTCTAAGAAGACATGATTTGGAGGTCTTTTGCAGAGGGATGGAAATGTGATCCATGGGTAGGGCAAAGGGTCTGTGTCAGGGTCCTTCACGTGCTCAAAGTACCAGTCTGCATATTTATATTTGAGACAGGAGATGATGTTGGTAGGAAATTCTAAATGGCAGGACTGTAACTGGTAGGCTGGGGACATCTGGTCTAAAATGAAGAGCTTGGCTCTGCAGTTTCTCAGAGATAAGGGCAAGTCTAAATTGGATTCTTCCATCACCTTAAGATCTATAGAGATGTCCTTGATCCACTGGGCAAATGCTGCAGCGGTGGATGCCGATGGTGCATCCATTGGGAGGAGATCTCGGGGAGTCTGGGACGGGGGGGGGGGGGGGGGGGGGGGGGGGGGGAATTGGCTTGCGAGGCCGACGGGGTTATAGGAGACGGTGGGAGGGGAGGAGAGGGTAACTGATGGGTAGGCGCAGGGGTGGGGGGGTTTGGTTGTTGCGGGGCAACGTACTGGGGTGATCCAGCGCAGGGTGCCTAAGTGATGACAAGTTTTCTGGGCTTGTGATCCTCTTCTTCGGGAGTTGCTTTAGGGTTTGCTTTCCGGAGTGTTATACCGTGAGTACTGACATAGAGAAGGGACTAGGGCAATGTATGCTTACATGCGTGATGCCATGTCAGGCAACATGGCAGGTCTAAGAAGGGAAAGGCGACAGTACCTCAGGGTACTGCCGCCGCTGAATGCTGGCCCTACCAGGCAGAGGCACTACAGCGGAAGCAACCAGGCGGGAAGCCTGGCGCCCTGGGACACTCTAGCTGGACCGGGAGAACCGGTCTATAACAGTGCCTGCAGTCTATGCCTCCACTGTAAAACTACTGGCACAATGCGAGGAGACCCATATTTTATTCATTTGGCGTGAAACCCCTTGAATCCAAACAAAACAGGCTGGCCGGTGGCCACCGTCGGATAAAGGAACGGAGATCAAGTGGCATAAGGAATAAGGGTCGAGGGAAATGCTTTTGGGGAGAAGATTCCCCAATCTGATTTCCTAAACTGAGAGCAAAATGTTTCCTTTGAATTATTTGGCGTGCAATAAACAAGTGAATCGAGCCAAATCACCTTTGTTTATCCACGAATGTATGAAGAGATTGGATCTGTCTGATACTGCCGAAGACAGCGAGCACTCAATTTGCTGGCTGGAACCATGTAACCAAGTTCAAGCTCAAGTTTTGAGGAGAAGGAAGAGGATTAAAGAACATACATATACATTAAATACGATTGTGGTTCGAAGAGTAAGAAAGTGGATGAAGGGGTACGGAAGTGGGTAAAGACGTCATAAGTTAGGGAACTGGATTGGCAAAGGAATGCCACTTCAAAAAAAGGTCACTGTGATAGTGTGATCTTGACATTATGGCCTTTGCCTTCCAGTCTCTAATTGATTGCGTGCAGATTGGAAATTAAATTTGTTTGGAACTTATTCGCAGCATGATCTGATGAGGCTATGGCAGCGAGCAGCCCCGCAGACTGGAGCCATGCGACCAAGATCAATTCGTACATTGTAAGATTTCATTGTGGGCTTGCTGTTGAATTACACCATGTTTCCCAATAACACCATGAAACACGTGATAGCATGATATACCGTACTGAGGTGTAGAAGAATTTATAATTCCTAGGTTTAATCCGCCTGCGTGGAGGTGCAGGACTTCTTGATCAGTCAACTAGAACGAAGTGGAGAAGGTCCTGTTCTCCAACCATCTTAGATTTTACTAAAGCACCAAGTCATCAGATACGCGCCCTAGAGATGGCAGCTAGATGACAAGGAAGGAAGAATGCTGCGTACCACACTTGGATGTCCTCGTCATGGGATGAGTGTGGTAAGCCTGAGATACGTTATTTTGATATTCGAGACCTCCTCCATAAAATGGTTTGTAATATTCGGAACTTCCTCCCACGCTGTATTTTCTCGACCACCGCTTCCCTCCGTATTTTTTCGACCGCAACTCCGGCTTGGGAAAAACCTTGCCCCACTACGTATAAACTGGGGGCGGTACCAGGAAGTGGAAACTGATAGATGAAAGCGACGCAATATCCTTTCAAGGCTTGGAATGATCGATTCTGTCAACTATGCAATTTTGGAACCGTTCAAGATGATGATCACGTGGTTTTCGAATATACCGACAAAGCCCTACTAAATACGAGAAGATAGTATCAGAACGAGGGTACTTCAGGAGGACCCCCAGACCTTCTGCTACCTTAGACTCAACCAATTGCCTGCGACACAACGCCCTTCCTTCTGATCAACGAACGACCCACGTTGCGTCGTAGTACCCCTTAGACGTTGCGTCTGCGACGGAGGAAGCAGCGTCCTGAATAACCCTGATCAGAAGTTCAGAACCTGATTTCCCAAGCTGAGTCTCAGAGAATGAAAACAATATTATTTGCGTCAGGTTAACGTGAGCATTTGTTTCCTGGCAAATTAATTTGTTCTACCAAATACGGCGAGCAGCCAAATTGCTGCTTTTTCCGGGGGGGGGGGGGAGGGGGCCGAGGCTACGTTCTACCCGAGACTATTTGAGCAGAAATACTCTCCCTTATCTGAAGAGCAATCAAGAGGTGGAATGTCGCGCGAGTCGTTACCTCTGTTTACATTGTCGTGGTCAGTCGTGGTATTTATTTTGCTGGCTGTGTAACTAAGTTCAACTTACGCCACCTGCAGACGGTGAGCAGCCTGGAGGCTGATAGAGCTCGTAATCAATCAAAACCTTGTAACAATTCTTCTTTTTCTTCTTCTTCAAATCGATCAAAAATAAACCATATTTCCCGGTTGTGGCCCTGACTCCCTGAGGCAGTAAATTCTGAATAACCGAAACAAATAATGGAATCTCAAACTCATACCCAAAAACTGAAAAGCGAACAACAAGTCCGGGTAGAAAAACCTGCATTCAGCCAACTGATGCTTGGCGCCTCACACAGGCAAAATCATAAAAATATAACTACAAAATGATAGCCTGCCAGTTCGGCTGCACAATATGCACAACAAGATGAGCTACCACTTACTCATGTCTGACGGTCTTAGACTAACACAAGGTAGTAAGTAGTTAAGTAAAGAACGCAAACTGATGCCAACCCACAAGAACCAAAGAGAACCATTTGAGATGGGCAAAAACAAAATCGGCAATGTTATGCAGAGCGCTTGCTGTCGTGCGGACAAGAGAGAGCCAAGAGCCAAGTGAAATGTCTATAAGTCTGGCTTAGATTAGCGTAGTGAGGTGCGGTGCAGTGTATTGTAGTGTCTAGTAGTAGTGTATAGGGCAACGATGGGACGACGACAGGTCATGCATACATGAGTGGTGGGATAGTGTGTGTAGTTTAGCTTAGTTTGTCATACCAAAAGCCTCTCATTTTTTCCGACGACGCCTCGCCATTCCGTCACTGCATGGATCTGGCTAAACAAGTCAGAAATTCCCCCCAGAACCATCCGGGCTTGGCCCTTTGCGTTCTGTGGGGTTTGGGGGGCAGTGTATCTCAGGATCGCACCGAGTCACTCAATCTGAGATGCTTCGCATGAGAATTTTGGGGGGGGCACTGGTATCATTGAGTCTATGTCATACCAGAAGCCCAATACTTTTTTTCTCACGTCACGCATCGCAAATTGAGTGACTCGGAGCGACCCCAGTGCGACGCGCTGCCCCCTGAATCCTGCGGAACAAAGCCTGGGGGGTTCGGGGAGGCATTTCTGACTAGTTTAGCCAGACCCATGCGTCGCCATTTCGTCGCGTCGCACACAAATAAAAATACCGCTCACATAGAGTTGGCACTGGCATCATACAGGCTATTAAACAATTGGTTGCTCTCCTCCATAGACTCTACCAAAGCAATCCTCTCAGCTTCGGCGGTTGCAGCTTCTGCATCCACAAATCCGGCCACAGCTGGCCCGTAGTTCCAAAACGAAATGATGCCATCGCTATCCCCGGAGACAAGGCAATCCTGTCCAAAGGATGTTATTGAGCAGTTATGGATCATGCTATTTGTTAAAGAATTGTTTATTTATTAGTAGAACATTGTTAGTCGAAGTATTAAGAATAATGACAGGTTTCTGATGATAATTAAATTATAATCGCAAAACTAAATTATCACTGTAGCACGAACTCAGGGCCCCTCGCTTATTTGGCCACCCCTGGACTGTTACAACATATACACAGGTAAGATGCTCAGAATCCATCATGTTTTTTTGCAGAGCCCCCCCTGCTGGTGGGCGGATGCCCCCAGAGTCACCCCATTGTCCGATAGTCTTTTACCCCTGGACTGTTACAACATACCTGCCCAGCAACCAACATGCGCACAGAGGCTGAGTAGTGGGGATCCATGAGGCAATAGTTGGCAGGCAGCAGAGTCTTTGAATCTGCCAGCGAGGAAATGACCCAGGCCCTGATAGCCTGATCGTCGCCCACTGTGAACAGCAGCCCACCAGGGGCAGCAACCATACACTGGACCTTTTCTCTTTACCCTGGACTGCTACAACATACCTGACCAGCAACCAGCATGCGCACAGAGGCTGAGTGGTGGGGATCCATGAGGCAATAGTTGGCAGGCAGCAGAGTCTCTGAATCTGCCAGCGAGGAAATGTCCCAGGCCCTAATAGCATGATCGTCGCCCCCTGTGAACAGCAGCCCACCAGGGGCAGCAACCATACACTGGACCTTTTCTCCACCATGAGCATCCACTACTTCGCCTTGAAGCTCCATTGTCCTCTTGTCCCAGGCCTGATATAGCAGAAAGGGAAAATGTGCTGGGTAAGAATGTGAGCAAGCAATGCGGCTCCTTTGTCCTCTTGTCCCAGGCCTGGTGTAACAGAAAGGTATAATGTGCTGGGTAAGAATGTGAGCAAGCAATGCAGCTCCTTTGTCCTCTTGTCTGAGGCCTGGTGTAACAGAAAAGCATAATGTGCTGGGTAAGAATGTGAGCAAGCAATGCAGCTCCTTTTTCCTCTTGTCCGAGGCCTGGTGTAACAGAAAAGCATAATGTGCTGGGTAAGAATGTGAGCAAGCAATGCAGCTCCTTTGTCCTCTAGTCCAAGGCCTGATATAACAGAAAGGCATACCACGCTGGGTGACTACGTGAAGAAGCAAAGCAGACTTGGTCATGAACCACCATCCGCCATCCACCAGCGCCAACTAATAGTTGATAATATTTGTTTCACAGATATCTGTATTTACACCAAAACCATGACCAATAGGGAAAATATCATTTAAAAAACGAAAATAGAGAATTCATATCAATATCACACAGAAAGTCTGTCCAGAGGTGCCATTTATCTGTTATAAGTTCAAAATCTATTCTTGTTAGTGGAAAGGTGGGCCAACCACAGGTTAGCACAATGATGACATTAACGAAATTGCTGACAGTTTTTATAAGCTAGTAGACAAAGGAGACATGCAGAAGATGCGGGGTAAGGATATACAAACTCAACTGGTGGTTGGCCCCAGTGCAAGCAAACGGGCTGGCCCCCTCAACTTCACGTCTCGTAATAAGGTGTAATATGCATTTATTTAAACACTCAACACGGGCACACTCACGTAACTGACAGTTAACACACAGACACTCTGACCCAGCTGCAGAAAAATAACTCAAAAACTGCAAGTATCATATAGAAACTGGGCTTGTGGACGTGTAACCGAAGTGGAATGCGGGCTGGGGTCAGCCTCATAGCTTTTCTTTCCCGCTAAAAACAGCAGCTATTAGGCAGCTCCTTAAGCCAGCCGAACAACGATCTGTTCGCGTTTTCGATTTTCCTGACATTAGTTTTTGAATTGCTGGCTGAAGCTACGTAACCAAGTTCAAGTACCTTGATGATGCCGTCACAGCCAGAAGAGAAGAGGTAATCTCCATGCAGGACTAGAGTGCATGCTCGCCCTTCATGAGCATCCAAAACTGCAGTGCCCTCCACAAGCTGCCCGTTATTCTTATCAGCAACCCGCCAGCTGCGTACAGCGCCATCTGCGCCCGCTGTGAAGACCCGCTTCTTGTCAGCTGCCATAGCTAGGATATCACCTGGGTTATGCATGAGAAGCGTGAGTGCAGCAAAGCTGATGATTGAGAGATGAAAGGAGAGTGAGAGACCAGAATATCTCCCCCCACCCCCCCCACCACCCACCCCCCCACACACACAGTGGGAGACCAGAATATGTGCCCCCCACACCCCCACCCACAGAGAGCCATCAAACAAGTTTTTTACACTCAAAATCATTGAATTGCGCTCGATGCCTGAACTGATTTGATCAATCATCAAGACCATTTAAAGGCAAAGCTCATGATTGAGAGACGAAAGGAGAGTGGGAGACCAGAATATATTTCCCCCCCCCACACACACAGTGTGAGACCAGAATATCTGCCCCATATACCCCCACCCACAGAGAGCCATCGAACAAGTTTATAATACTCAAAAATCATAGAATTGCGCTTGATGCCTCAAGTGATTCGATAAATGATGATTGAGAGACGAAAGGAGAGTGGGAGACCAGAACATTTGCCACGCACACACACAGAGAGAGTGAAAGATCGGAATATCTGCACACACACACAGTGGGAGACCAGAATATCTGATTTCCGGAAATGACTCCAGGGGATAGAACAATAAGCAGGAAACTTGAATCTTCTCACCGTGGTCAAGTTTGACTTGGGCGACCTCCTTGGGGACGGCGAATGTAGTGTCCCACTGGTGGAGCACATTGTTGCCGGAGCTGCAGCATTGGCATGAGCAATGCACAAGATTGAGCATAGGACAAGCTTGCAGGAGTTACAACGAGTGAATGGCATGGAGGATGTCATGGTGCAGCATTGGCATGAGCAAAGCACAAGATTGAGCATAGGACAAGTTTGCAGGAGAAACATAGAGTGAATGGCATGGAGGATGGCATGGTGCAGCATTGGAAGGGCAGTGGACTTCTGAAAGTACTTTATCTGAGCTATTTAATAGTTTAAAATTACTTCTACCTCGAGCCTCGTAGAGACACCGAACTAGCGGTGACTGCCAATAATGGTGTAGTAAGACTTAGTGTAGTGTAGGTCAACGCCAAGTGGCGTGGGATGCAGGCCTCCTGTGGGGTGGGGTGGCGTTGTGCGGCGTAGTGTAGGTCAACACCGAGTGGCGTGGGATGCAGGCTTCGTGTAGTGTGGCGTCGTGAGGCGTGGTGTAGGTCAACGCCGAGTGGTGCGGTGTGGGGTGGCGTGGTGTAGGTCAACGCCGAGTGGCGTGGGATGCAGGCTTCGTGTGGTGTCGTGTGGAATCGTGTGGCGTGGTGTATGTCAACGCTGAGTGGCGTGGAATGCAGGCTTCGTGTGGTGTGGTGTGGCGTCATGTGGCGTGGTGTGGGGCAATACCGAGTGGTGTGGGATGCAGGCTTCGTGTGGTGTGGTGCCGTGTGGCGTGGTGTGGTATGGTGTAGTGTAGGTCATTGTAGAGTGGCGTGGGATGCAGGCATCCGTCCAGTCTGAACCCGTTAGATTAAACGACTCCTCTTCTATTTCGCGCTTCCGGCAGTACGGCTGTAGTACAAAGGTTGGTCATGCAATCAGGGGCGGTAAAGAGCAATCATATTGCTCTTTACCGCAAGAGAAAAGCTTTTCTTTTTCTTTCGGATTGTGCAGCGTGTCATGGCAAAGGTTGTCAATATCGTTCTGCTTGCGAGATTATCGGGCAAATGTCATAAAATATATATTGGACACATTGATATATTGTAAGATTTATCTTACACCGTATTTACCCATGATAGTGTACTTGACAACCCTAGATATGACTAGGGAACGGCAACTAATATTAGTGTTTGAAAAACTAATATTAACTAATATTATTATAGTGCCACAATAATATTAGTTTTTCAAATAAATTCAAATTTCTGGTGAGACGGCTCGTCTGACTAACATTATATAATATTATTTATCCACTAATATTATTTAACATAGCCGAATCCTAGATATGACTCATGGCTCCCAGCAGGGGACCTCTAGGAAGTTGCTCGTATAATGCATCCTCCAGTAGGGGCTTAAAAGGGCTGCTAGCCCCTTAACCACCGAGAAAATCGAAATCAAACTTCGGAGGGGGTGCATCTCGACCCCAAACAGGGAGGGGAGAGGGAGGGAGGGAGGGGGGGGGGGGGGGGTCAAGCTGTTTTCTTACAAATCTGAAAAATGTTCTCACCAGACGAAATCTGACAAAGATGAGATAACCACAAAAAACGGCTCGAGCAGAGCTGCCCAAATCTGTGCTTGTTTCTGACAATGAGTACCCGAGCCAGCCAATGTCACACCCAAATATTTCAGCAGTTCTGGACAGCTGATTCTGTCAACGTCAAGCTCCCTTGGCGGTGTACGAATTGGCTGAAGAGCTAGGCATGGGAGCTGCCTAGAAGCTGGTTCTGGTAGCTGGCGGCGTTAGGATTGGCTGAGTAGCTGCCTAGAAGCTGGTTCTGGTAGCTGGCGGTCTTAGGATTGGCTGAATAGCTAGGCAGGGGAGCTGATCACATCCTCCCTCCAGGACTACTAAAGCTATTCAGTATTAACTCTCTGATTCCCGAACGCCGTCGCCGGCATTTACAAGTGGTACCACTTGTAAATGCCGGCGACGGCGTTCGGGAATCAGAGAGTAAATACTGAATAACTTCAGTAGTCCTGGAGGGAAGATCCTTCTGGCAGCTTAAAATAAAAGTCCTATGCGCGTCGCAAGCAACGCGGAAAATTGGCAGAGAGTGTTGGCTACCGGAGCGATAGGTAGCACCGGAATCGAGTGCACCGGATTGAAGCCAGGCTTTCCGACAGGGCCAGGGGCCAGTAAGGCCCAGGATTAGATCGCGCGGACAAACAATCGGACAATAGGGTGACTCTGGGGGCTTCGCCTAGAAGGGGGGGCTCTGCAAAAAAACATGATGGATTCTGAGCATCTCACCTGAATATTTGATGTTACAGTCCAGGGGTAGCCAAATAGGCTGAATGGACTTGCCCAACCCTGATGGATTCTGAGCATCTCACTTGTATGTATGCTGCTACAGTCCAGGGGTAGCCAAATAGGCTAAAGGGACTTGCCCTACCATGAAATCAGGAGTGGCTCAACAGAAAAAGCAGTGATGAACTGAACCCCAAACAATCGTTTTACCGACGAAAGCCCTTAGTTTGTCTACAGTAATAAATGCATTTTGCGATTCTCATCTCACCTGTACATGAACCCTGAACCCAAAACCCCTAACCCTTACAGCATCTCGGCTGTACATAAACCCTAAACCCTCTCACCTGTACATGAATCCTAAACCTTAAAGCATCTCACCTGTACATGAACCCTAACCCCTAAAGCATCTCACCTGTACATGAATCATAAAACCTAAACCCTAAAGCATCTCACCTGTACAAGAACTTCCCACCGACGGCTAGCGATCGCACCCACCCTTCGTGCTCTCCAAGCTTCATCTGATGCAAGTCAGGGCAGCCAAAGATTAATTTGAATTTGAAATTTAATTGTTAGATGGATTTTGGCCTTTGTGTTCTCCAAGCTTCATCTGATGCAAGTCAGGGCAGCCAAATATTAATTTGATTTAAATTTGAATTGTTTGAGATTCCCCCCCCTTTGTGCTCTCCAAGCTTCATCTGATGCAAGTAAGGGTAACCAAAGGTTAATTTGAATTTGAATTGTTTGATGGTTTTCCCCTTTCGTGCTCTCCAAGCTTCATTAGATGCAAGTCAGGGCAGCCAAAGATTAATTTGAATTCTAATTGTTAGATAGATTTCGGCCTTCGTGTTCTCCAAGCTTCATCTGATGCATGTCAGGGCAGCCAAAAATTCATTTGAATTTAAATTCGAATTACTAGATGGATTTCACCCTTAGTGCTCTCCAAGCTTCATCTGATGTAAGTCAGGGCAGCCATAGGTAAATTTGAATTTGAATTATTATATGGCTTTCCAGCCAACTCTGGGCTGCTCACCATCTGCCAATTCCAAGTCCCCCTGTGCGATACCCACAGAAACCAGGGAGCCTATGAAGCTGTCAAAGGTTAAGCAGCAAGTCCAAGAGAAAGGCGTACAGGAGGACAGAGGTTCTGTTATTAACCGGATTTTTTGTAAAATGGTCAGGTTTTATAGCTAAGCCTTACAACCTCAAGGATAACCCTATGGCGTGATTCATGCTGCTACTACTAACGCTACACCGTATGGGTTATTCTTAGGGTCGTATTTATTAATACATTATAACACTACTTGAGGGAAAGAGGAACAGATAGACGTGTTGAAACTAGGTGGAGGCCTATTTTTTGCCCATACTGAGGCTGCAACACCACTGAGTGATTGCGCACCTGCTCAAAGTCGTTCTTGAAGGGCTGCAATGCCACAACCTCTTTGGCTGCGTTTCCACAGTAAAGTAGAATTGGATGTGGGATGGGTTTCCCCTGGTTATCTCTGTTGACGACACTCGAGTCTTCCGGTGCCCGAACTAAAGAAAATAAGGGGCCTCCCGCTGCCATGATCTTCTGGACCTCTACATAAGGCTGGGGGGATGCAGATCCTTCTGGTGCCTGCAGGTTAATACACAGAGAAAACTCAGTCTTGTCTCTCGTTTTTCATGATAGCGTACACTGATATAGATGGTGCAGCTGTCAGACGAGCCCCCCCCTGTTCTGAATGCTTCCAAGGCATGCAAGCATGGGGTTTAAAATCCACAACTAGACCAGTAGGCCTCTCTCACACAACTATCATGCAATCCTTGAAGGAGTATCATCAATAACATTACACTACAGAGTTACCAAGCGAACTTGATGGGGTGTCCCAGGATGACAGACAGAACCTTCTCGGCAGCTTCAATGAGGTACCAGAGGCGTTCGCTACATAGGAAGCGGTAATGAATCCTAGTGGGGCGAGTCAGGGTCGCGTCAGAGGAAGAAATATGTGAGACTGACGCGACAAATGTGGAGGCTTGACTTTTTCACAGCGGTTGGGTGGAGGGCCGGGGTGGAGGGGGGTGTCCATAGAGAAAAGCGCAGCATCCGAGTGTCAACACCCCTCGACACAACAAACAGGCCCAAACAAGCGCCCGGCCATTTAGCGGGCTTCAATTGCTCGCAAATATTGTGGTGCATGCTGGGGTGAACTAGCCTGCAGGGCAGGACAAAGAAGAACTCACCATTTTGATGCGCCAGGCTGCGACAGTCTTATCCATAGAGGCAGAGACGAATAACATCGAGTCCATCCATGGCTCGGCAACTAGAATGCCATCTGTCAAGCTGCTGTCGTGCGCCTTCACTCCGGTAAGCAGTGGCTCGAGCAACACAACAGAACACAGGTTTGCCTGGACAGCCTTGTCACTAAAAAAACTCTCTAAAGTATCGTCGCCCTCTATTGAGCGTAGTCCCGTCGAAACTCCAGAAGAACGAGCAACATTTGTTCTGGTAGCAACAGAAGGGCATGCTGTGTCCAACTTCCTGCTCCTCAAGCTCTGTAGGTCACGTCGAGCACACAAGGGAGAAATCCATGGCGTGCTTCTGCTGCTGCTGATGCTACTGCTGACGCTACACGAACCAAGAAAGGGATAACGCGAACTGTGTATAAGAGACATAATCCGGGCTACAAGATCATTTGAATTAATAGCTGGATGCGGCTGTTGCAAGCACTCCGGGCGCCGTCAGGATCCCGACGGAGCAGGTGAACAGCAGCAAGAATGTGGAGTTGTGTTAAGGTGTATGCATCAAGTTGGTCTGACGCACCTTGTCATACTGACTGGTGGTTTCTGCTGCTACGCTGTCTGTACCCGTGCTGGCCCTAGATGTGCACATATTCATTCTATCCGCAATTCTTTTCCGGAAGACCCTGGAAGATGAATTTCATATCGCCAGGGAGTCCTTTCATACTTCTGTCGGAAGGAAAGGAAATGTGCTCCCGCAGATGTCCTACTGTTTAGGTTTGGGCGGTTGCCCACATTTGACGATGAGTTGATGCCTCTATAAAGCGAATCCAAACACGAATAGTAGGTGCAGGTGCCCAGGCCTCTTATTTTTGCCTCATGCCGATTTATTTATTCTGAGAAAACCGCTATAATGGCGATGTGTTTCACCCATTTCCAGGTCATTCTGAGCACCTCATTGGGGGGGGGGGGGGGGGGGGGGGGGGGGGGGGATATGGATGGGTGTATGGGTGGAGTGAATGGGTGGGACTATGGGTGGGTGTATGGGTGCGTGAATGGGTGAGTATGGTGAGCATGGATGGCCGGGTGGGTGGTTGGGTGGGTGAATGGGTTTGGAGTTTTTCACGATTAGGCTGATGCCCCCACTGACTGGAGATACTTCAAATTTGTTTAGTGTAAGATAGAGCTTATTGATCAAGCTTGGAAAGATAGAACTGTTTCATCAAGCTAACATAGATAGACCAGAAAGAGCGGAGCGAAAACCCTTACCCCCCTCTTGCCCTCTCTTGGGTCTTCCACCAGATAGGATAGTTATCTGGAATCCTCCCCCATCGAACACACTGGCCAGGCTCCCCTATATACAGCAGATAGCCCCTTCCCAGGACGCCCTGATTTCTTACTTTCGACAAGCCCATAGTTTAAATCGATTCACAGAAGGTGGAGTACGGGGGGATGGAGGGCAGTTGACCCTGGCAGCTGCGAATGACAGCTAGACTTGCCCACTCCCAGGTCCTGGCTTGGACGGAGCCCCCTTCGCGAACTGGTCTTCACTTGCTGCGTTACCCTCACCTGGATAGATGCCGTCCGACTTTCCTGCGCGAACCGTAGTCAACCT
The DNA here is from genome assembly GCA_013435795.1 of Chlamydomonas sp. ICE-L. Taxonomy (NCBI): domain Eukaryota; kingdom Viridiplantae; phylum Chlorophyta; class Chlorophyceae; order Chlamydomonadales; family Chlamydomonadaceae; genus Chlamydomonas; species Chlamydomonas sp. ICE-L. Next base: position 115,033,735 of record JACBWV010000610.1, on the reverse strand, counting down.
CGTTGGAAACCACCCTCCTGAATTTAGCGCAGTAGCCGCATTGGCATCCGAACCTATCAAATTGCAGTCGCGCATCGTAGCAATACAATCATAGCCAGCTAGCACAAGTCGCAATTATGACGACGACGGCATCAGTCAGTCTCCAGGTGCGAATTGTTGCGCACCAGCATCAGCTGCTTCGGTAGCCGTTATCAGCTCTCGATCAAATATCACAATGGTAGTCTCAATCTTCAATGGGCATTCTCAATCCTAGTGTTATTCTCAATCTTGAGTGGGCATTCCCAATCTAGAACACTAAGTTATACCAATGCCTGCTGGCAACACGCTGGTGCTATAACACCAGAATAAGAGGAAACCTAAAACACTCAAACCATGCTTGCCTGCTGCCTGCCTGCTTGCACCCATCTGCCCCATGCTTGCTAAGGAGACCAAAACACTTATATCCATGCTCGCAGAATCCGTTATATTTCCCTCCGTTTAGCATGCTGCCTGCAGCAGAGGACCTAGGAGGCAGCTATTTCCAAGAAACTCAGCAAGGTAATGCTGCATCATGCATGTGGATGAAAATGAGGACATTTCCTAATAGCCATCTGTTGAACGACACGAACCCCCCTCTCGGGACATGCATTACTGTTGAACGCTACGGGATGTGAGTGCATACTGGATATCTTGCAAGATATCCCGTATGCACTCGCATTCCGAGTCGTTCAACATCATCTATTGTCTGAACGTAGCTTGATTGCTGCAGTCTCGCCACCCGTTTTCTGAACAGATGAGTGTAAGACACTCCTCGGATGTGTTCTGGGTGTTTCTTGGCTCACATCACTGGCTTGCCCCTGACACTGTAGTATGGTGCAAGGACCCATGTACAAGCTGCTCTTCTCATTCCTTTCCGAGCTTCCCACTGACAGCTATCGTCAGGTGTGCCAGGCTATTTTGTCAGTCATACCGCTGCACTCACTTGTGCATGCATGCGATACAAGAGCTCGAGCTTCAGAGCTTGTAAATAATGAAATCAGTCTTGGATTTGGCTTGGCTTCACCCAACACTGTTCCTAGCTGGTCCTAGCTGTTTGTAACTCTTCCTGTCGTACCTTGCACTGTTCCTAACGTAACTTGCACTGTTTGTTACTGTTCCTCACACCACAGCACCTCGCGCATTTCCTTCTCTCTCTCCTGCTCTCTGATAAGTGTGTACGTGCCACACGTAACCAACAATCCTTATTTTCCCCGAGTTATCTTTCTCACAATCCCACCAACTCGTATATCCATCCAACCTTCCTGAACCCCAAATGCTCCAGATCTGGTGTTACATGCCTCCTTTCCCCTGAGTTCTCTTCTTCCTAATCCCAACCTCCTCCTTCCCAATCCCACCCTCCTCCCCAATCCCACCCTCCTTCCCAATCCCAACCTCCTCCTTCCCAATCCCACTCTCCTTCCCAATCCCAACCTCCTCCTTCCCAATCCCACCCTCCTTCCCAATCCCACCCTCCTTCCCAATCCCACCCTTCTTCCCAATCCCACTCTCCTTCCCAATCCCAGCAACTCTTGTCTCCGACAAATCCATCCAATCTTCCCAAACCCCCTAATACTGCAGGGCTAGTGATGCCAGCACGGACATGGGCATACGTGGGCGAAATAGTCAATGCTGATTTGTCACAGCTAGCAGTTCTAGGGCATCGTGTTGAGGTGAGACGCGATGTGGGCACAGATTTTATTTTGGGCTACTTCCAGCAGCTATTAGGTAGCTTCTAGGTAGCTTCCTGATCCAGTGACTGGAGTTTTGGATGGAGTGCTGGTAGTTTTTGGCACAGCCTTTTTCCCCCGCTACCTATCCCGATCACTACCTTAGACCCGGTTTAGCCCGGAATATTCGCTACCTGAGACCCCTGATCCCCCCAGATCTCGGGGGGCCCTGCCCCTCGAACACCCCGGGGAGGTCCTACTAAACCTACCAGGACTCTTTCCCTGGAGGAGTCCTAAACCCATGAAGCTACCAGGTAACCCACTTTTTGAACTGAAAGAAATAAGTCTGGATTTTGGGGGTGCAAAAGGGACACCGATTTTAAAGCTGGTTGTTGATTTGTACACGGGCTTGGTTGGGCATTGGTGGATAAATCACTATTTGTCTGGTGCGACGCGTCGTCATTCCATCGCTGCATGGCGTCGCATGTGCCCGGCTAAACCAGTCAGACATGCACCCCAACCCTTCGGGCTCCGTGCCTTGGGCTCCACAGGGTTCGGGGGGCAGCGCGTCGCACTGGGGTCGCACCGAGTTGATCAATTTGCGAAATGAAAAAGTGGGATGAATGAGGAAAGCTGTTTAAAAAAAATGGGTGATGGGATGACTCTTGGAGCACGGGCATATTTAGGCATGGGTAGTGGAATGAGGAAGGCTGCAAGGACACGGATGGATGAGGAAATGGTGCTTGGTGCATGGTCATGGTTGGGCATGGGTCATGCAATGAGAAAAGCTGATTGAAAATGGGTGGGGGGTGGGATGGCGCTTGGTGCAGGAGGGGCATAGTTAGGCATATGTGGTGGAATGAGGAAGGCTGTGAGTACATGGATGGGTGAGGAAGTGATGTTTTGGTGCATGGGCATGAGTGATGTTTGGGTATGCCTGATGGAGTGAGGAAAGCTGTGAGTACACGGATGGGTGGGGGAATGTTGTTTGGTGCATGGGCATGGTTGGGCATGCGTAATGCAATAAGGAAGCTGATTGAAACTGGATGGATGGGAAATGTTTTTTTGTGCATGGGCATGGTTGGGCATGGGTAATGCAATAAGGAAAGCTGTTTGGAAATGGGTGTGGGGTGCGAGGACGCTTGGTGCAGGGGCATAGTTAAGCATGGGTGGTGGAATGGTGTTTGGTGCATGGACATAGTTGGGCATTCGGGATGAAATGGGGAAAGCTGTTTGGAAATGAGTGTGGGGTGCGAGGACGCTTGGTGCAGAAGGGGCATAGTTAGGCATATGTGGTGGAATGAGGAAGGCTGTGAGTACATGGATGGGTGTTGGAATGGTGTTTGGTGGATGGACATGGTTGGGCATGGGTGATGCAATGAGGAAAGCTGTTTGGAAATGGGTGTGAGGTGGGAGGACGCTTGGTGCAGGGGCATAGTAAAGCATGGGTGGTGGAATGGTGTTAGATGCATGGACATGGTTGGGCATGGGGGATGGAATGAGGAAGGCTGTTTGGAAATGGGTGGGGGGTGGGAGGGCGCTTGTTGCAGGAGGGGCATAGTTAGGCATATGTGGTGGAATGAGGAAGGCTGTGAGTACATGGATGGGTGGTGGAATGGTGTTTGGTGGATGGACATGGTTGTGCCTGGGGGATGAAATGGGGAAAGCTGTTTGGAAATGGGTGGGGGGTGGGATGATGCTTGGTGCAAGAGGGGCATAGTTAGGCATGGGTGGTTGAAGGGTGTTTGGTGCATGGACCTAATTGGGCATTCGGGATGAAATGGGGAAAGCTGTTTGGAAATGGGTGGGGGGTGGGAGGACGCTTGGTGCAGGGGCATAGTAAAGCATGGGTGGTGGAATGGTGTTAGATGCATGGACATGGTTGGGCATGGGGGCTAGAATGAGGAAAGCTGTTTGGAAATGGGTAGGGGGTGGGAGGACGCTTGGTGCAGGGGCATAGTAAAGCATGGGTGGTGGAATGGTGTAAGATGCATGAACATGGTTGGGCATGGGGGATGGAATGAGGAAAGCTGTTTGGAAATGGGTGGGGGGTGGGAGGACGCTTGGTGCAGGGGCATAGTAAAGCATGGGTTGTGGAATGGTGTTATATGCATGGACATGGTTGGGCATGGGGGATGAAATGAGGAAAGCTGTTTGGAAATGGGTGGGGGGTGGGAGGACGCTTGGTGCAGGAGGGGCATAGTTAGGCATATGTGGTGGAATGAGGAAGGCTGTGAGTACATGGATGGGTGGTGGAATGGTGTTTGGTGGATGGACATGGTTGTGCCTGGGGGATGAAATGGGGAAAGCTGTTTGGAAATGGGTGGGGGGTGGGAGGACGCTTGGTGCAGGGGCATAGTAAAGCATGGTTGGTGGAATGGTGTTAGATGCATGGACATGGTTGGGCATGGGGGATGGAATGACGAAGGCTGTTTGGAAATTGGTGGGGGGTGGGAGGGCGCTTGTTGCAGGAGGGGCATAGTTAGGCATATGTGGTGGAATGAGGAAGGCTGTGAGTACATGGATGGGTGGTGGAATGGTGTTTGGTGGATGGACATGGTTGTGCCTGGGGGATGAAATGGGGAAAGCTGTTTGGAAATGGGTGGGGGGTGGGATGACGCTTGGTGCAAGAGGGGCATAGTTAGGCATGGGTGGTTGAAGGGTGTTTGGTGCATGGACCTAATTGGGCATTCGGGATGAAATGGGGAAAGCTGTTTGGAAATGGGTGGGGGGTGGGAGGACGCTTGGTGCAGGGGCATAGTAAAGCATGGTGGTGGAATGGTGTTAGATGCATGGACATGGTTGGGCATGGGGGATGGAATGAGGAAAGCTGTTTGGAAATGGGTGGGGGGTGGGAGGACGCTTGGTGCAGGAGGGGCATAGTTAGGCATATGTGGTGGAATGAGGAAGGCTGTGAGTACATGGATGGGTGTTGGAATGGTGTTTGGTGGATGGACATGGTTGTGCCTGGGGGATGAAATGGGGAAAGCTGTTTGGAAATGGGTGGGGGGTGGGATGACGCTTGGTGCAAGAGGGGCATAGTTAAGCATGGGTGGTGGAATGAGGAAGGCTGTCAGTACATGGATGGGCGAGGGAATGCTTTTGGTACATGGGCGTGGGTGATGGAGGGAGAAAGGCCGTTGTGAGTGAACGAGTGAATAAGAACGGGCAATTAGAGGAGCGAGGAAGTGTGAATACAGCATGAGGAAGTGAAGTGACGCAGTTGTCTGGGATTTCCCCCCCCCCCCCCCCCCCCCCCCCTGCTATGTATAGCGATCGCTACTTTTGACCCCGTTTTTGCCCAAATTATTGCAATAACATTTTGTTTGTGCCTTAAATGGCCCTAAAAGCTGTAAAACGCTGTCCCTGGAGGAGGCCTAAAACCATGATGCTAGAAAAATCCAATTTCAGATTTGAAAAAAAACTGACAGTTGTGTATGTGGGCCCTAGGATCAGGGAGTTCACGAACAAGTAAAATTAATGATCCATAGCATTTCTTTCCAGCTTCCCATTGGCATCTTCTCGGCATCTCTGTGCTACGTCATTCTCAAATTGTGTTTCTTTTCCATGCAGGTTCGTGATGTTAGTGGGGACGTGCACTCCGTCTTGTTTTACCCAGTGGCAGGAAAGGAGGTATGAGCATAGCCACACAGATAAATAAATAAATAAATAGTTCGCCTTGTTATGAGGCGTGAGGTTGATGGGGACCAGCTTGTTTGCTTCCATTGGGGCCAACCACCAATGGGGGGTGGGTGGGGGTACGCGCACAGCCACACAGATAATCATTCTACTTAGCCACTAGTCAACAGCCATGGTAGCTTTGTCCAGGTAAAGTAGCAGCTCGTTCTCTACCGCCGTAAGAAGGGGCTTCCTTAATACCACACCCTACTAGGCGTTCAGTACAACAATATGACCAGCCTAGTTAGCCACCACCACAACAGCAGCCTAGTTATCACTGCAACAAGATAACCATCCTATTAGCCACTCCACGTCACGAGTGAGTAATGGGTGGTGGAGGCGGTGCTGCTGTGCGCATCTGTTCACCTTCATTTCCAGCATGCACACAGCCACACAGATAACCATCCTAGGTAGCCATTCCACGTCATGAGTGAGTGGTGGATGGTGGAGGCGGTGGTGCTGCGCGCACCTGTTCACCTTCATCATTATCTTAAACCCTAACCCCCCTCATATCTCTTCACCCTGCCAGTATTAACCCAAACCCTAAACCCCCTCTTATCTCCTACTGGACAGGATCTACTGGATTACTCGGAGCTCCAAGTGGGTAGCACCATCTTCATCCTGCCAGTATTATCCTAAACCCTAAACCCCCTCTTATCTCGGAGCTCCAAGTGGGTAGCACCATCTTGATCCTGCCAGTAATGTCCCAAACCCTACACCCCCCTCTTATCTCCTCACCCTGTCAGTATTATCCTAAACCCTAAACCCCCTCTTATCTCCTACTGGACAGGATCTACTGGACAACTTGGAGCTCCAAGTGGGTAGCACCATCTTCATCCTGCCAGTAATGTCCCAAACCCTACACCCCCTCTTATCTCCTCACCCTGTCAGTATTAACCCAAACCCTAACCCCCCTCTTATCTCCTCACCCTGTCAGTATTATCCTAAACCCTGAACCCCCTCTTATCTTCTACTGGACAGGATGTACTGGACAACTTGGAGCTCCAAGTGGGTAGCACTATCTTCATCCTGCCAGTAATGTCCCAAACCCTACACCCCCCCCCTTATCTCCTCACCCTGTCAATATTAACCCAAACCCTAAACCCCCCCGTATCTCCTACTGGACAGGATCTACTGGACAACTCGAAGCTCCAAGTGGGTAGCACTATCTTCATCCTGCCAATATTATCCTAAACCCTAAACCCCCTCTTATCTCGGAGGTCCAAGTGGGTAGCATCATCTTGATCCTGCCAGTATTATCCCAAGCCCTAACCCCCCTCTTATCTCCTCACCCTGTCAGTATTATCCTAAACCCTAACCCCCCTCTCATCTCCTACTGTACAGGATCTACTGGACTACTCCGAGCTCCAAGTGGGTAGCACCATCTTCATCCGTTATGCACAGAGGTGCTATTTCAGTGACCTGTCAACAGAGGCATTGAAGGTACAGAGGTGTACTTGAGTTTGTGTGTACTGTGTTGTTGTGGGTGTAGAGTGATGGGTAGGAGGGCCCAGGCTGGCTAGTTGGTAAGTTTTTTTGTGTGTGTGTGTATGTGTGTGGGTGGGTGTATAGTGATGAGTGGGAGAGCCAAGGGTGGCTAGTTTTTTTTATTTTTATGTGTGGGTGTGGGTGGGTGGGGGCAGTGAATGGGAACCTCTTCATCCGTTATGAACAAAGGTGCTTTTCAGTGACCTGTCAACAGAGGTATTAACTATTAACGTGTTAACTATTATATATATTTATATGTGAATCCAGGACCTAGCATTTTTCTCAATATGCAGTGCTGCGGCTTCAGTGACCTGCCAACAGAGGCATTGAGGGTACAGAGGACGCGTTAAATATTATATTTATTAATATGTGAATCCAGGACCTAGTAATATTCTCAATATGCAGTGCTGCGGCTTCAGTGACCTGTCAGCATAGGCATTGAAAGTACAGAGGACGTGAGCAGTATCATAAGCTTGATTAGGGTGGGGGGTGGGGGGGGGGTATGGTGATTATAGCCTTCAGGATGATAGCCTTCAGGGCGGAAGAGATGATGTATACGATTTGTTGCTTAGCCCACTGAACCACCATAGCTTTTCTTTTCCGCTACAAGCAGCAGCTCCTGTGACTCAGCTCCATGAGCCAGCTTAGCTTCGATGACTCAGCTCCATGAGCCAGCTCAGCTTCAATGACTCAGCTCCATGAGCCAGCTCAGCCTCGATGACTCAGCTCCATGAGCCAGCTCAGCTTCGATGACTCAGCTCCATGAGCCAGCTCAGCCTCGATGACTCAACTCCATGAGCCAGCTCAGCTTCGATGACTCAGCTCCATGAGCCAGCTCAACCTCAATGACTCGACTCCATGAGCCAGCTCAGCTTCGATGACTCAGCTCCATGAGCCAGCCACTGGGCTAACCCCAAGATTTCAATAAAGAAATAGCACGCCTTATCACGAGGCATGAGGTTGAAAGGGCCAGCCCGTTTGCTTGCACTGGGGCCAACCACCAATCAAGATTCCAATCATACATGAATGATGAGTCTGTCAGCTTCCATGTGCACTACTTTGCTGTAGGTTTACCTGGGTAGCAAGCCAGGGGAGTTGCCTAGACGCTGCTGTTCGTAGCGGGAAAGAAAAGCTACATGACCCACAACTGAGAATCTACAAAAAACCTATGCACATCCTCTGCACAACCTCTACAACCACCTATGTGACCACCTCTACAACCACCTCTACGACCACCTCAGCGACCACCTCTGCGACCACCTCTGCGACTACTACTTCGACCACCTTTGCGACCACCTCTGCAACCACCTTTGCGACCACCTCTGCCACTACCTCTGCCCAACCTCTGCCCAACCTCTGCGATCCCCTCAGCACAACCTCTGCAACCTTAGGCACCTAACCCTGCTTGCCTTGCCTCTGCAGGTGGAGGACCCTAGCTTTGTCAAAGTCATCGAAACCAACCTAGATACACTGGTAAGTAGGGACCGGCATATCATATGCTGTTGACCAAAGGCGAGCATGATATCATGTGTTTAATCGTATAATTCAATTATCACTGGAGCACGAACCCCCGGGGCCCCCCTCGGAACGAGATCTTACAATTTTGTATGGTATCTAATGTGATCATCTTGGAATGAGATCTTCCGATATTGTATGGTATCTAATGTGATTATCATGGAACAAGTTCTATGCAGCGTCGCAAGCGACGCTAAAAATTGGCAGAGAGTGCTCGCAACAGAGCAAGAGGTGGCAATGGAAGCGAGTTAGTTACGAGACCGTTGACTGACGAGTCAGGCTTCGTCTCGGGGGGGGGCGGTCGGACACACGGACAACGGGGTAACCCTGGGGGCTCCCTCCCCCTTGAAGAGGGGGCTCCGCCAACGATATCTTTCGATACTGTTTGGTATCTAACGTGGTCATCTTGGCACCAGGACAATATTGGCAACTTTACTGGTGCATAGGGAATGGCATATCATATGATGTTCACCAGAGGCGAGTTTGTAAATGGTAACTATAGCCTAGTCAGACTGCCGGCATCATATGGTATGATATTGCCGTTCCCTGTGTATAAGTTAACACCCATTATTATAACAGAAACCAGGGAACAGTAATGATAAAGCCTGGTGGGACGGGTGTTAAGGGAGCCCCGTCTTACGGCGGTAGGGAACGGGCTGCTACTTTACCTGGACAAAGCTACCATGGCAGTTGACAGCGACCGCAAAGTCATAAGCGCACCCGTGGGGATTCGAACCCGGCATTTACGTTGTTCTAGGAGTTCTGCCATTGAGCCATTTGTTGAACGGGGATATGGTACTTGAGCATGCTATACAAGGAAGGTGCATGGGCATAGCATGTTGTGTAACCTATCAGACAAGCAGTCAATCTATTCATTTGACAGCTGGGGAAAAACTAATGCAAAGCATGATTTCCGAGGGGCTCAAGTTGGTAAGGCGTCCCTGGGAGCATACATACTGTCGATGTTGGAGTCTTGATGTTGACAACCCTACTGGTGTATCTCTCTCCTGTCTAGATAGAATAACCCATCCCATTTCTGGGTGGACTAACCCATAAATTAATCAATAGCACGCCTTATTACGAGGGGTGAGGTTTAGGGGCCAGCCCGTTTGCTTTCACTGGGGGCAACCACCGATAGGGGGGGGGGGGGGGGGGGGGGGGGGCTATCATCCCCCTGGAGGAGGGTTTTGGACGAGCCCATCTCATATCTTTCCCCTTCCTTACCCCCCAACCTGTAATATCCCCTTAATCTCATACTGATTTCCAAAGAAAAGGGGTGTACGGTACCGTAATCGTACGATATATTACGATATAAGTTAGGATAATTGAACAAATATCTGAATTCCGACAGCCCTACATATCATTCCCTTTCCTTGACCCCCAACCTGTAATATCCCCTTGATCTCTGGTTTTCAAAGAAAAGGGGTGCACGGTACTGGATTTCAAAGAAAAGGGGTGTAGGGTACTGTAATCGTCGATATATTACGATATATATATGTATATATTTGAAAAATATCGTAATTTTGACAGCCCTACGTATCATTCCCTTTCCTTGACCCCCAACATGTAATATCCCCTTGATATTATTTTGTTAAAACCATGAAGTCAGAAAAAACCCACTTTCAGATTTGAAAGAAATCCTTTCCTTGCCCCCCAGCTCTTCATGTCCCAGTAGCACTTCGAACAGTCGCAGTACTGCATGTGCTGCCGTACCGATGTATCCCATTTCTGGGTGGACTAACCCATCACACATCATTCCCTTTTCTTGCCTTTCAGCTTTTCGTGTCCCAGGCGTACTTCGAACAGTCGCAGTACTGCATGTGCTGCCGAACCGATGCATCGCATTTCTGGGTGGACTAACCCATCACATATCATTCCACTTCCTTGCCTTTCAGCTTTTCGTGTCCCAGGCGTACTTCGAACAGTCGCAGTACTGCATGTGCTGCCGAACCGATGCATCGCATTTCTGGGTGGACTAACCCATCACATATCATTCCACTTCCTTGCCTTTCAGCTTTTCGTGTCCCAGGCGTACTTCGAACAGTCGCAGTACTGCATGTGCTGCCGTACCGATGTCTCCCATCTAGGGGGGTCTGCCTTGAAGTGTGATAACTGCGGGACAGCTACCTTCTGGTGAGATTCACAGTGTCAATTCTTGGAATTGAAATTGAATATGAGCTTGAAATTGAATTTGGTTACATGGCGCACCGATATATCCCATATGGAAGGCTCTGTCTTAAAATTATATCTTGTTTTAAATTTGGATTTGGATTTGCTCTACCTTGAAGTGTGACAACTGCGGGACAGCTACCTTCTGGTGAGATTGACAGTGGTGCTACATGAAATTGAAATTGAACCTTAAGTTTAACTTGAACTTGGTAATATGGCGTACCGATATATCCCACATGGCAGGCTCTGTCGTAGAGTGTCACAACTGCGGGACAGCTACCTTCTGGTGAGATTCGCCGTGGCGGTACTTGAAATTGAGATTGAATATGAGCTTGAAATTGAACTTGGTTGCATGGCGCACCGATATATCCCATATAGGGGGCTCTGTCTTAAAATGATATCTTATTTTAAATTTGGATTCGGTTTTGGATTTGCTCTGCCTTGAAGTGTGACAACTGCGGGACAGCCTTCTTCTGGTGAGATTGACAGTGTCAATTCTTGGAATTGAAATTGAATATGAGCTTGAAATTCAATTTGGTTACATGGCGCACCGATATATCCCATATGGAAGGCTCTGTCTTAAAATTATATCTTGTTTTAAATTTGGATTTGGATTTGCTCTACCTTGAAGTGTGACAACTGCGGGACAGCCTCCTTCTGGTAAGATTGACAGTGGCGGTACATGAAATTGAAATTGAACCTAAAGTTGAACTTGAACATGGTTACATTGCGCACCGATATATCCCACATGTGAGGCTCTGTCTTTATGCGTGACAACTGCGGGACAGCCTCCTTCTGGTAAGATTGACAGTGGCGGTACTTGAAATTGAAGTTGAACATAAAGTTGAACTTGAACATGGTTACATGGCGCACCGATATATCCCACATGTGAGGCTCTGTCTTTATGCGTGACTACTGCGGGACAGATGCCTTCTGGCAAGATTGGCAGTGGCGGTACTTGAAATTAAGGTGATAATTTAAACTAAAGTTGAACTTGAACTTATTACGAGGCGTATCGATGAATCCCACATGGGGGGCAATGTGTGACTACTGCGGGACAGCTGCCTTCTGGTGTGATTGACAGTGGTGCTACTTTAAATTGAGATCAAAATTGAACATGAGCTTGAACTTGGTTTAAAATCCCTAAACTTGAATTTAAACTTGTTTTTGTGCATGACTTAATGACTTGAACTGGATTGGATTATTACATGCTTTTTCGGCCAACTCTGGGCTGCTCAAAATCTTCCAATGCCAAGTCCCCACATGCGATTTCCACGGAAACTAGGGGGGAAGCCATGCCGATTAGACAGTTTAAAGACCTGTCCAGGTCAACTTGAGCATGACCTCGGTCAACATCGTTTTCTCTATGCGACGCGTCACAAATTGAGCAACTCGTCGAGACCCCAGTTGTTCTATTCAAGACATATTCTTATATATTATCTTCATACAATCTGATACAATGATCATGTCTTGTTTTAGGACTGTCACTTCATGCCCACCAATTTGATATATGATATAGAATGTGCATTATATTATTTATATTATCATATGATACATACCAATAAGATATGGTACATATCCTATAGTATTCATATTTATATTATCATATGATACATACAAATAGAATATGGTACATATCCTATAGTATTCATATTTATATTATCATATGATACGTACCAATATAATACCGTACTGCTCTCAATATTTAACGGTTTAAATTGACGGGAGCAACCGTCTAATCGTGGCGTACGGTATATTACGAAACGAAAAAACCGTCAAATCGGTTTTTTTGCCTATATTAGGTGCATCTCTAGAATGCACATATCTCACTGCTCAGTGGGCCAAACACTACAATTTTTAGTGATACGAGATCCCTGGGACCTCCTGCATCTGTCTGCATATTCAGATGCCTCATCTGACAAAAATAACGAGTTTGGGAGCACAGACCCTGTGGCCATCTTTAACCACTCTTCCTAGCTCCAATTGTTTGAATTAGGACACTGGTGATGAGGATGAGGTGCCCTTGGCCCTTCTAGGTTGCTGAGCAACACATGAACATACATTATGCTTGTGATTATGACATTAACTGAGCAAGACATGATTTCAGGAGTTAATGGAAACGGTTGAATGTCTCATTCTAATTATTTCAATGAGTACCGGTAGTGTTATGCTGAACAAGATGTTGGGATCATTGCAAAATTATATGTACACTCCTTGCAGGTCCTATGCCAGCGTACCCTAATGTTGTACCATGAACCATGAACCAGTGTCACATGATTAAGTACAAACGTCCAGTTGCATAAATGGATTTTATTAAAATAGAAACCGTCAAATGTGTAACGTCAATTTATATTCCTATTAAAAAACCCGTCAAATGTAAACCGTCAATTTATAATAAAACCCCCCAAAAAAGCCGTCAAATTTTGCAACCGTTAAATTTTGAGAGCAGTACGGTATGGTACATATCCTATAGTATTCATTTTATATTTACATTATCAGATAATCCGTACCAATACAATATTTGACATTTCGCATGATTAGGGGGCGGCAAATAGATCTATATTGCCCCACTGTATAGATCTACATAGATCTATATAGATCTACATATAGCAAAATATATCTATATCTGGTATATCGGTACCTCAGGGAAGCCTCTGAAAAATCTGGGATTTATTTTACATGTAGTCTGCATCATATCAAGGTGCCTTGTGCCTTCAAAAAAAATACAGGATTTATTTTTAGTTCAGTAATCACTTGTGAAGCTCGCTGCCGGCGCGGTCACATACTAAACAGTCACGATATAGCCTCCAAACCAACCCAGGCTTAGTCCCCCCTACCCCCATCATCAGTTCATCACCATCAGCAGTTCAGCGTACATCAGGTCCTAAAGAAGTCTTTAAACTGTCTAATTTTTGCAGCTTCCAGGCAGCTCCCCTGGCTGGATATTCGGACAAAACTAACGCAAGCTATTGCACAGGGGGCTGTCTAGAAGCTGCTACTGGTTGCTGAACGGTTCGTCATCATCAATTCATCATCATGCCGGGATTGCTTCGCTAGGGTAGTAGACTAGTAGGGTTACATGGACACATTGTGTAGTCGCCCTGAATCATTCCCGAAAGGCCATAGGCCAAAGTGTGGGTTTGAGGGTGGGTGAAGGTGTGGGTGTGTCTGGGGGGGGGGGGGGGGGGGGTAGACTGCTTTAGGAACCTTGTCAGGGACCAGAATTTAGAACGCGTTATGTGCCTGCGTTTTCTTGCCCAACTGCCGCTTGTGCGAAGCTGGGCGCGAAGGTCTAGGTGACGTCCAGCCTGGCGTAGAAGGGCTGTCCAGGTCCAGGTCCACAATGCAGCCAGCTCGGTTTGTTGAGCCCCCCTTGCATGCCTTCATGTGCGTTCGTCGAGTTGCTAATGTTGTTGGGACTGACGCCAATGTCATAAGCGCGACAAAACAACAGGCAAGGTCCACCTCAATCCGCGCATCGAAGTTTGCTGTCCAGTTAGAAGCCGGTGGGGCTTTCTCGAGAATGGCCAAGACGGCTGCAGGCGACTTCCGATTGCTCTTATAACTTTGTAAGCCAGCTTCATTCAGAAGGCTATTTGCCGTTTTCATTTGGAACAGTCCGAAGAAATCAAATAGGAGGAGCGAGGAGCAGGAGCGACGGCTCAAACGGCCCATATAGATCTATATACATATATCGGAACCGGGGGGGGGCGCCGGACAAGGGATATCGATAGATCTATCGGCTTCGCGAATGTAGATATATATAGATCTATATAGACCGATATATCTGTATAGATCTATCTGTCTTTGCCGCTCCCTACGCATGATCACTTATCAATGCAGCAGTTCATATCCTTATTTTTGTACACCTCAATTGGTATAGTCACACTTTTTGTATTCCTCAATCTGTACAGCCACACTTTTGAACTACTCAATTTTTCTCAAGTCGCACTTCAATGCTAATGGTACGATCAGTCACTCACAGCTACCAAACTCGCAACGACCAGTCACTCACAAGTCACAGCAACCAACCTCGCAACATGCAGCTCACAACAGTGTCGAGAGATGAACCTGCCGCAACATACGACGTTCTGTTTCCTCTGTCAAGAACTCGGTCAGGTGCGCTTTGCTTTGCATTTTCATTGCTTCCACTTGTGTGTTCCTTGCTTGCAGTCAGGTGCGCGTTGCTTTGCTTTTTGATTGCTTCCGGGTGTTTGCGGTTGCTTGTAGTCAGGTGCGCTTTGCTTTGCTTTTTGATTGCTTTTGGTTGCGTGTAGTCCAGTGCGCTTTGCTCTTTGATAGCTTGCGTGTTTGGTATCCGATAAGTAGGGTTACCAAGTAATGATAACGCGTGGTGGGGCGTGGTGTTAAGGGAACCCGTCGTACGCGTGTAGAGAGGTGTCTTCTACCTCAACTGGACAAGCTACCATTGCAGTTGACTACGACCTGCAACGCTAAGAGTGACCGTAGGGGGAATCGAACCCCCGACTCTTCGTCCTCAAGCGATTTGGTCTAAGGTTGCCAAGTACGATATTGTTGATTTATATATATTGTATGATACACGGCTAGATCACCTTGGAACCAGGACGATGGTGACAATCCTACTAATAGGTAGGGACCGGCATATCATATGATGTTGACCAAAGGTGAGTATGATATCATACAAATTGCATCATATGATATCGTATATAAATGGGAACTTTAGCACAGTCAGACTGCCGGATGATGATGACAGGATATATGATATTGTGTTGCCGTTCCCTACTGATTGGGCTGTAGGGCTTAAAAGTAATGATAACGCCTGGTGGGGCGTGGTATTAAGGGAGCCCTGCCTTACGGCGGTAGAGAACGGGCCGCTACTTAACCTGGACAGTGCTACCATGGCGGTTGACAGCGACTCCGAACACTAAAGCGCACCCGTAGGGATTCGAACCCGGCACCTTCTAATTTCGACGAGCTCTCCCATTGTGCTGTTCGTCAAAACAGGATTGCTGTAGCACTTTGTAATCTGACTGGTGGCGTGGTTAGTATAAATAAGTTGGTTGTTTTGAAAGCCTTGACTTTGAAGTGGGTCACATCCAAACAAGTATGAAATGTTAAGTGCACATACTGGGGGAGCTCAGTAAAGTGGGGTGTATTGAACGTCTTGACTTTTAAGTGGCACACATCCAAACAAGTGTTGTGGGGACATACTGGGGAGCTCAGTACAGTGGGGTGTCTTGAAAGCCTTGAGTTTGAAGTGGCGCACATCCAAACAGGTCTGAACTGTTATGTGGACATGCTGGGGGAGCCAATTTCAGAATTGAACAAATAACCCCTGCTAGGACCATTAGATATTTTGTTATGCCATGCAATACAACTCACCAGTCCTAAAGAGTACAAACACAAAAACCATGTAACAATCCAATCATGCCGAAAACCATGTAACAATCCAATCATGCTGAAAACCATGGAACAATCCAATCACGCTGAAAACCATTTAACAATCCAATCATACTGAAAACCATGTAACAATCCAATCATGCTGAAAACCATGTAACAATCCAATCATGCTGAAAACCATTTAACAATCCAATCATACTGAAAACCATGTAACAATCCAATCATGCTGAAAACCTTCCCTTGTAAATGCTGCAGGTCTTCAATGTCGACCTTGAACGCTTCACAGCATGGATTCCGTTCAGAATGTGATTCGCTGCTTTCGTTTTCGGCTGCATCAGCAGCTTCTAGGCAGCTCCCCTGAAAGGCTATTCAGCCAATCCCAAAGCATCCAAGTACACCTGGGATCGCCAGCTTTCCAGCCGCTGTTTCTTGTTGGGGCTACTCGTAGCAGCTTCTAGGTAGCTCCTTTTCCGTTTGATGAAGCCAGCTAGTGAATCTCATAGGCAACGTGACAGGCATTCCAATGTAGCTGCAAGCTTTGGGCTTGGCCCAGTGGCTGGTTAATGGAGCTGGCTGGAAGCTGCTTTGCGTAGCCCCAAAAAGAATCAGTGTTTCCAGCACGTATGAAATCTTTGTGCGCAGCCCAGTGGCTGAATCAGGGAGCTGCCAAGAAGCTGCTAGAAAATCTGGAAATAAAGACCCTGGCCAGCACAGCCTGGCCAGCATGTCTAAATTGCGTCGATTCTTTCCACACCCACCACATCCTACGGATGAGGATGGAGATGGGTGATTTTTTTGTTTGTATTACATGGCTGCACATCATACCGGATTCTCATAGACAGGCCATAGTCAACCCAAGACAAGCCCGTTGCACATCATCCGGGGGGGGGGGGGGGGGGGGGGGTCTTCCAACCATTTACTCTACACCCTGCTTGTTCCTCCCTAAGATAAGGGAAAACGCAGGTCTGGTAGAATCCATTAAGAGGAACAGGTTCGTTCAAGGGTACTTCAACAGCTACGTCTTGAGACCCTGGACATTGTTTTCAATGCGCGTTGAGACGCTGGAGATTGTTTTCAACGCGTGTTGAGAAGCTGGATATTGTTTCAACGCGTTTTGAGACGCTGGAAACAAGTTTGAGACGCTGGAGACTGTTTTCAACACGTTTTGAGACGCTGGGGATTGTCTTCAACACGTTTTGAGACACTGGAGATTGTTTTCAACGCGTCTTGAGACGCTGGAGATTGTTTTCAAAATCCACTTTTCGTGAGAACAAATCTACGTTTCATGAGCCATAATGTATGTCTCATGAACCTTAGTAAATTTTGTTTCCGGCTAACTCTGGGCTGCTCACTGTTTTTCAAGTGAAGTCCCCTCCAGGGTACTTCAGGAGGAAACCCGGCTCTCCAGCCTGAGACGCAACCGATTGTAGAGCCTGCGTCCTGCGACGCAACAGAACCTACCTTCTGGTCAATGGACCCTCCCCACGTTGTGTTCTGCGTCGCGACGGACTCTTCAACGTTTTTGCTGAGACGGAGGACGCATCGTCCTGAACAACCCTGGACCCCTCTTGCGAGACCCGCAGAAAGCAGAACGAACACTTAGCGGATTCGAACCCATCGCTGGGATGGGGAAAAATGGATGTGGAAGGGGGGGAAATTAGGATGTGGAGATTTGGTATGCATACCCCATCAACACTGGGGTGTACTGCATGAGGTTGTTGGAAGGTGTGATGCTGAGAACTTGAACGTGGTTACATGGCTCCAGCCAGCAATTTGGCTGCTCGCTGTCTTTGGCAGTTACATAATAACCAGGAAAATGTAATCCTCAGCAATACTGTGATGCTCAGGGGATGGCCTGTCCATGCACAGAAAGGTTCTTCATGTACCTCTGACGAATGATTCCTGGTCGAGGATTCGCTCACACTGTCTGTAGCTTGGATTTTTTTACATGTTTTTCGAGCCAACTCTGGCACTCTGGGCTGCTCAGTGCTCACCGTTTTCCAAGGCCAAGTCCCCCCGTGTGATACCCATGTAGTGCGGCTCGGAGAGATTTCGACCCCCAGCAAAAAAAACTAACATAAATCATGATTAATGATTGAAGTGCATGCAAATTCAAGTGAACTTGAACTTGGATACATAGCTTCAGCCAGCAATTTGGCTGCTTGCCGTCTTCGGTAGTAAAAACATGATTACCAGGAAAAGATAAACTCGTACAAATCACTTTTTTCAAGTAAAGAAGGAAGCATAGTAGCAAAACAAAAAACGCCTGGAGGGGCGTGGTGTTAAGGGGACCTTCCCTCACGCCGCAACGGGGGAAAGTCATCATGGCAGACATAGTAAGTGTCACCATCCAGGCGGTAGGGACTCCTTCATGCGACGTGTGGCAAGAATGCTGGTACAGGAGGCGATAGATTCTCTGTGCAGCTTAGAGATGAGTTTTTCTACGTGTTCGCGACTGATCCCTAAGGTGGAGAGATTGGTAATAGTTTGTGATTGGTATGTTGCCAGTGGTATCTATGGTGAAGACCAGGTAGTGGAATAGTAGCATAATACGTAGGGCTCTCAATGTCCTATGATTTTTGTACATTGATATTATCGTAGGATACCGATATTGTACACCACTTTGGGGGGGAAATCAGTATGAGACCAAGGGGGTATTACAGGAAACACCCATTACATGTCCATACACACACAATCAGGTCAAATGAACTTTTCCTGGAGAAGATAGGAAAACACGATAACGTCCTGCTCTATTATCGTACAACATATTATTAATACGCGGATACGACAGTTCGAAGAGTTATCCACGACAAATTGAAGTTATTTTTTACTAGCAGGCGTTGGACTGGCGAACCAAGTTTGTTCTTGAACTTGGTTTGTTCAAGCCTTGAACAAACGCCTCGAAGGCGCCTCCAAGATCTGGGGGGGGACAAGGTTTGTTCAAGGCGCATAAAAGATTTACATCTTGTATGCACCCCCAATGCAAATCATGGGCTTGGACTCAGAAAGCATTAGAAGAACAGAAGGGGAGATGAATACTACTACCAGCGCTGTCGCGATGTGATTGGACACAGTTCCTTTAACTCGAATGGTACCGGTATATAACTGCCGGCAACAAAAAATAAGCAAACTTAGATATGGTGATAGGAATAACGGTATGAATCCTGAGAAATAGATATTGAAGAGAAGAAGAGAATTTCCTTTTTGTTTTCGCCTTAAAGGGTAAGTCTCACTGTGTATGCTAGCCCTAAATATATTAAATGTCATTGGAGGCAAGAAACAAGGAAAGACATGCCAACAAAGTTTAAAACATGTCATGTACAGGAAAGGCGGGTACCATTACCTCAAGCTACCCGATGCCACCGAGTTGGGACTTTCAAAGTACAATAACGGTTCACATAATGAGCCCCCCCCCCCCCCCCCCCCCCCCCCCCCCCCGCCCCCGCCCGGCCCCCCGCCCCCCCGGGCCCCCCCTTGATCGGTCTCTCCACGTCCCTTCCAGAACCATCACGGGGGAGGGGGGAGGAGGGAGCATGCCTGTTTCGCTTACGTGCCAGTTCGCGTCGTACTAGCATTCGATTCAGTCTGAAACTGAATTGTGTTAGAAGGCTTCATCTCTTTACGAGTGCAACCGCTCCAGCTTGAGATTCTTCCCTTGTTCCATATCCTGCTACAAATAGCCCCGACTGCTCATAGCTTTCAGCACAGTTGCCTTTTCCGAATGTCCGACGTTGCGCTCGTGTGGTTATAGCGACGCCTTTCAGTTGAGTCGCTAGGTTCGCAAGGTAAGCCATTTGCACCCTTGTTTCGAGGTTTGCAATCAGATAAGATAAGCGAGGGCTGAATGAGGGATGGGCTTGATAAAGAAGGTGCGTTCTTTCCGAGGACGCGGACTAGAACAGGTTTGTATTGTACTAGGATTCTGCCCACTGCTTTTGCTCAGGGGGTTTAGGGCAAGACTCTCTTTCACCTTCACACAACAAGCTGTGAGGTCGTACAGACCTTTAACTTGTTGTATAACTATGCTTTCCAGTCATTGAAATTAGTTGTTAAATGTTTTTTCAGCTAACTCTGGGCTTCTCACAGTCTTCAAATTCCCAGACCCCCTGTGCGATACCCACCGAAACCAGGGAGTATACTAAGTGGGGTTGCAGGTATGGGGATCTGTTGGATCTGCTTGGCACTGGTTGGGGTTGAAGGTCTGCAGATTTGTTGGGAGTGGTTGGAACTAGTTGGGGTTTGTTGGTCCTAGTTAGGATTGCGCGGGGCTGCTGCCCTGGGGTTTGTCTGGAGTGGTTGGACTTGGGGTTGCGGATCTGAAGGTTTTTTTGCATTGGTTCAAATTAGTTGGGGTGGCAAGCCTGGTTTTTTTGGAACTAGTTTGGACGGGTTAGGGTTGCAGTCCTTGAGGTTTGTTGGGACTGGTCGGACTTGGTTGTGGTTTTGTTGGGACTAGTTGGTAATGGTAGGGTTGTAGACCTGCTGTTCGGTGGTTGGTGACAAAACAGCTATGATGCTTCTGGAGACAGTGTATCCTGTGGACACATGTATCCTCTGGATACATGTAGTACACATGTAGTACACATGTAACCTCTGGACACATGTAGTACACATAGTACACATGTAACCTCTGCACACATGTAGCCAGCCCTTTAATTAAGTTCACGATCACACATCTAGTGACGAGAGGTGGTTGAACCTAGTGCAAGTTTAAGGGCTGGCCCCCTAAGCCTCACGCCTCGTAATAAGGCGTACTATTTATTTTATTTATTTGTAGACCTGCTGTAGACCACCTGTTGGGACCACCTGTTGGGATTATTTGGGACACGAGTGTAAGGGGCCTGCACACATGCCCAGGGACCGGCATATCATATGATGTTGACCAAAGGCGAGTATGATGTCATATGATATCACACAAACTGCATTGTATGGTATTGTATATAAATGGTAACTTTAGCCTAGTCAGATTGCCGCCATCATATAAGATCATAATTAGTTCCTTAGACATACCTACTGCTAATAGCAGAATTATGAGATCACTGTAGAACCATAATTTGAATTTGAAATTTGAAATTTGAAATTACTGTAATTTAACGAGGAGTTCTGCTCATGTTTAGGGGTTTCTTGAAGGTGCTACATGTTGCACGAGTGCTAAATTGTGTTCCTTGTTTTTTTGTGGGTCCTAAAGGTTTACTTCAGTGTCTTTGGAGGGCAGTTTATTTGGGGGGGCAGTTCATTTGGGGGGGCAGTTTATTTGGGGGGGCAGTTTATTCGGGGGGGCAGTTTATTCGGGGGGGCAGTTTATTTGGGGGGGCAGTTTATTTGGGGGTGGGGGTGGGGTGGGGGGGCAAACAAATGCTAATGGCACCCCAAAGGCTACTAGGAGTACCATGGTGATACATAAAGACACTTGTCCCTGTCCATACAATAATCCCTGATCCTTACCCCATGCTGCAGATCTGGTTCCGACAAAGCTGTGCAAATCCTCCTCCTCAGCATCATAAGCATCAGAATCATCATCACCATCATCAGCCACGTCGTCGTCATCATCATTAGAATCATCATCAGAATCATCATCATCATCATCATCAGTATCATTTTCATCATCATCATCATCATCATCACCACCACCACCATCAGCATCAACTTCATCATCATAATCATAACCACATCCTTGCCCTCTGCTGTTTATCCATGGAGGCAGCCAGGGCCTAACACCACCACCAGTGGAGCAGGCTTGTCTGGGGTCAACAATTGCCTGTTGATGCACCGTAATGTAATGTAATGTAATGTAATAACTCAATCTCCGCTGTTTACGTCTTGGTCAGGTCGCCAGTCTTCACTCGCCAGGTCCCTGTCCACTAGGCACACTAGCAGGCAACGGAGCTTGTGGCCCGCTGTGGAGCCACGCCATCCTATTGACCAGGCACACTAGCAGCCAAGATACAATACCAACACAACATATATCACCGAAGAACTCACTCTCCGCTGTTTGGGTCTTGTTCAGGTGGCAGGTCTTCACTAGCCAGGTCCCTGTCCACCACTAGGCACACTAGCAGGCAATGGAGCTTTTGGCTCACTGTGGAGCCATGCCACCCTGTCCACCACTAGGCACACAAGCAGGCAATGGAGCTTTTGGCTCACTGTGGAGCCATGCCACCCTGTCCACCACTAGGCACACAAGCAGGCACCAGAGCTTTTGGCTCACTGTTGAGCCATGCCAACCTGTCCACCCGGCACACTAGCAGGCAAAATACAATACCAACACAACGTATGCAACTGAATAACTCACTCTCCGCTGTTTACGTCTTGTTCAGGTGGCTGGTCTTCACTAGCCAGGTCCCTGTCCACCACTTGGCACACAAGCAGGCAATGGAGCTTGTGGCTCAATGTGGAGCCACGCCACCTTGTCCACCACCAGGCACACTATCAGGCAAGATACAATACCAACACAATGTATATAACTCACTCTCAGCTGTTTACGTCTTGGTCAGGTGGCCGGCCTTCACTAGCCAGGTCCCTGTCCACCACTTAGCACACAAGCAGGCAGCGGAGCTTGTGGCCCACTGTGGAGCCACGCCACCTTGTCCACCACCAGGCACACTATCAGGCAAGATACAATACCAACACAACGTATATAACTCACTCTCAGCTGTTTACGTCTTGGTCAGGTGGCCGGCCTTCACCAGCCAGGTCCCTGTCCAGTAGGCAGGCTAGCAGGGAACGGAGCTTGTGGCCTACTGTGGAGCCACGCCACCCTGTCCACCAGGCACACTAGCAGCCAAGATACAATACCAACACAACTTATATAACTCACTCTCAGCTGTTGACGTCTTGGTCAGGTGGCCGGTCTTCACTAGCCAGGTCTCTGTCCACTAGGAGCGCTTGCAGGGAAGGGAGCTTTGGGCCGACTGCTGTTTATCCATGGAGGCAGCCGTGGCCTACCCGAACGGCTCAGCCGAGGAGAACATCGTTGACGATGACGAGGAGCTGCTTGATGACGACGACTACGATCAAGAGTACTCGACCCTCGAGGCTGATCATCATGTTGGCGCCCTCCCCTCCCCTGCGTCCTCCGTGCTTCAGCCAGTGGGCCTAGGTCGTGTGTTCCGTGTGTCTGGAATACTGAGGGCACTCATGGTGGGTGGATGCAAGCATGTGTGCGTGGGTGGGGGGTGAGGGGGGGTGGGGGGTATGTGAGGGTGGGGGTATGTGTGTGTGGGGGATGTTTTGGTGGGGTATGTGTGTGTGGGGGGGGTGGGGGGTGGGGGGTGTATGCAAAGTGCTTAAGCCTGTGGGCTTAGGTTGTGTGTTCCGTGTGTCTGGAATACTGAGGGCGCTCATGGTGGGTGGATGCAGGCATGTGTGTGTGGGGTGGGGTGGGGTGTGTGTGGGGTGTGTGTGGGGGGGGGTCCTCCCCTCCCCTGCGTCCTCCGTGCTTCAGCCTGTGGGCTTAGGTCGCGTGTTCCGTGTTTTTGGAAGACTTAGGGCGCTCATGGTGGGTGTAGGGGGTGTTTTGGTGTGGGTGGGGGTATGTGTGGGTGGGTGGGTGGGGTGGTGGTGGGTGTATGCCAAGTGCTCCAGCCTGTGGGCCTAGGTCGTGTATTCTGTGTGTCTGGAATACTGAGGGCGCTAGGTAGGTGGATGCAAGCGTGTGTGTGTGTGTCGGTGTAGGGGGTGTTTTGGTGGGGGTGGCGGTATGTGAGGGTGGGGTGGGGGTATGTGTGTGTGGGGGGGGTGTGGGGGTGGGTGGATGCAAGCATGTGTGTGTGTGTTGGGGGGGGGTGGGGGTGGGGGGGGGTATGTTGTGATGTGTGAGTGGGTGGGGTGGTGGTGGGTGGGTGCAAGCATGGGTGTGGGGGGGTGTTTTGGTGGGGGTTGGGGTTAGTGTAGGTGGGGTTGTGTAGGTTGGGTGGAATGTGTGGGGTGGGTGGGGGTATGTGTGGTGGGTGGGTAGGGTGGTGATGGGTGGATGCAAGCATGAGTGTGGGTGGTGGGTGGATGCAATCATGTGGGTGTGGGTGTGTGGGGGGGGGGATATGTGTGGGTGGGGTGGTGTGTGTGTGCAAGCATGTGTGTGGGTGTGGGGGGATATGTGTGGGTGGGGTGGGTTGTGTGTGCAAGCATGGGTGTGTGTGTATGTGTGGTGTGTGTGGGGGGGTATGTGTGGGTGGGGTGGTGGGGTGGTGGGTGGGTGCAAGCATGGGTGCCAGGATGTGTCATATTCCTCGACCAGTGAACCTATCGGATGGTGCGACTAATTCACATGGTGCATTGGTAGAGTAGTATGATATATCCTGGCACCCATGCTTGCATCCACCCACCACCACCCCCAACCACCCACCCACACAAAAAAAAACCACCCCACCCACACATACCTGAACCCCCACCAAAACACCCCACACACTCATGCTTGCATCCACCCACCCACCCCCACCCACCCACCCCACCCACACTTACCCCCACCCACACCAAAACAAACCCCCCTTGCACTCATGCGTGCATCCACCCACCACCACCCCCACCCACCTCACCCACCCACACACCCTACCCCCAACCCACCACCCACCAAACCACACCCCCACCAGAACACCCACACACTCATGCTGCATCCACCCACCACCACACCACCCACCACACCCACCCCATCCCACACCAAAACACCCCCTTACAACGTCATGCGTGTCATCCACCCACCACACCACCACCCACCACCCACCCACACCAAAAAACACCCCCTTACACTCATGCTTCAGCCCCCACCCCCACCCCACCCACCCACCCCCACCAAAACACCCCACACACTCATGCTTGCATCCACCCACCACCACCCCACCCACCCACTCACACCAAAACACCCCCTTACACTTATGCTTGAATCCACCCACCCGCACCCCACCCAACCACACATACCCCCACCCCATCCCCCCCCACCCCAACCCCCCCACCAAAACACCCCACAGACTCATGCTTGCATCCACCCACCCCCACCCCACCCACCCACCCACCCATACATACCCCCAAACCACCCCCACCAACCCAACCCCCCACCAAAACACCCCCTTACACTCATGCTTGCATCCACCCACCACTACCCCACCTACCAGTGTACCTACCGGATATCTAATACGCATGTCCGATTGGTGCTCTGGAAGAGTAGTATGATACAGGGTACTTCCAAGCGCGCGCTTTTGCGCGCTGGCGCGCTGCCTTTTTGAGCCCCACTGTGCGTTTCGCGCAGTTTTTTGCAACCCCCTGTGGGCGCAGCAAGCAATTTCTGCGCTTTTTGCTCTGCAAAGCGCAGTTTTTATTTTTTCAAGTGCGCTAAAGCTGGCCAATTTGATCAATGGAAGTACCCCGGTATGATATACCCTGACAATGGGTGCCTGGGTTGCATGGTCTGCATGCTGACGTAGTGAGCAACGCCTTGCACCTCATCTCACACTGCACCTTGTTACACACCTCATCTCACATTGCAACTCATCACACACCTCATCACACATTGCAACTCATCACACACCTCATCACACATTGCAACTCATCACACATTGCACCTCATCACACATTGCAACTCATCACTCATTGCACTTCATCACACATTGCACCTCATCTCACATTGCACCTCATCTCACACCTCATTACACACCTCACTACACATTACACACCTCATTACACACCTCACTACACATTACACACCTCATCACACATTGCACCTCATTACACACCTCACTACACATTACACACCTTATTACACACCTCACTACACATTACACACCTCATCACATATTGCACCTCATTACACACCTCACCACACATTACACACCTCATTACACACCCCATCACACACTCTATGAACGCTTGCGCAGGGCCACCGCCCTTCTATCCTGCTGGCCGGCTGGCTGGAGGAGATTGTGCAGAAGCCTGATGGGAGTGTGGCTCTGGAGAGGGTAGCGGTGCGAGGATTAGAGGGTAAAGCGAGCGATGAAGAGCATGGCCTACAAATAAGTCTCCGATACGAGCCGCCCAGGTATGATTTGCTTTACCTTGCTTAACTTCGATTTACATTGCTTTACTTTGCTCTACTTTGCTTAGCCTCGATTGACCTTGCTTTGCTTTTCTCTACTTTGCTTTACTTTGCTTTAGCATGCTTTACTTAACTTTGCTTTATTTTATTTGCTTCTCTTTACTTTACTTTGCTTTGCTTTATACCTTGCTTTGCTTTGCTTTATACCTTGCTTTGCTTTGCTTTATACCTTGCTTTGATTTGATTTGATTTGATTTGATTTGATTTGATTTGATTTGATTTGATTTGATTTGATTTGATTTGATTTGATTTGATTTGATTTGATTTGATTTGATTTGATTTGCTTTGCTTTGCTTTGCTTTGCTTTGCTTTGCTTTGCTTTGCTTTGCTTTGCTTTGCTTTGTTTTGCTTTGCTTTGCTTTGCTTTGCTTTGCTTTGCTTCGATTCGATTCGATTCGATTTCTTTTGCTTTACCTCTTTACTTTGCTTTGCTTTGCTTTGCACTACCTTGCTTTACCTAGACGTAGTCAACCTGTGGGCACTTGGTACCAGGATGATGTGACCTGATGTTCATTAACATCATCATCAACAACAGCAACAGCAAACCCATCCCCGTTTAACAAAAACAAAACATCAAAAACAGCAACTACAAATACAACAAAAACAAAACTAAAAACAGCAAGAACAACAAGAAGAGCAAAAACAAAAACAGCAACTACAAATACAACAAGACCAAAACTAAAAGCAGCAAGAACATCAAGAAGAAGAATAGCAAATCAGCAAGCGCATCAGCGCCCTTGTTACCCACCAGGGTACTACAAAGCGCGCGCAGCAGCGCGATTTGGCGCACACTTTGTGAGCCCCACTGCGCGTTTCACACAGTTTTTTCAGCCCCCAGTGGGCGCGGCGCGCAGTTTTTGCGCTTTTGTACTATAAAGCGCTGGCCGATTTGATGTTTGTGCGAAAATCAGCACCCTTGTAACCCACCTTGCAGTGCTAAGTTTAAGGCGTCTAGAGGCGTCTCCTTCCGTCTCTCAGTGAGAGAGCAAGGCCACCCACTGCTATCTTGCCGAAGACTCCAACTAGTCCTCCCAATCAAAAACAAAGACAACAATTAAAACAAGAAACGACATTAAATCCCTTGCCTATTGCTATCTTGCTATCTTGCTATCTTGCTATCTTGCTATATTGCTATATTGCTATCTTGCTATCTTGCTATCTTGCTATATTGCTATCTTGCCAAAGACTCCCACTAGTCCTCCAACAAGAGACACTGACAACAATTCAAAAACATAAAAAAAAGCAGAAACGACATCAATTCCCTTGTTGCCCCACCCTCCTTGCAGCGCCAAGTTTAAGGCGTCAAGAGGTGTCTCCTTTCGACTCTCAGTGATAGAGCAAGGCCACCCACTGCTATCCTGCCGAGGGCTCCCCCTAGTCCTCAACATCCAGGCTGGCGCCCTTGCAGTGGCCTGGGGCCCCCTTCAAATCGTTTTTGAAAACGGGGACCAGATGGACGCCTTCTTTCAAGTGGTATCCAAATACGTCGAAATCGCCCCGGTCCAGCTATGGCCACCACATGTGGTGCAGCTCTGGGCGCCACACGCCAGGGTGTCATTAAGTGCCGAATCGGGAAGCTGCGAGACTGTGCTGGGCGTGCAGAAGGCTGACTGTTGCGGCACACTGAACTCATCCGCGCAGACGGCACAACAGGCGCCAGTACTA
Source organism: Chlamydomonas sp. ICE-L (assembly GCA_013435795.1). Classification (NCBI taxonomy): domain Eukaryota; kingdom Viridiplantae; phylum Chlorophyta; class Chlorophyceae; order Chlamydomonadales; family Chlamydomonadaceae; genus Chlamydomonas; species Chlamydomonas sp. ICE-L. The sequence goes on along the minus strand of JACBWV010000610.1, from coordinate 115,006,069 downwards.
GAGGACCCCCAAGTAGTGCCGGTGGCATGCGGTACAAGCTCCTGGAAAGGTGAGTATCATTACATCAATAAGTGAATGTTACGCCTTATGACGGGGCGCAAGGGGCGCCGGGACTAGAGGATCCCCAAGTAGTGCCAGGGGCCTGTGGCACAAGCACAATCACAAGCTCATGGACAGGTGAGTATCAGTAAATACATAGATGGATGAATGTTACGCCTTATGACAGGGCACAAGGGTGGGTGCCAGGACTAGTGGATCCCCAAGTAGTGCCAGGGGCATGCGGTGCAAGCTCCAGCACAAGCTCGTGGAAAGGTGAGTACCATTAAATATATTAGTGGATGTTACGCCTTATGACAGGGGACAAGGGTGAGGGCCAGGACTAGTGGATCCCCAAGTAGTGCCGGTGGCATGCGGTGCAAGCTCAAGCACAAGCTCGTGGAAAGGTGAGTACCATTAAATATATTAGTGGATGTTACGCCTTATGACAGGGGACAAGGGTGAGGGCCAGGACTAGTGGATCCCCAAGTAGTGCCGGTGGCATGCGGTGCAAGCTCAAGCACAAGCTCGTGGAAAGGTGAGTACCATTAAATATATTAGTGGATGTTACGCCTCATAACGGGGCACTAGGGTGGGGGCCAGTACTAGAGGACCCCCAAGTAGTGCCGGTGGCATGTGGTACAAGCACAAGCTCGTGGAAAGGTGAGTATCATTACATCAATACATGAGTGCATGTTACGCCTTATGACGGGGCACAAGGGGCGCCGGGACTAGAGGATCCCCATGTAGTGCCAGGGGCCTGTGGCACAAGCACAATCACAAGCTCGTAGAAATGTGAGTATCATTAAATACATAGATGAGTGAATGTTACGCCTTATGATGGGGCACTAGGGGAGCCAGGACTAGAGGATCTTCAAGAATTGACGGTGGCATGTGGTAAAAGCACTAGCTTTTGGGAAGGCAGGACATATTAAATAAACTAGCATTGAGCCCGTCGTTCCAACGGGAGGACCCCTGTGGCCACGTCAGCGACAGGTCGGCAAGATATGGAACCAAAGCCCCAAGTGGCTAGGCCCAAAGGGGTCGAACACGCCCCGGGCACGCGCCAAACCCTGCACAACGCGCTGTTATAAATAGGGTAAGTGATTGTTACGCCTTATAACGGGGCACAAGGATGGGAGTCAGTACAAGAGGACCCCCAAGTAGTGCCAGTGGCATGCGGTGCAAGCTCAAGCACAAGCTCATGGAAAGGTGAGTATCATTAAATAAATAAGTGGATGTTACGCCTTATAACGGGGCACAAGGGTGGGGGCCAGTACTAGTGGATCCCCAAGAAGTGCCGGTGGCATGTGGTACAAGCACAAGCTCTTGGAAAGGTGAGTATCATTAAATCAATGAGTGCATGTTACGCCATATGACGGGGCACTAGGGGAGCCAGGACTAGAGGATCTTCAATAATTGACGGTGGCATGTGGTATAAGCACTAGCTTTGGGAAGGCAGGTTTTATTTAATAAATAAGTGATTGTTACGCCTTATGACGGGGCACAAGGGGGGGGGGGGGGGGGGGGGGGGGGGGGCAGTATTAGAGGATCCCCAAGAAGTGCCGGTAGCATGTGGTACAAGCACACGCTCGTGGAGAGGTGAGTATCATTAAATAAATAAGTGGATGTTACGCCTTATTCCGGGACGCAAGAGTGGGGGCCAGTACTAGTGGATCCCCAAGAAGTGCCGGTGGCATGTGGTACTAGCTCAAGCTCGTGGAAAGGTGAGTATCATTACATCAATACATGAGTGCATGTTACGCCTTATGATGGGGCACAAGGGGAGACAGCACTAGAGGATCCTCGAGTTGTGCCAGTGGCATGCGGTGCAAGCTCAAGCACAAGCTCATGGAAAGGTGAGTATTATTAAATAAATAAGTGGATGTTACGCCTTATAACGGGGCGCAAGGGTGGGGGCCAGTACTAGTGGATCCCCAAGAAGTGCCGGTGGCATGTGGTACACGCACAAGCTCGTGGAGAGGTGAGTATCATTAAATTGATGAGTGCATGTTACGCCTTATGATGGGGCACAATGGGGGCCTGGCCTAGAGGATCTTCAAGAAGTGGCGGTGGCATGTGGTATAAGCTCAATCACAAGAACAAGCTCGTGGAAAGGTGAGTACCATTCCATCAATAAATGAGTGCATGTTACGCCTTATGACGGGGCACAAGGGTGGGCGCCAGGACTAGAGGATGGCATGTGGGATGTGGTATAAGCACAAGCTCGTGGAAATATCGAATGTTAATTGCTGAGGGTATACGTTTATGTAAAATATATTAATTGCTGAGTGTATACGTCCATGTAAAAGATATTAATTGCTGAGTGTATACGTCCATGTAAAAGATATTGATCTGTGTTCATTCACGTAAATTACACATTCACTTACTATTATTAGATGTACTTCAAAAATAGATTTGCCTACCTCTATTGCCTACCATGGGTAGGTTGGTTATTCACCCCACCCCACACCCCACACACCCCACCCCACACACCCCACCCCACACACCCCACCCCACCCTTCACCCCACACACCCCACCCTCCCCACCCCAAACTCCCCAAACTCCCCCCCCCATCCCCACCCCACCCCCAACCTCCTCACCCCACCCTCCTCACCCCACCCCCACATGTGCAGGTTGGTACCTCCATGCAACCGCTTCTGCTATCGCAGCCTAAACCCTAAGCTCCCCTAAACCCTACCCCCCCCCCCCCCCCCACCCACCCACCCACCCCACCCACCCCTCCTCACCCCCCACCACCCCCCCCACCCCCTTTTCACCGCAACCCCCCACCTCCCCCCCTCCCCCACCCCACCCTACTATGTGCAGGTTGGTATCTCCCTGCAACCGCTATTGCTATCACAGCCTAAACCCTAACCCCCCCCCCCCCCCCCCCCCGGGCCCCCCACCCCACCTTACCCCCACCCCACCCTACCCTACCCCATCGCACACCCTCACCCTCCCCACCCCACCCCACCTTACCCTTCACACCCCCACCCACCCTACCCTACCATGTGCAGGTTGGTACCTCCCTGCAACTGCCATTGCTATCGCAGCCTAAACCCTAACCCCCTCTAAACCCTAAAACCCCATCTCCCCACCCTCCTCACCACCCCAACCCCACCCTCCTGACCACCCCCCAACCCCACGTGTGCAGGTTGGTACCTCCCTGCCACCGCCATTGCTATCGCAGCCTGCTCTGTGAGTGCGCTATTCTTGGTGGCTCGCTTGCGACACTCTTCTTGATCAGCTGTGCGCAAGAGATGGGGCAGATCACATAGCTTTTATTTTCACCTACCAGCAGTAGCTTCTACATAGCTCCCCTGGCTTGACCCCAACGTATGGACGGACACTGAATTTGGACACACCTAAGGGTACCTACCAGGGTTGTTCAGGACGCTGCGTCCTGCGTCGTAGAAGCAACGTCGAGGGGTCTGTTGCATCCTCAGACGCAACGTGTGTGTGTGGGGGGTGTGTGTGTGGGGGGTGGGGGGGGGGGGGTCTGTTGCGTCGCAGACGCAGCTTTGGTGGGTTGGTTGCGTCGCAGGCTATGGGTAGGTTGTGGGTCAGTTGCGTCTCAGGATGCTTCGAGGCAGGCTGTGAAATTGGTTGTGTTTCAGGACGCATAGGTGAGGGTCCTCTGAACAACTCTGGCCCCAGCGTATGGAAGGATACTGAATTTTGACAAGCCGAAGGGTACCTACTCGTTCGTTCCAAGTAGGAGATCCTCCTCCAATCACATCTAATTTTTGAGTTTAGGCAGGGTCTAGGGCTAAAATAGGGGAACCCCCCCTTCGAGGTGAAAATCCTCCATGACACGTCCTAAGTGCGTTCCGGGACCGAAAGGGTCAGGGTTTGTGGTGTTTTGGGGGTCAAGCGGACAATACTGTGACCCTGGAGGCTCCCCATGCGAAACCCACAGAGATCAGGGAGCATACTTGAACTTGAACTTGGTTACGTGGCTCCGGCCAGCAATTTGGCTGCTCGCCGTCTTCGGCAGGAAAAGCAATAACCAGGGAAAAAGTAATCGATGTCAAAACAGTCAAAATCGAAGCATTATTAAGGTAATGATAACGCCTGGTGGGGCGTGGTGTTAGGGAGCCCGTCGTACGTGGGTGGGGAGCGGTCTCTTACCTCAACTGGACAAGCTACCATTGCAGTTGACAACGACCTGCAACGCCAAGAGCGACCGAAGGGGGAATCGAACCCCGACTCTTCATCCTCTAAGTGATTTGGTAGCACTAGACCAATGTATAACACTGAAAGGGGCTGAAGCATTCTTACCGTAACAGACTCGATCCAATCTCTGCCTGCATTCATGGATAAACAGAGGTAACTTCGCAAGACCTCGGTGGTTTCTCGGTCCGACTTTAGGGCGGTGTTGTTTCACTGCTATGACATGAGCCCCTTGTAATCTTTCTTACAACCTTCCACTATCCTGGGAATCTTTAAAGGAGTACAACAACGCAAGGGCATCAGATACATCCTTGCTCCATCAGTCTTTGCGGTTCCTAGCCATATTGAGGCCATCAAGGGCATCAATCTTCATCATTCCATGGTTACCATCACAGTATTTTACAGTACTCCTGTCGGGGCCACGGGGGCTAAGGAGTACTGCTTCAAAATGCTCATGTCGGGGCCACTAGGGGCCACTACGTCATACCCTCATATGATGCGTGTTAATCCAACCCCTCCAAATGTATAGTATTCAATTATCTTGATTGTTCGAGATTTGGCAAGCCCCTAATTTGCTACCCCTGGACCGGCTTGGACTGTTCGATAGTAACATACACGTGTGCAGCCTGTGTACACAGCATGCACGCAGGCTTCATGTTGGACGGTGAAGAGCCTGCCTATGCCCATGGTGGACTTGGAATATGATTATATGAAATCCTTTTTAAAATGTGTTCCACAAACTTTCTGAGTGTTTTGGCAAGATAAGGAAGATTTGAAAATCACTATATTTCTGATTACATGCTCCACGTTCAGTTTTTTTTATGTCAAGGTTGAATTCGAGTCCACTGCAGCCACCAGCACACCATGCTATGGCCCTCGAGAAACTTTATCTCTTTTATTGTTCACATGAGGAAGAGGGGGGGGAAATCGAAACATGAAAAAGAGAATTAAATTAATAAAATGAAGAAAAAGTGATTTGTTCGAATTTACATTTTCCTGGTAACTAATTATTTTACTGTCGAAGATGGCGAGCAGCCAAATTTCTGGCTGAAGCTATATAACCTAGTTCAAGTTCAAGTAAGGTCGTCGAGCAATAACAAAATAGTGCATCACCGCTCATGTTATATTGGATGCGCTTATCCCCGTTTCGACGAATGGCCCAATGGCAGAGCTCCTTGAACGATGAAGGTGCCGGGTTCGAACCCCCACGTTTGCGCTTAAGTGTTCGCGGTTGCTGTCAAGCGCCATGGTAGCTTCGTCCGGGTTAAAGTAGCAGCCCGTTCCCTACCACCGTATGACAGGGCGCCCATAATACCACGCCCCACCAGGTGTTATCATTAAAAAAATGATGCGCTGAGGAGGTTCATACTTCATAGGGTGGATTTCTTGGCCAGGCCAGGGCACCTGGAATTAGAAGACCAGTGAGAAGCCCAGAGTATGCTGAAAATCTATGTAACAATTGTCAAATCCATACCAGAGCACCAATTAAAAAAACTAAAGGCTACCACATCAAAGAAAGGCTGAACTAGCCCAGGATGAAATGTCTTGGGTAAGCACTAGCCTGACTAAAATAATGTAATATAATTAGGGGACGGCAATATGATATCATAAGGTGCCGGCAGTCTGACTAGGCCAAAGTTAGCATTTATATACACTGTCATTCAGCTGTCATATGACGCAATTTGTATGATATCATTCTCGCCTTTGGTCAGCATCATATATTCATATGACATGCCGGTCCCTAAATATAATGATGTGCACCGAATCTACATGGGCCAATGTATTCATCACAAGGGTGGCAGTTTGGTTTAGGGGGTCCCAAAATTAACTTACCCCGCGTGCCTTTTTTACATGTATTTCTTGTATTAAACATAACACCATGCATGGATACAAAGCGTGCCCATGTTCACATGCCCGCTCCCCTTAACGATCCTAATCAAGAAGGCCCCTCTCCCTTTCTGATGAGTCCATTAAAAAAATGTCGAATTGATTTGTTGGACGTCGAATTGATTTGTTCGAGTTTACATTTTCTGGTAATATTTTTTTTTACTGCCGAAGACGGCGAGCAGCCAAATTGCTGGCTGAAGCTATGTAACCAAGTTCAAGTTAAAAAAATGTCGGAACACCTCAAACAGGAAACCACCCCATGCAGGGTACTACTAAGCGCACGCGGCAGCACGGTGACGCGCTGCCTTTTTTGAGCCCCTCTGCGCGTTTCGCACAGTTTTGTCAACCCCCTGTGGGCGCAGCGCGCACCTTTTGCGCCTTTTGCACTAAAAAGCGCTCACCAATTTGACGTTCGTGCGCTTTAAGAGCTGACCAATTTGGCAAGAAGTAGTACCCTGCAGGAAACCACCCCATGTACGCTTGTCTCGATGCTGATTTTTAAAATATATTTATTGTATGGAACATGACACCATGCATGGGTACACGTTTGGTCGAGGGTCGGTATCTCCTGCTGCTGACCCTAAATGCGCCTACTATTTTGTAGGAATTGCAAAGCCATTCAAACTGAATCCTCGTCGTCGCTGGTGTGTGTTGGGAGACCCACCTCCTGGGGTGATATACATTTCACAACTTCAAAAAAAATCTACAGCTGGCATGGTGAGGGCTAGCTGGGCATGAAAACATACCAAGACATATACCAAGCCATGCTGTTGTGGCCATGTATTATGCATGAATTACCACCCCACCCCAAATCCCACACACCAGAGAACATCACATATACATAGACCCCCCTAGGCTCTAGTGTGGCATGTCATGGGGTGGTAGTCCACGTGCCCTATACTTATGGAACATGCAACACCTAACATTGCTCCATCATTCAAGGCCTTTGGCATGTAACAACTCAGCTATCCACATGTCAATGGTTCCGCTACCGCCGACCACTTGCGCGAGCACAAGGCAGATTTCCCTTTAGATAGTCATTAACTCTTGGGCCCACTGGCTATCAAAACGAGGCATCTTGGGATTCGGAATTCGAATCCCCCCTTCTTAGTTTAATTCTGAGACAAAAGGGTACGTTGTTTTTGGCACCCCCTAGTCCAAGGAAAAACACCTCTTGAAAACCCTGAACCCCATTCTCCCAGCTCATTGCACCCCATTTATTTTCAGCATGCGGTACACAAACTTCTCTCGAAGGCAGGCTCTAACTGCCACCCATCCCATAGGTCTTCTTTCCAGTTTCTAGGCAGCTCACTGAGCCAGCCACTGTGCCAGCCACTGTGCCAAGCCCCAAGAAATCAACAGGACAGTTTTGGAAACACGATTCTGCCACTGATTCATTTTTGGCGGAGCCCCCTCTGCAAAGGGGCGGGAGCCCCCAGGGTTACCCATTTGTCCGTCTGTCTGACCGCTTGCAACGCTGCATAGAAATTCTTGGGCTACGCATTGCAGCTTCCAGTCAGCTCTACAAACAAGCCAAAAGATGCCAGTTACATTTAAATGCCTGTAATGTCAACTATCAGACGCACCAGCTAGCTTCAGGTTTGGCCCAAGGATGGGAGAAAGGAGCTGCCTAGAAGCTGCTCCGTGTAGCCCAAAAATGAAACAATTGATTATGCCAGCTTCCAGGTGCACTGCGTGACAAAAGGCTTGGCTGGGTAGCGAGCCAGGGGAGCTACCTAGAAGCTGCTGCTCGTAGGTGACAAGACAGCTACGATGCATCTGGAGACAGTGTAACCTGTGGACACATGTAACCTGTGGAGACAGTGTAACCTCTGGACACATGTAGCCAGCCCTTTAATTAAATTCACGATAACACATCTAGTGACAGGAGGTGGCTGATCCCAGTGCCTCAACCGCACGCCTCGTAATAAGATGTACAATTTATTTATTTGATCTAGTACAAGTCCACCCCAGGCCACATGCAGCCAGGCTGTTGTGACAGCTCAAGACACCGAGCAGCTTCTAGGCAGCTCCTTTCCCTTGTCCTTGGGCCAAACCTGAAGCTAGCTGTTACGTCTAATAGTTGACCGCTCAAGAAGCCGAGCAGCTTCTAGGCAGCTCCTATCCTCATGCTTGGGCCAAATCTGAAGCTAGCTGGTGTGTCTCATAGTTGACCGCTCAAGACGCTGAGTAGCTTCTAGGCAGCTCCTTTCCCTTGTCCTTGGGCCAAACCTGAAGCTAGCTGTCAAGTCTGACAGTTGACCGCTCAAGACGCAGAACAGCCTTAAGGCTGGAGCTGGTTGCATAGCTGCAGCCTCAAGGCTGACGTTCAACTTCGAGTAGGCAAGCTCTAGTAGCCATGCATCTGGTGGCGCAAGCACTGTTCAACCACCTTCCAGTTGAAGAGGAGATGCAAGCACCTTTCAACCGCCTTTCAGTTGAAGAGGTTTAGGAACCAAGCCCAAGCGGATCACGAGCAGCTTGAAGGCTCATTGACCATGAAATCAAAACAAGCCAAGCTGAACCAAGCCAAGCCAAGCATGAGCAGCTCGGAGGCTGATAGACCATGTGATCAAAACAAGCCAACCTGAACCAAGCCAAGCCAAGCGGATAATGAGCAGCTTGGAGGCTGATTGACCATGCGATCAAAACAAGCTGAAGAGGCGATGCAACAGCATGCCTCCTATGATGAAGGTTATGGTTCTAATAGCCATGCATCTGGTGCTGCAACCACCTTTCAACCACCTTCCAGCTGAAGAGGCGAGGCAACAGCATGCCTCCTATGATGAAGGTTATGGTTCTAATAGCCATGCATCTGGTGCTGCAACCACCTTTCAACCACCTTCCAGCTGAAGAGGCGATGCAACATCACGCCTCCTATGATGAAAGTTATGGGTCTAATAGCCATGCATCTGGTGCTGCAACCACCTTTCAACCACCTTCCAGCTGAAGAGGCGATGCAACAGCATGCCTCCTATGATGAAGGTTATGGTTCTAATAGCCATGCATCTGGTGCTGCAACCACCTTTCAACCACCTTCCAGCTGAAGAGGTGATGCAACCTTGTGCTTACATTCTGTACGCTGGAGTGTGGTGCAGTACTGTTTATGCCACTAATGTTTTACTCTGCCAGCAGACGGTGAGCAGCTTGAAGGCTGATAGACCGTGTAATCAAAACAAGCTAAAGAGGCTATGCAACAGCATGCCTCCCATGTATGCTATTATGGTGATCATGGTTCAAATAGCTACACATCTGGTGGCGCAACCACCTTGTCAACCGCCTTCCAGTTGAAGAGCTAATGCAACAGCATGCCAGCGATGTATGCAAGGATGGTGCTAATGGTTCAAATAGCTACGCATCTGGTGGCGCAACCAACTCTCAACCGCCTTTCAGTTGAAGAGATGATGCAACAGCATGCCAGCGATGTATGCTAGGATGGTGCTAATGGTTCAAATAGCTACGCATCTGGTGGCGTAACCAACTCTCAACCGCCTTTCAGTTGAAGAGATGATGCAACAGCATGCCAGCGATGTATGCTAGGATGGTGCTAATGGTTCTAATAGCCACGCATCTGGTGGCGCAACCACCTTTCAACCGCCTTTCAGTTGAAGAGATGATGCAACAGCATGTTAGGGATGTATGCTAGGATGGTGCTAAAGGTTCTAATAGCCACGCATCTGGTGGTGCAACCACCTTTCAACCGCCTTCCAGTTGAAGAGAGAATGCAACAGCATGCTAGCTATGTATGCGACGGTGGAGAGAATGGTTCTGATACGCATCTGGTGGCGCAACCACCTTTCAATCGCCTTCCAATAGAAGAGATGATGCAGCAGCATGCCAGCTATGCATGCTACGATGGTGCTAATGGTTCTAATAGCCACGCATCTGGTGGCGCAACCACCTTTCAACCGCCTTCCAGTTGAAGAGATGATGCAACAGCATGCCAGCGATGTATGCTGCGATGATCACCGAGCACCAGTTGATCTTTGTGCTCTTGGTTTCCTTCACGTCGTCTTTGTAGATGAGGACATATTGCAAACGGATGGCGTCTGTTCTCCCGACGAGCAAGTAGGCTGGCGGTAGTTTCCTGCATTTGAAGAAAGGACACGTTTGTCAGTGTTTTCTTTTTAGCTACAGCTGAGCAGCAGCTTCTAGGCAACTCCCTGACAGAAAGTAGACTGGCGGTAGTTTCCTGCATTTGAAGAAAGGACACGTTTGTCAGTGTTTTCTTTTTAGCTACAGCTGAGCAGCAGCTTCTAGGCAACTCCCTGACAGAAAGTAGGCTGGCGATAGTTTCCTGCATTTGAAGAAAGGACACGTTTGTCAGTGTTTTCTTTTTAGCTACAGCTGAGCAGCAGCTTCTAGGCAACTCCCCGACAGAAAGTAGGCTGGCGGTAGTTTCCTGCATTTGAAGAAGGGACACGTTTGTCAGTGCTTTTTTTTAAAGCTACAGCTGAGCAGCAGCTTCTAGGCAACTCCCCGACAGAAAGTAGGCTGGCGGTAGTTTCCTGCATTTGAAGAAGGGACACGCTTGTCAGTGCTTTTTTTAAAGCTACAGCTGAGCAGCAGCTTCTAGGCAGCTCCCCGACGAGCGAGTAGGCTGGCGGTAGTTTCCTGCATTTGAGGAAGAAACACGATTGTCAGTGCTTTTATTTTCAGCCCCAGCTGAGCAGCAGCTTCTAGGCAGCTCCCCGACAAAAAAGTAGGCTGGCGGTAGTTTCCTGCATTTGAGGAAGGAACACGTTTGTCGGTGCTTTTCTTTTCAGCTACAGCTGAGCAGCAGCTTCTAGGCAGCTCCCCGACGAAAAAGTAGGCTGGCGGTAGTTTCCTGCATTGGAGGAAGGAACACGTTTGTCAGTGCTTTTTCTTTCCAGCTTCAGCTGAGCAGGAGCTTCTAGGCAGCTCCCCGACAAGCAAGTAGGCTGGCGGTAGTTTCCTGCATTTGAGAAAGAAACACGCTTGTTGGTGCTTTTCCTTTCGGCTACAGCTGAGCAGCAGCCCCAGAGTAAGCAAATGGGCTGGCCCTCTCAACCTCATGCCTTGTAATAAGGCGTACTATTTATTTAGTCAACTCACTCTCCGCTGTTATGTCTTGGTCAAGTGGCCGGTCTTCACTAGCCAGGTCCCTGTCCACCACTAGGCAAACTAGCAGGCAACGTAGCTTGTAGCCCACTGTGGAGCCACGCCACCCTGTCCACCACCTGGCACACTAGCAGGCGAGATACAATGCCAACGTATTTAACAGAATAACTCACTCTCCGCTGTTTACGTCTTGGTCAGGTGGCCGGTCTTTGCTCGCCAGGTCCCTGTCCACCACTAGGCACACAAGCAGGCAACGTAGCTTGTGGCCTACTGTGGAGCCACGCTCCTCTGTCCACCACCACCAGGCACACTAGCAGGCAAGACACAATACCAACGTATACAACTGAATAACTCACTCTCCACTGTTTTCGTCTTGGTCAGGTGGCCGGTCTTCACTAGCCAGGTCCCTGTCCACTAGGCAGACTAGGAGGCAACGGAGCTTGTGGCCCACTGTGGAGCCACGCCACCCGATGGCGGATTGGCAGAAGGTCAAAGAGACGCTGTAATCAGTAGCCATGTAGATACCGCTGCCGTGGTTTGCACCTGTGCGTTGCATCTTAGTGCCGCTCATGTTCAGCAAGCCTGTAGCAGGTGGTGGTGTGGTGGTGGTAGCCATGTAGATACCGCTACCGTGGTTTGCACCTGTGCGTTGCATTTTTGTGCCGCTCATGTTCAGCAAGCCTGTAGCAGGTGGTGGTGTGGTGGTGTGGTGGTGGTGGTAGCCATGTAGATACCGCTACCGTGGTTTGCACCTTTCCGTTGCATCTTTGTGACGCTCATGTTCAATAAGCCTGTGGCAGGTGGTGGTGTGGTAATGGAGTTGTGATGGTGGTGTGGTGGTGAAGTTGTGGTGGTGTTGTGGTGGTGCTGGTATCAATGTAGATACCGCCACCCTTGAAATTTAGTGCCGGTCATGTTCAGCAAGCCTGTGGCAGGTGGTGGTGTGGTGGTGGAGGTGTGATGGTGGTGGCGATGTGGTGGTGGTGGTGGTGTTGTGGTGGTGCTGGTATCCATGCAGATACCGCTACCGTGGTTAGCACCAGTCTGTTGCATCTTAGTGCCGTTCATGTTCAGCAAGCCTGTAGAAGGTGGTGGTGTGGTGGTGGAGTTGTGGTGGTGGTGGTGGAGATGTGGTTGTGGTGGTGGTGTTGTGGTGGTGCTGGTATCCATGTAGATACCGCTACCGTGGTTAGCACCAGTCTGTTGCATCTCAGTGCCGTTCATGTTCAGCAAGCCTGTAGAAGGTGGTGGTGTGGTGGTGGTGTGGTGGTGGAGTTGTGGTGGTGGTGGTAGCGATGTAGATACAGCTACCGTGGTTAGCTACCGTCCGTTGCATGTTAGCGCCGTTCATGTTCAGCAAGCCTGTGGCAGGTGGTGGTGTGGTGGTCGTGCGATGGTGGTGAAGTGCTGATGGTAGTGGAGTTGTGGTGGTAGTAGCCATGTAGATACCGCTACCGTGGTTAGCACCAGTGCGTTGCATCTTAGTGCCGCTCATGTGCAATAAGCCTGTGGCAGGAGATGATGATTATGTGATTGTAGTGGAGTTGTGATCATGGGGTGGTGGTGATAGCCATGTAGATATCCCCACCGTGGTTTGCCCCTGTCCGTTGCATCTTAGTGCTGCTCATGTTCAGCAAGCCTGCGGGGTTCGAGGCAGAGGGCAGTCAGTTCAGGTTGGCTGGTTGTTAGGTTTGACTGAAGCCTGCGGGGTATGAGACAGTGGACAGCCAGTTCAGTTTGTTTGGTTGTTTGGTTTGACTGAAACGTGCTGCACTGAAGACAGAGGGCAGTCAGTTTAGGTTGGCTGGTTGTTTGGTTTGACTGAAGCCTGCGGGGTATGAGGCAGTGTACAGCCTGTTCAGTTTAGTTGGTTGTTTGGTTTGACTGAAACGTGCTGCACTGAAGACAGAGGGCAGAATATAAAAAAACGATTTGTTCAAGCTGATTCAAGTTTATATTTTTCCTGTTTTGGGACTGCCGAAGACAGCACGCAGCCAAATTGCTGGCTGGAGCCATGTTACTAAGTTCAATTTCAAAGAAGAGAACAGCCCTTTCAAGACTGATTGCTCGTTTGTTTGGTTTCACCGAAACCTGCAGGACTCCGAGCACAGGACAGTCGGTTCAGGTCAGATGGTTGACTTGACAGCATGGCCTATCAGCTGTCAGGCTGCACTAGTTACCCCCCCCCCCCCCCCCCCCCCCCCCCCATAATATATCCACTGCCCTACCCTGCGTCTCCCCCCACTTGCCTCTCTGTCCCCCCCTCTCATCAACCACTCCTCGCACCCCATCTGTCTCGCCACTCCCCCCCCCCCCCCCCATAAGATATCCACTCTGCCCTACCTGCGTCCTCCACCACTTGCCTCTCTGCCCCCCTCTCATCAACCACTCTCGCATCCCCATCGTCTCCCCCCCCCCCCCCCCCCCCCCCCCCCCCCCCCATAATATATCCACTGCCCTACCCTGCGTCTCCCACTCCCCCCCCCTAATATATCCACTGCCCCTCGCTGCGGTCTCCCACCACTTGCCTCTCTCCTGCTCCCCCTGCCCCCCTCTCATCACCACTGCCGCCCTTCCTCGCATCCCCATGCGTCTCCCACTCCCCCCCCCGCAGAATATATCCCCTGCCCTACCCTGCGTTCCCACCACTTCCTTTCTCTGCCCCCTCTCATCACCACTCCTCCATCCCCATGCGTCTCCCAATCCCCCCCCCCCCCCCCCCTAATATATCCACTTCCACTGCCTACCCTGACCCTGCTTCTCTCCCACCACTTGGCCTCTCTTCCCCCTCTCATCACCAACTAGCTCATCTACCCCTATCACCACTTCCTCGCATCCCCATGCGTCTCCCCCCCCCCCATAATATATATCCACTGCCCTACCCTCGTCTCCACTAACCCATGCATCTCCCACTCCCCCCCACCCCCCCCCATACATCTATATCCACGCCCTAACGCCCTCTTCTCCCACCACTTTCCTCCTTTTCCCCCGCCGGTCAATCATCCACTCCCCTTCTCTCTCCATGCGTCCCCGCCCCACCCCCCCCCCCCCCCCCCCCCCTCTCCAATGCGTCCCCCCGCCCCCCCCCTCCCCCCCCCCCCCCCATAATATTATCCACTAAGGCCCTACCCTGCTCTCCCCCCTCTTGCCTCTCTGGCCCCCCTGCTGCCCCCCCCTCAGCGTCTACCACCCATCGCCTCACCAACGTTCATGATCGAGTGAAGCCGTTCAAACGAGGTACCGTGATACGCAATGATCGGTGTGCCCTGCTTGGTGTCTGGCATCTCAGCCATGTTTTTGAAGATAAAGTCAGGCATCATGTTATCCGTGAAGGCTGGTTGGGGGCAACCTGGCTGAAGCTCTTGAAGATGGTTGAAGAAGTGGGCAGTAGGAACCTGTGTGTGAGTGTGAGTGTGAGTGTGTGTGTGTGTGTGTGTGTGTGTGGGGGGGGGGGGAGTTTGCAGGGGGAGGGTTGAAGAGGTGGGCGGCAGGAGCCTGTGTGTGTGTGGTGGTGGTGGTGGTGGGGGGGGAGTTTGCAGGGGGGAGGGTTGAAGAGGTGGGCAGTTAAATATCTCTGAAGGCAGAGCAATTAAAGAAAAAATCAATCTTAAATGTCTCTAAATTTTTGGAGCTGCGGGAAGGTGCCAGGAGTATTGTAGAATTAAATTGTCACTGTAGCACGAACTCAGGGCCCCAGTCGGTTAACCGATTGTTTGGGGCTCAGTTCATCAGTGCTTCTTCTTTTTAAGCCCTTCCTATACGGTTGGGCAAGTCCCTTTAGCCTATTTGGCCTACCCCTGGACTGTAACATACACATACATACAGCCCCCAAAATAAACAGTGCTTGCCTAACCCCATTGTGCCTAACCCCATAACATACACATACATACAGCCCCCAAAATAAACAGTGCTTGCCTAACCCCATTGTGCCTAACCCCATAACATACACATACATACAGCCCCCAAAATAAACAGTGCTTGCCTAACCCCATTGTGCCTAACCCCATAACATACACATACATACAGCCCCCAAAATAAACAGTGCTTGCCTAACCCCATTGTGCCTAACCCCAGAACATACACATACATACAGCCCCCAAAATAAACAGTGCTTGCCTAACCCCATGACCTAGACACATATGCCAATTGTTTTCATCTATGGGGTTGAATTAAGTGATAATCATAACGCGTGGTGGGGCGTGGTGTTAAGGGAGCCCGTCGTACGCGGGTGGGGGGCGGTCTCCTATCTCAACTGGACAAGCTACCATCGCGGTTGACAACGACCTGCAACGCTAAGAGCGACCGAAGGGGGAGTCGAACCCCCGACTCTTCATCCTCAAGCGATCTGGTCTACCACTAGACCATTGTATGGCACTGAAAGGGGCTAGGTTGAATTATGTAATCAAGAGTCTTGTTTATTAATGATTGTACTGCCCATGTTTAGTCGACCTGAAAACGGTGAGCAGCCAAATTGCTGGCTGAAGTCATATAGCCAAGATCAAGTTATCATACTAGAACTAAAAATTGCACTAAAACAAAGGAAAGCAAACACAAACCTGCTTAAAATTAACTCTTCGCCTGGACTTGGGGATCACCAACCACTCTAGTAGCTGTCTGGACCCTGTGGGTAGGCTTGCTAAGTTGGAGTTAGCTATGGCTGTGGCACTGGCAGAGTTCCCCAAGTGGGTCTTGAGTATCGTTTCGAGAGCGGGCAGCTGCTCCACCGCTTGCATGCATGCGTGGAAGTCTTTCTCATTGCCAGATGTCTGGAAGAGCTCAGCGGGGAAGGGGGTGGCAATGGTCGCCCTCTTGAAGTGCTTCAGGGCAGCTGTGAAAGCAGTGATCAGAAGATCGGAGCCTGATTGGTTGTCGACCAGGGTGCTGCGCAACCGCTCAACATCTTCTTTCAGTTCGTCTGAGATTTCGGTACGACCGGAGACCCGCATCGGCACTGCTGCTGAGGTTGTTGCTGCTGAGGCTGCCCAATGAAGAAGGACAGGAAGCACTAGGAGGCGCCGATGAGGGAAAAGGGCAAAGGTCTACGCTTTATGCATTATTAGCTGCTTTGACCAACGACACGGTGAGGGAAATAGAATGCGAACTGAAGGTACGTGTTGAATCCGTTTCAGATTTTGGGGCAGGAGACAGATAGCTGGACAGCAAGCCAGGCAGATCTGCAAGCCTGGCAGATCTGCGAGCCAGGCTGATGGGAGAAAGGAATAAAGGAAAGCACAGAGACTTGGCTTGAGGATTGGTGCGCGAAAGTGCCGCAGCTTATGATAACCTAGACAGATGCAAGGGTGATGACTGCGACCCAAGCTGTCCGGAAGCGTTGACCAACGACGAGACCCGCGCCCGCGCCACTAGATACGATTCGACAAGAGGATTCGAGACACATGTACCTAGAGGTCGGACTAGGTACCTGTGCCACCTGGCATGATCCACGAGCTAGCTGGACCTCGATCTATCAAGCCCGTCGTATCGCTGCTTTTTCCCTCGTCAATCGGCAAGCCCGTCGTCTCGCAATGACAGCTTGTTTTTTGTTTGTTCTACCCATGTGGTGTGCTGACAAGAGGTAGCAGATACCGACGGTTCTCTTGCGTTTCAAATTCGAACCCTTCTTCGATCACCTAGCTGTCCCCAACCTTCGCTTTCGCAGCGCTCAGTGAACTGCCACTTGCACCAACAAGCAAGTTCGCAACTAGCGCAAGAAGATAAATTAGCGACCGCTTGCAGACCACGATGAAATCAGCGAGTGCATCGAGCGCCTCAGACATCGCGTGCACGCCAGATGAAGCTTTGTTGTACAATAACTTATGCCTGCTGGGGCTGGCCGACATTAGCAAGCTATCTACTGCTGGTATTGAGCTTGGCAGGTTCACGTTTCGGAAGCCCAGCTCAAAAGCCCTTGAGTATGTGCTGTTCCACTGCTTCTGTGCCATGAATACAGATGCTCGAGCTATCAAGGTGAGTGAGGGTGAGGGGTGTTGATGGGGGTAGTCATAAGAGGAGTTAGCCCAGCATGGGGTGCGTTTGGGGAGGGGGTGGGGGGTCAGGGGGAGTGACCATGGCAGGGTAGTGTGAGAGGGTGCAAGGGTGTTTGTGTGTGTGGTGTTATGGGGGGGGGGAGGGGGGGGGGGGGGAGTGACCATGGTAGGGTAGTGTGAGAGGGTGCAAGGGTGTGGGTGTATGGGAGGGGTGGTAATGGCAGTGTGTGTGGTGGGGGGGGGGGGGGGAGGGGGGGGGAGCAGAGAGTGAAAACCCGAAGCCAAAGTTGTTGGCCTGGGAAAGGCTGTGGGTCCCATGGCTTGTGTTGGTGTTCATGTATTGAGCACAAGGTGTGGTTGGGAGTGTGTGTGTGTTTGTTTGTGGTGGTGGTGGTGGGGGGGAGTGACCATGGTAGGGTAGTGTGAGAGGGTGCAAGGGTATGGGTGGGTGGGGGGGGGAGGGGAATTCAGAGGATGTAAGTGTGTTTGAGAGTGGACGAACTTGGGCCGGATCTTAGGGTTAAATGGGGAGCTCCCATGCAAAACCAAGTTGGTGCACATAACTTGACAGAAGCCTCACACTGCACTTATCAGTAAGGCTCACGCACGGAGGGGTGATGCTTTCACACTAATCCCCCTAGGTAGGTCATATGAAGTTAGGTAGATAGACAGACAGACAGACAGACAGACAGACAGACAGACAGACAGACAGACAGACAGACAGACAGACAGACAGACAGACAGGCAGACAGACAGACAGACAAACAGGCAGACATATAGATATACAGATACATACATGCATAGATACATAGGTAGGTAGGTAGGTAGGTAAATTAATGAATTGCAGGAGCGATAGGTATGAGACTTATAGACAGACAGGTAGACAGACAGACACAGACACAGACAGGTAGACAGATAGATAGATAGATAGATAGATAGATAGATAGATAGATAGATGGATGGATGGATAGTTAGCTAGATAAATATGTAGACAAATATATAGATACAGAGACACCTAGATATCTAGATAGATTGATACATATATAGGTAGATAAGTAGATAGATAGATGGATAGATGGATAGATAGATAGATAGATAGATAGATAGATAGATAGATAGGCAGGTAGGTAGATAGGTAGGTGAATTAATGAATTGAAGGAGAGAGAGATATTAGACATGTATAGATAGAGGGTGCGATAGCAGAGTCCTGGTCAAGTAAGCCCATCCTGGCATACCTTTGATATGAACCTGCATTTTATTATTTATGATATGAACCTGCAATTTTTTATTTTTTTTATGAACCTGCAATTTGTATTTATTTATGATATGAACCTGCACTTTTTTCGACGACGTGTCGCCATTCAGTCGCTGCATGGCAACGCATGGGTCTGGCTAAAATAGTCAGAAACGCCCCCCCGTCCCCCCCGGGCTCTGCGCTCCGCCACGCAATGGCTACGCAACAATCCTGCAATCAGGCTTGAATAGCCCAAGTAGCTACTCAACCTGGCCTACATAAATCTGAAATACAAAAACAGTGATGAACCTGTGTGTTGTACTTGCCTTCCAGGACCTGCATGCACTCTACCTATCAGATGAGTCCCACCCATACACACACACACAAACACACCCACCCACCTACCCACCCACCCACCCACCCCACACATAAACCTCGTACGTGCTACCAGGACCTGCATGCACTCTACCGATCAGAAGAGTCCCACCCATACACACACAAACATCCCCCCCCCCCCACACACACACACACAAACACACACATAAACCTCTTTCCGCCAACCTACCCACCCCACCCAACTACCCACCCACCTACCCACCC
>JACBWV010000610.1:114911790-114986111 GCA_013435795.1 Chlamydomonas sp. ICE-L | reverse complement strand
CAAACAACACCACGACCACACAACCACCACAACAACGACAAACCCACCGACCACAACATCCGACAAACCCAAACACCCACAAAAACGACCACACACCGACAACACAACAAACCCACCAACACGTACTCCACAAACAGTACCCAACACCGACACCACCACAACACCAACCCAACCAAGACCCATCCACCCCACCCCACGGGACCAAACCAACGAACCACCAATCTCACACCCTACCGATCCCACCCACCGACACACCACCAAATACTCAACCGACCAAAACCAACAACCAACCGAACCACCCACGCCCCACCCAACGACCAACACACCCTGCCCCATTACCAAAACACACCACCACAACCTACCAAAAACAAGAACCTACCCATCCAAACCCCACTACCACAAAAACGACCAACACACCACTACACAACTGACCCACAACCTACACACCAACCGCCACACCCACATAAACCTATCGACCCACCAACTAACCAACCCACCCCCCAACCTACCAACCCACCTACCAACACCGACCCATCCACACCCAACCCCACCGTACCACCCACCGAACCACAAGCCACCCCACCTACCCACAACCTACCCACCACCTAACCACCACCTACCACCCCACCCCAGCCACCTACCACCCACACCCTACCACTACCACCTCCCGGACTGCTTGAGCTGATCTCATTACCCCTTGACGACAACAGAGCCAGCAAAGTGAGTTCCATCAGGTGCGACCGAAAAGGGTTTCGCCAAATAGGGTTTCACCAAAAGGGTTTCACCAAAAGGGTTTCGCCAAAAAGAGTTTCGCCAAAAAGGGTTTCACCAAAAGGGTTTCACCAAAAAAGTTTAGCCAAAAAGGGTTTCGCCAAAAAGGCATCATCAGACATATAGCAGATCATACCAGAGCATTCTCTAAAGTCTCTAGTTACTACATGTGCTCTACCCAGTGACTGACATAAGTCAAGCAAAGGACATCCATCAGGTGCGCTTCATTTGTCATGGGACACGTAAGATCCGGCTTGTCTGGCCAATTCACGGTTGCAAAACGTAGACACTAAAGCGAGGAAATAGAAATGTACAATCCGCTCGATTCTGTTTGCCACCTGTCGCTTGCGGATGGGTGGGTGGTGGGTGGGTTGGGTGTGTGGGGTTTGGTGGGTGTGTTGTTGTGGTGGAGTGAACAGGTGGGTGGGTGTGGTGGAGTGGGTGGGGTGGGTGGGGTGGAGTGGGGTGGGGGTTGGTGGGTGGATGGGTGGGGTGGGTGGGGTGGGTGTGGTGGCGTGTTGGTGGGTGTGTGGTGGCGTGTGTGGGGTGGGTGTGTGGCGTGGTTGGGGTGGGTTGTTTGTGGTTTTATGCCTAGGACTCCTATACTCATGCTGCTCGGATGACCTCTATCAGCACCGTCCTCTGCCATTTTCGGGCTCAATCTTTAGTATAGTAGGTTTGTTGTGTGCGACGCGTCGCAAATGGAGTGACTCGGTGCGACCCCAGTGCGACGCGCTGCCACCTGATATAAAGTAGTGACAATCCCAGGCCCGCAACCCCTGAGCCACTTTTTCATGTTTAACGGATTTCAACTATGGAGGAGGGGGGGAGTTTGTGGTGGGGGTGGGGGTGTGTGTGGGGGAGTAATCTTAAATCGGTGTAATATTTAATAATAAGTTTTGACCTCTTTAAATGCATCTCAAACCTAACCCAGTAAATATTACCCCCCACCCCCACCCACACACTAACCACCCACACACTTCCTCCTCCCCCAACCCCCAACTCCCCACCCATACTCCCCCCCACCCCCCCCCCCCCCCACCCCCAAACCCCAACCCCCCCACACACACCCATACACGCCATCCGACACACCCACAACTAATCTTGTGTCTTCTTGTGCTTGGCCACAGAAAATAGCTGACTTCTTCAAAAGCTTGAAGGACTCCAACCAGTTAGAGGGTTCAGGGTTGACAACAACCTCTCAACTCCGATCAGCATCTGGAGCAAGGTATGCTGTTATTCGCGTTACATATATATATATATATATATATATATACAATATCGATCAGCATCTGGAGCAAGGTCTGCTGATATATAAGGAAAGGAATCGTCATATGATCTGATATGTAGGGAACGGGGTCATCATATGATCTGATATATAGGGAATGGGATCATCATATGATGCCGGCAGTCTGGCTAGGCTAGAGTTACTATTTATATGCAATATCATATGATGAAATTTGTATGATATCGTATGATATCATACTTGCCTTTGGTTAATATCATATGATATGCTGGTCCCTAGGTGTAAGTCATTGAGTATTAAAAGTTTCAAACCTCTATCGAAATGTGCTAAACAGTTGGACACATGAATGTGGGTGGGGATTAGCACCTCACTAGACTGGCTCTGCACTTTGATAGAGATTTGTATCTTTGTATATTCATTTATTCAATTATTCGTTTATTCAATCACCACCACCACCACCACCACCATCAACACCATCATCACCACCACACCCCATATTGCCACCACCACCACCACCACCACCACCATCGCGACCCCTATTGCCACCATCACCATCACCACCATCAACATCACCACCATCACACCCCCTATTGCCACCACCACCACCACCACCATTATCACCGCCAGTATCACCATCACCACCATCACCACCATCACCATCACCATCACCACCATCACCATCACTCCACCATCCCCTTCACGCCGCCACCCGTCCACCACCCACCGCCCGCACCACCACCATCACCATCACCCCACCACCACCATCACCCCACCACCACTACTCACCCCATCACATCACCACACCGACCACCACCCAACCATCACCACCACCACCCCACCCCATACCACCCCCACCATCCCCAACCACCACCATCAAACCACCCACCATCCTCACCACCACCACCACCACCACCACCACCACCACCACCACACTCCATATTGGCCACCCACCATCACCACCACCATCACCACCACCATCACCGACCATCACCGCCCCACCACCATTACCACCATCACCAGCACCCCAACCATCATCACCTCACCACCCCCATCACGACCTGCACCATCACCACCAGCACATCACCACCACTCATCACCACCACCATCTCCACTTTTACACTATCACCACCCACCTCCACCTCCACACCATCCTCCACCCAATCGTACAACCACCATCACCACCACCCCCCACCATCACCACCCCACAAAACCCCACACATCACCACCACACCACCACCATCACCACCACCACCACATTATACCACCACCACATCACCATCACCCCATCACACCACAACACCACCACCACCACCACCCCCATCATCACTCACCACCACCCACCACCTACCCCACCACCACCCACCCCTATGCCACCCACATCAACACCAACCATCACCACCACCATCCACCATCCCACCTCACCATCCACCGCCACCACCACCATTGCCACCATCACCATCACCACCATCACCACCACCATCATCACCTTCACCACCACCATCACGACCATCACCATCACCACCATCATCACCACCACCATCACCACCACCATCACCACTTTTACCACTATCACCACCACCTCCACCGCCACCACCACCGCCACCATCGCGACCACCACCATCACCACCACCACCACCATCACACCCCCTTTTGCCCAGGCTGATCAACACCTTGTTAGATCTCACCAGCCTGGCGCTGAACAGTGAATACAAGCGCCTGCTGGCGTCTGGTACAACCTCTGGCTGGGATGCTGATGCATGGGCTGCGGCGTCCGGCCCTTGGAGGTTTAAATTACCCACAGACAAGGTAGGGAGGGAGACGGTCCATGTATGCAGCTTGGAGCCCTCATGCTCAGTCCACCCCACACCAGGGTACTTCCATTAACCAAATTGGCCAGCGCTTTAGCGCACTTGAAAACAAAAAAACTGTGCTTTAAAAAAGCGCAAAAATTGCTTGCTGCGCCCACAGGGGGGTGCAAAAAATTGCGTGAAACGCGCAGCGGGGCTCAAAAAGGCAGCGGGCCAGCGTGCAAAAGCGCGCGCTTGGAAGTACCCTGCCCCACAACCAACTCCCAACACCAAGCAACTAAAGTAACAACCAGATCAAGCGGCCCTTGTGGTTAAGTCACCCACAGACAAGGTAAAGAGGCATGATGGCAGGTGGTTAACGTTATCTATCTTATCATATAAAGTAGCGCGTTGATGGTGATATGGCTTAGCCGCTTTGGCTCAGGCAGTTGGGCTTTTGGTTTCGCATCTTGCCGACCTGTCGCCCAGGTGGCAGCGAGCCTCGGATCTCGATTTTCTTAAACCTGTCGCTGACGTGGCCACTGGGGTCTTCCTGTCGGAACGACAGGCTCAAAGCTAGTTCATATAATAGTGCTTGAT
This sequence comes from Chlamydomonas sp. ICE-L, assembly GCA_013435795.1. NCBI lineage: Eukaryota > Viridiplantae > Chlorophyta > Chlorophyceae > Chlamydomonadales > Chlamydomonadaceae > Chlamydomonas > Chlamydomonas sp. ICE-L. The sequence continues at coordinate 114,981,707 of JACBWV010000610.1, read as the reverse complement.
ACCAGGGCCCTTGGAGGTTTATGTTACCCACAGACAAGGCAGGGAGGCATGTGGTAAACAGGGTACTACTAAGCGCGCGCGGCAGCGCGTTGCCGCGCTGCCTTTTTTAGCCCCTCTGGGCCCATCGCGCAGTTTTTTCACCCCCCCTCTGGGCCCATAGCGCAGTTTTTGCGCTTTTTGAACCAAGAAGCGCTGACCAATTTGACATTTCTGCGCTTTAAGCGCTATCCAATTTGGCAAGAAGTAGTACCCTGGTGGTAAACGTCAGGTGTTACACGTTCTTCATATAACAGTGCTCTATCTCAGGGCCCTTGGAGGTTTAAGTTACCCACAGACAAGGTAAAGAGGCATGATGGCAGGTGGTCAACGTAATTCATATAAAAGTGCTTGATCTCAGGGAGTCAGAGCTTCCTTTGTATCACTACGATTTGCTAGGGACCAGATTGTATACTGCTTGTTGGTCCAACGTTAACATTTCATTGCCTTAGACATGACATGTATGTATGGAACTGCAGTATGATATCATGTGATATCATGTCATCATATGATGCCGGCAGTCTGGCTAGGCCAAAGTTACCATTTATGTACAATATATGATATCATACTCGCCTTTGGCCAACATTATATGATATGCCGATCTTTACATATATGACAAAAATTGACAGACATGACATATATGACCCTAAACAAGCCTGCTCCACAATATCTGACGTGAAAACGTGACAAACACATGACATACGTGACAAAACATGACAAAACACGGCAAAACATAACAACACATGACAAACGTGACAAACACATGACGAAACACGGCAAAACATGACAACACATGACAAACACATGACAAACATGACAAACACATGACAAGCCACGACAGACCACCACAAAACATGACAAAACATGACAAAACACGAGAAACATTATGAGTGTCTTCATCTGCCCGCCCAGGAGGCCAAGACCATTCCTGTGGAGTTGGCTCAGGTCATGTCCAATGTGTCTAAGGCCAACATAGCCCTCCACGCACGAGAGTTCTCAGAGGTGGTGCATGCAGCAGGAGCCCGCCAGGTGGGTTTGGGGCCTTTTTTATTTGGATTGGATTGTTACATGTTTTTTGGCGGATTCCCCCTTTCTGGGGGCCCCCAGGGTCACCCCGTTGTCCGATTGTCTGTTTGTCTGCATGTTCCAACCTTGGTCCTTGCTGGCCCCTGGCCCTGTCGTAAACCCTGGCTTCGATCCCCTGCACTCGATTCTGGTGCCACCTGTTGTTCCGATAGCCAACACTCCCCGCCGATTTTTCGCGTCGCTTGTGACAAGCCTAGGACTAGTTTTAATGGGATTGGATTGTCACATGTTTTTTCAGCCAGCTTCGGGTTGCTCACCGTCTTCCGATGCAAAGTCCCCCCTGTGCGAAACCCACAAAAGCTATCATATCCCTGGGGGAGGTATTTGGGCCTGTTCCATGTGTCTTCTGCATGGGCGAGCATCCCTTCCTGGCATAGCTTTTTTTCCGGCTACGAGCAGCAGCTTCTAGGTAGCTCTCCTGGCTTGCTACCCACCCAAACCTAATGCAACATAGTACATTTGGACAGGGAACGGCAACTAATATTAGTGTTTGAAAAACTAATATTAACTAATATAATCATAGTGTCACAATAATATTAGTTTTTCAAATAAAATCTTTCTTCTGGTGAGGTGGCTCGTGCGACTAATATTATATAATATAATATTATATTATTTATTCACTAATATTATACAACATAGCCGACCCCTACATTTGGAAGCTGGCATACTCATCTTCCCAGTGCAGTTGATATTCTGTGGCTTAGTCCAGTACCTGGCCCAGGGACCTGCCTAGAAGCTGCTGCTCGTAGCCAAAAATAAAAGCCATGCTTCCTTGCACAGAAACCAGGGCTCCTACTTTTGAGTGCTACTAGCAGCTTTTTAATCCCCAAAAGCAACCCTGATTTCTCTACCGTAGCACCCCTACAAAGCGTAGCATCCCCACTTAGCAATCCTAATTTGCTCTTACTTAACGTAGCACCCACTTGCTACTAGCAGCTTTCTGACCACTCAAAGCAACCCTGATTTCTCTACCGTAGCACCCCCACAAAGCGTAGCATCCCCACTTAGCAATCCTATTTTGTTCTTACTAAACGTAGCACCCACTTGCTACTAGCAGCTTTCTGACCACTCAAAGCAACCCTGATATCTCTACCGTAGCACCCCCACAAAGCGTAGCATCCCTACGTAGCAATCCTAATTTGCTCTTACTTAACGTAGCACCCAGTTGCTACTAGCAGCTTTCTGACCACTCAAAGCAACCCTAATTTCTCTACCGTAGCACCCCCACAAAGCGTAGCATCCCCACTTAGCAATCCTTATTTGCTCTTACTTAACGTAGCACCCAGTTGCTACTAGCAGCTTTCTGACCACTCAAAGCAACCCTGATTTCTCTAACATAGCACCCCCGCAAAGCGTAGCATCCCTACGTAGCAATCCTAATTTGCTCTTACTTAACGTAGCACCCAGTTGCTACTAGCAGCTTTCTGACCACTCATAGCAACCCTATTTTGTGCTGCTTTGTTTTGCATTTTTGATGGCAAAAGTAACAGCAGGGAGGAGTACGTCCCAATCATCGGGTGTGAAGCTCACTAAGTGACACAATATGTATGTATTCAAAGGCACTGCAATTTGCTCTAACGTAGCATACCCACAAAGCGTAGCATACCCACATAGCAATCCTAATTTGCTCTAACGTAGCACACCCACAAAGCGTAGCATCCCCACATAGCAATCCTAATTTGCTCTAACGTAGCACACCCACAAAGCGTAGCATCCCCACACAGCAATCCTAATTTGCTCTAACGTAGCACACCCACAGCATAGCATCCCCACATAGCAATCCTAATTTGCTCTTACTGAACGTAGCACCCAGTTGCTACTAGCAGCTTTTTGACCTCACAAAGATTACGCGCTCCGCGGGGTTCGGGGGGGCAGCGCGTTGCACTGGGGTTGCACCGAGTCGCTCAATTTGCAACGTGTCACACGTCACACGGAAGAAACAAAACAGTGTGTAAAGGTGACAAATGTTATATATACCGGAGTAGTGAACAGTGATGCACACTGTTTTTGGCGGAGGGGGAAGATAACATCTTCCGATGATGCGGTCTGACAACTTTATTTACCCCCCCCCCCCCCCCCCCCCCTCCCCCCCCCCTTGAGGTGGCCCTTTTAACCCTTAACCCCTAGAACCCTGAAATCCTAAAACACCACCCTGGGGCTGCTAACCCTAGGCTATCTTCCCCCCCCCCCCGCCCCCCCCCCCCCCACACACAGGCCCTCCAACCACACACACCCACACCAAACACGCACACAACCCCCACCCACCCCCCACACACATCCCTCCAACCACACATCCCTACCCCAACACGCACATCCCCCCCCCCAGCTAGACCCCCCCCGACCGCCTCCCGCCCCCCCCCCAGCCGCCCCCCCCACCCGACGCCCCCCCCCCCCCCCCTCCCCTCCCCCCCATCCCTCCCCCCCCCCCCCCTCCCCTCCCCAACTCCCAACCCCCCCGCCCCCCCCCCCCCCCCCGTCCTCCCTCCCCCCTCCCCCCTCCCTCCCCCCCCCGCCTCCTCGGCCCCCCCCCCCCCCCCCCCCCCCCCACCCACCCCCCCCCCCCTCCCACATCCCCCCCCCCCCCTACCCCCGCAACCCCCCCTCCCCTACCCCCCCCCCCCCCCTCCCCCCCCCCCCCCCCTCCCCCCCACCCCCCCTTCGCCTCCCCCCACCCCTCCCACATCCCCCCCCCGCCACCCACCAAGAAGCCTCGCGCCCCCACCCCCATCCCCCCCCCCCCCCCCCCCCAAGAAGGAAAGACTCCCCCCCCACCCACCCCCCCCCCCCCCCCCCCCCCCCCCCCCCCCCCCCCCCCGACACAAACAACACCAGCCCTCCAACCACACATACACACCCAAACACGCACACTCACCCACCCACACCATTTATCCCAACCCAAGCCACACACACACACCACATTGCTGCAGAACGGATGTATGAAGCGTGTGCCCGCGCGTTGGGTCGCCCTGATGGGTACAACCCACCCACACTCAGACGCACACCCACACACCATACCACCAAATTAGCAAACACATACACACCCCCACATGCCCCACCCCCACCACCACACCACACCACCATCACACACAACACACACACACACCACACACCCCAACCCCTAACAGCCCACCATAAACAACACAACACCACCCAACCACACACAACACACACACAGCCCACCCAAAACACCAACACCACCCAACCACACACACACACAGCCCACCCAACACACCACACCACCCAACCACACACACACCACCACAGGCCCACCCAAACACCACACACCACCCAAACCACCCAAACCACCCACCACAGCCCAACCCAAACCACACACACCACCCAACCAAACACCACCACCACCACCAACGCACACACACACACCCACACTCACACACAGACCACCCAAACACACACAAACAACCCAACCCCCCACCCCAACACAGAACAGCCCACCCAAATCAAACACACCATCGACAACACCAACACACACTGCTGCGCAGAACGGTAATGATATCCTGTGCCGCGCGTTGACTGCGAGGAATACTACAGCTGAATAGTTCACACGCTCACACAAGCTAAGAGTGCCGGGTTTATGAAGGGTAGACTTGGTGAGCGCGGAGAAGATAAACAGGTGGGTAGGCCCCCCCTTCATCTGGTTGACAGGGCCACCACCGACCCAATAGAATACGGTTGAAGTACAACAGCCATTGAAGATGACCTATTGTAGTAGGTAGGGCGCCTTCATGTTGCTGCACGCCACCCCAACACTAAACACTAGAGTAGCAGTTGATCACTGCAGCCTGAAGTCGTTGGCCCACAAGCTAAGCAGTGCGGGGGATGGCGCAGGGGCAGCAGAGCAACCAGTGGGTAGGGCAGTGTGTTTTATTTCAGATTTCTGTAAACTAGATTGAGTACCTACTTACTCTAGGGCCCCTTCTTCTGCTTGCACGCCACCCCAACACTAGAGTAGCAGTTAAGTAGTACAGCTTGAGGTGAATGGCTCACAAGCCAAGCAGTGCAGTGGTGGGGCATGGCGCAAGGGGCAGTAGAGCAATTGCAGGGTATGTGAGTAGGGCCCTTCTTGCTTGCACGGCCACCTCAACACTTACAGTAGCAGTTGGATAGCACAGCTTGAGGTGAATGGCTCACAAGCCAAGCTAGGTGCGAGTGTGGGCATGGCGCAGGGGCAGAGGTTAGAGCAAGCTGTGAGTAAGTAGGGCCCCTTTATCTGCTTGCACGCCACCTCAACACTACAGTAGCAGTTGAGTAGTACAGTTGAGGTGAATGCTCACAAGCCAAGCAGCGCCAGTGGTGGGGACATGGCGCAAGGGGGCGAGTAGAGCAAGCTGTGAGGTAGGGGCCCCTTTTATCGCTATTGCACGCCCACCCCAACACTAGAGTAGCAGTTGAAGTAGTACAGATTGAGGTGAATGGAATCACAGCCAAGCAGGGCAGTGGTGGGGCATTGGAGCAGGGGCAGTTAGGCAAGCTTGTTGAGTAGGGCCCCTTTTCTTTTATCTGCTTGCACGACCCAGCCCCAACACGTACAGTAGCAGGGAGTAGCACAGCTTGAGGTGTAGAATGGCTCACAAGCACAAGACGGCAGTGGTGAGTGGGGCATGGTGCTCAGGGGCGGCAGTATGAGGCAAGCGTGAGTAGGGCCCCTTTTTGTGCTCACTGACACGGCCACCCCAAAACACTTTAAGAGTAGCAGTTGGCTAGGACAGCTTGAGGGGAATGGCTCACAAGCCAAGCAGTGCAGTGGGTGGGGCATGGCGCTAGGATCGGCAGTAAGAGCAAGCTGTGAGTAGGGCCCCCTTATCTGCTTGCACGCAACAACACTTACGGTATAGCACAAGTTGAGTAGCCCCAGCTTGAGGTGAATGCATCACAGCCACAGAGGTGCAGTGGTGGGGCATGGCGCTGGGGCAGTAGAGCAAGCTCTGAGTAGGCGCCCCCTTTTATTGCTTGAGCCGCAACCCCAAAACACTCACAGTGTGACAGTGGTAGTACAGGCTTGAGGTGAATGGCTCGCAAGCCAAGCAGTGAAGAGTGGTGGGTGGGGCATGGCCGAAGGGGCGGCAGGGCAGGTAGAGCAAGCTGTGAGTAGGCCCTTTCTCTGCTTGCACGGACACCTCAACACTACAGTAGCAGTTGAGTAGTACAGCTTGAGCGTGAATGGCTAACAAGCCAAGCAGTGCAGGTGGGGCATGGCGCAGGGGCAGTAGAGAAGTGTGAGTAGGGCCCACTTTTATCTGCTTTTGCACGCCACCTCAACACTACAAGGAGAGTTGAGGTAGTACAGCTGAGGTGTGGCTCACAAGCCAAGCAGTTTGCAGTGGTGGGGCACATGGCGCTAGGGGCAGTAGCGGCAGTAGAGCAAAGTGTGAGTTAGGGGCCCCTTATCTGCCTGCACGCACCCCAACACTAGAGTAGCAGTTTTTGAGTAGTACAGCTTGAGGGGTGAATGGCCACAAGCCAAGCAGCAGTGGTGGGGGCATGGCGCAGGGGCAAGAGTAGAGCAGCTGGGAGTAGGGCCCCTTTTAAATTGCTTGCAGCCACCTCAACACTACAGTAGCAGTTTTGAGTAGTACAGCTCTGAGGTGAATGGCCTCACCAAGCCAAAGCCCAGTTGCGTAGTGGTGGGGGCAGGCGCAGGGCAGTGGAGCAAGCTGTGAGAGTAGGGGCCCTTTGACTGCTTGCACGCCACCCCAACAAAAAGGAGCAGTTTGCGTATACCAGCTGAGGTGAATGGCTCACAAGCCCAGCAGTGCAGTGGGGGCATGGCGCAGGGGCCAGTAGAGAAAGCTGTGAGTAGGGCCCCTTTATCGCTTGCACGCACTCAACACTACAGTAGCAGTTGCGTAGTACAGCTTTGAGGTGAATGGCTCACAAGCCAGCAGTGCAGTGGTGGGGCGGCGCAGGGGCAGTAGAGCAAGCTGTGAGAGGGGCCCTTTTATCTGCGTGCACGCCCACCCAAACACTAAAGAAGCTGTTGCGTAGTAGCCTTAGGTGAAGGCTACAAGCCAAGCATGTGCAAGTGGTGGGGCATGGCCGCAGGGGCAGTAGAGCAAGCTGTGAGAGGGCCCTTGTATCTGTTGCCGCCAAACAAACACTAGAGAGCAGTTGAGTAGTACAGCTGTGAGGTGAATGGCTCACAAAGCCAAGCAGTGCAGTGGTGGGGCATGGCGCAGGCGGCAGTAGAGAAGCTGTGAGTAGGGCCCCTTTTATATGCTTGCCACGCCACCCCAACACAGAGTAGCAGTTGAGTAGTACAGCTGAGGTGATGGCTCCACAGCCAAGCAGTGCAGTGGTGGGGCATGGCGCCAGGGGCGAGTAGAGAAAGCTGTGAGTAGGGCCTTTATCTGTTGCACGCCACCCCAACACTAGAGTAGCAGTTGAGTAGTACAGCTTGAGGTGAATGGCTCACAAGCCAAGCAGTGCAGTGGTGGGGCATGGCGCAGGGGCAGTAGAGCAAGCTGTGAGTAGGGCCCCTTTTATCTGCTTGCACGCCACCCCAACACTACAGTAGCAGTTGAGTAGTACAGCTTGAGGTGAATGGCTCACAAGCCAAGCAGTGCAGTGGTGGGGCATGGCGCAGGGGCAGTAGAGCAAGCTGTGAGTAGGGCCCCTTTTATCTGCTTGCACGCCACCTCAACACTACAGTAGCAGTTGAGTAGTACAGCTTGAGGTGAATGGCTCACAAGCCAAGCAGTGCAGTGGTGGGGCATGGCGCAGGGCAGTAGAGCAAGCTGTGAGTAGGGCCCCTTTTATCTCTGCTTGCACGCCACCCCCCCAACACCTACAGTAGCTGTTGAGTAGTACAGCTTGAGGTGAATGGCTCACAAGCCAAGCAGTGCAGTGGTGGGCATGGCGCAGGGGCAGTAGAGGCAAGCTGTGAGTAGGGCCCCCTTTTATCTGCTTGCACGCCACCTCCAACACTAGAGTAGCAGTTGAGTAGTACAGCTTGAGGTGAATGGCTCACAAGCCAACAGTGCAGTGGTGGGGGCATGCGCAGGGGCAGTAGAGCAAGCTGTGAGTAGGGCCCCTTTTATCTGCTTGCACGCCACCCCAACACTAGAGTAGCAGTTGAGTAGTACAGCTTGAAGGGTGAATGGCTCACAAGCCAAGCAGTGCAGTGGTGGGGCATGGCGCAGGGGCAGTAGAGCAAGCTGTGAGTAGGGCCCCTTTTAATCTGCTTGCACGCCACCACCAACACTACAGTAGCATGTGAGTAGTACAGCTTGAGGTGAATGCTCACAAGGCCAAGCAGTGCAGTGGTGGGGCATGGCGCAGGGGCAGTAGAGCAAGCTGTGAGTAGGGCCCCTTCTATCTGCTTGCACGCCACCCCAACACTAGAGTAGCAGTTGAGTAGTACAGCTTGAGGTGAATGGCTCACAAGCCAAGCAGTGCAGTGGTGGGGCATGGCCGCAGGGGCAGTAGAGCAAGCTGTGAGTAGGGCCCCCTTTTATCTGCTTGCAACGCCACCCCAACACTAGAGTAGCAGTTGAGTAGTACAGCTTGAGGTGAATGGCTCACAAGCCAAGCAGTGCAGTGGTGGGGCATGGCGCAGGGGGCAGTAGAGCAAGCTGTGAGTAGGGCCCCTTTTATCTGCTTGCACGCCACCCCAACATTAGAGTTAGCAGTTGAGAGTACAGCTTGAGGTGAATGGCTCACCAAGCCAAGCAGTGCAGTGGTGGGGCATGGCGAGGGGCAGTTAGAAGCAAGGCGTGAGTAGGGCCCTTTTATCTGCTTGCAACGGCCACCTCAACAATACAGTAAGCAGTGAGTAGTACAGCTGAGGTGAAGGCTCACCAAAGCCACGCAGTGAAGTGGTGGGGCATGGCGGCAGGCAGTAGAGCAAGATGTGAGTAGGGCCCCTTTTATCTGCTTGCACGCCACACCCACCACGTTTACAATAGCTGTGAGTAGTACAGTTTGAGGGGAATGGATCCACAAGCAAAGCAGTGCAGTGGTGGGGCATGTGCGCAGGGGCGTAGAGCAAAGCTGTGAGTTAGGGCCCCTTTTATCTGCTGCACGCCACCCCAACACTAGAGTAGCAGTTGAGTAGTACAGCTTGAGGTGAATGGCTCACAAGCCAAGCAGTGCAGTGGTGGGGCATGGCGCAGGGGCAGTAGAGCAAGCTGTGAGTAGGGCCCCTTTTATCTGCTTGCACGCCACCCCAACACTAGAGTAGCAGTTGAGTAGTACAGCTTGAGGTGAATGGCTCACAAGCCAAGCAGTGCAGTGGTGGGGCATGGCGCAGGGGCAGTAGAGCAAGCTGTGAGTAGGGCCCCTTTTATCTGCTTGCACGCCACCCCAACACTAGAGTAGCAGTTGAGTAGTACAGCTTGAGGTGAATGGCTCACAAGCCAAGCAGTGCAGTGGTGGGGCATGGCGCAGGGGCAGTAGAGCAAGCTGTGAGTAGGGCCCCTTTTATCTGCTGCAGCCCACCTCAACACTACAGTAGCAGTTGAGTAGTACAGCTTGAGGTGAATGGCTCACAAGCCAAGCAGTGCAGTGGTGGGGCATGGCGCAGGGGCAGTAGAGCAAGCTGTGAGTAGGGCCCCTTTTATCTGCTTGCACGCCACCTCAACACTACAGTAGCAGTTGAGTAGTACAGCTTGAGGTGAATGGCTCACAAGAAACGCTAGTGCAGTGGTGGGGCATGGGCAGGACGGCCGTAGAGCAAGCTGTGAGAGGGCCCTTTATCTGCTTGCCACGCAACTCAACACTACCAGTAGCAGTTGCGTAGTACAGCTTGAGGTGAATGGCTCACAAAGCCAGCAGTGCAGTGGTGGGGCAGGCGCAGGGGCAGTAGGCACGCTGGTGGTAGGGCCCTTGTATCGCTGCACGCCCTCAAACACTACAGTAGCAGTTGAGTAGTACAGCTTGAGGTGAATGGCTCACAAGCCAAGCAGTGCAGTGGTGGGGTATGGCGCAGGGGCAGTAGAGCTAGAGATGTGAGTCCTCCCTCAACCCACCGCACCCCACCACCATGAAACAGTGTGTGCCCCACCCCCACCCCACCCCCTCTCACCCCACACCACACCACCACCACCACCATGACATAATGTGTGCGCTCACCCCACCCTCACCCCACCACCATGAAACGTTGTGTGCCCTACCCCCCTACCCCTCTCACCCCGCCCCACCCCTACCACCCCCACCACGAACAATGTATGCCCATCCCCTCCCCCCAACCCACACCCACCCTCCCCGCACCCCACCCCACCGACGATACCACCACGACACAATGTGTACCCTCACCCCACCCCCACCACCATGACAAAATGTTTGCCCCACAGACGGAGGGCGTGGAGCTGGCTGCAAGGATCCTTGGAGTGACCACCGACCTGAATGAGATGTCAACCATCCGCCCTATGCTCCCACCTCTGTCCGCCTCATCGCAACTGATGCAACAGCCTCAAACATATGTAAGTCATCTATTGCAGTTGAAGGGATGATTTTGATTTGTCAGGTCGACAGTTCGCATTGCTGCTCGACTTATTTAGACAAAATGTACCTCTGTCCATCTCCGTCCATCTCTGTCCGCCTCTTCGCAACTGATGCAACAGCCTCAAACATATGTACGTCATTATAGCAGTTGGGGGTATGATTTGGACAAGTTAACAGGTCGCATTGCCCCTCCACTGTTTTATACCAAATGCACCTCTGTCCATCTCTGTCTGCCTCTAGTCTGTCAGCCCCTTGCAGTGATATACATTGGTCTAGTGGTAGACCAGGTCGCTTGAGGATGAAGAGTCGGGGGTTCGACTCCCCCTCCGGACGCTCTTGGCGCTGCAGGTCGTTGTCAACCGCGATGGTAGTTTGTCCAGTTGAGGTAGGAGACTGCTCCCCACCCGCGTACGACGAGCTCCCTTAACACCACGCCCCACCAGGCGTTATCAATACCTTTTTATACCATGTATGTATGTTGCAGTCCATCTCTGTCTACCTCTGTCCACCTCATCGCAACTGATGCAACAGCCTCAAACACATGTAAGTCATGATTGCAGTTTGGGGGATGATTTGGATTTGGTGTGGGTTGGGATTGGTGGGTAGGGGTGGGGTGGGAGTTGGTGGGGTGAGGTTGGTTGGGGTTGGTTGACTTCAATAGCTTCACCAACCTCATGAACAACATAATGAATCGGTGAGTATAAAGTTGTGGGGGTTGGTTTTGGGGTGTTAAGGTTGGGTTTGGTGGGTTGGGGTGGGTTGGGGTTGGTTGACTTCAACTGCTCCACCAACCTCATGACCTACATAATGATTAATGAATCTGTGAGAAGCAGGCTGTGAGGGCTGGGTTGGGGGTGTTTGGGTTTGGCGTGGGTTGGGTGGGAGTTGGTGGTGGGGGCGGTTGACTGAATCATTTATAAAACGCTACACCACCCTCTTGAACCAATTATAGAATCGGCAGAGAAACGGAAAGAAAAAAGGTTATTGTGGAGTTTTGGGTTGGGGTTGTGTTGGGTGGGTGAGGGGTAATAGGTTGGTTGAATGTTGTATACCGCTCCACCAACCATCTTGAAACAATAATGAATCGGTGTGAGGAAGAGTGTTTTTGGGAGGTGTGTGTTGGGGGTGGGGTTGAGTTGGGTTGAGGTTGATTTGACTTCACCGGCTCCCACAACCTCTTGAACAAATTACTGGAATGGTGAGATAGTGAAGGTTGTGGGGGATTGGGATGGGGATGGGAGTTGGGGGGTTATGTTTGGGGGGGGTGTTGGGTGAGTATGAGAGGGATTTCCTCAACCGCTCACCAAACTCGTTGAACAAGAACAGGAATGAAGCGGTGAGAAGAGAAGAGAAGGTTTTGGGGGTTGGGTTGGGGGTTGGGGTTGGTGGGATGAGGTTGGTTGACTTCAAACGCTCCACCAACTCGTGAACAAAACAAATGATAATGAGGACAAACGGCTGGCAACGCTGTGGGGTGGCCAGTACATTGGGCGGGTTACAACGCGGGGACACACACCAAACCACAGTTCCCACCTGTCCCCCCCCCCCAACGCCACACAAACCACAGCTCACCCACCACCACCACATCCACCAGCACACACACCACACACACACCACACAACACTGCCACACACACACCCATTCCCACCGCCCCCCCCCCCCCCCCCCCCCACACACACACACACACATTCTATACATAGTAATCCCTAAGTTCAAACATGTTTCTCCCATCACATGTGTTTTTTTTTATTGTACACTCAGAGTTGGTCACATCACAGAGGACACTGGTGAGGCTGAGCTGTTTTACTTGTATGTTTTTATTTACATGATTTTCACCCAGGAAGTGGGACCCCGTTAAACCACAACAGTGACGGTGATGAACCAGTGACCCCAGACCTGGCAGGTTGGTGCAAGCCAACTGCCCTTGCTTTTCACCCCGAAAGTGGGAACCCCGTTAAACACCACAGTGCCGGTTTGAAACAGTGACCAGGACCTGGCCAGCACAGTTGGTGCCAAGCCAACTGCCCTTGCTTTTTTCACCCCAGGAGCAAAGAGAAAGTGGGACCCCGTACACACAAAACAGTACGGGAAACAGTGGGACCCAGACCCTGGCCGTTTGGTGCCAAGCCCAAACTGCCCTTGCTTTCACCCCAGAAAGGGGACCCCGTACACAAAAACAGATGACGGTGAACAGGACCCAGACCTGGGCCAGTTTGGTGCCCAAAAAAAAAAAAAAGCAACTGCCCTTGCTTTTCACCCAGAAAGTTGGGACCCCCGTACACACAACAGTGACGGTGAACAGTGACCCAGACCTGGCCAGTTTGGTGCCAAGCCAACTGCCCTTGCTTTTCACCCCAGAAAGTGGGACCCCGTACACACAACAGTGACGGTGAACAGTGACCCAGACCTGGCCAGTTTGGTGCCAAGCCAACTGCCCTTGCTTTTCACCCCAGAAAGTGGGACCCCGTACACACAACAGTGACGGTGAACAGTGACCCAGACCTGGCCAGTTTGGTGCCAAGCCAACTGCCCTTGCTTTTCACCCCAGAAAGTGGGACCCCGTACCACACAAACAGTGACTGGTGAATACAGTGACCCCAGACTGGCCAGTTGGTGCCAAGCCAAACTGCCCTTGCTTTTTCCCCCAGAAAAGTGGGACCCCTACACACAACAGTGACGGTGAACAGTGACCCAGACCTGGCCAGTTTGGTGCCAAGCCAACTGCCCTTGCTTTTCACCCCCAGAAGTGGGACCCCGTACACACAACCAGTGACGGTGAACGTGACCAGACCTGGCCAGTTTGGTGCCAAGCCCAACTGCCCTTGCTTTTCACCCCAGAAAGTGGGACCCCGTACACACAACAAGTGACGGTGAACAGTGACCCAGACCTGGCCAGTTTGGTGGCCAAGCCAACTGCCCTTGCTTTTCACCCACAGGAAAGTGGGGGGAACCCCCCCGGTACACATTACACAGTGATGACGGCTTGAACGTGACCCAGACCTGGCCAGTTTGGTGCCACAGCCAACTGCCCTTGCTTTTCCACCCCCAGTAAAGTGGGGACCCCGTACAACAACCCAGTGACGTGTGAACAGTGACCCCAGACCTTGGCCAGTTTGGGTTGCCAAGCAAACTGCCCCTTGAGTTTCACGCCCAGAAAGTGGGACCCCGTACACAACAACAGTTGACGGGAAACAGTGACCCAGACCTGGCCAGTTTGGCGTGCCACGCCACAAGAAAAACGCCCTGCTTTCACCCCGGAAAGTGGGACCCGTACACACAAACAGTGGACGTGAACAGGGACCCAGACCTGGCCAGTTTGGTGCCAAAGCCAAACTGCCCTGCTTTCACCCCAGAACTCACAGACGAGAGTGTCACAGCACACAGATACCCATGTTTACGTGTGAACAGTGACCCAGACATGGACAGAGTTTTTCAGTTTGGTTGCCAAGCCAACTTTGCCCCTTGCTTTTCAACCCCAGAAAGTGGGACCCCGTACACAAAACAGGCGGTGAAAACAGTGACCCCACAGACCTGGCAGTTGGTTGCCAAGCCAACTGCCCTTGCTTTTCACCCCAGAAAGTGGGACCCCGTACACATAACAGTGCCCACTGATGATTTAGAAAAAATGTAATGATAACGCCTGGTGGGGCGTGGTGTTAAGGGAGCCTGTCGTACGCGGGTGGGGAGCGGTCTCTTACCTCAACTGGACAAGCTACCATCGCGGTTGACGACGACCTGCAACGCCAAGAGCGACCGGAGGGGGAATCGAACCCCCGACTCTTCATTCTTATAGTGATTCAGTCTACAGGATTTAGAAAGAAAGGCAGAATGTTTGAGGCTGGGCTAGTTCCTTTGGACTGTTTGGCTACCATCACATGTCTTTTACTATGGGTGCGCTTACGTGTTCGCAGTCGCTGTCAACCGCTATGTTAGAACTATCCAGGTAAAGTAGCAGCCCATTCTCTACTGCCTTAAGACAGGTCTTCCTTAATACCACGCAAGCTCTTCCAGGAGCTGGGCTCTGACCTGAAGCCCTATGACCAGCTTGGCTCAATATTGGCCTCCATAACCGTCTCCGCCGTCCACCTTTATGCCAATGGATGGCATCATCATCATCATTATCATCATCATCATCATTAACATCTCCATCATCATCATCATCATTATCAACATCATCATCATCATCATCAACATCAACACCATCATCATCATCATCATCATCATCATCATCATCAACATCAACATCATCATTATCATTATCATTATCATCAGCATGATCAGCATCATCATCACCATCATCAGCATCATCATCAGCATCATCATCATCAGCAGCATCATCATCATCATCATCATCATCATCATCATCAGCATCATCCAAAACGTAGGATGCCGTAGCCAAGCTAGGCAAGCTCTTCCAGGAGCTGGGCTCTGACCTGAAGCCCTATGACCAGCTTGGCTCAATGTTGGCCTCCATCACCGCCTCCGCCGTCCACCCTTATGCCATTGACGGCGCCAAGCTCATGAACTCAGGCAAGCAGCAGAGGCAGCAGAGGCCAGGTGAGATCTGGTTTTAAGCTCAGGTAGAAGCCCAGGTGGCTTGGTGTGGTGTGTGTGAAGAGTTGTGGTGTAGCTCAGGTGGCATCTACCACAGCCTCCGTTGTTTTCCCGTATGCCTTTGATGGCGCCAAGCTGATAAGCTCAGGCAATCCCACACATCTACAGCAGCAGAGGCCAGGTGAGATCTGGTTTGAAGCTCAGGTAGTAGCCCAGGTGGCTTGGTGTGGTGTGTGTGAAGAGTTGTGGTGGAGCTCAGGTGGCATCTACCACCGCCTCCGCTGTTTTCACGTGTACCTTTGACGGCGCCAAGCTTATAAGCTCGGGCAAGCAACAAAGACAGTAGAGACCAGGTAGGAACTAGGTTGAAGCTCAGGTGGATTGGCTTTGTGTGGCATGTTGTGTATGTCGTGGTGTGGTGCGGTGGAGCTCGTGTGGGATGAGTGTTGACATCCACCACCGCCTCCGCAGTTTACTCGTATGCCATTCATGGTGCCAAGCTGATAAGCTCAGGCAAGCTGCAGAGACAGCAGAGGCCAGGTGATATCTGGGTTGAAGCTCAGGTGGATTGGCTTTGTGTGTCATGGTCTGTGTGTCGTGGTGTGATGTGGAGGAGCTCGTGTGGGATCAGTGTTGTGGTGTGATTTGGCGGAGCTCAGGTGGAATCCATCACCACCTCCTGCTGCTGCTTACCCGTATGCCATTGATGGTGCCAAGCTCATGAACGCAGGCAATCCTACACAGCAAAGGCAGCAGAGGCCAGATGAGAACTGAGTTGAAGCCCAGGTGGCTTGGTGTGGTGCGTGTGAAGCTCAGGTGGGATCAATGTTGGGATCCACCACCGCCTCTGCTGTTTACCCGTATGCAAGAATGAAGAGTCGGGGGTTCGACTCCCCCTTCGGTCGCTCTTGGCGTTGCAGGTCGTCGTCAACCGCGATGGTAGCTTGTCCAGTTGAGGTAGGAGACCGCTCCCCACCCGCGTACGACGGGCTCCCTTAACACCACGCCCCACCAGGCGTTATCATTATCATTACCCGTATGCAATAGATGGCGCCAAGCTCATGAAAACAGGCAAGCTCACACAGGTACGGCAGCATAGGCCAGGTAAGAACTGGGTTGACGCCCAGGTGGCTTGGTGTGGTGTGTGTGAAGTGGTGTGGTGTGGTGGATGTAGTGTGGGCTCAATTTTGGGATCCACCACCGCTTCCGCAGTTTACCCGTACCGGTATGCAATAGATGGTACGAAGCTCATGAACACAGACAAGATGACACAGCTACAGCAGCAGAGGCCAGGTGAGATCCGGGTTGACGCCCAGGTGGCTTGGTGTGTGTGAAGTGGTGTGGCGTAGTGGAGCTCAGGAGTAATCAATGTTGGGATCCATCACCACCTCCGCTGTTTACCCGTATGCCATTGATGGTGCCAAGCTGATAAGCACACATTACCAGATTTGTTTTATATAACAAATATGTTAATATGAGAGGTTTAGGGTTTAGGGTTACATAACCCCGTAGTTAAACCCGCTTGGTTAACAGATGGTGGTTTAAACCCGCTTGGTTAACAGATGGTGGTTTCGGGTTTAGGGTTACATAACCCCGTAGTTAAACCTGCTGGGTTAACAGATGGTGGTTTAAACCCGCTTGGTTAACAGATGATGGTTTAGGGTTTAGGGTTACATAACCCCGTAGTTATACCCGCTTGGTTATCAGATGGTGGTTTAAACCCGCTTGGTTAACAGATGATGGTTTAGGGTTTAGGGTTACATAACCCCGTAGTTAAACCCGCTTGGTTATCAGATGGTGGTTTAAACCCGCTTGGTTAACAGATGATGGTTTAGGGCTTAGGGTTACATAACCCCGTAGTTAAACCCGCTTGGTTAACAGATGGTGGCAGCCGTAGAGAGGGAGAAAAGAGATTTGCACAGTGGACCTTGTGGGGCGGGACTAATGCTAGTTAGCAACTGAGTGAATAACGAGGACAGCTGAGAGCTCAAATACTGTACCGCCGCTGTACTACTTATCGGGCACAATACTGGGTTCCAGATTCACATACGAATATATTTAACAAAGGTGAACTACGCCAAGCCTGTTGATACTTCTGAAACGTTTAACCATGTTCCACAGAACCCTGTAGTCCAAGCCTCTAAATTAAACAGTAAAAAACCACGCCAAGCATGTTGATACTTCTGACAAGGTGAAGCATGTTCCACAGAAGCCCGTACTAGCCGCTGTACTAAAGGTAATGATAACGCCTGGTGGGGCGTGGTGTTAAGGGAGCCCGTCGTACGTGGGTGGCGAGCGGTCCCCTACCTCAACTGGACAAGCTACCGTCGCGGTTGACAACGACCTGCAACGCCAAGAGCGACCGAAGGGGGAGTCGAACCCCCGACTCTTCATCCTCAAGCGACCTGGTCTACCACTAGACCATTGTATATCACTGAAAGGGGCTACTACAACCAGACTACAACTCTGTCTACAGTCAGAGCCAGTCTAGTAGGCAGATCACAAGTGCTGTGGTGAGGACATAGCACTGGTTATTAAAATGTACTCGCCGCTGTACTACTCATTGGGAACCATACTGGGTGCCAGATTCACATACGAATAGATTTGACGAAGGTGAACCACGCCAAGCCTGTTGACATTCAACCTTGTTCCACAGAACCCCGTAGTATAAGCTTTGAAGGTGAACCACCTCAAGCCTGTTGATACTTCTGAATCGTTTAACCATGTTCCACAGAACCCTGTAGTCCAAGCCTCTAAATTAAACAGTAAAAAACCGCGCCAAGCATGTTGATACTTCTGACAAGGTGAAGCATGTTCCACATAACCCCGTAGTTCAAGCCTCTAAGTTGAACCATGCCAAGCCTGTTGATACTTGACACGCTTAACCATGTTCCACATAACCCTGTAGTTCAAGCCTCTAAACTAAACCACCTCAACCCTGTTGATACTTCTGAAACGTATAACCATGTTCCACATAAGCCCGTAGGTCAAGCCTCTAAGTTAAACCACCTCAACCCTGTTGATACTTCTGAAACGTTTAACCATGTTCCACGGAACCCTGTAGTTCAAGCCTCTCAGGTGAATCAAACCACGTCAAGCCTGTTGATGCGTCTGAAATGTTTGAACATGTTCCACATAAGCCCGTAGTTCCTCCCCCACCCTTTCACCCACCCACTCCACCCACCCCTGATGCACCTACAAAAAACACTCAGCCCTGATACACACAAAGGGTCGGGAAAGGGTGGGTGGTAGGGTGGGTGTGTTCGATAGTTTTCGAAAAGTTGGCTTGAGAACGACGAAACAGTTTTGGCCCACGACCTTGTCAACTTGGACCACTGTGTAGGCTCGCTCGGCCAGCTGTGAGCTCCGATCACCCTCCCACTTTGGGAATCTGCTAGTCGGAACCTCTTCTAAAAGGTATCAGAAGCGCAAAAAAAGCGGATCGCTCCTCGAGACACATGTAAAGCCTCTAATGTGAATCATGCCAAGCCTTTTGTAATGTCTGAAAAGGTGATCCATGTATATCCTTAGTATGCTCCCTGGTTTCCGTGGGCATCGCATGGGGGGAATTGTAATTGGAAGACGTTGAGCAGCCCAGAGTTGGTTGAAACAACCATGTAATAAGATAATCCAATTAGAATGCTCCCTTGTTTCCGTAGGCATCGCACAGGGCCGTAACACCAGCACCATCAACACCAACTCACCTGCACACACCTACCACTACCTCAACCAGCACCATCAAGCCCCTCCCCCACACCCACCGCCACCACCTACCACTACCATCACCCCACCACCACCCTGCACACACACACACACAGATCACACACACACAGAGCATGCTCCCTTGTTTCCGTAGGCATCGCACAGGGGTAATTTGAATTTGATTTTGGCCGCCCGGATATAAGTTTGTTTTCACCCCACCCACCCTCCCTCCCTCCACTTTTACCCCACCTACCCTTCCTCCCTCCATTTTTACCCCACCCTCCCTCCCTCCCTCCCTCCCTTTTTACCCCTCCCTCCCTCCCTCCTTTTTTACCCCTCCCTCCCTCCCGCCCTTTTTACCCCACCCACTAACCCTCCTGCCTCCACATTGCAGGTCAGCCAGGAAGTCCTAGTAGTACCCACGTAGACCTTATAGCTGAACTTGAGAGCTGGGCAGAAGGCTTAGAGGCATGCTTGCCTCATGTGCAGCTGCTAGCTGGTACACGGCCTTCCCAGCCGCAACAGCAGCAAGGCTCGGCAAGACAAGGTGTGCATGGATGTTGGTGGTCAGTGTTTCCGCCAAAAAATGTGCCGTAACCAGATGGACTTGCCCCAGGGGGGGCAAGCACACCAGCCTACTTATTCTCTTGTCTGTGTGTCTGTGGGGGAGTGGAGGGGCTATTCATGTGAGTGTGGGTGGGTGTGGGGGAGGGTTGGGGCTCTGTGAGTGTGGGAGAGGGGAGGGGCTGTTTGTGAGTGTGGGAGAGGGGAGGGGCTGTGTGAGTGTGGGAGAGGGGAGGGGCTGTGTGAGTGTGGGTGGTTGTGGGGGAGGGAAGAGGCTGCGAGTGTGTGCGTGAGTGTTAGAAGAGGTAGCAAGATAGGCCACATGGACTTGCTCAAAGTCTTGAAGCACATCGTTCCACTTACCACACTTACACACAAGTAGGCATTTTTTGCGGAGTCCCCACTTTCTGGGGGACGGGAGCCCCTGTAATCACCGCCTTTTCCGTCTGACCATGAGTAAGCCTGGCCGTAACTGTCTCGTAAATACTCGTAATCACTCGTATGCCACACTTGTACACTATGCACTGTTTCATTATTGGCAGAGCCCCACTTTCTGGGGGACAGGAGCCCCCATAGTCACCGCCTTGTCCGTCTGACCGCGAATAAACCCGGCCATTACTGTCTCGTAAACCCTCGTAATCACTCGTATGCCACACTTGCACACACTATGCACTGTTTCATTATTGGCAGAGCCCCACTTTCTGGGGGACAGGAGCCCCCGTAGTCACCGCCTTGTCCGTCTGACCTCGAGTTACCCCGGCCGTAACTGTCTCGTTAACCCTCGTAATCACTCGTATGCCACACTTGTACACACGTAAGCACTGTTGCATTTTGGGGCTACGCACAGCAGCTTCAATGCAGCACCTTTTCCCCGTCCTTGGGCCAAACATGAAGCTAGCTAGTGCGTCTGTAAGTTGACATTACAGGCAATTCAATGCAACTGAAAGCTGTGGGCTATGCCCAGTGGCTGGCTGGTGGAGCTGGCTTGGCGCTGCCCTGCGTAGCCCCAACACGAAACAGTGCCTACTTATGTGCAGGCGTGGGATACGAGTGGTGGGTGGGTTGGTGGGGAGAGGACAGCAACTTTTGGAGTGGTGGGTGGGTTGGTGGGGAGAGGACAGCAACTTTTGGAGTGGTGGGTGGGTTGGTGGGGAGAGGACAGCAACTTTTGGAGTGGTGGGTGGGTTGGTGGGGAGAGGACAGTAACTTTTGGAGTGGTGGGTGGGTTGGTGGGGAGAGGACAGCAACTTTTGGAGTGGTGGGTGGTGGTGGTTCTCACGACACTAACCAGCGACACCAAGGATTCAGTTTGAATTGCGTTGCCACTCCAACAAAAGAGTAAGTGCACTTAAGGTCGACGGGAGAGACCGACCCACGACCAAACGAACATGCACCTAATGTGTATAGACAACAACTCCTCATAATTATATTAAACATTCAATCCCTCCCTTCCTACAGCCATGCCATCCACATCCTCATCCACATCCACACAACAACACTACCTTCAGGTCTGCACAGCATGGTGGCACCCGCCCATGAGAGCAACAGCCATACTGCGCTGCTCCTCTCTCAACTGCGTACACAACACCACCACCCTCACCCCTCCGTACACCCATGCCATGCCATCCTCATCCACATAACAACAACACCTTCAGGCCTGAACATCCTGGTGGCACCAGTCCTTGAGAGCAACAGCCCTGCTGCGCTGCTCCTCACTCAACTGCGTACACAACACCACAACCATTACCCCTCCCTCCACCCATGCCACGCCCTCCTCATGCACACAACAACAACACCTTTAAGCCTGCACAGCCAGATGGCGCCACCCCATGACAGCAACAGCCATGCTGTGCTGCTCCTCACTCAACTGCGTAAACAACAACAACAACAACAACATCACCCTTCCCTACACCCATGCTATCCTCATTCACACAACATCACTATCTTCAGGCCTGCACAGCCTGATGGCACCAGCCCATGAGAGCAACAGCCATGCTGCGCTGCTGCTCACTCAACTGCGAGTGCACAACTCATCCCTGGAGCACCTGACGTCGATGAGGGCATCGCTCGCTTCAAGAGTGACTGAAGCAGGTGGGTTTACCACGTTTTATGTATATGTGTGTCCATGTATGTATGTATGTATGTATGTATGTATGTATGTATGTACTAGTACGGTAGCCCGTGTGGCCGGTGGCCACCCCCCACCCAGGCCATGGGTCCTAGTCTGGTCTGGGTTACATAACGGGTAACGCCCTTGTATGCCCCCCCCCCCCCCCCCTCCCCACCCTTACACACAGTCAAGAAATCAGCCATCTCAGCCCTTGCTCGACGCTCCCCTGCCTCTCCCCCCAAACCCACACCCACACCCACACTTCTTCTCCCTACCTATTCCCTTTCTGCTTCAGGTGCGGCCTCCCACCCTGTCATACACACATACCACCACCCCCTCCCCCCCACCCTGACCTCTCCCTACCCCTCACCCACCCCATCCACACGCACTCTCTTTCTCTCACCTTACCCCCCACCACCCTCCCTTCCCCCAACCACCAACACGCACACACAATCTTCTTCTCCCTACCTCGTACCCTTCACTTCACCCTGTGGGATTCAATCGTGCAGAAAGAGGGACCCGCTGTGCTTCGAACCTACCAACATTGCAAACGCTCAGATTCCGATCGCCCCGAGAACACCGGACCGGTGCAATTGCATGGCTACAAACCTGCAGCTTCGTCTTCTCATACAGTGCCCCAGTCGATACTCGGTCAACTCAGAACAGCAAAAATCGCAGCAACGTACTTCATATTCTATACAACGAAAAGAGCTTGCAAAGATGGGATGGGCGTGGCAAGCGCGAGAGTGTCCAGGGGGACGGAATGGCCATGGCGATCTGAACAAAGGTAATTAATCGCAACTGGATGCCAATCACTACGAATGTGATGCGATGGCATGGCAAAATTGCGCATGCGGGAGATGAATGGTGGCACCGCTCGCAGACGGAGAAAAAAAGCATCACGATATGAAGGTCTGGCTTGATTATGATCCTGGCATAACTCCTCAGGCTGGGCAGCATAATCTTCGCGCCTGGATTGGTTAGCAGCTTCGTGTTCCTCCTCGGGCACGGTAGCTCGTTCCTGACTCCTTGCGAGATTACCAGCATGACGTAGCTCCTCGGATCGGGCAGCGCGGGCGTCACGTCGACGCTTGTTGGCTATTTCCATGTCTTCCTTGCTCTGGCAAGCTCGCTTTGAGCGCTGGCTGGCGGTGTTGTGGGCCCTCCTGTCCATTAGGACCGTTGCCATGCATCATGGTCGCATTATCCGTGAAGAACTGAAAGCTATTATTCCAAGCGCCATGCCAAGCCATATGAGGGTCGGCTGGTGACCTCCGAGGAGAGGATCTTCTGATTCTAAATGTCTTGCCGTCATAGTATCGGAGGCAGTTGTGGACATGCTATGAGCGCGTGCGCTTAGCTTAGCGAATCTGCAGTTTTGGTATTTGAAAATTCCGCTAGGCGGGGAGTTGCTAGTTGGGTGAACGAAAAGTCGGTTGCAAGTCGGTTACACTTCGCACGCGCATGGCACGTGGGCACGCGATGATGACACCACCACGACCACAGCGACCACCACGACCACCGCGACCACGACCATGATTTCTTTATATATGTAGATGTATGTCCCCCTTGTACACCTCTTTCGTGCACAAGGATTTTTCTTCCGAGATCTTCTACAGCAGATCGCCTGGAATCCTCGGTTGGTTTCGTTTGCATTTGCACATGCATTTGCACATGCATTGGCATTTGCATGGTGCTTCGGCATCAACCCAAGGACGCGTGGGGCATTTTCTTTGAGGCCATTGTCTGTTGGTGAACCGGTACCCTACTCATGCAGACAACACAACCAGGCCTCATTGATACAAGCACCTTGAACGCATACCAGCTTTGTGCATTGCACTGTTGCACTGCCTGATCTTGTTTGCAACCTAAATGTATGTATGTTTGTATGTATGTATGTTACAGTCCAGGGTTAATCCAAATAGGCTAAAGGGACTTTCCCAACCGCGACAGGAAGTTTCATATCAAATATGGTTTCCCCCCAGTTTACCCGCCTTATTTATTTTATTAATAAATGCGGCCTTGTTCTCCCCTGCAACAAGCTAACCATTTGTATTGTAACCATTTGTATACCATGTCCCAGCACCAGCATCAGCAGCAAGACCTGGAGCTTCAAGCCGGTGTGGCCCTCGTCTCCCATGCAACAAGCTAACCCTTTGTATTGTACCCCTGCAGAGATTGAGCTTCAGCAGCTGTCCTCGCAAGTATCATCCGCCATGTCCCAGCACCAGCACCAGCACCAGCAGCAAGACCTGGATATTCAAGCTGCCACTTCCCTCGTCTCCCTTGCAACAAGCTAACCATTTGTCTTGTACCCCTGCAGAGATTGAGCTTCAGCAGCTGTCCTCGCAAGTATCATCCGCCATGTCCCAGCACCAGCACCAGCAGCAAGACCTGGAGCTTCAAGCTGCCACGCCCCTCGTCTCCCCTGCAACAAGCTAACCATTTGTCTTGTA
This sequence comes from Chlamydomonas sp. ICE-L, assembly GCA_013435795.1. Taxonomy (NCBI): domain Eukaryota; kingdom Viridiplantae; phylum Chlorophyta; class Chlorophyceae; order Chlamydomonadales; family Chlamydomonadaceae; genus Chlamydomonas; species Chlamydomonas sp. ICE-L. Next base: position 114,957,740 of record JACBWV010000610.1, on the reverse strand, counting down.
CCCCTGCAGAGATTGAGCTTCAGCAGCTGTCCTCGCAAGTATCATCCGCCATGTCCCAGCACCAGCATCAGCAGCAAGAAATGGAGCTTCAAGCCGCCGCCGCCCTCGTCTCCCCTCCACTCTCTCCCTTCTCTCCTCCCCTCTCCCCTTTCTCCCCCAACTCGGAAATGCCGCAAACTGTGAAGATCGCCGGAGGGGGGCAAACCGCCAGCCGGGAAGAACAGGGGGCTGCGCCCATGCACCCACAACAAACAGCTGGCCCAGCTAGCGCCGACGTGGACGTGGACATGAGCGACTTGATGACAAGCCCTAAGGGGCTATCGGCCATGGGTGAGGCATATTTATTTTTACTGCCAGAGAATAGTGTGTAATATCTGCATGGTGAGGCGGGAGGAGAAAACAAAAGATCGGTCACACCATGCCTAAAAACATTGGGGAGGGCTGACCCCTCCCCTCCCCCCCCCCCCCCTTAAATAGAAAAACCCTCTTTTTGAATAACTTAGATATGGATTCCGTGGGTTTACAGTGTGGCGCACATAATGGCATTCTCGGAATTCCCACTGAGGGATTGTGTGATAGTCAAAAATCAGTTCTGCACTCCCTCTGGATGCCCAAGTACCGTAGTCACCCTTCACCTTTGCAGGGGGCGGCCCAAAACTGGAGATCTCATTATTTAAAACAAAACAGTAGCAGGACAGTTTCTTACCATGGTAAAGCTATACTCCCCCTTGGGTCCCACCCAACTTTGCCCCAATGTTAAGGGGGGGGGGGGAGGGGGGGTCTGGGGATTTACCCCTTCCCCCCCCCCCCCCCACCCCCCCCCACACACACACACGCACATACCCACTCACCCATTCACCCACCCATGCTCACCCATATTACCTACCCATTCACCCACCCATATTATCAACCCATACCCAGCCATTCACCCACTCATACTCTTAGCTGGGCTGGGGTTTGGGGGAGGGGGGGGGGAGGGGGGTAAATACTTATTGCACGAGGTCCAAAGTGGTGCCAATAGACTACCTTTACCAATGCCTACTTATGGGTAGTCTCAGAATGTCATTTGGAGGTCTGAGTAAAAAGTTAGCAAAAACAAAATGAGGGCTGCCCACCCCCCCCCCCCCCCCCCCCCCCCCCCCCCCCCTCTAAATGAGGTGCTCAGATTGACCTGAAAAGCAACTTTAAATATCGCCATGATACATGCGATTACAGCCCTGTTCTCAGAAAAAATCGATCAGCATGACAAATTTTTGAGGCCTGGGCTCCTCCTGAGTGAGAAGGCTTTTTTATTCTATTACATTACCACAGTATCACCTTTTCAAGGGTCCTTACATTACCACTGAAGCCTGCTGTAGCACCTTTTGAAGGGTCCTAAAGGGTCCTTGCATTACCACTGTATCACCTTTTCAAGGGTCCTTACATTACCACTGAAGCCTGCTGTAGCACCTTTTGAAGGGTCCTAAAGGGTCCTTGCATTACCACTGTATCGCCTTTTCAAGGGTCCTTACATTACCACTGAAGCCTGCTGTAGCACCTTTTGAAGGGTCCTAAAGCGTCCTTGCATTAACACTGTAGCCTGCTGTAGCACCTTTTGAAGGGTCCTTAAGGGTCCTTGCATTACCACTGTTGCACATTTTCAAGGGGCTATCAGCCATGGGTGAGGCATATGATTTTTTTACTGCCACAGACGGCGAGCAGCCAAATTGCTGGCTGAAGCTATGTAACCAAGTTCAAGTTCAAGCCTTAAGGAAAGAAAGAAAGATTACAAGGGGCTCGTGCCCTAGCAGTGAAAGAATACCGCCCTACAGTTGGACTCGAGAAACCACCCGCCGTCTTCCGGCGGCGGGGCTCGAACTCCCGTTGGCGAAGCCTTAACAACGGGGTCTGGACCATACCGCCCCCCAGACTGGGCAAAGCTACCATGCCGCATGAACGTATAAACTAAGGGGCTGTCAGCCATGGGTGAGGGCTTTGACCTTTTTATTTGATTATGTTATCTGTATTGATTGTATTGTGTGTGTGTGTGTGTTGTTATATTGTATTGTGTGTGTGTGTGTTGTTATGTTATATGTCACTGTAGCATCCCCGTTTCAACGAATGGCTCAATGGCAGAGCTCCACAAACGAACAAGTTCTATGCAGCGTCGCCTGCGACGCTAAAAAATGGCGGAGAGTGATCGCGAGGGAGCGACAGGTGGCAACGGAAGCGAGTTAATTACAAGACCGTTGGCTGACGTGTCGGGCTTCATCACGGTCAGACGGATGGATGGGCGGATGGGCGGACAAATGGGTGACAGTGGGGGCTCCCGCCCCCCAAAAGGGGGGGCTCCGCCCAAAAGGTGCTGGGCTCAAATCCCTAAGGGTACGCTAGTGTTCGCAGTTGCTGTCAACCTCCAGGGTAGCTTTGTTCACTTAAATTAGCAGCCCGTTCTCTACCGTTGTATGACAGGGATCCCTTAATACCACGCCCCACCAGATGTTATCATTGTTTTTTTTATCACTGTAGCACGAACTCAGGCCCCCCGCCGGTAAAACGATTATTTGGGGCTCAGTTCACCAATGCTTTTTCTTTTTAGCCCGTCCTGTCACGGTTGGGCAAGTCCCTTTAGCCTTTTTGGCCTACCCCATGGACTGTAAAATACAGACATACATGCATACATACAGACATACATACAAGCCAGGAAGTGGGACCCCGTACACAAAACAGCGTCCATTGAGGATTCAGAAAGGCTTTGGGTGCAGCTCCCAGAAGACCTCTGCTCTGAATTTGAACTTGAACTTGAACTCACCACCACCACCACACCCACAATCACATCCAGGTGTGGTCTTTGATTGCAGCAACCTGCAGACCTCTGATTTGAACTTGAACTTGATCTTGAAATCCCCACCACCACCACCACCACCACCACCACACCCACCATCATATCCAGGAGAGGGCTTTGAGTACAGCACCCTACAGACCTCTTCTGATTTCAGTTTGAACTTGAACTAGAACTCACCACCACCACCACACCCACACCCACCATCACATCCAGGAGAGGGCTTTGAGTACAGCACCCCACAGACCTCTGATTTGAACTTGAATTTGAACTTGAACTTGAATTCACCACCACCACACCCACCATCACATCCAGGAGAGGGCTTTGAGAGCGGTACCCCGCAGTCCTCTGATTTGAATTTGCATTCGAACTTGAACATGAACTTGAACTCACCACCACCACCACACCCACCAGCAGATCCAGGTGAGAGCTTTGAGTACGGCACCCCGCAGACCTCTGATTTGAATTTGAACTTGAACTTGAACTCACCACCACCACACCCACCATCATATCCTGGAGAGGGATTTGAGTACAGCACCCCACGGACCTCTGGTATAAACTTGAATTTTAACTTGAACTTGCACTCACCACCACCACCACATCCACCATCACATCCAGGTTGTGGCATGAAGTACAGCACCCCACAGACCTCTGATTTGAATTTGAAGTTGAACTTGAACTTGACCTCACCACCACCACACCCACCATCACCTCCAGGAGAGGGCATTGTGTGCGGCACCCCGCAGACCACTGATTTGAATTTGAACTTGAACTTGAACTCACCACCACCACCACCACCACACCCAGCATTACATCCTGGAGAGGTCTTTGAGTACAGCAACCCGCAGTCCTCTGATTTGAATGTGTATTCGAACTTGAACTTGGATTTGAACCCATCACCACCACACCCACCATCACATCCAGGAGAGGGCTTTGAGTACAGCTCCCCGCAGACCTCTTCTGATTTCAATTTGAACTTGAACTAGAACACACCACCACCACCACACCCACCATCACGTCCAGGGGAGGGCTTTGAGTACCCCGCAGACCTCTGATTCTGATTTGAATTTGAACTGATACTTGAACTTGAATTCACCACCACCACACCCACCATCACGTCCAGGAGAGAGCTTTGAGTACGGCACCCCGCAGACCACTGATTTGAATTTGAACTTGAGCTCACCACCACCACCACCACAACACCTAGCATCACATCCTGGAGAGGTCTTTGAGTACAGCAACCCGCAGTCCTCTGATTTGAATTTGTATTCGAACTTGAACATGAACTTGAACTCACCACAACCACACCCACCAGCATATCCAGGTTAGAGCTTTGAAAACAGCACCCTACAGACCTCTGATTCGAATTTGAACTTGATCTCGAACTCAGCACCTCCACACCCACCATCACATCCAGGAGAGGGCTTTGAGAACAGCACCCCGCAGACCTCTGATTTGAATTCGAACTTGAACTTAAACTCACAACCACCATCACATCCAGGAGAGGGCTTTGAGTACGGCACCCCGCGGACCTCTGATTCGAATTTGAATTAGAACTTGAACTCACGACCTTCCACCTCTCAATTGCATCCAGGTGAGGGCTTTGAGTACAGCACTCCGAGGACCTCTGATTTGAATGCTGCTGTTGCTGGCCTCTACATGTCTCCCCAAACATCAAATGCTGGGGGAGGTGCTTGGGATCCTAGACGACTCTCATTTGGCACCACTACCACCTCTAATAGCTACAAGTGAACGTGGTCGCATGGCAGGCCACCAGTAGAAGCGGGCAATAGCCTGGAACGTCCATTCAAAGCAAGCAGATGGGCAAACCAAACACATGAACAGTGTCCTGTTTTTAGTCGTGAAAGGTAATTCACCCCAGGAGGTGGGTCTACCGACACAAACCAGCGACACCGAGGATTCAGTTCGAATGGCGTTGCCTCTCCTACAAAATTGCTGGGGGCGATGCTTGCGATCCTAGGCAATCTCTCATTTGGCACCACTACCACCTCTAAAAGCTAAAAGTGAACCTAAATGGCGGGCCACCTGGGGGCGGGTGGTGATCAGGGTTGTTCAGGACGCTGCGTCCTCTGTCGCAGACGCAATGTCGACGGATCCGTTGCGTCTCAGGCCGCAACGTGGTGAGGGTCCGAATCACAAAAGCCTGTCGTTGCAGGTGCAAGAGAGGAGGTAGAGGATGCCATGAGTAGGCATGCCAGCTAGGTACCTGAGGATGCCTGTCGCAGCATCCATGTGCTCAGGCAGAGGCTTGGGTGAGTGCCTAGCCTGACGGTTGACAGCATGGGCAAAATCAGGCCTGTTGCAGACTGCCAGGTAGTTCAAGGACCCCACAGTGACAGCAAGTGGCAGGTCGTTGACTGGAGCCTCCTTGGAAGGGTAGGGTAGTGGGGTGTTGGGATCCATAGGGATAGGGTAGGGGTAGCAGGAGTCACCAGTTTGGGCTGCTAGGTCAGCTATCTAGACAACCAGGAATCCGTTGATCTTGATCTGGTTACACAGTATCTGAGTATCTTACTCAGAGGAGTAGGTGTGAAGCTTACATGCTGACTCAGCAGGGATCCCAACACCTTCATCTCCCTTCAAGGTATTGAAATTCGTCTGCCCCCCCCCTGAATTTCAAGAAAGCGTTTTCAACCAAGGATTTTTAAGGCCATGCAATATTGCTTCGGTATTAATTCGAGAGGGAAGTTCGAATTGAAAGTCTTGGCATTTAAAAGCCTGTCCTCTCAATCGCCCACCCATTGATCACAAGTCAGTGCAATTATTCTACCCTGGTTGCAACACCCAAAATTCGACTTCTGTAAAACAGAATGCGGTGTCCCCAAAACGGCGATCCTTCGAGTGCGAGTCGAAACCGCTTTGGCAAAGGGTCGTTTACCAAATATTTGCCAATACTTAATGCGCGTACTGTATGCAGATGATTTAACTTTGGTCAAGGCAGGTCAAGCCCATTGTTTTGATATTTTTATCTTTTCGGCTGAGCTTGAGATATTTTGGTGACGCGATCCGGAGCAAGGGATAGGCAGACCGGCCCACGCTATGAATCGTGGTTCGCCCTGAGGCACCGCATGATGCGTAGCGTTAAGAAAGTCCGCGCCTATTTTCCAGGTTTTAGTCCGCGCCTATTTGTAAGGCAGGGTTCAGACAGGTGGACAAATCGTCAGTGCCATGCTGGTCAGTGGTGATTCACGAGACAGAGCGTTAACCGGTCGGCTCTTTTCATCACTTCCCCCATTTGCGTATTGCTTTTAATTGTGCTTTTCATCTTGCTGCCCAATCCTTTCTGCGAGACCAGCACTGCCCTTGCAGATAGAGTTTCCAACAGGACGGTGGCGTTCAGTGCGTCACCGTCTTGATGGATGCTGGTCTCGCCTGCTGGTCTCGCAACCGCAGCAGAATTCGCAGCAACCGAAGCAGAAGTCGCAGAAACAGCATCGAAAGTCACAGCAACAGAAGCAAGAGCAAGTGCAGTAGATTCGTCTGATCTCGGGCCAGGCGATTTGTTGTGGCCCCTTGCTTCAGCTAGAAATGTGAACTCAGTGATTACCCAACGTCCCTTTACCCCTCTTGATAGTGTGAAGCTGGTTCAGACTTATATTCATGTTTCAGCTGAGTCAACATGGGCAATTGCTCTCCTGGTAGATGTTTTATCCTGCGGTTGCTTAGTGACTTCACATGGACACACTCCATGTGAAGTTCAAGCATGGCTGCATTCAATTTTCTGGAGCTGCACAGTGTAGACAGCTGCGTCGAGCGGCCAGAGCAGAGGTGGTAGGCGAGGAGGATGGGGCTTCCCCCATAATAAAAATTGACAGGATTAAATTAGACAAGCTGCACAGTGATGCTGAATGTAAAGGGAGTCAAAATCTCCCACTCTATCTTAGAACAACAACAAATTTATACGGATGACCGGGAGTATATAAAAAAAAAGGGGGGACACCTATCCCTAAAATACCTGAGGGGGGCTGACCCCCCCCCCCCCCCCCCCCCCCCCCCCTTTAAATCAAAATACCCCCTTTTTTTTAAACTTAGATATGGATTGTGGGGGTTTACAGTATGGCGCACATAATGGCATCCTCGGAATTCCCACACAGGGATTGTCTGATAGTCAAAATTCAGTTTTTCAACCCCATTCACCCAACAACCCACCCACCCACCCACCCAAGGGGTAGATACTTATTGCATAAGGTCCAAAGTGGTGCCAATGGACTGCTCTTGCCAAGGCCTACTCATGGGTGGTCTCAGAATGTCATTTGGAGGTCTGAGTAAAAAGTTAGAAAGCAACTGAGGAAGGCTGGCCCCATTCACCCACCCACCCAAGGGGTAGATACTTATTGCATTCACCCACCCAAGGGGTAGATACTTATTGCATAAGGTCGAAAGTGGTGCCAATGGACTGCCCTTACCAAGGCCTACTCAAGGTTGGTCTCAGAATGCCATTTGGAGGTCTGAGTAAAAAGTTAGAAAAAAACCTGAGGAGGGCTGACCCCCCCCCCCCACCCCCCCCCCCCACCCCCCCCTAAATGAGGTGCTCAGAATGACCTGAAAAATGTCTCATAATATCGCAATGATACATGCGATTACAGCCCCATTATCAGAAAAAATCAATCGGGAGAATGATTTTTTTTGAGGCCTTGACACCTCCTGGGATGACTCGTGTAAAAAATTCGATACTGGAGACAGGAGGTAGCATCCTCTGCGAAAGATTGAAATAAGCCGATAGATTTATTCGGAGTATAGGAAATATAACACTTGAACATTTGCGATTTATTGAGCATTGTTTCAGATTTTCTGAGCATCTCATTTAGGAGGGGGGGGAGGGGGGGGGAGTCAGACCTCCTTTGTGTTTTGCGAACTTTTTACCGTACTCAGGTCTCTAAATGAAATTCTGAGACGAACCATGAGTAGGCATTGGTAAGGGCAGTACATTTGCACCACTCTGGACCTCATGCAATAAGTATTTACCTCCCCCTCCCCCCACCCACCCACCCCCACCCTCACCAGCCCAGCCCAGCCCCCATCCACCTACCCACACAGCCCCACACCCATACCCAAACCCCAGCCCAGCCCAGCCCAGCCGCCCCCCCCCCCCACCCACCCACCCACCCAACCCCACCACCACCAGTGAAAATTCTGAGACTACCCATGAGTAGGCCTTGGCAAGGGCAGTCCATTTGCACCACTTTGGACTTCATGCAATGAGTATTTACCTCCCCCTCCCCACCCACCCACCCACCCACCCACCAGCCCATCCCAGACCCCACCCACCCACCCGCACAGCCCCACACACATACTCGAACCCCAGTCCAGCCCAGCCCAGCCCAGCCCAGCCCAGCCCAGCCCAGCCCAGCCCCCCACCCAACCCCCCACCCAACCCCACCACCACCAGTGAAAATTCTGAGACCACCCATGTGTAGGCCTTGGCAAGGGCAGTCCATTGGCACCACTTTGGACCTCATGCAATAAGTATCTTCCCTCCACCCCCATTCCAAACCACCCCATCCCCACCCCAGCAGTGGAGCAGCCCACATTTGTGTTCCAGACTGAGCAGCTGAAGATTATAAGACGGCAAGCAGCGGCTCCTCGGTTTTTTAGGCATGTCGTTAGAAGATTTTTTGTACTCCTGCTTGAGACTTCTGAAGCATGAATATTCATACGGGTGACTCGTGAAACAACTTCAACGTTAAAGACTTCTGCAAACAATCTATAGATACGGCTGAGTCGTGTAACGAATTCAATGCTGGAGACTTCTGTAAACCATTTATATATACGGCTGAGTAGTGTAACGAATTCAGTGCTGGAGACTTCTGAAACATACATATTCATACGGGGACTCGTGTGAACAATGCAATGCTTGAGACATATGAAACATATATATTCATACGGGTGACTTTTGTTCCAAATTCAATGCTGGATACTTCTGTAAACAATATATTTATATGGATGAATCGTGTAACAAATTCAATGCTGGAGACTTCTGTAAACCATATTGAAATTGAAATTGTTACATCCGTGTAATAAAGTCACTCACAGGATGTGGAGTTAAGGACCCCATAGCGTAAGCCGGAGCTAGCTATAGTCACCGTAGGACCACCTCATTAAAAATAATCACCACCGATGCCTGCGGATGCAGGCACCGTGGCCACATCGTACTACGAGGGTTTTCCACCCCGGTTTGGAAGCACAAACACAAAGTATACCACATATAGTTACAGCTGAGTCGCTTAACGAATTCAACGTTGGAGGCATCTGTAAACCATCTATGTATCAGGCCAGTGATTTTCCCTAGGTTTTTGCACACAACTTGAATAATCGTTTGGGTCCCATTCCTGGGTCAGCACTTTGGGGACATGAAAACAATAATAACAGTTTTTACGATTCTGCACGATTACAGTTTTGCTGGGGGAAAAACGATACCGCAGTATACATTCCAGAAATTCCCTAGGAATTGCATAATTACATTTCTTAATTCCTCGTCTTACGGAAGCACCACAACAAAAGCCCGCACAGCGACTTTAAAGTGCTCCTTCACCGACCAATTCCTCGTCAGGTCCTTGATGAAATCCATGGCACACAAACTACTGAGGGGCCTAGTCAAACAAGGAGGGGTAGCATGCAGCTTCTAGCCAGCTCCCCCCCCTACAAACTACTGCGGGTCTAGTCAAACAAGGAGGGGTAGCATGCAGCTTCTAGCCAGCTCCCACACAGACAAACAAGTCCGGGGCCTAGTCAAACAAGGAGGGGTAGCATGCGGCTTCTAGCCAGCTCCCGCACAACCAAACTAGTGCGAGACCTAGTCAAACAAGGAGGGGTAGCATGCAGCTTCTAGCCAGCTCCCACACAGACAAACAAGTCCGGGGCCTAGTCAAACAAGGAGGGGTAGCATGCGGCTTCTAGCCAGCTCCCGCACAACCAAACTAGTGCGGGACATAGTCAAACAAGGAGGGGTAGCATGCAGCTTCTAGCCAGCTCCCACACAGACGAACTACTGCGGGGCCTAGTCAAACAAGGAGGGGTAGCATGCAGCTTCTAGCCAGCTCCCCCCCCGACAAACTACTGCGGGCCTAGTCAAACAAGGAGGGGTAGCATGCAGCTTCTAGCCAGCTCCCACACAGACAAACAAGTCCGGGGCCTAGTCAAACAAGGAGGGGTAGCATGCGGCTTCTAGCCAGCTCCCGCACAACCAAACTAGTGCGAGACCTAGTCAAACAAGGAGGGGTAGCATGCAGCTTCTAGCCAGCTCCCACATAGACAAACAAGTCCGGGGCCTAGTCAAACAAGGAGGGGTAGCATGCAGCTTCTAGCCAGCTAACCCCCATACAAACTACTGCGGGCCTAGTCAAACAAGGAGGGGTAGCATGCAGCTTCTAGCCAGCTCCCACACAGACAAACAAGTCCGGGGCCTAGTCAAACAAGGAGGGGTAGCATGCGGCTTCTAGCCAGCTCCCGCACAACCAAACTAGTGCGGGACCTAGTCAAACAAAGAAAGATAGCATGCAGCTTCTAGCCAGCTCCCGCACAACCAAACCACTGCGGGGCCTAGTCAAACAAGGAGGGGTAGCATGCAGCTTCTAGCCAGCTCCCACACAGACAAACTAATGCGGGGCCTAGTCAAACAAGGATGGGTAGCATGCAGCTTCTAGCCAGCTCCCGCACAGATAAACTACTGCGGGGCGTAGTCAAACAAGGAGGGGTAGCATCTAGCTTGTAGCCAGCCTACGACACAAGAGTACCTGCTCCTGCTAAACGTTTCTAGGCTGCTTGACTTCTGAGCTACTCCTGCTTAGCTGCTATGCTACATTGGTTAAAGGATAGTGGTGGTCTTGTGGTGACTGTTGTTGTTGCTGCTGCTGGCGATATAATGTGTCATCATTGTCAATGCTAGTGCCATCATCGTCTTGGTTAATGCCATCCTCATATTCTTTATCGGTAGAGGCCTTGTCAGTTGGTGCTTTGCTCTCCTCAAAGTCGTTGTCACCATGTTCTGGGAAACCACCAACAACTTGATCAGCACACAAGTAAGCATTTCCATCTTGGTAAACCCTCATCTGCAAGAGGTATACGTTTTGAGTTAGGTGAATTCAATAACCTAGGTGCCATCATCACATTCAGCTACCAACAGAGCATGACACAACTAAATCATCACATAACGTTGAGCTCAATGCAAGGTCCATTGAATCCCTCTTCTTGATGCTGTGGAAGTAGGACATTCTTGGCATCTGCCTTGCCATGCACATGGTCTGCATCTGTTGCTTCAACTACAGTGAGAGGGCAAACAAGTAATTTCTTCCCAACAGGCATAATTCGGTACCAAACACCTGTTGTGGTTGAGGTTCACAGTCCCTTCAGCAACGCAGGACAACTTCTCGGGCGGAGACTAGCCAGCCTGATATTCTCAAAAAAAGAAAGACTCAGAATTTTGTGTGAGTGGATGATTTGGATTCCCTTCCACTTCAGCAACACAGGACAACTTCTCCCATCCCATTCTGACTCCTTTTTCTTTTGAGGAGGCTGGCGCATCGAGCGAATAAGCTAGGGGCGGAGACCAGCCAGCCTGATATTGTAAAAATGGAAGACTCAGAATTTCATGGGAGTGGGTGATTTGGGTTCCCTTCCACTTCAGAAACACAGGACAACTTCTCCCATCCAATTCTGATACTTTTTCTTTTGAGGAGGCTGGCGCATCGAGCGAATAAGCTAGGGGCGGAGACCAGGCAGCCTGATATTGTAAAAAATGGGAGACTCAGAATTTCATGGGAGTGGGTGATTTGGGTTCCCTTCCACTTCAGAAACACAGGACAACTTCTCCCATCCAATTCTGATACTTTTTCTTTTGAGGAGGCTGGCGCATCGAGCGAATAAGCTAGGGGTGGGGACCAGCCAGCCTGATATTGTGAAATATGGAAGACTCAGAATTTCATGGGAGTGGGTGATTTGGGTTCCCTTCCACTTCAGCAACACAGGACAACTTCTCCCATCCCATTCTGATACTTTTTATTTTAAGGAGACTGGCGCATTGAGCGAATAAGCTAGGGGCGGAGACCAGGCAGCCTGATATTGTAAAACATGGAAGACTCAGAATTTCATGGGTGTGGGTGATTTGGGTTCCCTTCCACTTTAGCAACACAGGACAACTTCTCCCATCCAATTCTGATACTTTTTCTTTTGAGGAGGCTGGCGCATCGTCTAATAAGCTAGGGGCGGAGATCAGGCAGCCTGATACTGTAAAAATGGAAGACTCAGAATTTCATGGGTGTGGGTGATTTGGATTCCCTTCCACTTCAGCAACACAGGACAACTTCTCCCATCCAATTATGATACTTTTTCTTTTGAGGAGGCTGGCGCATCGAGTGAATAAGCTAGGGGCGGAGACCAGCCAGCCTGATATTGTAAAAAATGGAAGACTCAGAATTTCATGTGAGTGGGTGATTTGGGTTCCCTTCCACTTCAGCAACACAGGACAACTTCTCCCATCCAATTCTGATACTTTTTCTTATTTTGAGGAGGCTGGCGCATTGAGTGAATAAGCTAGGGGCGGGGACCAGGCAGCCTGATATTGTAAAAAATAGAAGACTCAGATTTTCATGGGAGTGGGTGATTTGGGTTCCCTTCCACTTCAGCAACACAGGACAACTTCTCCCATCCAATTCTGACACCTTTACTTTTGAGGAGGCTGGCGTATCGAGCGAATAAGCTAGGGGCGGAGACCAGCCAGCCTGATATTGTAAAACATGGAAGACTCAGAATTTCATGGGAGTGGGTGATTTGGATTCCCTTCCACTTCAGCAACACAGGACAACTTCTCCCATCCAATTCTGACTCCTTTTATTTTGAGGAGGCTGGCGCATCGATCGAATAAGCTAGGGGCGGAGACCAGCCAGCCTGATATTGTAAAAAAATGGAAGACTCAAAATTTCATGGGAGTGGGTGATTTGGGTTCCCTTCCACTTCAGCAACACAGGACAACTTCTCCCATCCAATTCTGACTCCTTTTATTTTGAGGAGGCTGGCGCATCGAGCAAATAAGCTAGGGGTAGAGACCAGCCAGCCTGATATTGTGAAAAATGGAAGACTCAAAATTTCATGTGTGTGGGTGATTTGGGTCCCCTTTAATTCAAAAATGGGCTATATTCTCAAACAAAATTAATCGAATAAGCAGTTTAGGGACACAAGGCAACTTCTCCTAACCAAGGAGACAGATCAGTGACAAATGAGCGGAATTGGGGTGTCGATAGACACCTTTTTTCATAATTGTGTACCTACTTTTCATGCTGAAGGCGGAGAACGTTTTACCATACTTGGCCCTCGATGTAAGCGCCTTCGCTGTGTGGAATAAACACAGGAACATAAGTGTATAGCTGTTGATTGATTCCTCGATCTTCCTGCATCACATGAATAATGGTTTTGTGAGGTGGAGGCAGTCAAAGCATTCTCCTATGCACGCCCTCTAATTTTAGTCACCAGCGCCCTTTCCTCCCGGAACATGATCTCACACCCACCCACCTACATTGCCCTAGAAGTTCACTCCTCTCTCTGACGGGTAACGATCCGGTAACAGCCAGCGATTGTTACGCGCAAGGGTTAAGGGACAAGGGGAACAAGGAACAAGGAACTAGAAGACTCGTTACAGATCAGACAGAAGGCAGTGATTGTTACAACATCAAAAGTTACATGTTCCAAGTTCTAGAAATATCCAAACATCAACTTATATAGTCTTGCGGAATAATCCAGAAGGTCCTAACAAATCCTAAACCTGAAGTGTCTGGCTCACAGAAACTCTACGAACCCTCGCAGAAGCCTCCTAGCAGTTTCTCGACTTCCGTCTCCTAGAAGGTTCTCGACGAACACACCAAACTCTCCATCACTCCAACCGGAATCCTACCCTACAGTAAGGGTCACCAAACCTAGAGCACCCCATCACTCACGCTCGGCCGCTGCCATCCAGTGTTGGGTTGCCATAGTTGTGAAGCAACTCAGACGTTTCCTCCAGGTACTTCAGAACCCTGAGAGTACATGAAATGTTGCTTCAGTACTGGTCATTACGGAGTTAATATAAATACACAGTATGTGCATTATTTATGGTTCAAGTCTCACCTTAGGGTATCAATATTACAAGTGGATCAATTATAATTCCCCCTTGACACCGTTAAACAGCAGGAACATAAGGCGCACATAACAGGTAACCATCATCATCATCAATTTCATCAATGTCAAAATTTTGGATGCAGTAAATGTATGTCTGTCCCCACCCCCAAACCCCCCACGCCCCTACTCCCGAACACACAAACAAACAAAAAGCATACTAACTTCTTGCCATTAAAGTTGAGGCAGAATGCATTCATCAGCGCTAAGTCCTTGTCTGTCATGGAACACTCAGGGATGAGGGTGCGAGAAGCAAGGTGGCACCCAAGACCTGACACATCAGATTCCTTGGACAGGCGGGAAAGTTCATGTGATATGTAGCTGAAACTTGAGAGGAACTCCAAGTACGACATGTCTGTGTGGAGAAGCTCCGCTAGAACAAGCGTTTTGTCTTAACCATCAATGTGCAGATAGTTGATCTGGAACACCATCATACAGTCCACTGGGTTATCACACTGTCCACTGCAACAAAAATAACAACAACTTCAACACAAGGGATGGTAAATTACAACAACAACACATGGATATGGCAAGTGACAACGACATAACAAGGAGTGGTAAGTTAAAACAACAACAACAACACATGAGATGGCAAGTGACACCAACATAACAAGGGATGGTAAGTTAAAACAACAACACATGAGATAGAAAGAGACAACAACATAACAAGGGATGGAAATTTAAAACAACAAGAACAACAACACATGAGATGGCAAGTGACAACAACATAACAAGGGATGGTAAATTAAAACAACAAGAGCAACAACAACAACAACTCGAGAGATAGTAAGTAATAACAAGCACACAAGGGATTGTAAATTACAAGAACAACAACAGCACATGGTATGGTAAATTTCAACAACAACACAAGGCACGGAAAATTAATAATACACTCACCATTCCACCTTTGGTGTCCATCACCCACATGCCACGGCCAGCTTTACGTTGTACAGCCCATCTCATGATAGAGAAGTTTTTCATGCGAAGAATCAGCAGACCATGAGTGTAGGACACCATGGGTGTGTCACCGAAGACCAATATTGTGTTATGAACTGCTCCAGGGATGATCTGACGATATCTCTTCTCCATGTCGGCCTTACGGAGATAAACTGAAATGAACTGGTCTGTATGATACAAAAACTCTTCTTTAAGTACTTCGCACTTAGCCGTCTGGAGCACCTGACTACCCGTGCGACAACGAGAGATATCACGAGCCAGTTTCTCGTCCGTAGTGCGACCATTGCTTGCTATTCCATGCTTAGTAGCTGCAGAGAGCCCATCCTCCTCGCCTACCACCGCTGCTCTGGCCGCTCGACGCAGCTGTCCACACTTCATACCTCCAGTATAGTGAGTGCAGCCATGCTTGAACTTCACATGAAGTGTGTCCATGTCACTACGCAACCGCATGATAATACCTCTACCAGGATAGCCATTATCCATGTTGACGCAGCTGAAACATGAATAGAAGTGTGCACCAGCTTGCACACAATCAACATGGGTACTCCTGGGACGTTGGGTAGTCTCTGGGTTCACACGTCTAGCTGAAGCAAGGGGCCACAACAAATTGCTTAGCCCACGCTCAGACAAATCTTCAGCACTTGCTTTTGCTGCTGTTGCTGTGACTTCTGCTGCGGTTGCTTCAAATCCTACTGCTGCTGCTGCCTCTCCTGGCTGGTCTGCTGCTGCTGCTCCTCCCGCTTCAGCTTTCTCTGTTGCTGCTTCTGCTGCTGCTTGTGGTGCTGCCTCTGCTGTTTCTGCGGTTGCTGTTGCAAGTTTTCCCCTCACTGCTGCTTCTGATGTTGCGATTCTGTTTGTGTTGGGGAAAACAGTAGACTTCATGTGCGCCGGCCAGCTGCTATGCGCTCGCATTGCCGCCTCCAAAGCCTCTGTGGCGTTTTTGCGGAAGCGGGGAAGCCCGGAACCGCTCCTGTTAACAACCTCGATAAAGATGTAGGACGCATCTAAGTTTCTCGCGGTTCCGAACAGTTTGCACGTTCAATTGGAGGCTGAGCTGGTGGAAATGAGATATTTTGATGAAGCGACCTGGGGGAAGTGATGAAAAGAGCCGACCGGTTAACGCTCTGTCTCGTGAATCTTCACTGAACAGCATGGCACTGACGATTTGTCCACCTGTCTGAACCCTGCCTTACAAATAGGCGCGGACTAAAACCTGGAAAATAGGCGCGGACTTTCTTAACGCCACGAACCCAACCCCTGCCACATGGCATGCCACTCGCTGCGAGAGTATCTGATTTGCCAAGCTGTGCAGTCGCAGTCGTGGGGCACGCGGCACGGGGATATAAGGGCCAGGAGGCCCTTATATGTATCTCGCCCCAGGCTGCCCGCTTCTCCAGCGCCAGCGCCTGGAACTAGCATGCGCAGGCGCTACAGATATTCAATAAGGTGGCGTGGTACAACCTTTGAGCCGGCAAATCAATGTGATGAGGTGGCGGTTCACGACCTATGAGCTGGCACTTCGGTCACTCCTTTGAACCTGCGATTCAGCGAACCCGTGATTCAGCGAACCTGCGATTCGGGGCCCTTATATGGCACGGGGCGGTACGTGATACGGTTGATCGTCACTCATATGACTCACATGACTGATAGGTTAACATGATATCACCGGGGATGGATTTACAACAGACATTGTTTACGCTGCGTTCAGAAATCTCCCCGCTTGTGACCTAGACTTTTGTGTTTTTCCAAGGGTGGGGTGGGGGGTGCACGGGGTGGGGTCCCGGGTGGGGGGGTGGGTGGACAAGAGTGGGAGGGAGATATCAGGGCCCGCCATCGCCTGCACGGCAACTAGTGGAGTACTGAAGCTGTACTGAATTAAGTACAAGAGATTTGGCCTGAAATGGGCGTCAGCGCACCGTCAGGGGAAAACAATTATTTTTGGCCCTTGGTTTTCCGGGCGATCAAATTTCGAGCCGCATGCGAAACTGTTCAGGTCGCTAGATAGCAGGATCATTGGCCTAGGAGTAGAGCTTATACCTCCCATTCGTAGATTTGAAAGGGGTGGCCAATCGGAAGCGCAGGAACTCGCGGGCCGAGGTGTCGATTCCCTCAATGTTGTGGATTTCACCGAATTTAGTTTCGCCTTAAAATCGGTAGGCAGGCGGAGGAGGCGAAAACGAACTATCGCTGTTCTTTACTTCATCTATTCGGCCGTCTGGCGACGAAGAGAAGGGCATTAAGCTACCAGCCATATTGCGGGCCATAGTAGCTGAGAACCCACGAATCCTTCTCCCGCGAATCGTAGCCGAGTCCAAGAAAAGCTGTGGCAGGGGACGAGTAGCTAATCAGTAGCAATTCGAGAAATTTCGGTGCGCCAATTCCCTTCAAAATATATTCGGATTCCTCCTGAACTCACTTCGATCCTGTAGCATTGGTACAAGGTTGGAACGGCTCCTCATTCAACTGTTTCCTATATTTCACGCCTGTTCACGCTACCTGTAATTTGATGTCATTCCAATAACGGGCAAAACATCAAGCTTAGACCATTGCGGACCATCCTTGGTGGTCGAGAGCATTGGCCATTCGCGGCCTGGATGACTTCCAGCACCTGCGAGCTTTTGAGGTCGATCGCCCAGTGGAGCGGCTGTACTGCGTGATACGTGTCGATGGGGAAGGAAATCCATATGCTATGGAAGCAGTGGCCATCAGGAGCGATTTTGAAGTCTTCTAGACTTCCTGCCCCAGAAGTCTCGGCGGGAAATCGCAACTATTCGAGTGAGCAGCCGTTCCGGTCCACAATCGATTTCAGAGGGTTGAACTGGGTTTAGAAGGATTACGATACTGATTTGGAAGGAATTGGCACTGGGGGATTTGTAGCTTTTACTGTCCACAGTTAAGCTACCTTTCGCCAGCCTTTCGCTCACCTCTCAGCTACCAAGTGGGAGAAACAGCTGGTAGCTGAATGCCCTTATCTTCGTTGCCAGACGGTGAGACGGCCGAATCGAAAAAGCAAAGAAGAGCGATAGTAAGTCGAAGTCCCCTCCGTCCGCCTACGAAATTTTAGGTGAAACAAAATTTCGATGAAATCCACTACAATGTGAGACAGTTGGTGAGTTGGAAATCGACACCGCACTAAACGAACTCGATCGAACTCGCTAAGCGATAGTTTGGTTATATTTTAAGCTCATGGCCTTACCAACATCCTAGGACAATACTTCATTCAGACGGAACATTTCGAGCATCATCATCGCGGTCTAGGAAAATATTTTCCCTCACCTGGACCCGTTTTCACCCTCATTTCTAGATTTCGCATGCGGCGAGTGGATAAGAGTGACTACACCTGGATAAGTGAGTGGAAAAAGTGACACGCTGGCGAAGTTGAAATGGACGTTTCTGTACTCCACAAGTTGCCGTGGCGCCTGTTCGCCGCACGTTCTCCTCCTGAACAGGAGGAGTGACACGCGTGCCAGCTCATTATACTAACTATAAACAGTAGACAAAACAAAAGATTTGACACAACTTAAGATACAACACATGGGTACAGGCGGGTGTATGCAGGATGGGCATTGGGGGGTGTTCTGGTCCATACACGGTCTTGTCGGACCGACTATTTGTTGTCTGCAGCCTTGAAGCGTGTTAAGAAGCGAAATGGCACTGGGCCAGATAGCACTCCTATGCTCTGAAGAAGGTACGTCAACGTCGTTTATTTATTCTACTGGTCACCTCGTTTGCAAGCAAGGTGCGTTTGTCATGGATAAGCCCGTCTTTTTGTTGCGAGCCAAGCATGTTCCTGCCAGGGTTTCTGCCATCGCAAGCAAGTTTCTGCCAACCAGCGCTGCTGCCAATCCTGCTGCCAACGCCCATTTACCCCTCCACCCCCCGGTTAGCCCGAGAAGTTGGCGAGTAGGCCGAAATGTGTTCGACCAGACCTAGCCGTGGGGCCGTGGAAGGGAATTACACGTTGCGAACTTGGCCCCAAGTATAGGCAAGGTGTGCCGCTGTTCCGTCCCGGCATTGTTTTGCAGAGTTTATGTTACACATTCCTTGCTTGCTTGCCCAAGTGCTGATGTGCAACTCTCTGCGCCTACTTGCGGAACCCCCCGTACAAAAAATAACGAACATCGGACAGAGTTTTTAGTGAACCCCGTGCCGTTGTGCGCTCCTACCTGTCTGTATTATCGATACGATCGCGATCGCGATCGGTCTACCCGTCCCTTACGCCTAGCCGCTGTGTGCTCTTCTCTGGTGTTTTAATCGCGATGCTCGGTCTACCCGTCCCTTGGGTGTTAAGCACGTGTTCAGGGTGGCTTCCTTCATGCGGCACGCCCAGAACGAACTTCAGGAACGCAACGAACGCTTTCGCTTTTCTTGCTCTTCTCTTCTCCAGTTGGATGCGATCTTTTGTTGTTTTTGTGCAGCTGTCCTGGGCACCTTCGGGACCGAAAGACGTGGTACAGGCGAGGGCCCACCACCCACAATCCCCTGCCCCTGTTCGATCCAATCGGGATGGGGGGCGATCCGGGCTGCGGCCTGCTGCTTGTATATGGGGGGTGGGAGGGCGAGAGGCGGGGGCGAGGGAGGGGGTAGGGCGGAGCAGCAGATTCGTTTTTGTTGTAAAAAATGTGGGTAAGCAAGCACAACCCAATGAAAACACAGTCACCGCTCTGGAGTGTGCGCATTGACCTGCGGCCACATGCATGTCATAGTTTTTCTTTTCAGCTACGAGCAGCAGCTTCTATTCACCTCCCTTGACTGGCTAATCAGCCAAACCTGATGCAACCTAGTGCACCTTGAAGCTCACACAACCAGATTTCCTGCTATGTTGACATCTTGGGGCTTGGGCCAGTGGCTGGCTCAGGGAGCTGCCTAGAAGCTGCTGCTGGTAGCTGAAAAGAAAAGATATGCTTACGCCGGCACACGTGTTGAACTACCATGGTAGCAGTAGTAGCATGATGATTACACTTGTCGGGTGCCCTACTGGACTCCAAATGTGCCCGCGGCTTGACACAGTCTAGGGGAACATCATTAGTGTACCCCATCTGTCTAGTGGGTTTTGTCCTTTGTAGTTAGGGGGCAGAGCCCCCTTTAATAAAACCCAGCAGGAACATAAGGCGCACATAACAGGTAACCATCATCATCATCAATTTCATCAATGTCAAAATTTTGGATGCAGTAAATGTATGTCTGTCCCCACCCCCAAACCCCCCACGCCCCTACTCCCGAACACACAAACAAACAAAAAGCATACTAACTTCTTGCCATTAAAGTTGAGGCAGAATGCATTCATCAGCGCTAAGTCCTTGTCTGTCATGGAACACTCAGGGATGAGGGTGCGAGAAGCAAGGTGGCACCCAAGACCTGACACATCAGATTCCTTGGACAGGCGGGAAAGTTCATGTGATATGTAGCTGAAACTTGAGAGGAACTCCAAGTACGACATGTCTGTGTGGAGAAGCTCCGCTAGAACAAGCGTTTTGTCTTAACCATCAATGTGCAGATAGTTGATCTGGAACACCATCATACAGTCCACTGGGTTATCACACTGTCCACTGCAACAAAAATAACAACAACTTCAACACAAGGGATGGTAAATTACAACAACAACACATGGATATGGCAAGTGACAACGACATAACAAGGAGTGGTAAGTTAAAACAACAACAACAACACATGAGATGGCAAGTGACACCAACATAACAAGGGATGGTAAGTTAAAACAACAACACATGAGATAGAAAGAGACAACAACATAACAAGGGATGGAAATTTAAAACAACAAGAACAACAACACATGAGATGGCAAGTGACAACAACATAACAAGGGATGGTAAATTAAAACAACAAGAGCAACAACAACAACAACTCGAGAGATAGTAAGTAATAACAAGCACACAAGGGATTGTAAATTACAAGAACAACAACAGCACATGGTATGGTAAATTTCAACAACAACACAAGGCACGGAAAATTAATAATACACTCACCATTCCACCTTTGGTGTCCATCACCCACATGCCACGGCCAGCTTTACGTTGTACAGCCCATCTCATGATAGAGAAGTTTTTCATGCGAAGAATCAGCAGACCATGAGTGTAGGACACCATGGGTGTGTCACCGAAGACCAATATTGTGTTATGAACTGCTCCAGGGATGATCTGACGATATCTCTTCTCCATGTCGGCCTTACGGAGATAAACTGAAATGAACTGGTCTGTATGATACAAAAACTCTTCTTTAAGTACTTCGCACTTAGCCGTCTGGAGCACCTGACTACCCGTGCGACAACGAGAGATATCACGAGCCAGTTTCTCGTCCGTAGTGCGACCATTGCTTGCTATTCCATGCTTAGTAGCTGCAGAGAGCCCATCCTCCTCGCCTACCACCGCTGCTCTGGCCGCTCGACGCAGCTGTCCACACTTCATACCTCCAGTATAGTGAGTGCAGCCATGCTTGAACTTCACATGAAGTGTGTCCATGTCACTACGCAACCGCATGATAATACCTCTACCAGGATAGCCATTATCCATGTTGACGCAGCTGAAACATGAATAGAAGTGTGCACCAGCTTGCACACAATCAACATGGGTACTCCTGGGACGTTGGGTAGTCTCTGGGTTCACACGTCTAGCTGAAGCAAGGGGCCACAACAAATTGCTTAGCCCACGCTCAGACAAATCTTCAGCACTTGCTTTTGCTGCTGTTGCTGTGACTTCTGCTGCGGTTGCTTCAAATCCTACTGCTGCTGCTGCCTCTCCTGGCTGGTCTGCTGCTGCTGCTCCTCCCGCTTCAGCTTTCTCTGTTGCTGCTTCTGCTGCTGCTTGTGGTGCTGCCTCTGCTGTTTCTGCGGTTGCTGTTGCAAGTTTTCCCCTCACTGCTGCTTCTGATGTTGCGATTCTGTTTGTGTTGGGGAAAACAGTAGACTTCATGTGCGCCGGCCAGCTGCTATGCGCTCGCATTGCCGCCTCCAAAGCCTCTGTGGCGTTTTTGCGGAAGCGGGGAAGCCCGGAACCGCTCCTGTTAACAACCTCGATAAAGATGTAGGACGCATCTAAGTTTCTCGCGGTTCCGAACAGTTTGCACGTTCAATTGGAGGCTGAGCTGGTGGAAATGAGATATTTTGATGAAGCGACCTGGGGGAAGTGATGAAAAGAGCCGACCGGTTAACGCTCTGTCTCGTGAATCTTCACTGAACAGCATGGCACTGACGATTTGTCCACCTGTCTGAACCCTGCCTTACAAATAGGCGCGGACTAAAACCTGGAAAATAGGCGCGGACTTTCTTAACGCCACGAACCCAACCCCTGCCACATGGCATGCCACTCGCTGCGAGAGTATCTGATTTGCCAAGCTGTGCAGTCGCAGTCGTGGGGCACGCGGCACGGGGATATAAGGGCCAGGAGGCCCTTATATGTATCTCGCCCCAGGCTGCCCGCTTCTCCAGCGCCAGCGCCTGGAACTAGCATGCGCAGGCGCTACAGATATTCAATAAGGTGGCGTGGTACAACCTTTGAGCCGGCAAATCAATGTGATGAGGTGGCGGTTCACGACCTATGAGCTGGCACTTCGGTCACTCCTTTGAACCTGCGATTCAGCGAACCCGTGATTCAGCGAACCTGCGATTCGGGGCCCTTATATGGCACGGGGCGGTACGTGATACGGTTGATCGTCACTCATATGACTCACATGACTGATAGGTTAACATGATATCACCGGGGATGGATTTACAACAGACATTGTTTACGCTGCGTTCAGAAATCTCCCCGCTTGTGACCTAGACTTTTGTGTTTTTCCAAGGGTGGGGTGGGGGGTGCACGGGGTGGGGTCCCGGGTGGGGGGGTGGGTGGACAAGAGTGGGAGGGAGATATCAGGGCCCGCCATCGCCTGCACGGCAACTAGTGGAGTACTGAAGCTGTACTGAATTAAGTACAAGAGATTTGGCCTGAAATGGGCGTCAGCGCACCGTCAGGGGAAAACAATTATTTTTGGCCCTTGGTTTTCCGGGCGATCAAATTTCGAGCCACATGCGAAACTGTTCAGGTCGCTAGATAGCAGGATCATTGGCCTAGGAGTAGAGCTTATACCTCCCATTCGTAGATTTGAAAGGGGTGGCCAATCGGAAGCGCAGGAACTCGCGGGCCGAGGTGTCGATTCCCTCAATGTTGTGGATTTCACCGAATTTAGTTTCGCCTTAAAATCGGTAGGCAGGCGGAGGAGGCGAAAACGAACTATCGCTGTTCTTTACTTCATCTATTCGGCCGTCTGGCGACGAAGAGAAGGGCATTAAGCTACCAGCCATATTGCGGGCCATAGTAGCTGAGAACCCGCGAATCCTTCTCCCGCGAATCGTAGCCGAGTCCAAGAAAAGCTGTGGCAGGGGACGAGTAGCTAATCAGTAGCAATTCGAGAAATTTCGGTGCGCCAATTCCCTTCAAAATATATTCGGATTCCTCCTGAACTCACTTCGATCCTGTAGCATTGGTACAAGGTTGGAACGGCTCCTCATTCAACTGTTTCCTATATTTCACGCCTGTTCACGCTACCTGTAATTTGATGTCATTCCAATAACGGGCAAAACATCAAGCTTAGACCATTGCGGACCATCCTTGGTGGTCGAGAGCATTGGCCATTCGCGGCCTGGATGACTTCCAGCACCTGCGAGCTTTTGAGGTCGATCGCCCAGTGGAGCGGCTGTACTGCGTGATACGTGTCGATGGGGAAGGAAATCCATATGCTATGGAAGCAGTGGCCATCAGGAGCGATTTTGAAGTCTTCTAGACTTCCTGCCCCAGAAGTCTCGGCGGGAAATCGCAACTATTCGAGTGAGCAGCCGTTCCGGTCCACAATCGATTTCAGAGGGTTGAACTGGGTTTAGAAGGATTACGATACTGATTTGGAAGGAATTGGCACTGGGGGATTTGTAGCTTTTACTGTCCACAGTTAAGCTACCTTTCGCCAGCCTTTCGCTCACCTCTCAGCTACCAAGTGGGAGAAACAGCTGGTAGCTGAATGCCCTTATCTTCGTTGCCAGACGGTGAGACGGCCGAATCGAAAAAGCAAAGAAGAGCGATAGTAAGTCGAAGTCCCCTCCGTCCGCCTACGAAATTTTAGGTGAAACAAAATTTCGATGAAATCCACTACAATGTGAGACAGTTGGTGAGTTGGAAATCGACACCGCACTAAACGAACTCGATCGAACTCGCTAAGCGATAGTTTGGTTATATTTTAAGCTCATGGCCTTACCAACATCCTAGGACAATACTTCATTCAGACGGAACATTTCGAGCATCATCATCGCGGTCTAGGAAAATATTTTCCCTCACCTGGACCCGTTTTCACCCTCATTTCTAGATTTCGCATGCGGCGAGTGGATAAGAGTGACTACACCTGGATAAGTGAGTGGAAAAAGTGACACGCTGGCGAAGTTGAAATGGACGTTTCTGTACTCCACAAGTTGCCGTGGCGCCTGTTCGCCGCACGTTCTCCTCCTGAACAGGAGGAGTGACACGCGTGCCAGCTCATTATACTAACTATAAACAGTAGACAAAACAAAAGATTTGACACAACTTAAGATACAACACATGGGTACAGGCGGGTGTATGCAGGATGGGCATTGGGGGGTGTTCTGGTCCATACACGGTCTTGTCGGACCGACTATTTGTTGTCTGCAGCCTTGAAGCGTGTTAAGAAGCGAAATGGCACTGGGCCAGATAGCACTCCTATGCTCTGAAGAAGGTACGTCAACGTCGTTTATTTATTCTACTGGTCACCTCGTTTGCAAGCAAGGTGCGTTTGTCATGGATAAGCCCGTCTTTTTGTTGCGAGCCAAGCATGTTCCTGCCAGGGTTTCTGCCATCGCAAGCAAGTTTCTGCCAACCAGCGCTGCTGCCAATCCTGCTGCCAACGCCCATTTACCCCTCCACCCCCCGGTTAGCCCGAGAAGTTGGCGAGTAGGCCGAAATGTGTTCGACCAGACCTAGCCGTGGGGCCGTGGAAGGGAATTACACGTTGCGAACTTGGCCCCAAGTATAGGCAAGGTGTGCCGCTGTTCCGTCCCGGCATTGTTTTGCAGAGTTTATGTTACACATTCCTTGCTTGCTTGCCCAAGTGCTGATGTGCAACTCTCTGCGCCTACTTGCGGAACCCCCCGTACAAAAAATAACGAACATCGGACAGAGTTTTTAGTGAACCCCGTGCCGTTGTGCGCTCCTACCTGTCTGTATTATCGATACGATCGCGATCGCGATCGGTCTACCCGTCCCTTACGCCTAGCCGCTGTGTGCTCTTCTCTGGTGTTTTAATCGCGATGCTCGGTCTACCCGTCCCTTGGGTGTTAAGCACGTGTTCAGGGTGGCTTCCTTCATGCGGCACGCCCAGAACGAACTTCAGGAACGCAACGAACGCTTTCGCTTTTCTTGCTCTTCTCTTCTCCAGTTGGATGCGATCTTTTGTTGTTTTTGTGCAGCTGTCCTGGGCACCTTCGGGACCGAAAGACGTGGTACAGGCGAGGGCCCACCACCCACAATCCCCTGCCCCTGTTCGATCCAATCGGGATGGGGGGCGATCCGGGCTGCGGCCTGCTGCTTGTATATGGGGGGTGGGAGGGCGAGAGGCGGGGGGCGAGGGAGGGGGTAGGGCGGAGCAGCGGATTCGTTTTTGTTGTAAAAAATGTGGGTAAGCAAGCACAACCCAATGAAAACACAGTCACCGCTCTGGAGTGTGCGCATTGACCTGCGGCCACATGCATGTCATAGTTTTTCTTTTCAGCTACGAGCAGCAGCTTCTATTCACCTCCCTTGACTGGCTAATCAGCCAAACCTGATGCAACCTAGTGCACCTTGAAGCTCACACAACCAGATTTCCTGCTATGTTGACATCTTGGGGCTTGGGCCAGTGGCTGGCTCAGGGAGCTGCCTAGAAGCTGCTGCTGGTAGCTGAAAAGAAAAGATATGCTTACGCCGGCACACGTGTTGAACTACCATGGTAGCAGTAGTAGCATGATGATTACACTTGTCGGGTGCCCTACTGGACTCCAAATGTGCCCGCGGCTTGACACAGTCTAGGGGAACATCATTAGTGTACCCCATCTGTCTAGTGGGTTTTGTCCTTTGTAGTTAGGGGGCAGAGCCCCCTTTAATAAAACCCAGGCTTATAACCACCAGAAAAGTTTTCTCTTTCTACAATCAAACACACTCTCAAATATGGAGCACATAAATCCAGACATAATTGTATGCATGTTATCGTACGCACATTCCTTTTTACTAATGTTTCTACTTTCCTATGTGTCGTGTCCTGCAGGCATGGCTTCAGAGTAGAAGTACAGTGCCTATTTAGCTTTGAATCGTGTCCACAAATTGTGGAAATCTCCTAGGCTGCTTGATCAAGCTTGGAGCTGGAGCTGGAGTACTGTATACAGAGAATCCCTAGACCTTTCTCTATCACCATTCACGATGACTCGCAAGGTTGTGAGGAAGGCCAGCCTGGTGGCGCACGTGTGCGAGTGCTTCTTCGGCTTTGCTGATAGTGTGGGGGAGATGCAGTTTTTGAAGCAGCAGGTCCAGCAGCGAACGCGGGTGATGATGGTCTTGCTTGTGGCGGGCTTGGCCAGCAGTATCCGCAAGGTACTGCTGAGTGATGACTTGCACAGGTACAAAAACCAATGAGGCATAATGCGCAGGTACAATGAGGTACAATGCGCAGGTACAGAGAACCAATGAGGCATAATTAAAAGCAGCTAGGATCTCACTTTCTGAACTTACAAGTGCAGGATGTGGTGTGTGGTGTGTTGATGGTGTGTGCGGAGTGGTGTGGTTCTGACCAGCACCAAGCTGGTTAGCACTGAGCTAGTCAGCAATTGGCCATGGCAGGAATTACTCTTTTTCCTAAACCACCTAAACCTAAACCACCTAGACCATAGACGACCTAAACCCTAAACCACCAAAACCTAAACCATATAAACCTAAACCGCCCAAACCGAAGTGCTGTCCTGCTTCCCCCTACCACTTGCACAGCAATCCGGTGGGAAGCATTCTTAACTGTAAACTAGAATTAGTGTGGCAACGTAGATGTGGTATGAAGTCCCCCCCCGCCCCACCACCAATCCAAACACACACCACGCAGCAATCCGCAGGGAAGCTGGTCAGCACTTAGCCACCACCACCACCACCACGACTTCCAAACACACACCACCTCCACCACCATTCAGCGATCCGGTAAGAAGCTGGTCAGCACTTAGCCACCACCACCACCATCACCACCACGACTTCCAAACACACACCACCTCCACCACCATGCAGCGATCTGATAAGAAGCTGATCAGCACTTAGCCACCACCACCACCACCATGACTTCCAAACACACACCACCTCCACCACCATGCAGCGATCCGGTAAGAAGCTGGTCAGCACTTAACCACCACCACCACCACCACGACTTCCAAACACACACCACCTGCACCACCATGCAGCGATGCGGTAAGAAGCTGGTCAGCACTAAGCCACCACCACCGCCACCACCACGACTTCCACACACACGCCACCTCCACCACCATGCAGCGATCCGGTAAGAAGCTGGTCAGCACTTAGCCACCACCACCACCACCATGACTTCCAAACACACACCACCTCCACCACCATGCAGCGATCCGGTAAGAAGCTGGTCAGCACTTAGCCACCACCACCACCACCACCACGACTTCCAAACACACACCACCTGCACCACCATGCAGCGATCCGGTAAGAAGCTGGTCAGCACTAAGCCACCACCACCACCACCGCCACCACCACGACTTCCACACACACGCCACCTCCACCACCATGCAGCGATCCGGTAAGAAGCTGGTCAGCACTTAGCCACCACCACCACCACCACCACGACTTCCAAACACACACCATCTCCACCACCATGCAGCGATCCGGTAAGAAGCTGGTCAGCACTTAGCCACCACCACCACCACCACCACCACGACTTCCACACACACACCACCTCCACCACCATGCAGCGATCCGGTAAGAAGCTGGTCAGCACTTAGCCACCACCACCACCACCACCACCACCACCATGACTTCCAAACACACACCACCTCGACCACCATGCAGCGATCCGGTAAGAAGCTGATCAGCACTTAGCCACCACCACCACCACTACCACTACCACCACAACTTCCACACACACACCACCTCGACCACCATGCAGCGATCCGGTTAGAAGCTGATCAGCACTTAGCCACACCACCACCACCACCACCACCACCACCACCACCACCACCACCACCACCACCACGCCCTCCACACACACACCACCTCCACCACCATGCAGCGATACAGTAAGAAGCATCCTGATGGAGCCAAGCGGGTTGGTGCTTATAGTATTCTTCCTGTTTGTGCTTCTCACGGGCCGATGGCGGTGGGTGGAGCCCACATTGCTCACCTTCATTGGATACAGGTAGGTGTGGTGGTGGGGAGCAGTAGGGGGTTGGGTGGTGATGTGCAGTTTGTGTGGGTGGAGTTGGATGGTGATGTACAGTTTGTGCAGGTGGAGTTGGATGGTGATGTACCGTTTGTGTGGGTGGAGTTGAATGGTGATATACAGTTTCTGCGGGTGGAGTTGGGAGTTTTTTTCGTCTCATAAGTTTTTTTTTTTAGCGATCAGGGATTTGGTGTCTTTCAAGGTTGGGCTCCTGGTAGCGATTTGGGTAGGCGGTCTGAGGGTGGGGCCGAGATTTGAGTCTTATGGTAGCAGAAGGTTTGGCCAAAACAGGGTCCCAGGTAGCGATCAGTACTGGTAGCAGAAAAAAGCTCTGGTTGGATTGTGATGTGATGTGAAGTTGTGCGTGTGCTCGTCAATACTGGTGCCACTAGGATGAAGATGCCCCCCCCCCCCCCCCCCCCCCCCCCCCCCCCCTTCCTCCCTCCCTCCTAAACCTTGACCTGACCCTGGACCCGTCACCCTTGCCATGTGCAGGGTCTAGGTCATGACAGTGTGAATCATGTGTGACCCCCGACCGATGAACCTCGACCCTTCACCCCACTAGGATGAAGATGCCCCTCACCCTCACCCCCCCCCACACACCCTAACCCTTGATCATCGACTGATGACCCCCCTTTTGCCCAGGACCCTCGACCGATGACCATGTACCCTTCACCCTCCACCCTTGCTGTGTGCAGGGTCTACATAACAACAGTGTGAATCATGTGTGACCCTCGACCGATAACCCTCAACCCTTCACCCTCGACCGATGACCCTCAACCCTTCACCCTCGACCCATGACCCTCTACCCTTCACCTTTCACCCTTCACCCTCGATTGATGACCCTCAACCCTTCACCCTCGATCGATGACCCTCTACCCTTCACCCTCGACCGATGACCCTTCACCTTTTACCCTTCACCCTCGACCGATGACCCTCGACTCTTCACCCTTCACCCCCGACCGATGACCCTCAACTCTTCACCCTTCACCCTTCACCCTCGACCGATGACCCTCGACCCTTCACCCTCGACCAATGACCCTCTACCCTTCACCCTCGACCGATGACCCTCTACCCTTCATCCTCGACCGATGACCCTCAACCCTTCACCCTTCACCCTCGACCAATGACCCTCAACCCTTCATCCTTCACCCTCGACCGTCAACCCTTCACCCTTCACCCTCGACCCATGACCCTCAACCCTTCACCCTTCACCCTCGACCCATGACCCTCGACCCTTCACCCTCGACCGATGACCCTCAACCCTTCACCCTTCACCCTCGACCGATGACCCTCGACCCTTCACCCTCGACCGATGACCCTCAACCCTTCACCCTTCACCCTCGACCGATGACCCTCTACCCTTCACCCTCGACCAATGACCCTCTACCCTTTACCCTTCACCCTCGACCGATGACCCTCTACCCTTCACCCTCAACCGATGACCCTCAACCCTTCACTCTTCACCCTTCACCCTCGACCCATGACCCTCGACCCTTCACCCTCGGCCAATGAACCTCGACCCTTCACCCTCGACGGATGACCCTCGACCCTTCACCCTTCACCCCACTAGGATGAAGATGCACCCCCCCACTCCACCCCACCCCCACCCTAAGCCTTGACCCTCGACTGGGGACCCCTCTTTTTACCCTGGACCCTCGACTGATGACCCTGTACCCTTCACCCTTGATGTGTGCCAGGGTCTACATCTTTTCAGTGTGGATCATGTGCGATCCGGCATCCATACCGTCTGTGGTGCAGAGGCTGGAGGCCCCCACCAGCAGCCTGGGCTCCTGGTGAGAACTAGGGATCTAGGTTGGATTGGATCTTAGGATCTAGGTTGGATTGGATCTTGGGATCTAGGTTGGATTGGATCTAGGGATCTAGGTTGGATTGGATCTTGGGATCTAGGTTGGATTGGACCTAGGGATCTAGGTTGAATTGGATCTTGGGATCTAGGTTGGATTGGACCCAGGGATCTAGGTTGGATTGGATCTTGGGATCTAGGTTGGATATGGGATTTAGGGATCTAGGTTATAAATTATAATGGATCTAGGTTGGATTGGATCTAGGGATCTAGGTTGGATTGGATCTTGGGATCTAGGGATCTAGGTTATAAATTATAATGGATCTAGGTTGGATTGGATCTAGGGATCTAGGTTGGATTGGATCTTGGGATCTAGGTCGGATTGGATCTAGGGATCTAGGTTGGATTGGATCTTGGGATTGAGATTGGATATGGGATCTAGCGATCTAGGTTGTAATGGATCTAGGTTGGATTGGATCTAGGGCCCTAAGTTGGATTGGATCTAGGAAACTAAGTTGGATTGGATCTAGGTTGGATTGGATCTAGGGATCTAGGTTGGATTGGATCAAGGATCTAAGATAGGGATCTAGGTTGGATTGGGTATAGGGATATAGATTGGATTGGATCAAGGACCTAGGATAGGGATCTAGGTCGGATT
This sequence comes from Chlamydomonas sp. ICE-L, assembly GCA_013435795.1. Taxonomy (NCBI): domain Eukaryota; kingdom Viridiplantae; phylum Chlorophyta; class Chlorophyceae; order Chlamydomonadales; family Chlamydomonadaceae; genus Chlamydomonas; species Chlamydomonas sp. ICE-L. Next base: position 114,926,870 of record JACBWV010000610.1, on the reverse strand, counting down.
GGATATAGGATCTAGGTTGGATTGGATATAGGATCTAGGTTGGATTGGATATAGGATCTTGGTAGGATTGGATATAGGATCTAGGGATCTAGGTTGGATTGGATATAGGATCTAGGTTGCATTGGATATGGGATCTAGGGATCTAGGTTGAATTGTATATAGGATATAGGTTGGATTGGATCTAGGATTGAAATTGGATTTTCCAAAAAGAAATTAGCACCACACTACCACCACCACTCCACCACCATCCCACTACCATCCAACCACCACCTTTTCACCACCATCCAACCACTACACCACCACCATCCCACTACCATCCAACCACCACCCTCTCACCACCATCCAACCACTACACCACCACCATCCAAGCAAATCCACACCACCACCGGCTAACCACTACACCACCACCATCCAAGCAAATCCACACCACCACCGGCTAACCACTACACCACCACCATCCAAGCAAATCCACACCACCACCGGCTAACCACTACACCACCACCATCCAAGCAAATCCACACCACCACCGGCTAACCACTACACCACCACCAGCCAAGCAAGTCCACACCACCACCGGCTAACCACTACACCACCACCATCCAAGCAAGTCCACACCACCACCGGCTAACCACTAACAAACCACCACCGCCCAACCACCAATACACTACCACCAACACCAACACCACCATCCCACCACCATCCGACCACCCCCATCCCACCACCATTCGACCACCACCACACCAACACCATCCAACCACCACCATCCAACCACCAACACACTACCACCAACACCACCACCATCCAACCACCAACAAACTACCACCACCATCCAACCACCAACACACTACCACCAACACCACCACCGACACCACCATCCAACCACCAACACACTACCACCACCATCCAACCACCAACCACCAACACCACCACCATCCAACCACCAACACACCAACACCAACACCGCTCTCCCACCACCATCCAACCACCACCACACTAACACCAACACGGACAACACCAACACCGTCAAACCACCATCAAACTTCACCAACACCACCATCCAACCACCACCACACCACCACCACCACACCACCAGGTGCGGCTTTAGTCTCATGATCTCTGTCGTCATCTACTTGTTTATTCCGCGTGCCAAATTAGCACTGGTGCAAACCCTGTTGTGGTTGGTATTAGCCCCTTACGTTGCACAACGCAGCCCGGGAAATATCCCTCCTTGGCCGCCGGTGTTGACTCTAACAATCACCATGTTGCTGCGACTACACGGGGAGCTAAGAGCCCGCTCTCAATTCAAAGACCAATACTACCTCAGCACCGATTCCACCGAGACCACCAAGACCCCCGGGATCGCAGATTCCACCGAGACCACCGAAACTAACAAGACCACCGATTCCACTGAGACCAGCAAAACCACCAAGACAACCAATTCCACTGAGACTGAACGACCTGCTCCTGAAGAGCAGCCCGCCGGTTGCCTCATGGGTGAAAAGATACTTGTCTTGAGTCAAGAAGGCAACTACCCCCCCACCACTAAGTCTCAGCTACCTGCTCTTGTAGATGAGTCTCAGGTACCTGCTCTTGTAGATAAGTCTCAGCTACCTGCTCTTGTAGATGAGTCTCAGCTACCTGCTCTTGTAGATGAGTCTCAGCTACCTGCTCTTGTAGATGAGTCTCAGCTACCTGCTCTTGTAGATGAGCCCAGGGGTCCCAGAGCCGTCATGGCTTGCCCTGTTGAGGAGCCCAGGGGATGCTCCTTGGTTCGTGCGCCCAGGGGTGAAGAGATACTTGGCTTAAGTCAAGAAGGCAATGGCAGTACCAGTCTGGCAACTGTACTGCCCAGGGGTGGAGAGAAACTTGGCTTGAGTCAAGAAGGCTATGGCAGTACCAGTCTGGCAACTGTACTGCCTAGGGGTGAAGAGATAATTGGCTTGAGTCAAGAAGGCAATGGTAGTTCTAGCCAGGCAACTGTACTGCCCCAGCAAGCAAGCAAGTCCAGCCTGTTTGCTCACTTCTGCGAGAAACTTTTCAGCTCTGCTGGAAGTGCCAAGGAGGAGCAGTCTATGAGCGAAGCTATGCACTACACCACCACCAGCACCATGTCCCATGTGGCTGACATCGCTGTCCCTGTTGACGACCCAGACGATGAGCTCAGTGACCAAGATATATATAACTTGATTGATATGGTCAACAGCGGGGCCTATCTAGCAGGCGCTTTGCTACCCAGGGATCACACCGTGTATCTGCGAATCCCAGACGCTGATCCTGCCGACTTGGCTCCTAATGCCAAGCTGAAGCTGAAGCAAGGGTTTGAGATTTCAAACCCTGGATACATCGTCACTGATGTTACGTTCCAGCGTGGTAGCCTGCTGGTTGGTGTCAGCCTCCGCCCCCGGTCAGACCCTGCTTCGCAGTTAGATGCAGGCTCAAAGCATTCAGTGGTGCAGATGCTTGAGGAAGTCAAGAACAGCTCATGGCTAGCCTGGCTTGGGCTGCCAACACACATGGACATGTCCATGAAGGTGGACATCCCTAGTGAGCGCCAAACAAGCTTGCTAGCCGCCTTCCCCTTGGCTGTGCCTCTCCCCAAGTCTGAGGAGGGTGTCCGTATCTTGTCCTTACCCCTGCGGTGCTCTGAGCTTCCCAGTGGTCTAGCCATCAAAGCAAGCCTTGGGATTCACATCTTGATGTGCGATGTTATCCAGGCTGGGGTCGAGGATGTGCCCTCTAGGAGCTCTACTCGTGAACATGGCCGTATCACACTCCAAATGAAACTCCCCGCCGACACCCTGGTGTGTGAGTCTTCATGCTGGGTACTGAACGTCATCGTGCAGGACCTTGACGACCATGTCATTATTGGTGATAGGAATATGGTGCTGTTTGATGAGGCATTGGCAGAGATGGTACCAGAGCTGTGCTCAATGCGCCTCCTTCGCCCCGAGGACATGCCCCTAAGTCTGGCCACTCCCGGTGTTGATCGGCCCAGGGGTGCTGAAGTCGTGTACGCATTGGGTTTGTGGCTGCAGACCGTGTATACTGAACATCGGCTTGCAGACGGCAGGAGGCAAGAGGAAGAGTCAGACACTGTAGGACATGCACCGATTTCGCAACAGCTGGCAGACATGTGGAGGGCAGGGAATCATCTTCTGGCGCTTCTGGTTGGCAAGGGCTGCAAGGACTCAGCCAAACTCGTCATAGACCTGCTTCTCAACTCCTCTGCCCTGCGTGCATGTGTCCATGGGAGGGAGCACAATGAAGGCTTGGATGACATCTCCTCCTTCCATGACTTCATCAGTGGGACTCACAACACCAAAGGATGTACCATCATGCACTTGGCTACGTTGAGTGGCAGCTACCCCATGGTGGATGAGATCATGCGCTGGTCAGATGTCTACTGCATCCCTTGCCAATGGGGAACCCAAGACAAAGGTGGCATGACACCGTTGCACGTTGCTGTGCTGGTCAACGAGGGTAACATGGCAAAGTTCCTGTTGCACAAGAGAGACCCAATACTCCTGCAGGCTTGGCACTGTGGGGGCGTAGGGCGTGTGAAGTCACCTGAGCATTTCAGCAGGCGCATGGCCAAGCTGCAGGCTGTTGCTGGCGATGGAATGAATCAACGAGGAAGGACCAGGACCAGCATTCAGTCTTTACCTCGAAGGCCCTCCCATACGACAGGCTTGCTGACCAAATCCAGCAGTCAAGCCCAGCCAACCCGAGCCAAGCCTCTTCAAACCAAGCCAAGCTCCCTGATCGAATCCCCAAGCCAAGCCAAGCCTCCCCAAGCCAAACCAAACTCAGAGGAACGATCCACGGTCAACATAGAGATGCCACTCTCTACCACTGCCACCATCAGCTATGCCCATGTACACGAACTTGATAGCTCATCCAGCCGGCTGCTGCCAAGTGATTGGCCTTCATGGGGTCCTCTAGCAATCTCTTTTAAGGCACTCATTAGGTACTTCATGTGTGACCTGCTGCTCTTGCTGCTGGGCTCCTTGTCCGCCCAGCATGTGCTGCTGCATGAAAGCTCATCCAGCCAGCTGCTATCATGGGTATGGTTTGCAAGGTCCATCCAATTCACTGCCTTTGTGTGTAAGCCGATCATATGGCCTCAGGCCCCCCTTTGGCTGATGGCTTCTTTTTTTGTTGCTGCGCTATGTTGTGCGCTTGCTGCTGGGCTGCATTTGCTGCTGGGCTGGTTGCCGCTTCCAGGCTATGGTGACTTTCCCCAGCTGCGGCGTACGGGAGGGTCCCCTTAACACCACAACCCTCCAAGTCACTGCTTTTGCGTTTAAGCAGTTCGTGTGGCCTGAGGCGGCTCTTTGGCTGATGGCTTCTTTTGTTGTAGCTGCGCTATGTTGCGCGCTTGCTGCTGGGCTGCATTTGCTGCTGGGCTGGTTGCCGCTTCCAGGCTCTGGTGACTTTCCCCAGCTGCAGCGTACGGGAGGGTCCCCTTAACACCTCAACCCTCCAAGTCACTGCTTTTGCATGTAAGCAGTTTGTGTGGCCTGAGGCAGCTCTTTGGCTGTTGGCTTCTTTTTTTGTTGCTGTGCTATGTTGCGCAATTGCTGCATGGCTGTATTTTCTGCTGGGCTGGTTGCTGCTTCAAATCCACCCAGCATACGCTGCAAGGATTTTTTCCCTGCTGTGTATAGCGATCGCTATGTTTGACCCCGTTTAGGCCTAAATTATTGCTATAAAGATTTAAGCAATAGTGTTTGACCTAAATTGCCCTCAAAAGCTATAAAAGCTGTCCCGCGAGGAGGCCTACAACCATAAAGCTAGAAAAAAAACACTCCCAATATACTCTGCTTCATGACAGTTCATCCAGCCGGCTGCTGTCTTGCACCAGTTCACTGATACAGTGACTAATCAAGATGTTGAGTACTTGCCTGCCACGATAACTATGAAGGAGTATTTGTGGTTGTGAAAGCTAATGGTGGCTTTGGACAGGCCGACAAGTTCTATGCAGCGTCGCCAGCGACGCTAGAAAACGGCAGAGAGTGATCGCGAGGGAGAGACAGGTGGCAATGGAAGCAAGTTAGTTACGAGACCGTTGGCTGACGTGTCGGGCTTCATCGCGGTCAGACGAATGGATGGCCGAACGGACAAATGGGTAACACTGGGGGCTCCCGCCCCCCAGAAGGGGGGGATCCGCCGAAAAGCTGTTGATTTGCGCTTCTGCATTGTGCTGAGCTGTCATTGCTTTGCTGGATATCAAAGCTGACTGATGTTGCTCCCATTTGTCAAGGAGTGTGTTGCGCTGAGCTGTCATTGCTTTGCTGGATAGCCAAGCCGACTGATGCTGCTCCCATTTGTTGAGGAGTGTATTCTGATGTGTGATGTTAGAATCAAGTAGTTTCCCATTTGAAACATGGCTGGACAAATATTTGTTATAGCCATTCGGGGGATGGTTTGGGAAGCACACTTTGTACTTTGGTCTTGGTTCTCAGAATCTCAGGCCAATTATCGAGAATTCTCAGATTTCCAGGCAAAATTCTCGATTTCATGAACGAAGTCTGGATTCTTCAGAAACCTTGAACCCAAATCATCCGCTGAATGGCTATAGAGGTTTGTCCAGCCATTCATGTATGACCTTGGGGGGGCATGCTAGGTCTGAGTAGCAAGTGGGCCCTATACAGTGTTTTTTTATTTCAGATTTCTCTAGGCAAGGTTGTGTAGCTGAGTGGGCGAAGAAAGTAGTAGGCGACGAAAGCAATGGGCGACGGGTGGGCGATGGAATGCCATTTTCCAATGATTATCTGTAGCTCAGTAGGCGACGGAAGGCCAATTCTGGCTATTTTTGCCAAACCCATGCGTCGCCATGTGACGACGGATTGACGATGGCAACGCGTCGTCGTAAAAAACAAAACTGCCCCTATATCAAGGTGGAAAATGGTGGAAAATATCAAGGTGGCAAATTTGAAAAACTAATATTATTGTGACATTGTCATAATATTAGTTAATATTAGTTTTTCAAACTTATATTAGTTGCCGTTCCCTAGTAAGTAGCAAATGGGCCCTGTATCAAGGTGGCAAATGGGCCCTATGTCTGAAGGACACTCTAGGTTTGAATAACTACATAGATGCCTAGTTCAACAATTTTTGTGGATGGTGACAGTCATACATTTATTCTGTTGCTTACACAACCAATTATATGGAATTGTGGAGTTTGGAAGCTTCCGTATTTTCATGTGTGTACATGAATTAAATGAGTCAGGCTAGAATAATATTTCTTGACCCACTTCATTGTGGAATTGACTAGGTATTAGCTACCAAAAATTAGGGGAAGACATAAGATTCAGTGAGGCACTATTCCTGCCTGGGCATGTTCAGCATTCAGCATTGGCATGCAGCACCCGAAAAAACATCGAAATTCGTAGATTTTGATTTTTGAAGGGATTCCTTCCTGGCTTTTTTGCCTTTCAAACCTCCGAAATCGTGTTCATTTTTGCGAGCCAAAGTCGTGTTCATTGGTATTACATGAAAGAGTGAAAGGCCAACTAAGTGTACACCCGAATAAAACAAGAAAGCTATGTATGTGCTGCAATACCTGGCTGGTACAAAGGACCTGAGTATTGTGGACCTGAGTATTGTGGGCTGTGGATCTGAGTATTGTGGACTTGGGTATTGTGGACCTGGGTATTGTGGGTTGTGGACCTGAGTATTGTGGGTTGTGGACCTGAGTATTGTGGACTTGGGTATTGTGGACCTGGGTATTGTGGGTTGTGGACCTGAGTATTGTGGGTTGTGGACCTGGGTATTGTGGACTTAAGTATTGTGGACCTGGGTATTGTGGGTTGTGGATCAGAGTATTGTGGGTTGTGGACCTGAGTATTGTGGGTTGTGGACCTGGGTATTGTGGACCTGGGTATTGTGGACCTGAGTATTGTGGGTTGTGGACCTGGGTATTGTGGACCTGGGTATTGTGGGTTGTGGACCTGGGTATTGTGGGTTGTGGACCTGGGTATTGTGGACCTGGGTATTGTGGACCTGGGTATTGTGGACCTGGGTATTGTGGACCTGGGTATTGTGGACCTGGGTATTGTGGGTTGTGGACCTGGGTATTGTGGGTTGTGGACCTGAGTATTGTGGACTTGGGTATTGTGGACCTGGGTATTGTGGGTTGTGGACCTGGGTATTGTGGACCCGGGTATTGTGGGTTGTGGACCTGGGTATTGTGGGTTGTGGAACTGGGTATTGTGGACCTAGGTATTGTGGACCCGGGTATTGTGGGTTGTGGACCTGGGTATTGTGGGTTGTAGACCTGGGTATTGTGGACCTGGGTATTGTGGACCCGGGTATTGTGGGTTGTGGACCTGGGTATTGTGGGTTGTGGACCTGGGTATTGTGGACGTGGGTATTGTGTACTCTTGGTCCAAATATCCAGAAAGGGTCTTGTGATGCAAGCTAAGAGAGAGCCTGTTTTCTTAAGGAGATTTGTATAGGGTTCTTTTTTCCTGATGAATCGTTGGGCAATGGCATGGATAGCCCTCCTGTTGCTTCAAGCAAAGTACATGGCGGCAGCTTCAAATGAGAAGGAGGCACTGTGGTAGAGGAAGCTGATGGTAGCTATTGGCAGGCCAGTTTTTTCTTCTTCTTATGATGAGAACTTGACTGCCATCAGCCTACTACAGAGCATGGGTGATTCTACTTGAGCAAAGCACTTTGACAGAGCTCATCGCTTTGCCAAGGAGATAGTGCTGCTGATATGAGATACTATTTAAAGTATATGCGCACCACTGGGACAGTGGCAGATGGCTTGACCACGCCATCTGGTATGAACTTCAATGACACGATGGCGAGGGAAGACACCAAGAAGCTGACCAGTTGGATTTTTTGATTATTGACATCCTTTTTTTTAGTTGTGGTGTTTTAACCCAGGAGGTGGGTCTCCCTACACAAACCAGCAGCACCGAGGATTCAGTAAGAATGGCGTGGCCACTCCTACAAAAGAGTAGGCGCACTTAGGGCTTGAGATATGGTGGGCCTACTTGGTGCCTACTAGTAGCAGTCCCGTAGTCCCGCACGCGCCGCCGTGGTTTTCAGGAGGTACGGACCCTCGACCAAGCGATTTGCTACGTATTTTGAGCATGAAATCTATATGGACTTGTGAGCTTAGAAGCTCTTTGATTGCTGTGGAATTAAGTGGACGACTGAAGAAAGTGAATGCATTTTATTTGCTGGGAATTTGGCATGCCATTATTAACTTGATATTGTTTAATTTCTCTAGTCTCTAATAGTTGCTGACTGGATTGAGTTGCTATTAATAGTAGTGGCATTATATGTGGCTGACCACAAGGAGGAGTGCTGACGATAGGTGTGCCTCAAGCCACATGTTGGCGTCGCCTATACTGAGGCGCCAAGGGAAATAGCTACAGGCCCGTTAATGTTTTTTCAACCCTGGTTATTGTTTTCCTAGGAAAGAGTAACTAAGTGTTTGTAATGTTTTTTTTTAATTGTAGCAGTTGTGTAGCATCGTAGCACTGATACCATAGCAAGCCTTGTGTATTTAGTATTGAGAGTGTTTTTCTATCTTGTAGCAGTAATCAACAGGGTACTACTTCTTGCCAAATTGGTCAGCTCACAAACGTCAAATTGGTTAGCGTTTTTTTGTGAAAAAAACGCAGGGGGTTAAAAAAACTATGTGAAACGCGCAGAGGGGCTCAAAAGGGTAGCGCGGCACCGCGCTGCTGCACGCGCTTAGTAGTACCGGTACCCTGAACCAGAGATGCCTTGTTATCTCATCACAGACCTACCCCACAAGGTGGTTCGTAATATGTCTGTATTCAAAAAATTCTCCCCAGGCCCGAAGGTGGAAATAGTAGGGGGCCCTGGCGGGTCCCCTGGAGGTCGGCCCTGGGGTGGGGTATGGTACACAATTGCGTCTGGGTTTGTAGTTCAGTTGTTTAAAGTTCTTACATTTCTTATTGAATGTTGAAAAATATGACAAAGTTGTCCATGTGGGTATGCCAAGTTGAAACGACGTGCAGCGAGGTACGGTACATTTGCTAATGGCAATTGCCAACAACTTGATTGTTTGAAAGATTTAACGTAGATTGTCATGTTATGTTTTATGTCTGGGATTGGCATCCAATGGTATGCTTGTACTTGTCAAAATTGGAGAACTGTGGGAGAGCTGCATGTATATGTAATTTATTGTAGCAGATATGTGAAAGCGGATGAGGCGGATGACTTTTTTCTTGGGCTGTTTCTGATGGATGTGGAACACGGTTTCCGTGTGTCTACGATGACAGCTTGTTAGTCAGCTATTGTGTTGGACATGCTTCAGGTCCCTAGATTGAGTCCACAGGACAGGAGGGAAACGACAGATGAAAACACCGCGTCTACAGTCCGCAACCCCTAGATCCGTACGCGAATAAGTGCTCTCCGGGGCAAGCTTTCGACAGCAGGCTGGTTCACAAAGTGCACCATTCTGCAGATACAACGGCTCCCAAGGAAGTTGAGAAGCGAAGTTGCTCTTCACCATTGGAGTTGCTTTGCGGGTATTCAACTTGCTTTCAGACTATTCAAACTGCTTTGCGACTATTGGACAAGCGAGGCTTTGCATGTACTGGTGTTGCGACTATTCAACTTGCTTTGCAAATTCAACGCATGAAAGAACAGACTACCATGCAAGGTACACGGGTGGGCAAGCAATTGTGGCAGAGAAGTTGTGGCGCGATGTTGCGTATTGGACTTGCGACCATGCAAACTGCTTTGCAAGTATTACGCCGCAAAACTTGCGTTTAAAACTTGCGATAGCAACTGTTCATCGAGGGCAGAGAAATTACGAAGGTGAAGGAGAAGAACGAAATAATCGAGCACGACTCGCACGACTCGCACGACTCGCACGACTCGCTCGACTCGCATGGCTCGCTTAGGCTTCTGAGTTCTCATTTGACCGGCTGATTTGACCGGCGATCTTGGGAAACTTGAAGATGTGAAGATGTGGAAAACAGCACGATATCGCGTAAGTATCGCATAGGTCTGTCCCCCTAAGGGGCCCGACCAACTAATAGATGGGAGCGACCTACAGATCAATTCCAGTATGCTCTGCCACCGTCTGCATCCGACTTCTCCTGCTCCCCAATGTGGTCTTTGACTGTACTGACAAAAAAGTAAAGCCTTACAGAATTCGAGAAGAAAGTATCAGAACTTGATTTCCCAATCTGAGAGTAAACTGATTCCTCTACGTTACCTGATGTGCAATTTTTTTTTTTTTTTTGTGGGTGGGGTGGGTGGGGGGGGGGGGTCAGCCTCCTCAGTTTATTTGCTATCTCTTTACCAGTACTCAGACCTACAAATGACACTCTGTGACCACCATTGGTATTGTGTTGACAAGGGCACTTCATGGGCACCACTAAAGACCCGGGGTTATGGGTGGGTGAGTATGGGTAGTATGGAACTATGGATGGGTGGGTGAATGTGTGGTATGGATGGGTTTAAGGGTGATTATACCGTAGGTAGGTCAATTGGTGAGTATGGATGGATATGGATGGGTGGGCAATTTGGATGGGTGGGTGAATGGGTTGCGTATGGGTGGTATGACCCTAGCCTTTATTGAGCCTCCCTGCTGCCATCATTCGCCTGCTTGGGACGAATCCTGAATTGACCTCCGGCTGTCGGCGTGAACTACTAGGACTCGAGTGCCTTATTGGTATCTGATCAGATACCGATAAGGCACTCGTGTCCTAGTAGTTTACGCTGACAATAATGCATTCCCCGGGAGGAGAACGATGATTACCTAGAGGTTCCACTAGTCCACTGCCAAGCACGCTCTCGGCTTTGGTCATACGATTGGGGGTAACATAGTACTGATCAAGCCTGTGTACCGCGACCTTCTGTGGGGGATCGCCCCCCCGTTTCCCTCCCGAGTCAGGCATTATTGTCAGCGTGAATTACTAGGACACGAGTGCCTTCTTGGTATCTGATCAGATACCAGTAAGGCACTCGAGTCCTAGTAGTTCACGCTGACACCGGCAAAGGCCCATTCAACATTGGGGCCGAGTTGGGTGGAACTAGCCCCAAGGGGAAGTGTAGCTGAACCATAGTGAGAAAACTGTCCTGCTACAGTTTTGTTTAAAATAATGAATTAATACAATTTATTTTAAAATGCCATAAGAATCGCACAATTAAATTATCATCCCAGATGAGATGATGATTAAGTTATACCGTAGATGATCACTGTGGCATGAACTCAGGGCCCCCGTCGGTAAAACGATTGGTTGGGGTTCGGCTCATCAATTTCTATTTAGCCCTTCCTATCACGGTTGGGCAAGTCCTTTGGCCTATTTGGCCAACCCCTGGAGGCCTGGACTGTAACATACACATTGAAATAGCCCGTTTCACGGTTTCAGTGATACGATTGGTTTAGTGGTACACCAAATCGCCGAGATAAAGCGGGGCCGGGGGTTCGATTCCCCTTGCGGTCACCCTGAGCGATATAGGTCGTTGTCAACAGCGATGGTAGCTTGTCCAGTCGAGGTGGTAGACCTTTCTCTGCCCGCGTGCGACGGGTTCCCCACCAAGAGTCATCATTACACATTGAAAAATTAGAACTCCAGTTTCTGGTCGCCCCCTGCGAAGGCGAAGGGTGACTTAGGTATTTGGGCAACCCAACTGGGGGGGGGGGGGGAGGAACAGTGACTGAATTTTAACTCACACAATCCCTGGTTTGGAATTCTGAGAATGCCATTGTGTGCGCCATAGTGGGAGGACCCAGACTCCATATATAATTTCAAGTCGTGCCTCATATTTATCAAAAAAGGGGGGTCGGCCCTCCTCAGGTTGTTAGGCATAGGTGTCAAACTTTTTTCACCCCTGGTTCAGCGTGGTATGAAAACAAAAACTGATCCGGGAGGGTGACATACAAAAAATATCTGGTACCCCCCCAGAAAAGTTGGAAGAGTCAAAAAGGGGGGGGGGGGGGGGGGGGGGGGTACCCCACCCCACCAAATTTAGATAACACCTAGCCTATGTTGTGGCAAATCATCTCCTTTAGTACCCTGCATTTTCAAAACCCCAGGGAATGTTGTGGATTGTTTTCAAACACGATCTGACCACGATTACAAATAAATACAATATGCACCCTAGATAACTCAATATTTTAGCTTCCTTATAGTTCCTTGCTTTCCTTTAACATCGTTTATAACTGACTTACCTAATATTGGCCTAAAACCTGCATGGGCTTGCTACATGAAACCCACCAAAAGGTCTAAATGTAACGCCCACCTGCGCCCACCATGATTATGTCAGCTTCAAGGTGCACTAGCATGCTTTAGTTTGGGCTGAATAGCCAGCCAGGGGAGCTGCCTACAAGCTGCTGCCTGTAGCTGCCTGTGGCCTTAAATAGTTAAATAGGCCAAGAAACCCTTTGTAGTAGCACTCCAAGGCACCTCGGTAACACAATGGGCCTCGGTAGGATAGTGGAGCTGGTAGGGGTTATTCTCACAGAATGGCTGGGGCCACTCCATAGGCCTCCAACCTTGGCAGATAGTTTGTTGGGGCTCAGCACTTGCAGTTGCATCATCTCCATCAAGTGGCTGTGGCTGTGCTGGTTTGACTCCAAAGAAGTTGCAGATTTTCTGCTGTCCAGAAAGGGTTTCAGGGCTTTGTACACAAAGCAAGATGCTCTGTGCGTCTCAACATCATCAGCAGCTGCCCAGACCTTCCCACACTGACATGGAGGGATTTTCGCCTGAGTACCCTTGCAGAACTTCTTGTGCTGCTCGAACTGTTGCGACCCCGCGAAATCAGTTTCGAACCGAGCACCCAAAGAGGACATGTGCATCCGTCATCGTCGTCAGACAGCAGGCGACTATCGCTCAGGTCGACATGCTGCCTCTTGGATGGACTTTCGTCGTGAATAGACTCCTCGATGGTCCCACTTTGCAGTGCTAATTGATACATCCATGCCAATTCAAGACCAGGATAAGCAGCAGATCACCGCTACAGCAACGTTTCGAACTCGAACGCGAACTCGAGCTTGAATTACATAGCAGGTGTCTGGAAAGTATGGAATTAGAACGCTTGCATTGAGACGAAGTCGTTGCACTTCTCCAGACATGAAACGGAGCAGTCAGAAAAAAGTTAGGGAAAAGTTGGCCAGGGGCCAGGGGTGGGGTGGGGTGGGGTGGGGTGGGGGGGGGTACCCCCCGAGAAGGTGCCCAGAATATCGCCGGACCCGGGGGTATCGATAGATCACGTGATCCCCTAATAGAAACCACTGCCCGATACCCCAACATGGGCCGTGCCGGACTTTCTATGGCTCCTGGCATCCTCCTGACTGATCGTAAAAAAAACAGGAGAAAAAAATGGAAAAATGATTTGTTCGCGTTTACATTTCCTGGTAATTGCTCTTTACTGCCGATGACGGCCAGCAGCTAAATTGTTGGCTTGAGCTATGTTACCAATCACAAGTTCTCCTTCTACATGGCCAATTACACAAATGGAAGCAAGGTAACTGACACCCCCACGCTTATCTCCCGCAGCCACGTAAGTGCAAGCTGTTATATTAGTTCCCGTTTTTATTTATTTAGATGAAAGGAATTTCACCTCAGGAGGTGGGTCCTCCGACACTTACCACAAGCACCGACGATTCAGGCCGAACGGTGTTGCCACTAATACAAAATAGTTGGCACACTTAGGGTCTGTGGGAGATACCGACCCACAACCAAACGTGCACCACTACCACTTTTGACCACGACAGACGACACATAAATAAATATACCTACTTGTTGAATACCGGAGAAGCATACACAACAGTCAACGTATTAAATGTTGTATGTTTGTAAGGACCGTATATAACTACATAATTAAACTTTATGTTTCATGGTCCCGGTATATCTTTTGGTGTAAGATTTCCTTCTTGACATTATTGGGCTTGCTCCTCATTGAATTGGTTCTTGAGAGCGCAAGAATCGTTGAATGCCGATCATGGTGATGGCCACTTGGTCCAGCAAGCAACAATTCAAATTATATTTTAATCCCTCATCGAATTAGTTGCTGAGAGAGCGCATGAATCGTTGAATGCCGTTCATGGTGTTGGCCAATTGGTCCAGCAAGCCCATATCCTTGGGAGTGACGGGCTTGCCATCAGGGCCAAGAATGGGCTTGCCATCAACACCCACGGCGCCCATCTCCACCTCCCGAATCAGGTAGTCCAGGGCATCACCTGAAACAGACAACGGGTCCATCAGTACACACGAATCCTGGTAAATTATTTTGTACTGCTGCAGAAGGCGAGCAGCCAAATTGCTGGCTGAGGCTATGTAACCAAGTTCAGTATAAGTGTGAATCAGACGTCCTTCAAAAAAGTCAAAATCAACTTGAGAAGAAAGTAGTCAGCACATCTCACCCTCCCGAATCAGGTGACCCAAGGCATCACCTGAAAAAGACAATGAGTCCATCAGTACAAATATTAAGTAAATCCAATGACATATCAGTCCTCTGTCCAATGCTAATCTTGCTACAAGACATTCCCCCCCTTTCACTCTCTCTCTCTCTCTCTCTCTCTCTCTCCTCTCTCCCCCCCCCCCCCCCCCCCCGCCCCCCCTTCAAACACCCACTTGCAGGCCTGGCTGGCCTCTCAGTCACCATCTTGTAGCATCAAGGCATGCTCTCATCCCCAAGGAATGACACCAGACTCCAGCCTGTACCATTACAATTAACTACCCTACCCTACCCCCCACCCCCCCCCCCCCCCCCCCCCCCCCCCTCACAAACACACACCATCCATCTCCTCCCTCTCAAACACCCACGCACCTGCAGGCCTGCCTGGCCTCTCAGCCACCATCTTGTAGCGTCCAGGCATGCTTTCATCCTCAGGAAAACTTGCCAAAGGCTGAACGGGTAGGATGGACGGGTAGAGTGGGGGTTAGGGTTCAGGTTTCCAAGGGAGGGATAAAACGGGTTAAGTGTTTATGTTACTGAGGGAGGGGGGGAGGGAGAGTTGGAGGGAGGGAGGGAGGGAGGGAGGGAGGGAGGGGGGGAGTGAGTGAGGAGGGATTTCTTTCTTTCTTTCTTTCTTTCTTCTTTTCTCCTTTCTTTCTCATTTTCTTTCTTGA
>JACBWV010000610.1:114724243-114903930 GCA_013435795.1 Chlamydomonas sp. ICE-L | reverse complement strand
GGGGGGCGTCAAGGATCAGTTTGATATCAGATTTAGCGAGTCAATAAGGGGTTGGACGGGGGGCAGTACGTGGGGACCCCCCTTTGTTTTCTTTTCCGCAGGTCAACTGAGCTCAACAACTCGCAAAACAAGGACTGAGCAACTCGCAAGTCAGCTTAACTCAACGACTCGCAACTCATCTCATCACAAATCAGTAACTCGCAACACAGCAAATCAATAACCGGGAACTCAACAACTCGCAAATCGCGACACAGAAGCAACTCAACAATTCGCAAGTCAACAACAAGCAACTCAACTCATAACTCGCAACAAGTACCTGCAGCTAGCATGCGCGCAGTCGAAATTCTAGCTGCAGGCGTTAGGATATCGGCAGCTAGGATTTTGACACCTAGGATTCCATACCTTCTGTCATAACCCCAGTCAGTTATCATCTCTGCCCATTATGAAACAATGACGCCGATTAATCAAAAAAACCCAGGAAAAAACAGGAGGAATACTTAAATCTGTGTGCGGGGGGCCTAGACATCATCAGATCGTTGAGCGCAAAGACCGCGCTCAGAGCAGACGCAAGATGAAAGTACCTGCATCTCGCCAGTCGGACAGCTGGGATTTCATACCATTCTCTCCTTCGGTCCACGGGTTTCGGATGTTGCCAATTGTCATTCCTTAAACCCGTAACACTTATCATCGACTGCATTCGGATGTTGCCACGTCATCTCATTAAAACCGTCCACGTATCACTCGACTTGCATTCGGATGTTGCCACTGTCACTCTTAAACCCCGTCAACTTATCACTCGACATGCATCGGTGTTTTGCCACTGTCATTCCTTAAACCCGTCACCACTTACACTCGACTGACATTCGGATGTTGCCACTGTTCTTCCTTAAACCCCGTCCACACTTTCACTCGACTGCATTCGGATGTTGCCACGGTTCATCTCCCTTAAAACAGCCACTGATCACTCGACTTGACATTCGGATGTTTGCACTGTATCCCCCCTTCTTTCCTCTTAAACCAGTCCACACTTATCACTCTTTGACTGATTAGGATGTTGCCACTTGTCATCTCCTTAAACCCCCGTCACACTTATCACTCGACTGCCATTCGGGATGTTGCAACTGTTCATACTCCTTAAAACCCGTCACACTTATCACTCGACTGCATCTGTTGTTTGCCACTGTTCATCTCTTAAAACCCCGTTACACTGATCACTCGACTGCATTCTAATGTTGCCACTGAATCTCCGTAAACCCCGTCCACCTTATCCTCGATTGCATTCGGATGTTTGCCATGTCATCTCATTAAAAACCGTCACACTTATCATCGATTGCATTCGGATGTTGCACACTGTATTCCTTTAAACCCCGTCACACTTATCACTCGACTGCATTCGGATGTTGCCACTGTCATCTCCTTAAACCCCGTCACACTTATCACTCGTCTGCATTCGGATGTTGCCACTGTCATCTCCTTAAACCCCGTCACACTTATCACTCGACTGCATTCGGATGTTGCCACTGTCATCTCCTTAAACCCCGTCACACTTATCACTCGACTGACTTAGGAGTTGCCACTGTCATCTCCATTAAACCCCAGTTCACACTTATCAGCTCGACTGCAGTCGGATGTTGCCAATGTCATCTCCTTTAAAACCCGTCACACTTATCACTCTGTTTGCATTCGGATTGTTGCCACTGTCATCTCCTTAAACCCCGTCACACTTATCACTCGACTGCATTCGGATGTTGCCACTGTCATCTCCTTAAACCCCGTCACACTTATCACTCGACTGCATTCGGATGTTGCCACTGTCATCTCCTTAAACCCCGTCACACTTATCACTCGTCTGCATTCGGATGTTGCCACTGTCATCTCCTTAAACCCCGTCACACACTTATCACTCGACTGCATTCGGATGTTGCCACTGTCCTCTCCTTTAAACCCCCGTTTCACAACTTACACTCGACTGCATTCGGATGTGCACTGTCATCTCCTTAAACCCCGTCACCTTATCACTCGACTCTGCATCTCGGATGTTGGCCACTGTCATCTCCTTTAACCCCGTCCACATTGATCAATCGACTGCCCTTTCGGTATTCGGATGTTGCCACTTGTCATTCTCCTTTTTAAACCCCGTCAACTTATCACTCGACTGCATTAGGGTGTGCCACCTGTCATCTCCTTAAACCCCTGTCACACTTTCACTCGCGCATTCGGACGTTGCCACTGTCATCTCCTTAAAAACCCCGTCACACTACATCGAAGAATCTCGGATGTTGCCACTGT
The DNA here is from genome assembly GCA_013435795.1 of Chlamydomonas sp. ICE-L. Taxonomy (NCBI): domain Eukaryota; kingdom Viridiplantae; phylum Chlorophyta; class Chlorophyceae; order Chlamydomonadales; family Chlamydomonadaceae; genus Chlamydomonas; species Chlamydomonas sp. ICE-L. The sequence goes on along the minus strand of JACBWV010000610.1, from coordinate 114,901,641 downwards.
ACATCTCCGTAAACCCCGTCACACTTATCACTCGGACTGCATTCGGATGTTGCCAACTGTAATATTCCTTTTTTCTTACTTAAACCCCCCGTCACACTTATCACTCTCGGTCTGCATGTCGGAATGTTGCCACGTTCATCTCCTTAAAACCCCGTAAACTTATCACTCGACTGCAGTCGATGTTGCCACTGTCATGCCTTAAAACCCCGTTCACAATTAGCACTCGTTGCATCTCGGACGTTGCACGTGTCATTCTCCTTAAACCCCGTCACACTTATCACCGATGCATTCGGATGCTTGCCACTGTCATCTCCTTAACCCGTTCACACTTATCACTCGTACTTGCATCGGATGTGCCACTGTCATCTCCTTAACCCAGTCACACTTATCACTCGTCTGCATCGGATGGTTGCCACTGTCATCTCCTAAACCCCGATCACACTTATCACTCGCTGCATTCGGCTGTTGCCAATTGTCATCTCATTAAACCCCGTCACACTATCACTCGGACTTGCTTAGGGGATGTTGCCACTGTCATCTCCGTAAACCCCGTCACACTTATCACTACGACTGACATTCGGAGATGTTGCGACAATGTCATCGCCTTAAACCCCGTCACACTTATTCACTCGACTGCTCGGATGTTGCCACTGTTAATCTCCTTAAACCCCGTCACACTTATCACTCGACTGCATCGGTGTTGCACTGTGCAACTCTCCTTAAAACCCCGTACACTATCACTCGAATTGCATTCGGATGTTGCCACTGTCATCTCCTTAAACCCCGTCACACTTATCACTCGACTGCATTCGGATGTTGCCACTGTCATCTCCTTAAACCCCGTCACACTTATCACTCGACTGCATTCGGATGTTGCCACTGTCATCTCCTTAAACCCCGTCACACTTACCACTGTCTGCATTTCTTGGATGTTGCCCACTGTCATCTCCTTCAACCCCCGTAACACTTATCACTAGACTGCATTGCGATGTTGCCACTTGTCATCTCCTGTAACCCGTACAATATCACGCGAATGCATTCGGATGGTGCACTGCATATCCTTAACCCCGTCACACTTATCACTCGACATGGCATTCGGATGTTGCCCAATGTCATCTCCTCAATAAAACACGTCAACTGATCACTCACTGTGATTCGGATTGTGCCACTGTCATCCCTTAACTTTAAACCCCCGTCACACTTATCACTCGACTGCATTCGGATGTTGCCACTGTCATCTCCTTAAACCCCCGCTCATCACTTAAAAAATATTCACTCGACTGCATTCGATGTTGCCACTGTCATCTCCTTAAAACCCGTCACACTTATCACTCGACTGCATTCTGATGTTGCCACTGTAAGCTCCTTAAACCCCGTCACACTTATCACTCGACTGCATTCGGATGTTGCCACTGTCATCTCCTTAAACCCCGTCACACTTATCACTCGACTGCATTCGGATGTTGCCACTGTCATCTCCTTTAAACCCCCGTCACACTTATCACTCGACTGCATTCGGATGTTGCCACTGTCATCTCCTTAAACCCCGTCACACTTATCACTCGACTGCATTCGGATGTTGCCACTGTCCTCTCCTTAAACCCCGTCACACTTATCACTCGACTGCATTCGGATGTTGCCACTGTCATCTCCTTAAACCCCGTCACACTTATCACTCGACTGCATTCGGATGTTGCCACTGTCATCTCTTAAACCCCGTCACACTTATCACTCGACTGCATTCGGATGGTTGCCACTGTCATCTCCTTAAAACCCCGTCACACTTATCACTCGACTGCATTCGGATGGTTGCCACTGTCATCTCCTTAAACCCCGTCACACTTATCACTCGACTGCATTCGGATGTTGCCCACTGTCATCTCCTTAAACCCCCGTCACACTTATCACTCGCCTGCATTCGGATGTTGCCACTGTCATCTCCTTAAACCCCGTCCAACTTATCACTCGACTGCATTCGGATGTTGCCACTTTCATCTCCTTAAAACCCGTCACACTTATCACTCGACTGCATTCGGATGTTGCCACTGTCATCTCCTTAAACCCCGTCACACTTATCACTCGACTGCATTCGGATGTTGCCACTGTCATCTCCTTAAACCCCGTCACACTTATCACTCGTCCGCATTCTGTACAATGAGCTATTAAAAAAAACCCAGACAAAACATGATGATTCACTTTCATTCATTTGCGAGCCAAGGCAAAATCAAATCGCAGGACGCAAAGACCGCGCTCAGCGCAGAGGCAAGTTGGAAGTACCTAGCATGCGCCATTCGGCTCCCCCCGTCCCTCGACCCCCCCACCCCCCCACCCCCCCACCCCCTCAAGCAGATGCTAATCTCCTCGGCACTACGTGCCGGCTTTCTTTTCCGCCATAAGCAACAGCTTCTAAGCAGATCCCTGAGCCAGCCACTGTGTTACACCTAAATATTTCAGCAGTTCAAGACAGCTGATTGTGACAGCTTCAAGGCGCGCTAGCTTGCTCTAGGTTTGACCAGGTAGCAAGCCAGGGGAGCTGCCTAGAAGTTGCTGCTCGTAGCCGAAAAGAAAAGCACTGACAGCAGCATACATTCATGTAACCTCTGTTTCAGAGTTTTTTCCCGTTTCAGAAAGGGGGTCTTCTGGTAGCGATCGGGGTGTCTATTAAGGTTGGGCTCCTGGTAGCGAGTTGGGCAGGCGGCCAAAAGGGCCGCCCCAGGGGGGGAGGGGGGCGGGGCCGAGATTCGGTAGCGGAATATTTTACCAAAACAGGGTCCAAGTTAGTGATCTCTACTGGTGGCGGTAAAAAAGGTATGCACTGCTTCTGCTGGGGGCTACGCGTAGCAGCTTCCATGCAGCTCCCTTTCCTGATCCTCGGTTCAAACATAAAGCTACCTTGCAGCTGGAAGTTTTAGGATTGACCCAGTGGCTGGGTAATGGAGCTGTATGGAAGCTGCTATGCGTAGCCTCAAAAAGAAACAGCGCAAGGGATTAGGGATTTTCCCCCGCTATATATAGCGATCGCTACTTTTGACCCTGTTTTGGCCCCAATTGCCACAATACAATTTATATATACAAAATGTTTTTGCCCTAAAAGCTATAAAAGCTATTAAATCGCTGTCCCTGGAGGAGGCCTAAACGATAAAATTTAAAAAACCACTTCCAGATTTGAAAAGAATCCCGGCACGGGATCTCACCTGCGGTAGTATCGGAACACGTTGCCTAAGTCACCAAAGTCACCGAACACCACCAAACACACACATACTCCACCCTCCACCACCAAACACACACACCACACCCCAACACACACGCACACACCAATACACACCCCAACACACACACACACACATTGCCAAAGTCACCGAACATCGAGCCGCGCTTTGTGCTAAATAACCCTACCAGGACCAGGGTACTTTCAAGCGCGCTTTTGCGCGCTGCCGCGCTGCCTTTTTGAGCCCCTCTGCGCGTTACACACAGTTTTTTGCAACCCCCTGTGGGCGCAGCAAGCAATTTTTGCACTAAAAGCGCAGTTTTATTTTTTCAAGTGCGCTAAAGCGCTGGCCAATTTGGTAAATGGAAGTACCCTGACCAGGACGCTGTTCCTGGAGGAGGCCTGTAACCAAAAGATATCAGGTAACCGTTTTTCTGAACTGAACAAAATAATCTGTCACCAATAGGTACAAGAGAGTACGCAACCGGTCAACCGGCTGATCGGTAAAAGTCAAACAAGTCAACATTACAGAAAAATGCCCCCCCCCCCCCCCCCCCCCCCCACCACCACCACCACCACTACCACTCTCACCAGTGAGCCCAACCACCCACAAACCCACCCAAAAAACTTGAATTCACCAAAAATAAAAGCACTGGAACATGCATAGGATCTCACCTAGGGTATCATTGGGACACACTGCCAAAGCCACCAATAGGCATAAGCAGGGATATTTGTTTCAAATAAAAAAGAGGAAATCTTATTCCTTATTATTTTATTCCTCCCTATTTTCCTCCTAAAACAGGATCCTTATTCCGATTTTTGTCGATTTGGGTCATTTTTAGTCAATTTCAGGTTAGAAAAAAAAATTGTAGGATTTTTATTCCGGCAATTTTGGCCAAAACGGGGTCTCGTATTCCGATCGGAATGTATTCCAGGAAAAAAATCCCTGGGCACCAGAGAGTATGCAACCGGTGAACCCTAAACCGGCTGACCGGCAAAAGTCAAACAAGTCAACATTACAAAAAACAGGGAGCTCACCCACCCACAAACCCACCCAAATAACTTGAATTAACCAAAAATAAAGGCACTTCATATACAATCCTCCCTTTAAAATCGATTTGGAAATTCTACTCCATTTCACTAATATTTTCGGGGCTGATTACCAAAAATATTTGGCATAGCTAGTGCATAGCTAGTTTTTTCTTTCAATTCAATTCAATTCAATTAAATTCAACCAATTAAATTCAAGACAAGTTCTATGCAGCGTCGCCTGCGACGCTACAAATTGGCGGAGAGTGATCGCTAGGGAGCGACAGGTGGCAACAGAAGCGAGTTAGTTACGAGACTGTTGGCTGACGTGTCTGGCTTCATCACGGCCAAAAGGTCGAACGGACACATGGGTAACACTGGGGGCTCCCGCCCCCCAGAAGGGGGGGCTCCGCCAAAAAATAATACATGTATTTTCTTGAAATAAATAACATTCATGCGATCTCACCTAGGGTAGCATCGGAACACACTTCCATAATCACCGATGGGTCGAAGTGAGTAGGTGACGACAAACTTGTCGGTGAATTTGGAGCGCATGCGACGAGCGTTCAGGCCCAAGCCAACATCGCCACTGTGTTCGGCAGTAGGGAGGAAGGGGGGAAGGGGGGTCAGTGACGGGTCTGCTCGGGTGTGGTGGGTGGGTGTGGGTGGGTGGGTCAGAGGGGTTAAGGTTGTGGGTGGGTGGGTCAGAGGGGTTAAGGTTGTGGGTGGGTGGGTGGGTGAGTGGTGGTGGTGGTGGTGGTGGTGGTGGTGGTGGTGGTGGTGGTGGTGGGGGGGGGGGGCTACGAATAAATAGCAGCGCAATAATGGTGAACACAGTCCTTTTTTATTTGAAGGGAAGGGGAAGGGGGGCCTAAACCCTCTTACCTTGACAGTCGAGGGTTGAACAGAATGACAGGCCGGCCCTCAGGGTTCAGTGCCTTCTCATCCTGGTCCATGATCGTAGCAACCATTGCCATGCACTCGGATGCACCCTACAAGCAGGGGGGTTGTGGTTGGGGTGGCTAGGTTTGGGGTTGGGGTTGGGTTGGGTTGGGGTGGGGATGAACATACTTGTACTTGGCCACCATTGCCATGCAATCGGATGACCCTACAAGCAGGGGGTGTGTGGTTGGGGTGGCTGGGTTTGGGACGGTTGGGGTTGGGGTTCGGGTGGGGATAAACATCTTCGTACTTGGCCACCATTGCCATGCACTCAGACACACCGTACAAGCAGGGGGTGTGTGGTTGGGGTGGCTGGGTTTGGGATGGCTGGGTTTGGGTTTGGGTTTGGGTTTGGGTTTGGGTTTGGGTTTGGGTTTGGGGTGGGGATGTTCATCTTTGTACTTGGCCACCATGGCCATGCACTTGGACGCACATCCAGTTCATCCAGTTTATGCTTTATGGCTTAGGATAATACAGGTGCACCCAGTGTAGGGTTTATGGCTTATGGTTTGTGGTTTAGGATAATACAGGTGCACCCAGTTTATGGTCTATGGTTTATGGTTTAAGATAATACAGGTGCACCCAGTGTAGGGTTTATGGTTTATGGTTAATGGTTGAGGATAATACAGGTGCATCCAGTGTAGGGTTTATGGTTCATGGTTTATGGTTTAGGATAATACAGTTGCATCCAGTGTAGGGTTTATGGTTTATGGTTTAGGATAATACAGGTGCATCCAGTGTAGGGTTTAGGGTTTAGGATAGTACAGGTTCATCCAGTGTAGGGTTTAGGGTTTAGGGTTCATGGCTTAAGATAATACAGGTTCAGCCAGTTAGATAGTAGCGTGACTATGGCTGCATTGTATTGTGGGATCAGATTTATGTGGTGGAAAACTTGGTATCAGATTGATGTGGTGGAAAACTTGGTATTATACTGGGAGAACTACCACTTTAGTAGTAAAGTAGCATTCCAGGAGTGGACTCAGTGAATTTGAATTTGAATTTGAATTTTCTGTGACTCTGTCCTGTCCCAGAAGTGGACTCAGTGGATTTGGATTTTAATTCGAAATTGAATATTCTATGACACTGTGAATTTGAATTTGGATTTGGATTTGAATTCAAATTTGATTTTTCTGTGACTGTGTCCTGTCCCAGGAGTGGTCTCAGTGAATTTTGATTGTTGTGGTAGGTCGAGAGATTTCCTCCATAGCCGCAGCGCGGGAGCCCGAGCTCAGGTGCAGTAGCGGTCTGCAAAAACAGACCCTAGATAACCTTACCCAGCACAAGCAAACCGGAAAAAAAAAACTTACCCAGCACAAGCAAACCGGTAAAAAAAAAAACTAGGTAACCTTACCCAGCACAAGCAAACCGGTATGTTCCCTTATAGCAATTCAGGGGATGAACTGGACAAACCGTTTCCCCGAAAACTCGTACTTCGAACTTCGTCGAGAATTTTGGCCTGGAAATCCGAGAATTCTCGAGAATTTGGCCTGGAATTCTCGACAATTCTCGACAAAGTACGAAACGTTTGTCCAGTTCATCCCCTGAATTGCTATAAATCCAAGACCCTGGCCAGAAGCTCCTGTTCATCGCCAGTGTTTTATATTTCATATTTCTGTTGTCCAGGCTGAGTAGCTACTCAACCCTGATTTCAGGATAGTTGCGTAGCCAACGCGAGGCGGAGCGCTAAGAGCGGAGCCTGGGGGGGTCGGGGGGCAGCGCGTCTGAACATTGGGGGGTCCGGGGGGTGTAGCATTCAATGGACGTCGTCGAAAACAAGAAACACTGTTCATCTCCGAAATCATAATCCATCAAAGACAAAAGCATGTGACAGGTTGTCCATACTATTTTACCCTTATACTATAATGCCAATGCACCTATCACTTTCCTGTTACAGATAGGTAGGGGTCGGCTATGTTATATAATATTAGTGAATAAATAATATTATATCATATTAGTCAGACGAGCCGTCTCACCAAAATTTCGAATTTATTTGAAAAACTAATATTATTGTGACACCTCGTGTGACACTATAATCATATTAGTTCATATTAGTTTTTCAAACACTTACATTAGTTGCCGTTCCCTTCAGATAGGTGCACTGGTAGAGTAGCATGGCTTATCCTGTCAGCATGTATGACAGTACGAGGGTAGCAAGAAAGGTACGAGGGACTTGGCAGTACGATGGATTCACACACACAAACACACACATGTGAGTGGTGGTGCGTGTGTGTGGACTTGACCAACTCAAAAATACAAATAAAGATGGGCCTGAGGATCTGTGCACCCCTGAGGGCAACAAAAATGAATTATAATAATAATAATAATCAACAAAATAGTAATATTTATAAAAACAATAATATTAGTAAAAATACAAAAGGGACTTGACGACCTGTACATAACTGAGGGTCTGGGCATGCCACAGCGATGACCTCATCCTCCGGTTGCACAGGTCGTCAATCAGTCAGACTTGACAAGGCAAAAAACAAAATGACTAATAATCATCAAAATAGTAATATGTATAAAAACAATCATATTAATAAAAATAAAAACAAAGGGAATTGAAGACCTGTGCATACCTGACGATCTGGGTATGCTACTACAACCTCCACCTATGGGTGCACACAGGGATTCCTTTTTCCACTATATATAGCCATCGCTAGTTTCCACCCCGTTATAGCGAAATTATCGCTATAATAAGTAAAATAAAAAATGGCAGTAGGGAATGGGCTGCTACTTTACCTTGACAAAGCTACCGTGGCCATTGACAGCGGCAACACACATAATAATCTATTATATAAAGTAGCATGGCCGTGATATGGTTTAGCCCTTTTGGCCCAGGCAGTTGGGCTTTTGGTTTCAGTGGTTTCGGATCTCGATTTTCCGGAGCCACAGGAACGATTGCCTCCTGCCGTCCACCCATCCGCACCTGTTCGAGGTTAGCCGGCTTGGTGCCCGAATTTTCCTGCGACCTGTTCACCCCCTGCGCTGCTTTGCGCTGCTCTATCTTGAAGCCGGTGTCGTTTTCAACTCCTTCTCGCCGCTCTTCTGTGAAATTCTCTTGCACTTCCTGGGCCAAGCCGTTATGAAACCTGAATTTTCCTTCGCACTTCTGCTATTTTCGGTGCTCGCTGCCTGAATCGCCCGATATTCAACGGTGTAGCATCCCTTTGTCCATCTGCCCAAACTCTTTCCCACAAATTTTGCTGCCACTGTCAATAACTTCGCAGCTCCCCCCGTCGCAGCATTCCCTTCTCCTTCTCCTGCGCTCGGACTCCTGCCAGCTCGCTGGCTGCCTTTCGCTGACGTGGCCAGGGGAGTCGTTTCGGAGTTACCCAGGTAGCAGCGAGTCTTGGATCTCGATTTTCTGAGACCTGTCGCTGACGTGGCCACGGGGGTTTTCCCGTCGGTACGACGGGCTCAGATGCTAGTAATCATCAGTATATATAAAGTTGGGCGTCGAGGGTATAGCGCGTGCCCGGCGCGTGGTCGGCGCCTTTTGGCCCAGCCACTTGGGGTTTTGGTTCCATATCTTGCCGACCTGTCGCCCAGGTGGCAGCCAGTCTGGGATCTCGATTTTTCGGCGCAGCCACAGGAACGATTGCCTCTCTGCCGTCCACCCACCTGCACCCGCACCCGTCCAAGGTTACCCGGCTTGGTGCGCTGCTTTGCACTGCTCTTCCTGAGCCTAGCCGTTATGATACGCGAATTTTCCTTCGCACTTCAGCTATTTTCGGTGCTCGCTGCCTGAGTCCCGCTATATTCAACGGTGTAGCCTCTCTTTGTCTGCCCAAACTCTTTCCCACAATTTTCGCTGCCCCTGTCAATAACTTCGCATGCAACTCCCCCCGTCGCAGCATTCCCTTCTCCTTCTCCTGCGCTCTCACTCCTGCCCGCTCGCTGGCTGCCTTTCGCTGACGTGGCCAGGGCAGTCGTTTCGGAGTTACCCGTTTTCGGATCTCGGTTTTCCGACACCTGTCGCTGACGTGGCCACGGGGGTGGTCCTCCCGTCGGAACGACGGGCTCAGATGCTAGTCTTATTATAGAAAGTAGCATGATAGTAGGTTGTCAGGGGTTTAGCCGCTTTTGGCCCAGGCAATTGGGCTTTTGGCTTCTTGGTTTCGGATCTCGATATCTTGCTGACCTGTCGCTGACGTGGCCACGGGGGTCCTCCCGTCGGAACGACGGGCTCAGATGCTAGATGCTCTTATTATATAAAGTAGCATGGCCGTGATATGGTTTTAGCCCTTTTGGCCCAGGCAGTTGGGCTTTTGGTTTCTTGGTTTCGGATCTCGATTTCCCGAGACCTGTCGCTGACGTGGCCACGGGGGTGGTCCTCCCGTCGGTACGACGGTCTCAGATGCTAGTCTTATCTTATTATTTAAAGTAGCATGTCAGCGGTTTAGCGCGTGCTCGGCGCATGTTCGGCGCCTTTTGGCCTAGACACTAGGGGTTTTGGTTCCATATCTTGCCGACCTGTCGCCCAGGTGGCAGCGAGTCTGGGATCTCGATTTTTCGGCGCAGCCACAGGAACGATTGCCTTTCTGCCGTCCACCCATCCACCCACCCGCCCAAGGTTACTTGGCTTGGTGCCCGACTTTTCCTGCGACCTGTTCACCCCGTGTCGTTTTCAACTCCTTCTCGCAGCTCTTCTGTGAAATTCTCTTGCATTTCCTAAGCCAAGCCGTTCTGATACCCGAATTTTCCTTCGCACTTCTGCTATTTTCGGTGCTCGCTGCCTGAGTCCCGCGATATTCAACGGTGAAGCCTCCCTTTGTCCATCTACCCAAACTCTTTCCCACAAATTTCGCTGCCACTGTCAATAACTTCGCATGCAGCTCCCCCCGTCGCAGCATTCCGTTGGCCTTCTCCTGCGCTCTCACTCCTGCCAGCTCGCTGGCTGCCTTTCGCTGACGTGGCCAGGGGAGCTGTTTCGAAGTTACACGTCTCGGATCTCGATTTACCGAGACCTGTCGCTGACGAGGCCACGGGGGTGGTCCTCCCGTCGGTACGACGAGCTCAGATGCTAGTCCGTGCTAGTCATCATCATCATCATCAGTATATATAAAGTAGGGCGATAGTAGGTTGTCAGGGGTTTAGCGCGTGCCCGGCGCGTGTTAAGCCCCCTTTGGCCCAGGCAGTTGGGTTGTTGGTTTCATATCTTGCTGACCTGTCGCCCAGGTGGCAGCGAGTCTGGGATCTCGATTTTTCGGCGCCACAGGAACGATTGCCTCCTGCCGACCACCCACCCGCACCCGTCCAAGGCTCGCTGGCTTGGTGCCCGAATTTTCCTGCGACCTGTTCACCCCCTTCGCTGCTTTGCGCTGCTCTATCTTGAAGCCGGTGTCGTTTTCAACTGCTCTTCTGTGAAATTCTCTTGCACGTTCCTGGGCCAAGCCATTCTGATACCCGAATTTTCCTGCGCACTTCTGCTATTTTCGGTGCTCTGAATCGCCCTATATACAACATAGCACCCTCCCATTGTCTGCCCAAACTCTTTCCCACAAATTTCGCTGCCACTGTCAATAACTTCGCAGCTCCCCCCGTCGCAGCATTTCCTTCTCCTTCTCTTGCGCTCTCACTCTTGCCCACTCCCTGGCTGCCTTTTGCTGACGTGGCCAGGGGAGTCGTTTCTGAATAACCCGTTTCAGAGTCACCCGTTTCGGATTTCGATTTTCCGAGACCTGTCGCTGACGTGGCCAGGGGAGTCGTTTCTGAATAACCCGTTTCGGAGTCACCCGTTTCGGATCTCGATTTTCCGAGAACTGTCGCTGACGTGGCCGGGGGAGTCGTTTCTGAATAACCCGTTTCGGAGTCACCCGTTTCGGATCCCGATTTTCCGAGACCTGTTGCTGACGTGGCCACGGGGGTCCTCCCGTCGGTACGACGAGCTCAAATGCTAGCCTTATCATGTAAAGTAGCATGGCCGTGATATGGTTTAGCCCTTTGGTCCCAGGCAGTTAGGCTTTTGGTTTCGGTGGTTTCGGATCTCGTTTTTCCGAGACCTGTTGCTGACGTGGCCACGGGGGTCTTCCCGTCGGTACAACGGACTCAGATGCTAGTAATAATAAAAGGACTTGACGACCTGTACATACCTGAGGATCTGGGCATGCCACTACGATGACCTCATCATCCGGTTGCACAGGTCGCCTATCAGTCAGACTTGACAAGGCAAAGTCTACTTCGCCTGCAGAAAAGAGAGAGAGAGAGAGTGAGAGAGAGAGTGAGAGAGAGAGAGAGACTGAGAGAGAGGAGAGAGAGAGAGAGAGAGAGAGAGAGAGAGAGGAGAGAGAGAGAGAGATGTGTAATGTGGGTTTCGAGCAAGTAGGGGCTGTGCTGACCAGCTCTTCACCATGAGGCGCATCTGTGAACTATCCAAGTCAGGGCGGGCCCCGCTCTTCGCAGCTTTTGTGGAGTACTGCAAGGCTTTTGACGGCGTCAACAGGGAGGCACTGTGGACCCTGATGGCTGCCAGAGGGGTAGATCCCAACCTAGTTAGCTTAGTTAAAGAGATGTACAATGGATGCTCAGGAGAGGTCCTTGTCCAGAGTTACAGATCCAGAAAGTTTGAGATGAAAACAGGAGTGAGGCAAGGATGCACCCTCTCCCCCCTCCTCTTCAACATGTTCATGGATCACCTAGTTAGAAGTAGTTTCTCACTAGAGGATGTCCAGCTTGGATTCCCAAAAGCCTCAGACATGAATGGACTGCTCAACACTCCATCCAACCCTAGATCCCACACCCAAGCTACGACTCACTGCATCACCTTCCTCCTGTATGCTGATTACCTAATCCTCTTGTTCTACTCCAAAGATGGCCTCATCTCCCTCTTAAAGAGTCTTGAGACTACCTCAGGAACTTGGGTCATGTCCATCAGCTACAAGAAGACAAAGGTTATGCACTTCCACCTTCTGTCTAGATCCCCCTCTCACCCCACTCCCACTCCCATAGCACTGAATGGGGGCAACATTGATTTTGTTGCCTCATTCATGTACCTAGGTAACCTGTTCACACCAGACGAGGACATACAAGAGGAGGTCAAACGCAGGATTGCTAGAACAAGGGAGGCTTGCGCTTCTTTGGTTGGGCTATGGAAAAACCACAGCATAACCAGGAAAATCATGAATCTGGTGTTCAAAGCTATCATACCATCCACCCTCCTGTACGAAAGCAAGAGCAAGACATGCCCGAGGGTCCCCCCCATCCCCACCCACCCACCCACCCACCCACCCACCCACACAAATATGGTGCTCAGAATGGCCTGCAAAAAGGCTCATAACATCACCATGAATCATGCCATTATAGCCACATTCTCAGAATAAATCGATCGGGAGAAGCAAAAAATTGGAGGCCTGGGCATCTGCTGCGATACAATGTAATATAATATAAATATGTACACGGATGTACATATACATTTAAGGACAAAATTAGTATATCGATTATTACTAGGCGTACTGCTGGCGGCGGGGGGCGGCGGCGGGTGAGCAGTCAACCTTGAGGGTTCACCGACGACCGAGTCCACGAGCCCACACCGCCTGCTGTTCGAGGGGACCTTGCCCTGATAGCACAAGTCTCATCACACACCCTAATCAGAGGACGAAGTAATGAGAACGCCTGGAGGGGCGTGGTATTAAGGGAGCCCCGTCTTACGGTGTTGGGGAATGGGCTGCAAATTTACCTGGACAAAGCTACCATGGTGGTTGACAGCGACAGCGAACACTGAAGCGCACCCGTGGGGATTCGAACCCAGCACCTTCTTCGCTCAAGGAGTTCTGCCATTGAGCCATTCGTTGAAACGGGGATTGCCACCTCTGTAAAGATCACATAATTGAATATGGCTGTCATGGCCATGACTCATCCTTCCAACGGTATGACCACTTAGCAGCCACACCAACTCTGTAAGGATCACACGATCCAATGTCTTTTATACGCTTGACTCTATCGTTCCTCCTTTTGAGGTCGGACCTCACCCTTCCATTCCCAAGAGAGCTGCTCATGGAATCATCAGCATTCTCGCCTAAACTAGGCTTTGATGGAATCATATCAGCATTCTTGCCTTAACTTGGCTTTCATAAAATTATCAGCATTCTCGCCTGTACTTGGCTTTCATGAAATCATCAGCATCGTTGCCTATACTTGGCTCTTATGGAGTCATCAGCATTCTTGTCAACTCTGTAGGGATCATATGATTCAATGTCTGTTATACGCTTGATTTTATCGTTCCTCCTTTCGAGGTTGGACCTCCCCCTTCCTTTCCCAAGAGAGCTGATTGTGGAATCATCAGCATTCTTGCCTATACCTGGCTTTCATGGAATCATCAGCATTCTTGCCTATACTAGGCTTTGATGGAATCATGAACATTCTCACCTATACCTGGCTCTGATGGAATCATCAGCATTCTCGCCAACTCTGTAGGGATCACATGATTCAATGTCTTTTTTACACCTGATTCTATCGTTCCTTCTTTTGAGATCGACCTCCCCCTTCCTTTCCCAAGAGAGCTGCTCATGGAATCATCAGCATTCTCACCTAAGCTAGGCTTTGATGGAATCATCAGCATTCTCGCCTATACTTGGCTTTCATGGAATCATCAGCATTCTCACCTAAGCTAGGCTTTGATGGAATCATCAGCATTCTCACCTAAGCTAGGCTTTGATGGAATCATCAGCATTCTCGCCTATACTTGGCTTTCATGGAATCATCAGCATTCTCACCTAAGCTAGGCTTTGATGGAATCATCAGCATTCTCGCCTATACTTGGCTTTCATGGAATCATCAGCATTCTCACCTAAGCTAGGCTTTGATAGAATCATCAGCATTCTCGCCTATACTTGGCTCTAATGGAATCATCAGCATTCTCGCCAACTCTGTAGGGATCACATGATTCAATGTGGCTCTTGCAGCTAATGGATGAGGCCTGAGAGCCTTACATGTGAAAATACAAATAAAATGAATGGGAAACGGCATATCATATGATGTTGATCAAAGGCAAGTATAATTTCATATGATATCATACAAACTGCATCATGTGATGTTGTATATAAATGGAAACTGCAGCCTAGGTAGACGCAGGTGGGTGGGTGGGTGGGTAGGTGGAGAGGAATTTGATCACATTGGCCGATGCACTGGATGGCCTGTGGGGGTGGGGAGGGGGGTGGGTAGGAGGATGGGTGTGAGTGTGTGTGTGGGTGGGTTTCTGGGTGGGTGGGTGGGTGGGTATGACTCGACTAAATGACTCAACGCCATGTTTGACTAGGTAGACTGCCAGCATCATAGGATATCATTTGATGACATGAAATCATATGATATCATATTGCCGTTCCCTACCCATGACTCACCCTTCCACTGGTACGCCAACATAGCAGCCACGCCAGCATCGGGGTAAACCTGCAGCATCCACAGGTGTAATGGTCAGGGATTGACATAAACATGTGCACATGCAGGGGGTAGCCACATGTTCATAGGGGTCGGCTAAGTTATTAATTATTAGTAAATAAATCGAATTAGATCATATGATATAATATTAGTCGGACGAGCTGTCTCGCCAGAATTTCGAATTTATTTGAAAAACTAATATTATTGTGACACTGTAATAATATTAGTTAATATTAGTTTTACAAACACTAATATTAGTTGCCGTTCCCTACATATTCATAACCTATGTTTCATGAGCCACAATGTACGCTTCGTAAGCCTAAGTTATTCACGGGCCATGAGTCAGGAATGTTTGAACGATGACGAGTGTTCCAGTCATTCAGCGGTCAACTTTTTTTTCATTTTTTTTGAACAGGTCACAGGTTTTACTTCGTCTCTCAAATTTGAGGGGACCGGCACATCATATGAAGTTGACCGAAGGCGAGTATGATATCATATGATATTGTATATAAATGGTAACTTTACCCTAGTCAGACTGCCGGCATCATATGATATCATATGATGACATTAGAACACATGACATCATATTGCCGTTCCCTACAAATTTGGCTTGAAATTCTGTAAATTCTGTCAATTCTGCGAATTTGGCTTGCCATTCCCTACAAATGTAAATTCTGCGAATTTGGCTTGGCGTTCCCTACAAATGTAAATTCTGCGAATTTGGCTTGGCATTCCCTACAAATGTAAATTCTGCGAATTTGGCTTGCCATTCCCTACAAATGTAAATTCTGCGAATTTGGCTTGCCATTCCCTACAAATTTGGCTTGAAATTCTGCCAATTCTTGGAGAATTGTTGTGAAGGTGGCCAGAAAAAGTCGAGCAACATTACCGCCTTGACTGTAGTAGATCTTAAACCCTGCACTTTAAACCACAAGCATGCCACTCCCCGCCTGGACTTAAGTGCATGTCCAACCCCAAACCCTAAACCCTTAACCACACACATGCCACTCACCGCCTTGACTTCAGTGCATCCCTAACCCTAAACCCTAAGCTCTAAACCCTAAACCACAGACATGCCACTCACCGCCTTGACTCTAATACAGGTCCAACCCTAAACCCTTAAACCCTAAACCAAAGATATGCCACTCACCGCCTTGACTTCAGTACATCCCCAACCCTAAACCTTTAACCCTGAACCACAGACATGCCACTCATCGCCTTGACTTCAGTACATCCCTAACCCCAAACCACAGACATGCCACTCACAGCCTTGACTCCAGTACATCCCCAACCCTAACCCTTAACCCTAAACCACAGACATGCCACTCACCGCCTTGACCTTCTTAGTTCCCAAAGCAATAGACAGCTCTTCAGTGAAGCGTCGGGTCATCTTCCAAAACTTCTCCTGATCTCCCCTGTTGGGGAACTGGGGGCCTGAGATGGGATCCCAGAACTCTGGCAAGTGAATCTCAACCTGTGTGTGTGTGATGGGTGTGTGTGAGATTGGTGGGTGGAGATGTGTGTGGTGGGTGTGAGGTGTGTGTGTGTGTGTGTGTGTGTGTGTGTGTGTGTGTGTGTTTGTGTGTGTGTGTGGTGTGTGTGTGGTGTGTGTGTGTGATGGGAGGGCGGGTGGGTAGGCGGGGGGCTGAGATGGGGTCACAGAACTCTGGCAAGTGAATCTTGACCTGTGTGCGTGTACGTGATGGGTGTGTGGTGGTGTGTGTGTGTGTGTGTGCGGTGGCGTGTGGTGTGTGTGTGTGTGTGTGTGTGTGTGTGTGTGTGTGTGTGTGATGGGTGGGTGGGTGGAGGGCTGAGATGGGGTCCCAGAATTCTGGCAAGAGAATTTTGCCCCGGACATATAATTATATCCGGTATAGTGTGATGATGGATGGTGCTGTGGTTCGGTGGTGTGGTGTGTGTGTGGAGTTTGTGTGTGGAGTATTGTGCTTCTGTGTTGGATGTGTGTTTTGGTGTGTGTGGTGTGTGTTAGTTGGGGTGGGGGCTTAGATGGTGACCCAGAACTCTGGCAAGAGAATATCGCCATCCGCCCGTACAAGAGGGTGTAAAGTTCGTAATTTTTGAGCGTATTATTGTAAGGCATCCATGGGTCCATGCGCATATCTGTTTCTATGGGGGGTTCTATGTCTTGCGTCTGGTGTCTGCCTCAGTCATTCTGAGATATTTGTGTATCGCGATATGTGCATCTGCTTGCTGATCTGTGTCTTGTATGCGTCTGTGTCTGTGACGCTACGCTAGCTGCTGGCTGGCAAGTCTGCCCAGCATCTGCATTGTGTAACTGTGCATCTGCTTTCTTGGCTCTGTGTCTTTGTATGCGTCTGTGTCTGGATGTGTCTGCTTCTTTTCTGAACCTTTATTATCTGCTTCTGGTGGTCTTGGCCGTATCATCATATCCATCTGTGGTACGCGATGTGCACTGCGTCTGTGTCTTTGTATGGCGTTCTGTGTCTGGATTGTCTGCTTGCTGCTTCTGATTTCTGACACTATATCTGCTGTCTTGTGTCTGCCGTCAGCATATCCATCCTGTCGCCTTGTATTCACTTTTGCAATTCTGCCTTCTTTGTCTTTGTAACCCCGTCTGGGTCTGGGATTTGTTGCTTCTGTGTCTGCCATCAGCGATCTAACATCTGTGGTAATGCATGGTGCATCTCGCTAGCTGTTCCTGTTGTTGCAGCTCTGTGGCTGGACGTATCTGGCTTTTCTAGGCTATCTCCTCATTTTCTCTTACATTTGTGTTGTGCATGAATTAGAATGCCCAGTCTGCCTAGAGGGACTTCATATAGACTTGACACCTAGACATGGGATAGGTTGACCATCTGAGAAGTAATCGGCAGCACTCACACACACACAGCCCCCCACCCCCCACCCCCCACCCCCACCCCCACCCCCCCACACACACACAAATACATACACCACCCACCCTCACCCCAAACAATGCGACTCTTCGAAAGCACCTCGTGGAACGGACAAACACCTAAGACCGACGGGGTTATCAAGTACGTAATAATACGGCGGTGACAAGTTGTGGGGGTAAAAATACGTTTAGGATATTAAATCAAGTACGTAATAATACGTTTAGGATATTGTATCAAGTACGTAATAATACGTTTAGGATAATATATCAAGTAAGTAATAATACGTTTAGGATATTACATCAAGTACGTAATAATGCGTTTAGGATATTATATCAAGTATGTAATAATGCGTTTAGGATAATATATCAAGTACGTAATAATACTTTTAGGATATTACATCAAGTACGTAATAATGCGTTTAGGATATTATATCAAGTACGTAATAATGCGTTTAGGATATTATATCAAGTACGTAATAATACGTTTAGGATATTATATCGAGTACGTAATAATGCGTTTAGGATATTATATCAAGTACGTAATAATACGTTTAGGATATTATATCAAGTACGTAATAATGTGTTTAGGATATTATATCAAGTACGTAATAATACGTTTAGGATATTAAATCAAGTACGTAATAATACGTGTAGGATATTATTATCACCCTCTCGGACGCTGTCTTCCAGCAGACTTAGGTCTCGGCTGCCTAAGAGGGAACTTCTTTAGACTACAATTCTTCATGGGAAGATTTTCTAGTTGGGATATTCCAGTTTCACTCGCCGTTACTAGCGGAATCCTGATTAGTTTATTTTCCTCCGCTTATTGATATGCTTAAGTTCAGCGGGTGTTGTTGCCTGGGCTCATGTGCACCTGCTTCTGTGTCTGCGTCTGTGTCTGGGCGTGTATGCATGTGCATCTACCCCAGCATCTACATCTGTGTATGCATGTGCATCTGCTTCTGTGTCTGCGTCTGTGTCTGGGCGTGTATGCATGTGCATCTACCCCAGCATCTACATCTGTGTATGCATGCGCATCTGCTTCTGTGCATGCGTCTGATCAGATGTCCAATCAGGTGCATTGGTAGAGTATGCTAGACTCTGACAAACCCCAACCCCGCAACCCTGACCCCAACCCTGTCAGGGTCTAGCATACTCTACCAGTGCACATGATTGGACTTCTGATCAGATATACAATCAGGTTCAATGGTAGAGTATGTTAGACCCTGTCAACAGCAAGTTGGCTTCGGTCCATGCATCAATCGTGGACATACAATGGGTTTCAATCCAGTGCAATAGTTGTGGACAACTGAGCACTACGTCATCAGATGTCCAATCAGGAGCATTGGTAGAGCATGTTAGACCTTGACAACAACATAATTCCCACAGAGGTCGAGGGTTCAAATCTCGTCAGGATCTGATTTCCCTTTTTGCGAATTTTTGGTCAGTACTAAGCGTAACCCCACGTAAAGGAACCTCTCGTGCAGGGATTATTTTTTCCGCTATATATAGCGATCGCTAGTTTCGACCCCGTTTCAGCGAAATTAATGCTTCAAAAAGGTTTTTTTTTGTTTGCCCTATCTCTGTGATACATGGCCCTAAATGGCCCTAAAAGCTACAGGAAGCCCTAAAACGCTGTCCCTGGAGGAGCCCTGAAACCAAACAGCTAGAAGAAACCCACTTTCAGATTTGAAAAAAATCACTGCTCTAGTGCTTGGGCTCCATTTCATGTAGTGCAACACGTTGCCATTCTGTTGCTGCATGGCCAAGCATGGGTCAAGCTAAACTAGACAGACATGCCCCCCCCCAACCCCCCCTGGCTCCGCGGGGTTTGCGAGGCAGCGCGTCGCACTGGGGTCATATTGTTTTTTAGATGTGAAAGGCATATCACCCCAGGAGGTGGGTCTGACAACACAAATCAACGACATCGAGGATTCAGTTTGAATGGCGTTGCCACTTCTACAAGAAGACTAGGTGCTCTTGGGGAAATTTGAGTCGCTCAATTTGCGGCGCATTGCTGGAAGAAAAAAAGTGCTTGCGAGCACCTGAAGAAGAAGAAAAAAGTGAAGCACAAGTGCTTGCGCTCACATGAAGAAGAAAAAAGTGGAGAAACAAGTGAAGAAAAAAAGTAATTGCGCTCACCTGAAGAAGAAAAATGAAAAAAACGCGTCGGACAAAAAACAAAGTGCTTGCGCTCACGTGGCACAGGTTGTTTGATCGCTGAATGGCAGCAGCGTTAGCCTTGGCTGCACAAACGACGGCATCCGCAAGGTTCAGGCTTCGTCTCGGTCGTCAGTCAGACGGTCGGTCGGACAGGCAAACGGACAATGGGGTGAATCTGGGGCCTCCCGTCCCCCAGGAGGGGGGGCTCCGCCAAAAAAAGGGCTTGCACTCACCTGGCACAAGTTGTTTGATCGCTGGATGGCAGCAGCGGTAGCCTTTGCTGCACAAACGACGGCATCCGCAAGGTTCGCGGGCAGCACCTGCAGGGGGTACAATTATGATGGGTGATTGAATGTCTCAATGTAGGCAATAAACCTTCATGTGCAATAATGTCTAGTGTGCAATGAAGGATATATATATATATATATATATATATATATATATATAGCAAGTAGCAACTGGATTTGCAATGACTTTTGACTACCGTCCAACAGTAGCAGAAGCTGTTGCACCTGTTACACGAATCTTGCTCAATGATACCTTCCAGCGGTGATAAATGGATTTCCAGTCAACACCATTGGTTGGGCAAATGACTGGGTAAACGAGCGCGAAGTACAAGCTTCAGGTATGTAGCTTTGCCGTCACGCAGGTACAGTTTTCTCTGCAGGGTCAGAAGCTATGCAAGCGTTTGCAGTTTCTAGGGGGAGGGGATAGCTGTGTTCGTGTGTGGGGGGGTATGTGGGGGAGTGTGTGGGTGGGTGGGGTGGGGTGAGGGGCAGGGAGAGATCGGGTAATGTCAGGGATACTGTGGGTCTGGCTGGGGGTGGATTCAAATGGTATGCTTGTGTGGTACAGGGTAGGGGGCTGCTGAAGTGAAGGGGAAGAGGTAGGGGGTAGAGGTAAGGGGAAGAGGAAGGGGTGTGCGTGTCTGTGTCTGTGGGCGCGGGGGGAGAGGGAGGGGATTGTACTGCGAGGGTGGAGATGACTGGGTGGTGTGGGGGGTTCGGGTTTTTAGAAAGAGAGTGTGTCAAGGGGGTGGGGATGGGGACAGGAAGATATAGGGGGAAGTGGGGGATCATGAAGGTCCTGGAGGGGGGGGGGGGGGGGGGGGGATATAAAGAGTAGGTCAGGGAAAGGTGCATGCATTATATATTTTCAGTTTTAAAGGGGGGAATATCTGAGCTGTGTGGGTACATACAAGGGCGTTACCCATTATGTATTCCAGACTAGGACCTAGGGCCAGGGTTAGGGTTGTAGGGTGGCAGAGGGGGGTGGCCAACGGCCACACGGGCTGCCCTACTAGCATATAAATAATCATTATCATAAAATCTAATTTAGCAATCATGTATGTAATATACGTTATAATATTTTTTATGTAATGTGCAATGAACAAGACATATCAAATAATAATATATAATATAGTAATGATATATATAATAATAATATCATATAAACACATATAATATACCCTACAAGAAGAATGGGCATGAGCCAGCCACTTCAACCACGCGGATACCATAGATACATATATAATAATATAGTAATCATATATATAATACTACTAATATTATATAATCATACATAATATAACCTGCAAGAAGAAGGGGCATGAGCTAGCCACTTCAACTACACGGACACACTTCACCATGTGTCAACTTATACAACTGAATATTTTTGGAATACTTGAGGGGAAAACACATCCCGACCCTCTTGCAAATGGAGTTCACACTGGAGTTTCTGACCCCCACCCCTAGCCTCCTAGCTCTACAAACATCCACCCTCCCATCCCCCCCCCCCCCACATCCACATCCCCTACACCCCCACTCCTACACACACCTAGCCCCCAACAAATACACCACTGCAAAAATAGACCAACCAGCCAGAGCATATCTACATCATGCACTGTGTTCTGCACTGAGATTTTATATATTTTTGTTTGCATACATTTATATTTTGTATATATTTATATTTCATTTATTTTGTGCACTGTGCTTTGCACTGTTCTTTTTATGATAGTGGCCATTCTGTTCCGTGCTATGCCCACACCCTGCTATGCCCAAGCCCTGCTATGCTCTTACCCGGCTTTCCATGCACATCACCCTAGTGTTAGCTACACAAAATGCAGGACTCAATTCCCGCATGAGATATTCTGCATGGCACTCTATCTACTAACTCCCACACCATCAACTACCACTAGCTCTACTTGCACCCCAGCCTGCTTGGTAGCTGCAGTACCTTCTGATGTACATCAAGCTCCAAACCCTAATCACGCAGTCTATCCCAACCCCATCGGGCTTCGCAGATGCTTCAGGCGCCCAACTATAACAATGCAGCCTATACAGACCACTCCAGGCTTCCCATGTACACCAGGCTTCCCGTGTACATCAGGCTTCCCATGTACATCAGGCTTCCCACTCGCATCAGGCTTCCCATGTACATAAGGCTCCCCGTGTACATTTAGCCTAATCATGCAGTCAACACCAACCTCAATGTATGCTCACAAGTTCTCCCCCCTCCCTCCCTCCCTCTCTCTCTCTTCCTTCCTCCTAAGCCTCTCTGTCTCGCACACCCACGCCCCACGCCCCAACCCAATCATCCCTTTTCAGCCCCCCTACTCTGGCACACACACTCACACGCATGTTCTCCCCCCCCCCCCCCCCCTCCCCCTCCCCACCCCCACCCCCACACACACCCCACACACACGTACACCAACTCTTCCAAGTTTCCCATGTGCATCAGGATCACAGCCCAAACCATGCAGTCTATCCCAACCCCTCCAGGCTTCCCATGAGCATCAGGCTTCCCACATACATCAGGCTCCAAACCCTAAGCATGCAGTCGACACCTGCCCCATCAGACCTGCTATGTTCATCAGCCCCCTCACTTCAAGCATGCAGTCTATACGAGCCCCATCAGGATTCCCATGTACTCCCAACCCCTACCATGCAGTATATACCAACTCCACTAGGCTCCCCATGCAATCTCTGCAACCGCTAGCTGGCGCATGGTTCTCATGCACTCTCTGGCATCCCCATCTGCCTCCCATCCCCATCCCATGCACTCTCTCATACCCATCTGCCTCCCGACC
This sequence comes from Chlamydomonas sp. ICE-L, assembly GCA_013435795.1. Lineage (NCBI taxonomy): Eukaryota > Viridiplantae > Chlorophyta > Chlorophyceae > Chlamydomonadales > Chlamydomonadaceae > Chlamydomonas > Chlamydomonas sp. ICE-L. Next base: position 114,878,967 of record JACBWV010000610.1, on the reverse strand, counting down.
TTCCCATCCCTGCTTCCTTACGTCGTCGTCCCTAGGGCCCAGAGTCTCTGGGGTGTTCTCAATCTGCTCAGGGGGCTTGCTGCTGTCAACATCGAACTGCTCCGAGGCTTCGGTTTCTGCACGCACGATGAGCTGCGGCCTGCCGGTGCGTTGCACAGGTCGGAAGGCGACGCATCGACCTCGGGCGGGCGCCTTGACCACTGCGGCAGTGCGAGAGGCGCTGGCCCGACTGGACATATTAGCAGCTGTGGGTTTCAACATGTTGGGCAGAGGGATTGGAGCGTGGTTGGACGTCCCAGATCGGTCAGAGTCTAAGTGCGCTGGGGACGACAGATCTGTACAGTATGTAGTGCCGGGACGGGTATCTGGTGAGGACGGGTATACCCCAGTGTAGAAGCCTTTCGGCTGGAGCCACGTTACCATTAATACCAAGTTAAACTTTCCCGCGCAGTAAGGCCCTGTCGCGCAGCGCCTGTATGGATCGCTAGGTCAAGCTGATTTCCGCATGCTTGCATTCTGTATTCAGGAATGGGGTGAGGTAGTCTCGTGCTACCCATATTTGCTCAGCCCGCGCTCCCGCAGACGGTGAGCAGCCTGAAGGCTGGTATACGGTAGTGATATAGTGAAATGTCATGTAACCAAACCAAAGTTGACTTCGCCCGCTTGAGAAAGCCATATAATTTCCTTATTGTGGCGGGAGGAGAAAAAAAAAGATTGGTCATACCATGCCTAAAAAACCTGGGGAGGGCTGACCCCTCCCCCCCCCCCCCCCCCCCCCCCCCTTTAAATAGAAATAAGCCCTTTTAAAAAAACTTAGATATGGATTCTGGGGGGTTACAGTATGGCGCACATAATGGCATCCTCGGATTTCCCACTTAGGGATTGTGTGATAGTCAAAATCAGTTCTGCACCCCCTCTGGATTGCCCAAGTGCCTTGGGTGGTTGGGGTTGGGTTGGGTTGGGTTGGGTTGGGTTGGGTTGGGTTGGGTTGGGTTGGGTTGGGTTGGGTTGGGTTGGGTTGGGTTGGGTTGGGTTGGGGTGGGTTGAGTTGGGTCGGGTTGGGTTGGGTTGGGTTGGGGGGGGGGGGAGGGGGGGGGGGGGGGGGGGGGGGGCTGGAGATTTACCTCCCCATCCCCACCCCCACCCTCATACCCACTCACCCATATGACCTACCCATTCACCCACCCATATAATCAACCCATACCCAGCCATTCACCCACTTATACTCTGGGCTGGGCTGGGCTGGGCTGGGGTTTTGGGGTGGGGGGGGGGGTAAATACTTATTGCACGAGGTCCAAAGTGGTGCCAATAGACTACCTATATTACCCACCCATTCACCCACCCATAATATCAACACATACCCAGCCATTCACTCACTCATACTCTGGGCTGGGCTGGGGTTCGGGGTGGGGTGAGTGGGTGGGTGGGTGGGTGAGGGGGTGGGGGGGTGGGGTGGGGGGGGGGTAAATACTTATTGCACGAGGTCCAAAGTGGTGCCAATAGACTACCCTTACCAAGGCCTACTTAAGGGTGGTCTCAGAATGTCATTTGGAGGCCCGAGTAAAAAGTTAGCAAAAAACAAAAGGAGGGCTGACCCCCCCCTCACCCCCCCACCCCTAAATGAGGTGCTCAGAATGACCTGAAAAGTGACTTTAAATATCGCCATGATACATGCGATTACAGCCCTGTTCTCAGAAAAAATGGATCGGCATGACTGAATTTTTAGAGGCCCGGGCTCCTCCTGGTTGTGGAGTGATTTTCCCAGGCGTGTTCCTTCTGTTTTTTTTTAATAAGGATTTTCGCCTTAAAAGGCGGGTCTCCCTGCACTAATCCTAGAAAGGAAGAATTCGATGTGATGTGGCGGAGCCTTTCATACTCGGAAGTCGGAACCAGGGTACTCCAGGAGGACCCCCGGCTCTGCTGCCTGAGACGCAACCAATTGTATAGCCTTTGTCCTGCGACGCAACGGACCCTTCCTACTGGTCAACAGGCCCTCCTCACGTTGCGTCATGTGACGCAACAGGGCCTTCGACGTTGCATCTGCGACGGAGGATGCAGTAGGCTGGACCAGGATTACCCGTATTTCTATTTAATTTTGTATATCCTATGTGAAGAAGGATACATCCCCTTGGATATGGTTTGCAGTAAGGACCTTTTACAAGTAATTTAATGTCGTTTTGCATGTCCATCCTTCTGTAAGCTGAGCCTTCTCTCCCCGTGCCCCAAATGGAATGTAAATAGGCTATTGACATTGCACACACGCCACTAGACTATAGCTTTAAAAAATGAAAGTGAACGGACCAAGTTGCAAGCTTTGTTTGGGTAGCCACATGGCGTGTTTGGGGCATGCATGGAGTACACATACATGATAGGTAGAGCTGCCAGATGTGTTCCCTGGGCCACACACTTGCTAGTATGTGCCAGATTACCCTACCTAAGCAGCCCTATTTGGGCATACCAAGATTAGAATCACACATGGTGTCCCTGAGGCATATCCAGACCTCCCCGCCCACATTTGTGTGTACTCAATGCACCCCCCAAGTATGCCATGTGGCTACCCAAACCAACCTTTCAACTTGGTCCGATGACTTCACCATTTAAACGTCGCATCCCGGTTATAGATCACCCAAGCGGGGCCGGCCCGAGTGCCGATCTCACGCGACCACCGTGCCTGGCCTTAGACATGAAGAAAACTGAGAGGGTAGAAGACACGCTCAGCCTAGGTTGTGCAGAAATGGTGCGGTATGGAAGATGAAATTCGCCAGAAACGTCGATGGGGTTGGTTACAAGCGTAACCATACGGGTCATCCTGGTACGCCCTATGCGCTCATTGGGTATAATATCCATAATTTGCGAAAGCGCGTTGTTCTAAGTGCTCTCATGAGGTACGGAAGGAGGATGAAGGTACTGTAAATGTACCGTCTTCCTTGGGCTTGGAAACGGGAGGCCTCGGCGTTGGAGCCATTTATAACCTTGTAAAAGTAGCATTTCGTATATTCCTACCCTCTTCCCATGCCTCGAATTCCCAAGAGATTAAGTAGGGAACAACGGCAGTTGATAGTTGATCTGTCCCGGCAGGATTTCTCTAATGCTGCCATAGGTCGTCAGGTTCCGTGTAATCTAGAGACCGTTAGGAGATGGAAACCTGCCGAACAGCTGCAAGGATTGGAGAAAGTGGACCTCGGGGAAAAGCCTCGACAAGTTCCGCAGTCCCCTTACAAGCAGCCCGTGAGGACGAAGATCAAGAGGATGGCCAAGACTGGTCTCTCTTCAAGATCAATAGCCTCAACCCTCACCCAAAAGCATGGGATCAGCATCTCTCACACCTCTGTGTGTAGGATTCTCCATGGAGGCAGGAAGCCTCTGACCTGGCTGAAGGTTGGCAATGAGAGGAGCCTAGGTGGTGTCAACAAGAAAGCTAGAGTGGACTTCTGCCACAAGTGGAAAGACTACAGGTCCAATGCTTTTGATACTTGGGTCTTCCTGGATTCAAAGGACCTTTACTGCTACAAATTTCAGTTTGGGATTCTTGATTATGCATGGCAAGATGTCTGCAAGAAGAAGGGCAGTGAGGCACCCCCACACTTGGGGGCCAAACCAGGGACACCTTGGGTGTTTAGGTTCTATGGGGCTGTGGGCAAGGACTTTAAGTCTAAGCTGCATTTTGTGCCTCCCTCCCCTGACCCTACAAACCTCAAACAGAAAAAGAGCTCTGAAACCTTCAAGTCAGAGCACTTCATTGAGATGATGAAAAATCTACATGAGGAGATCCAAACCTATACAGCTGGGAGGAGGGGGGGTGGCTACAAGCTCATCATGGATCATGCCAAGCAACACTTCTCCAAGGACAGCAGGCCTGCCTTGGATAAGATGGGTGTGAAGGTGGTTAAGGATTACCCAGCACAATACTGGGACTTGAACATCATTGAGAATGTATGGGGCATCCTCCAAGGCAAGATGTGCAGGAAGAATGCTAAGAGTGGACCTAACTGGAGGAAACTGATAGAGGCTGCATGGGCCAGCATTGAGCTCAAGTCTATCAATGCTCTTCATGCTGGATTCCAAGAGAGGTTGAAATTGGTGCACAATGAGGATGCGAAGTGGTGCTCCCACCACTAAGTATGACTGCTTTCAGATGTTGGGGTCTAGGTCTAGTGTGGCTCTAGTGTCACATAGAATACTGAGATGAATGGGCATGCCATGAGTGGCATGATGAGCAAGGACTTGTTGTTGTTTGGGATGATAATAGTGACCCTTGAGTCCCAACTGCATGGCATGCACAACCTTGTCAATAAATATAAGAGTTGGGATTTTATGAGAATATTGATAACTATGTGTTACAAGACACTATCCATGTTCATGATCCCTCCCTTTGCAATTTGCCTCCCATCTCCACCAATGACCCAATAAGGAAGACTGCCATTCTGCAACACTCCAAGTACATGTTGGTATGTTCTTTGAAAGTGACAGTCAACAAGATTGACAAGGTTTGTGTAATACAATACAATAATATCATACCTTCAAGGGCATGGGTAGGTCCATCTCTTATGCTGGACCAGGATTACCCGTATTTCTATTTAATTTTGTATATCCTATGTGAAGAAGGATACATCCCCTTGGATATGGTTTGCAGTAAGGACCTTTTACAAGTAATTTAATGTCGTTTTGCATGTCCATCCTTCTGTAAGCTGAGCCTTCTCTCCCCGTGCCCCAAATGGAATGTAAATAGGCTATTGACATTGCACACACGCCACTAGACTATAGCTTTAAAAAATGAAAGTGAACGGACCAAGTTGCAAGCTTTGTTTGGGTAGCCACATGGCGTGTTTGGGGCATGCATGGAGTACACATACATGATAGGTAGAGCTGCCAGATGTGTTCCCTGGGCCACACACTTGCTAGTATGTGCCAGATTACCCTACCTAAGCAGCCCTATTTGGGCATACCAAGATTAGAATCACACATGGTGTCCCTGAGGCATATCCAGACCTCCCCGCCCACATTTGTGTGTACTCAATGCACCCCCCAAGTATGCCATGTGGCTACCCAAACCAACCTTTCAACTTGGTCCGATGACTTCACCATTTAAACGTCGCATCCCGGTTATAGATCACCCAAGCGGGGCCGGCCCGAGTGCCGATCTCACGCGACCACCGTGCCTGGCCTTAGACATGAAGAAAACTGAGAGGGTAGAAGACACGCTCAGCCTAGGTTGTGCAGAAATGGTGCGGTATGGAAGATGAAATTCGCCAGAAACGTCGATGGGGTTGGTTACAAGCGTAACCATACGGGTCATCCTGGTACGCCCTATGCGCTCATTGGGTATAATATCCATAATTTGCGAAAGCGCGTTGTTCTAAGTGCTCTCATGAGGTACGGAAGGAGGATGAAGGTACTGTAAATGTACCGTCTTCCTTGGGCTTGGAAACGGGAGGCCTCGGCGTTGGAGCCATTTATAACCTTGTAAAAGTAGCATTTCGTATATTCCTACCCTCTTCCCATGCCTCGAATTCCCAAGAGATTAAGTAGGGAACAACGGCAGTTGATAGTTGATCTGTCCCGGCAGGATTTCTCTAATGCTGCCATAGGTCGTCAGGTTCCGTGTAATCTAGAGACCGTTAGGAGATGGAAACCTGCCGAACAGCTGCAAGGATTGGAGAAAGTGGACCTCGGGGAAAAGCCTCGACAAGTTCCGCAGTCCCCTTACAAGCAGCCCGTGAGGACGAAGATCAAGAGGATGGCCAAGACTGGTCTCTCTTCAAGATCAATAGCCTCAACCCTCACCCAAAAGCATGGGATCAGCATCTCTCACACCTCTGTGTGTAGGATTCTCCATGGAGGCAGGAAGCCTCTGACCTGGCTGAAGGTTGGCAATGAGAGGAGCCTAGGTGGTGTCAACAAGAAAGCTAGAGTGGACTTCTGCCACAAGTGGAAAGACTACAGGTCCAATGCTTTTGATACTTGGGTCTTCCTGGATTCAAAGGACCTTTACTGCTACAAATTTCAGTTTGGGATTCTTGATTATGCATGGCAAGATGTCTGCAAGAAGAAGGGCAGTGAGGCACCCCCACACTTGGGGGCCAAACCAGGGACACCTTGGGTGTTTAGGTTCTATGGGGCTGTGGGCAAGGACTTTAAGTCTAAGCTGCATTTTGTGCCTCCCTCCCCTGACCCTACAAACCTCAAACAGAAAAAGAGCTCTGAAACCTTCAAGTCAGAGCACTTCATTGAGATGATGAAAAATCTACATGAGGAGATCCAAACCTATACAGCTGGGAGGAGGGGGGGTGGCTACAAGCTCATCATGGATCATGCCAAGCAACACTTCTCCAAGGACAGCAGGCCTGCCTTGGATAAGATGGGTGTGAAGGTGGTTAAGGATTACCCAGCACAATACTGGGACTTGAACATCATTGAGAATGTATGGGGCATCCTCCAAGGCAAGATGTGCAGGAAGAATGCTAAGAGTGGACCTAACTGGAGGAAACTGATAGAGGCTGCATGGGCCAGCATTGAGCTCAAGTCTATCAATGCTCTTCATGCTGGATTCCAAGAGAGGTTGAAATTGGTGCACAATGAGGATGCGAAGTGGTGCTCCCACCACTAAGTATGACTGCTTTCAGATGTTGGGGTCTAGGTCTAGTGTGGCTCTAGTGTCACATAGAATACTGAGATGAATGGGCATGCCATGAGTGGCATGATGAGCAAGGACTTGTTGTTGTTTGGGATGATAATAGTGACCCTTGAGTCCCAACTGCATGGCATGCACAACCTTGTCAATAAATATAAGAGTTGGGATTTTATGAGAATATTGATAACTATGTGTTACAAGACACTATCCATGTTCATGATCCCTCCCTTTGCAATTTGCCTCCCATCTCCACCAATGACCCAATAAGGAAGACTGCCATTCTGCAACACTCCAAGTACATGTTGGTATGTTCTTTGAAAGTGACAGTCAACAAGATTGACAAGGTTTGTGTAATACAATACAATAATATCATACCTTCAAGGGCATGGGTAGGTCCATCTCTTATGCTGGACCAGGATTACCCGTATTTCTATTTAATTTTGTATATCCTATGTGAAGAAGGATACATCCCCTTGGATATGGTTTGCAGTAAGGACCTTTTACAAGTAATTTAATGTCGTTTTGCATGTCCATCCTTCTGTAAGCTGAGCCTTCTCTCCCCGTGCCCCAAATGGAATGTAAATAGGCTATTGACATTGCACACACGCCACTAGACTATAGCTTTAAAAAATGAAAGTGAACGGACCAAGTTGCAAGCTTTGTTTGGGTAGCCACATGGCGTGTTTGGGGCATGCATGGAGTACACATACATGATAGGTAGAGCTGCCAGATGTGTTCCCTGGGCCACACACTTGCTAGTATGTGCCAGATTACCCTACCTAAGCAGCCCTATTTGGGCATACCAAGATTAGAATCACACATGGTGTCCCTGAGGCATATCCAGACCTCCCCGCCCACATTTGTGTGTACTCAATGCACCCCCCAAGTATGCCATGTGGCTACCCAAACCAACCTTTCAACTTGGTCCGATGACTTCACCATTTAAACGTCGCATCCCGGTTATAGATCACCCAAGCGGGGCCGGCCCGAGTGCCGATCTCACGCGACCACCGTGCCTGGCCTTAGACATGAAGAAAACTGAGAGGGTAGAAGACACGCTCAGCCTAGGTTGTGCAGAAATGGTGCGGTATGGAAGATGAAATTCGCCAGAAACGTCGATGGGGTTGGTTACAAGCGTAACCATACGGGTCATCCTGGTACGCCCTATGCGCTCATTGGGTATAATATCCATAATTTGCGAAAGCGCGTTGTTCTAAGTGCTCTCATGAGGTACGGAAGGAGGATGAAGGTACTGTAAATGTACCGTCTTCCTTGGGCTTGGAAACGGGAGGCCTCGGCGTTGGAGCCATTTATAACCTTGTAAAAGTAGCATTTCGTATATTCCTACCCTCTTCCCATGCCTCGAATTCCCAAGAGATTAAGTAGGGAACAACGGCAGTTGATAGTTGATCTGTCCCGGCAGGATTTCTCTAATGCTGCCATAGGTCGTCAGGTTCCGTGTAATCTAGAGACCGTTAGGAGATGGAAACCTGCCGAACAGCTGCAAGGATTGGAGAAAGTGGACCTCGGGGAAAAGCCTCGACAAGTTCCGCAGTCCCCTTACAAGCAGCCCGTGAGGACGAAGATCAAGAGGATGGCCAAGACTGGTCTCTCTTCAAGATCAATAGCCTCAACCCTCACCCAAAAGCATGGGATCAGCATCTCTCACACCTCTGTGTGTAGGATTCTCCATGGAGGCAGGAAGCCTCTGACCTGGCTGAAGGTTGGCAATGAGAGGAGCCTAGGTGGTGTCAACAAGAAAGCTAGAGTGGACTTCTGCCACAAGTGGAAAGACTACAGGTCCAATGCTTTTGATACTTGGGTCTTCCTGGATTCAAAGGACCTTTACTGCTACAAATTTCAGTTTGGGATTCTTGATTATGCATGGCAAGATGTCTGCAAGAAGAAGGGCAGTGAGGCACCCCCACACTTGGGGGCCAAACCAGGGACACCTTGGGTGTTTAGGTTCTATGGGGCTGTGGGCAAGGACTTTAAGTCTAAGCTGCATTTTGTGCCTCCCTCCCCTGACCCTACAAACCTCAAACAGAAAAAGAGCTCTGAAACCTTCAAGTCAGAGCACTTCATTGAGATGATGAAAAATCTACATGAGGAGATCCAAACCTATACAGCTGGGAGGAGGGGGGGTGGCTACAAGCTCATCATGGATCATGCCAAGCAACACTTCTCCAAGGACAGCAGGCCTGCCTTGGATAAGATGGGTGTGAAGGTGGTTAAGGATTACCCAGCACAATACTGGGACTTGAACATCATTGAGAATGTATGGGGCATCCTCCAAGGCAAGATGTGCAGGAAGAATGCTAAGAGTGGACCTAACTGGAGGAAACTGATAGAGGCTGCATGGGCCAGCATTGAGCTCAAGTCTATCAATGCTCTTCATGCTGGATTCCAAGAGAGGTTGAAATTGGTGCACAATGAGGATGCGAAGTGGTGCTCCCACCACTAAGTATGACTGCTTTCAGATGTTGGGGTCTAGGTCTAGTGTGGCTCTAGTGTCACATAGAATACTGAGATGAATGGGCATGCCATGAGTGGCATGATGAGCAAGGACTTGTTGTTGTTTGGGATGATAATAGTGACCCTTGAGTCCCAACTGCATGGCATGCACAACCTTGTCAATAAATATAAGAGTTGGGATTTTATGAGAATATTGATAACTATGTGTTACAAGACACTATCCATGTTCATGATCCCTCCCTTTGCAATTTGCCTCCCATCTCCACCAATGACCCAATAAGGAAGACTGCCATTCTGCAACACTCCAAGTACATGTTGGTATGTTCTTTGAAAGTGACAGTCAACAAGATTGACAAGGTTTGTGTAATACAATACAATAATATCATACCTTCAAGGGCATGGGTAGGTCCATCTCTTATGCTGGACCAGGATTACCCGTATTTCTATTTAATTTTGTATATCCTATGTGAAGAAGGATACATCCCCTTGGATATGGTTTGCAGTAAGGACCTTTTACAAGTAATTTAATGTCGTTTTGCATGTCCATCCTTCTGTAAGCTGAGCCTTCTCTCCCCGTGCCCCAAATGGAATGTAAATAGGCTATTGACATTGCACACACGCCACTAGACTATAGCTTTAAAAAATGAAAGTGAACGGACCAAGTTGCAAGCTTTGTTTGGGTAGCCACATGGCGTGTTTGGGGCATGCATGGAGTACACATACATGATAGGTAGAGCTGCCAGATGTGTTCCCTGGGCCACACACTTGCTAGTATGTGCCAGATTACCCTACCTAAGCAGCCCTATTTGGGCATACCAAGATTAGAATCACACATGGTGTCCCTGAGGCATATCCAGACCTCCCCGCCCACATTTGTGTGTACTCAATGCACCCCCCAAGTATGCCATGTGGCTACCCAAACCAACCTTTCAACTTGGTCCGATGACTTCACCATTTAAACGTCGCATCCCGGTTATAGATCACCCAAGCGGGGCCGGCCCGAGTGCCGATCTCACGCGACCACCGTGCCTGGCCTTAGACATGAAGAAAACTGAGAGGGTAGAAGACACGCTCAGCCTAGGTTGTGCAGAAATGGTGCGGTATGGAAGATGAAATTCGCCAGAAACGTCGATGGGGTTGGTTACAAGCGTAACCATACGGGTCATCCTGGTACGCCCTATGCGCTCATTGGGTATAATATCCATAATTTGCGAAAGCGCGTTGTTCTAAGTGCTCTCATGAGGTACGGAAGGAGGATGAAGGTACTGTAAATGTACCGTCTTCCTTGGGCTTGGAAACGGGAGGCCTCGGCGTTGGAGCCATTTATAACCTTGTAAAAGTAGCATTTCGTATATTCCTACCCTCTTCCCATGCCTCGAATTCCCAAGAGATTAAGTAGGGAACAACGGCAGTTGATAGTTGATCTGTCCCGGCAGGATTTCTCTAATGCTGCCATAGGTCGTCAGGTTCCGTGTAATCTAGAGACCGTTAGGAGATGGAAACCTGCCGAACAGCTGCAAGGATTGGAGAAAGTGGACCTCGGGGAAAAGCCTCGACAAGTTCCGCAGTCCCCTTACAAGCAGCCCGTGAGGACGAAGATCAAGAGGATGGCCAAGACTGGTCTCTCTTCAAGATCAATAGCCTCAACCCTCACCCAAAAGCATGGGATCAGCATCTCTCACACCTCTGTGTGTAGGATTCTCCATGGAGGCAGGAAGCCTCTGACCTGGCTGAAGGTTGGCAATGAGAGGAGCCTAGGTGGTGTCAACAAGAAAGCTAGAGTGGACTTCTGCCACAAGTGGAAAGACTACAGGTCCAATGCTTTTGATACTTGGGTCTTCCTGGATTCAAAGGACCTTTACTGCTACAAATTTCAGTTTGGGATTCTTGATTATGCATGGCAAGATGTCTGCAAGAAGAAGGGCAGTGAGGCACCCCCACACTTGGGGGCCAAACCAGGGACACCTTGGGTGTTTAGGTTCTATGGGGCTGTGGGCAAGGACTTTAAGTCTAAGCTGCATTTTGTGCCTCCCTCCCCTGACCCTACAAACCTCAAACAGAAAAAGAGCTCTGAAACCTTCAAGTCAGAGCACTTCATTGAGATGATGAAAAATCTACATGAGGAGATCCAAACCTATACAGCTGGGAGGAGGGGGGGTGGCTACAAGCTCATCATGGATCATGCCAAGCAACACTTCTCCAAGGACAGCAGGCCTGCCTTGGATAAGATGGGTGTGAAGGTGGTTAAGGATTACCCAGCACAATACTGGGACTTGAACATCATTGAGAATGTATGGGGCATCCTCCAAGGCAAGATGTGCAGGAAGAATGCTAAGAGTGGACCTAACTGGAGGAAACTGATAGAGGCTGCATGGGCCAGCATTGAGCTCAAGTCTATCAATGCTCTTCATGCTGGATTCCAAGAGAGGTTGAAATTGGTGCACAATGAGGATGCGAAGTGGTGCTCCCACCACTAAGTATGACTGCTTTCAGATGTTGGGGTCTAGGTCTAGTGTGGCTCTAGTGTCACATAGAATACTGAGATGAATGGGCATGCCATGAGTGGCATGATGAGCAAGGACTTGTTGTTGTTTGGGATGATAATAGTGACCCTTGAGTCCCAACTGCATGGCATGCACAACCTTGTCAATAAATATAAGAGTTGGGATTTTATGAGAATATTGATAACTATGTGTTACAAGACACTATCCATGTTCATGATCCCTCCCTTTGCAATTTGCCTCCCATCTCCACCAATGACCCAATAAGGAAGACTGCCATTCTGCAACACTCCAAGTACATGTTGGTATGTTCTTTGAAAGTGACAGTCAACAAGATTGACAAGGTTTGTGTAATACAATACAATAATATCATACCTTCAAGGGCATGGGTAGGTCCATCTCTTATGCTGGACCAGGATTACCCGTATTTCTATTTAATTTTGTATATCCTATGTGAAGAAGGATACATCCCCTTGGATATGGTTTGCAGTAAGGACCTTTTACAAGTAATTTAATGTCGTTTTGCATGTCCATCCTTCTGTAAGCTGAGCCTTCTCTCCCCGTGCCCCAAATGGAATGTAAATAGGCTATTGACATTGCACACACGCCACTAGACTATAGCTTTAAAAAATGAAAGTGAACGGACCAAGTTGCAAGCTTTGTTTGGGTAGCCACATGGCGTGTTTGGGGCATGCATGGAGTACACATACATGATAGGTAGAGCTGCCAGATGTGTTCCCTGGGCCACACACTTGCTAGTATGTGCCAGATTACCCTACCTAAGCAGCCCTATTTGGGCATACCAAGATTAGAATCACACATGGTGTCCCTGAGGCATATCCAGACCTCCCCGCCCACATTTGTGTGTACTCAATGCACCCCCCAAGTATGCCATGTGGCTACCCAAACCAACCTTTCAACTTGGTCCGATGACTTCACCATTTAAACGTCGCATCCCGGTTATAGATCACCCAAGCGGGGCCGGCCCGAGTGCCGATCTCACGCGACCACCGTGCCTGGCCTTAGACATGAAGAAAACTGAGAGGGTAGAAGACACGCTCAGCCTAGGTTGTGCAGAAATGGTGCGGTATGGAAGATGAAATTCGCCAGAAACGTCGATGGGGTTGGTTACAAGCGTAACCATACGGGTCATCCTGGTACGCCCTATGCGCTCATTGGGTATAATATCCATAATTTGCGAAAGCGCGTTGTTCTAAGTGCTCTCATGAGGTACGGAAGGAGGATGAAGGTACTGTAAATGTACCGTCTTCCTTGGCTTGGAAACGGGAGGCCTCGGCGTTGGAGCCATTTATAACCTTGTAAAAGTAGCATTTCGTATATTCCTACCCTCTTCCCATGCCTCGAATTCCCAAGAGATTAAGTAGGGAACAACGGCAGTTGATAGTTGATCTGTCCCGGCAGGATTTCTCTAATGCTGCCATAGGTCGTCAGGTTCCGTGTAATCTAGAGACCGTTAGGAGATGGAAACCTGCCGAACAGCTGCAAGGATTGGAGAAAGTGGACCTCGGGGAAAAGCCTCGACAAGTTCCGCAGTCCCCTTACAAGCAGCCCGTGAGGACGAAGATCAAGAGGATGGCCAAGACTGGTCTCTCTTCAAGATCAATAGCCTCAACCCTCACCCAAAAGCATGGGATCAGCATCTCTCACACCTCTGTGTGTAGGATTCTCCATGGAGGCAGGAAGCCTCTGACCTGGCTGAAGGTTGGCAATGAGAGGAGCCTAGGTGGTGTCAACAAGAAAGCTAGAGTGGACTTCTGCCACAAGTGGAAAGACTACAGGTCCAATGCTTTTGATACTTGGGTCTTCCTGGATTCAAAGGACCTTTACTGCTACAAATTTCAGTTTGGGATTCTTGATTATGCATGGCAAGATGTCTGCAAGAAGAAGGGCAGTGAGGCACCCCCACACTTGGGGGCCAAACCAGGACACCTTGGGTGTTTAGGTTCTATGGGGCTGTGGGCAAGGACTTTAAGTCTAAGCTGCATTTTGTGCCTCCCTCCCCTGACCCTACAAACCTCAAACAGAAAAAGAGCTCTGAAACCTTCAAGTCAGAGCACTTCATTGAGATGATGAAAAATCTACATGAGGAGATCCAAACCTATACAGCTGGGAGGAGGGGGGGTGGCTACAAGCTCATCATGGATCATGCCAAGCAACACTTCTCCAAGGACAGCAGGCCTGCCTTGGATAAGATGGGTGTGAAGGTGGTTAAGGATTACCCAGCACAATACTGGGACTTGAACATCATTGAGAATGTATGGGGCATCCTCCAAGGCAAGATGTGCAGGAAGAATGCTAAGAGTGGACCTAACTGGAGGAAACTGATAGAGGCTGCATGGGCCAGCATTGAGCTCAAGTCTATCAATGCTCTTCATGCTGGATTCCAAGAGAGGTTGAAATTGGTGCACAATGAGGATGCGAAGTGGTGCTCCCACCACTAAGTATGACTGCTTTCAGATGTTGGGGTCTAGGTCTAGTGTGGCTCTAGTGTCACATAGAATACTGAGATGAATGGGCATGCCATGAGTGGCATGATGAGCAAGGACTTGTTGTTGTTTGGGATGATAATAGTGACCCTTGAGTCCCAACTGCATGGCATGCACAACCTTGTCAATAAATATAAGAGTTGGGATTTTATGAGAATATTGATAACTATGTGTTACAAGACACTATCCATGTTCATGATCCCTCCCTTTGCAATTTGCCTCCCATCTCCACCAATGACCCAATAAGGAAGACTGCCATTCTGCAACACTCCAAGTACATGTTGGTATGTTCTTTGAAAGTGACAGTCAACAAGATTGACAAGGTTTGTGTAATACAATACAATAATATCATACCTTCAAGGGCATGGGTAGGTCCATCTCTTATGCTGGACCAGGATTACCCGTATTTCTATTTAATTTTGTATATCCTATGTGAAGAAGGATACATCCCCTTGGATATGGTTTGCAGTAAGGACCTTTTACAAGTAATTTAATGTCGTTTTGCATGTCCATCCTTCTGTAAGCTGAGCCTTCTCTCCCCGTGCCCCAAATGGAATGTAAATAGGCTATTGACATTGCACACACGCCACTAGACTATAGCTTTAAAAAATGAAAGTGAACGGACCAAGTTGCAAGCTTTGTTTGGGTAGCCACATGGCGTGTTTGGGGCATGCATGGAGTACACATACATGATAGGTAGAGCTGCCAGATGTGTTCCCTGGGCCACACACTTGCTAGTATGTGCCAGATTACCCTACCTAAGCAGCCCTATTTGGGCATACCAAGATTAGAATCACACATGGTGTCCCTGAGGCATATCCAGACCTCCCCGCCCACATTTGTGTGTACTCAATGCACCCCCCAAGTATGCCATGTGGCTACCCAAACCAACCTTTCAACTTGGTCCGATGACTTCACCATTTAAACGTCGCATCCCGGTTATAGATCACCCAAGCGGGGCCGGCCCGAGTGCCGATCTCACGCGACCACCGTGCCTGGCCTTAGACATGAAGAAAACTGAGAGGGTAGAAGACACGCTCAGCCTAGGTTGTGCAGAAATGGTGCGGTATGGAAGATGAAATTCGCCAGAAACGTCGATGGGGTTGGTTACAAGCGTAACCATACGGGTCATCCTGGTACGCCCTATGCGCTCATTGGGTATAATATCCATAATTTGCGAAAGCGCGTTGTTCTAAGTGCTCTCATGAGGTACGGAAGGAGGATGAAGGTACTGTAAATGTACCGTCTTCCTTGGGCTTGGAAACGGGAGGCCTCGGCGTTGGAGCCATTTATAACCTTGTAAAAGTAGCATTTCGTATATTCCTACCCTCTTCCCATGCCTCGAATTCCCAAGAGATTAAGTAGGGAACAACGGCAGTTGATAGTTGATCTGTCCCGGCAGGATTTCTCTAATGCTGCCATAGGTCGTCAGGTTCCGTGTAATCTAGAGACCGTTAGGAGATGGAAACCTGCCGAACAGCTGCAAGGATTGGAGAAAGTGGACCTCGGGGAAAAGCCTCGACAAGTTCCGCAGTCCCCTTACAAGCAGCCCGTGAGGACGAAGATCAAGAGGATGGCCAAGACTGGTCTCTCTTCAAGATCAATAGCCTCAACCCTCACCCAAAGCATGGGATCAGCATCTCTCACACCTCTGTGTGTAGGATTCTCCATGGAGGCAGGAAGCCTCTGACCTGGCTGAAGGTTGGCAATGAGAGGAGCCTAGGTGGTGTCAACAAGAAAGCTAGAGTGGACTTCTGCCACAAGTGGAAAGACTACAGGTCCAATGCTTTTGATACTTGGGTCTTCCTGGATTCAAAGGACCTTTACTGCTACAAATTTCAGTTTGGGATTCTTGATTATGCATGGCAAGATGTCTGCAAGAAGAAGGGCAGTGAGGCACCCCCACACTTGGGGGCCAAACCAGGGACACCTTGGGTGTTTAGGTTCTATGGGGCTGTGGGCAAGGACTTTAAGTCTAAGCTGCATTTTGTGCCTCCCTCCCCTGACCCTACAAACCTCAAACAGAAAAAGAGCTCTGAAACCTTCAAGTCAGAGCACTTCATTGAGATGATGAAAAATCTACATGAGGAGATCCAAACCTATACAGCTGGGAGGAGGGGGGGTGGCTACAAGCTCATCATGGATCATGCCAAGCAACACTTCTCCAAGGACAGCAGGCCTGCCTTGGATAAGATGGGTGTGAAGGTGGTTAAGGATTACCCAGCACAATACTGGGACTTGAACATCATTGAGAATGTATGGGGCATCCTCCAAGGCAAGATGTGCAGGAAGAATGCTAAGAGTGGACCTAACTGGAGGAAACTGATAGAGGCTGCATGGGCCAGCATTGAGCTCAAGTCTATCAATGCTCTTCATGCTGGATTCCAAGAGAGGTTGAAATTGGTGCACAATGAGGATGCGAAGTGGTGCTCCCACCACTAAGTATGACTGCTTTCAGATGTTGGGGTCTAGGTCTAGTGTGGCTCTAGTGTCACATAGAATACTGAGATGAATGGGCATGCCATGAGTGGCATGATGAGCAAGGACTTGTTGTTGTTTGGGATGATAATAGTGACCCTTGAGTCCCAACTGCATGGCATGCACAACCTTGTCAATAAATATAAGAGTTGGGATTTTATGAGAATATTGATAACTATGTGTTACAAGACACTATCCATGTTCATGATCCCTCCCTTTGCAATTTGCCTCCCATCTCCACCAATGACCCAATAAGGAAGACTGCCATTCTGCAACACTCCAAGTACATGTTGGTATGTTCTTTGAAAGTGACAGTCAACAAGATTGACAAGGTTTGTGTAATACAATACAATAATATCATACCTTCAAGGGCATGGGTAGGTCCATCTCTTATGCTGGACCAGGATTACCCGTATTTCTATTTAATTTTGTATATCCTATGTGAAGAAGGATACATCCCCTTGGATATGGTTTGCAGTAAGGACCTTTTACAAGTAATTTAATGTCGTTTTGCATGTCCATCCTTCTGTAAGCTGAGCCTTCTCTCCCCGTGCCCCAAATGGAATGTAAATAGGCTATTGACATTGCACACACGCCACTAGACTATAGCTTTAAAAAATGAAAGTGAACGGACCAAGTTGCAAGCTTTGTTTGGGTAGCCACATGGCGTGTTTGGGGCATGCATGGAGTACACATACATGATAGGTAGAGCTGCCAGATGTGTTCCCTGGGCCACACACTTGCTAGTATGTGCCAGATTACCCTACCTAAGCAGCCCTATTTGGGCATACCAAGATTAGAATCACACATGGTGTCCCTGAGGCATATCCAGACCTCCCCGCCCACATTTGTGTGTACTCAATGCACCCCCCAAGTATGCCATGTGGCTACCCAAACCAACCTTTCAACTTGGTCCGATGACTTCACCATTTAAACGTCGCATCCCGGTTATAGATCACCCAAGCGGGGCCGGCCCGAGTGCCGATCTCACGCGACCACCGTGCCTGGCCTTAGACATGAAGAAAACTGAGAGGGTAGAAGACACGCTCAGCCTAGGTTGTGCAGAAATGGTGCGGTATGGAAGATGAAATTCGCCAGAAACGTCGATGGGGTTGGTTACAAGCGTAACCATACGGGTCATCCTGGTACGCCCTATGCGCTCATTGGGTATAATATCCATAATTTGCGAAAGCGCGTTGTTCTAAGTGCTCTCATGAGGTACGGAAGGAGGATGAAGGTACTGTAAATGTACCGTCTTCCTTGGGCTTGGAAACGGGAGGCCTCGGCGTTGGAGCCATTTATAACCTTGTAAATTAGCATTTCGTATATTCCTACCCTCTTCCCATGCCTCGAATTCCCAAGAGATTAAGTAGGGAACAACGGCAGTTGATAGTTGATCTGTCCCGGCAGGATTTCTCTAATGCTGCCATAGGTCGTCAGGTTCCGTGTAATCTAGAGACCGTTAGGAGATGGAAACCTGCCGAACAGCTGCAAGGATTGGAGAAAGTGGACCTCGGGGAAAAGCCTCGACAAGTTCCGCAGTCCCCTTACAAGCAGCCCGTGAGGACGAAGATCAAGAGGATGGCCAAGACTGGTCTCTCTTCAAGATCAATAGCCTCAACCCTCACCCAAAAGCATGGGATCAGCATCTCTCACACCTCTGTGTGTAGGATTCTCCATGGAGGCAGGAAGCCTCTGACCTGGCTGAAGGTTGGCAATGAGAGGAGCCTAGGTGGTGTCAACAAGAAAGCTAGAGTGGACTTCTGCCACAAGTGGAAAGACTACAGGTCCAATGCTTTTGATACTTGGGTCTTCCTGGATTCAAAGGACCTTTACTGCTACAAATTTCAGTTTGGGATTCTTGATTATGCATGGCAAGATGTCTGCAAGAAGAAGGGCAGTGAGGCACCCCCACACTTGGGGGCCAAACCAGGGACACCTTGGGTGTTTAGGTTCTATGGGGCTGTGGGCAAGGACTTTAAGTCTAAGCTGCATTTTGTGCCTCCCTCCCCTGACCCTACAAACCTCAAACAGAAAAAGAGCTCTGAAACCTTCAAGTCAGAGCACTTCATTGAGATGATGAAAAATCTACATGAGGAGATCCAAACCTATACAGCTGGGAGGAGGGGGGGTGGCTACAAGCTCATCATGGATCATGCCAAGCAACACTTCTCCAAGGACAGCAGGCCTGCCTTGGATAAGATGGGTGTGAAGGTGGTTAAGGATTACCCAGCACAATACTGGGACTTGAACATCATTGAGAATGTATGGGGCATCCTCCAAGGCAAGATGTGCAGGAAGAATGCTAAGAGTGGACCTAACTGGAGGAAACTGATAGAGGCTGCATGGGCCAGCATTGAGCTCAAGTCTATCAATGCTCTTCATGCTGGATTCCAAGAGAGGTTGAAATTGGTGCACAATGAGGATGCGAAGTGGTGCTCCCACCACTAAGTATGACTGCTTTCAGATGTTGGGGTCTAGGTCTAGTGTGGCTCTAGTGTCACATAGAATACTGAGATGAATGGGCATGCCATGAGTGGCATGATGAGCAAGGACTTGTTGTTGTTTGGGATGATAATAGTGACCCTTGAGTCCCAACTGCATGGCATGCACAACCTTGTCAATAAATATAAGAGTTGGGATTTTATGAGAATATTGATAACTATGTGTTACAAGACACTATCCATGTTCATGATCCCTCCCTTTGCAATTTGCCTCCCATCTCCACCAATGACCCAATAAGGAAGACTGCCATTCTGCAACACTCCAAGTACATGTTGGTATGTTCTTTGAAAGTGACAGTCAACAAGATTGACAAGGTTTGTGTAATACAATACAATAATATCATACCTTCAAGGGCATGGGTAGGTCCATCTCTTATGCTGGACCAGGATTACCCGTATTTCTATTTAATTTTGTATATCCTATGTGAAGAAGGATACATCCCCTTGGATATGGTTTGCAGTAAGGACCTTTTACAAGTAATTTAATGTCGTTTTGCATGTCCATCCTTCTGTAAGCTGAGCCTTCTCTCCCCGTGCCCCAAATGGAATGTAAATAGGCTATTGACATTGCACACACGCCACTAGACTATAGCTTTAAAAAATGAAAGTGAACGGACCAAGTTGCAAGCTTTGTTTGGGTAGCCACATGGCGTGTTTGGGGCATGCATGGAGTACACATACATGATAGGTAGAGCTGCCAGATGTGTTCCCTGGGCCACACACTTGCTAGTATGTGCCAGATTACCCTACCTAAGCAGCCCTATTTGGGCATACCAAGATTAGAATCACACATGGTGTCCCTGAGGCATATCCAGACCTCCCCGCCCACATTTGTGTGTACTCAATGCACCCCCCAAGTATGCCATGTGGCTACCCAAACCAACCTTTCAACTTGGTCCGATGACTTCACCATTTAAACGTCGCATCCCGGTTATAGATCACCCAAGCGGGGCCGGCCCGAGTGCCGATCTCACGCGACCACCGTGCCTGGCCTTAGACATGAAGAAAACTGAGAGGGTAGAAGACACGCTCAGCCTAGGTTGTGCAGAAATGGTGCGGTATGGAAGATGAAATTCGCCAGAAACGTCGATGGGGTTGGTTACAAGCGTAACCATACGGGTCATCCTGGTACGCCCTATGCGCTCATTGGGTATAATATCCATAATTTGCGAAAGCGCGTTGTTCTAAGTGCTCTCATGAGGTACGGAAGGAGGATGAAGGTACTGTAAATGTACCGTCTTCCTTGGGCTTGGAAACGGGAGGCCTCGGCGTTGGAGCCATTTATAACCTTGTAAAAGTAGCATTTCGTATATTCCTACCCTCTTCCCATGCCTCGAATTCCCAAGAGATTAAGTAGGGAACAACGGCAGTTGATAGTTGATCTGTCCCGGCAGGATTTCTCTAATGCTGCCATAGGTCGTCAGGTTCCGTGTAATCTAGAGACCGTTAGGAGATGGAAACCTGCCGAACAGCTGCAAGGATTGGAGAAAGTGGACCTCGGGGAAAAGCCTCGACAAGTTCCGCAGTCCCCTTACAAGCAGCCCGTGAGGACGAAGATCAAGAGGATGGCCAAGACTGGTCTCTCTTCAAGATCAATAGCCTCAACCCTCACCCAAAAGCATGGGATCAGCATCTCTCACACCTCTGTGTGTAGGATTCTCCATGGAGGCAGGAAGCCTCTGACCTGGCTGAAGGTTGGCAATGAGAGGAGCCTAGGTGGTGTCAACAAGAAAGCTAGAGTGGACTTCTGCCACAAGTGGAAAGACTACAGGTCCAATGCTTTTGATACTTGGGTCTTCCTGGATTCAAAGGACCTTTACTGCTACAAATTTCAGTTTGGGATTCTTGATTATGCATGGCAAGATGTCTGCAAGAAGAAGGGCAGTGAGGCACCCCCACACTTGGGGGCCAAACCAGGGACACCTTGGGTGTTTAGGTTCTATGGGGCTGTGGGCAAGGACTTTAAGTCTAAGCTGCATTTTGTGCCTCCCTCCCCTGACCCTACAAACCTCAAACAGAAAAAGAGCTCTGAAACCTTCAAGTCAGAGCACTTCATTGAGATGATGAAAAATCTACATGAGGAGATCCAAACCTATACAGCTGGGAGGAGGGGGGGTGGCTACAAGCTCATCATGGATCATGCCAAGCAACACTTCTCCAAGGACAGCAGGCCTGCCTTGGATAAGATGGGTGTGAAGGTGGTTAAGGATTACCCAGCACAATACTGGGACTTGAACATCATTGAGAATGTATGGGGCATCCTCCAAGGCAAGATGTGCAGGAAGAATGCTAAGAGTGGACCTAACTGGAGGAAACTGATAGAGGCTGCATGGGCCAGCATTGAGCTCAAGTCTATCAATGCTCTTCATGCTGGATTCCAAGAGAGGTTGAAATTGGTGCACAATGAGGATGCGAAGTGGTGCTCCCACCACTAAGTATGACTGCTTTCAGATGTTGGGGTCTAGGTCTAGTGTGGCTCTAGTGTCACATAGAACCATACGGGTAATCCTGGTACGCCCTACAGCGTCCTGACTCCTGAACAACCCTGCTGGCCACGTCCGTACACTCTCTATACATGTACGATTGCGTTATTCTCTACCGTACTGTAGCGTGTGGTGCAGTTACGCTTATACTACCGGTACCAATATTTAGTCTGCCCGCGGAGGCGCGGACGGTGAGCAGTCTGAAGGGTGGTCGACCCATTTATCGGTAACCAATCAAACAAGAAGCGACCAATCGACCATGCAACCAAGAAATCAGAAATACAGTAATCAGACATTCAGGCATACACCATGCTGGGTGATGCAACCAGGGTAGGATAAAGGCCTTCCCACGAGGCCACAAATTGCACTGAACTGTGATCGATGGGTGGCCGACTGGGCGATAGAGAGGACAGGATAATAAATACCAAGACTTTCATTTCAAACTTCCCTCTCGAATTAAGTCCAAAGCAAAGTCCCTGAGTCAGCCTGTAAGTTACACTGTTACCCCACTGAGTCAGACACACAGATACTACGTAGCCAGATCAAGATCAACGGGTTCCTGGCTGTCAACCAACAACACTCTCTCACAATTGGTCTGTGGCTCTGTGCATCCCGCAAGGGACTCACAGAAAGTTTTGGGCAAACCTCCTGCTTCCCTCTCCTCTGGTCGCCTCTGGTCCCTTCTGCTCCAGGGGGTCCAGAGACAGGACTCAGGCGAGGCAGTCCTCGCCTAACTCCGTCCGGCGGAAAGTAGGCTAGGACCACCCCTACGGGGATAAGCATCCCATGGATGCGTTGAAGGAGTACAGGAAGGCCGTGGGCATCAATGCAGCGCTGGTGATGATGGCCTTCTCAGCAACAGTTCACATTCGCTGATCCCGTGGAGCTGGACAAAGCTGGCTTGGACTCGGCGGTGCCCCAGATTCTTAGAAGCTTTTGCCTGCAGTACTTCTAAATAGCGAGTAGCCACCGTAGCTGTGTTGTCTGTATATAGTGTTAACGCGCTCGATTGAAAAATGCACTTCGATGGTTTAAATGTATCTTGGTTATGGTTCAAACGCACATAAGCATATTCATATATCATACATATATCGGTATATGATACATCATACATTCATACCGGTATTCACAGGGTATTTATCATTATTATTTCACTGCAATATCGGATTCTTATTATTCAAGCGTTGTAGAACTGCAATATTATTGGACAACAACTGCGTTCGTGGGCTTTATTCTTGTAACACCGTCTCTCTCTCTCTCTCTCTCTCTCTCTCTCTCTCTCTCTCTCTCTCTCTCTCTCTCTGCACCCCTTTGCGGCAGTATAGCTAGAAGAAATAGAGCTGCATGCCTCAAGGTGGATATATATAACTTGTATGAGTATGTGAAGAGAAAACATATTGTAGGAATCTGTGTAGGAAAGGCACCACATCACATATAATTATATGCCTCGTCCATCTGGCCATCCTCAACTTAATCCGTTTGATCGTGTACATCTGACCCCCGGAGTTGAATTTTGAATTAGTCTTTCACCACCATCAACAAAACCTGTTTTGGGAAAGTATATATATTATACATATCGGTAGTTTGGTGGTTGGCCCCAGTGCAAGCAGACGGGCTGGCTCCCTCAACCTCACATCTGTATTTATAACGGTAGTGGCCTAGTGGGCGTTCAACTGTTTTGGCGATAGCATTCAGAGTTTTTACCAAGGTCTCTGCCTGGATGACTCGAAACTTTCTGCAGCCCTGTGATTACATTCTGTACTCGGGAGTGTGGTGTAGAAGTGTTTTTACTCCACATACCGGTATTCATTCTGCCTGCAGAGTGCAGACGGTGGTGTCCTTAACATCACGTCCTGTGAGTAACTGTACCGGTATTACACGGATGTAACAATTTCAATTTCTGCCTGCAGACGGTGGGCAGCCTCAAAGCTGATAGACCACGCAATCAATCAATCCAATGCAATCCATCCACATCACTGCCATCCTGCCTTTCCTGTTTTTCAGATTGGGCAAGCCCCTTTTAAGCCTATTTGTCTACCCCTGGACTTTAAAAATACACACATGCCCATCTATGTAAGAATGCAGGAAGCTCAATCGCCTGCCATGTGTGTCTCTCTTGTCATACACCGCGACACCTTCACTTTGAAACTGTACCTGGACACCTCAAAGTGCTTTATTAGTGATCGCGGTCCCTGCCAACCGCCATAGAAGCTTTGTCCAGGTCAAGTAGCAGCTCGTTCCCTTGCGCTGTAAGACGGGGCTCCCTAGTCCCTACGCCCTACCAGGCGTTATCATTACCTGGAAGGAAAAAAGTGATTTGTTCGAGTTTACATTTTCTGGTAATAATTTTTTATACTGCCGAAGACGGCGAGCAGCCAAATTGCTGGCTGGAGCTATGTAACCAAGTTCAAGTTACCTGGACACGTATTTAAACTGTCTACATCCATCTGATTGCATTCTGTTCCCAGGAGAGTGCTGTAGTAGTGTTTATACTACCCATGTTTACTCAAACTGAAGACGGTGGGCAGCCTGGAGGCTGATATACCATGTAATCAATTCAATTCAATTTGATACTGTACGAAGTAGTACTTTTTCCTGGTAATTGTTTTTATACTGCCGAAGACGGTGAGCAGCCAAATTGATGGCTGAAGCTATGAAACCAAGTTCAAGTTCAAGTAAGTAGTGAATGCCTCCACACCAACGCTCTCCTGGAATTTCAGAGTCGTACCAGGGGGATCTATCCCCGTTCAACGAATGGCTCAATGGCAGAGCTCCATGAACGACAGAGGTGCCGGGTTCGAAGCCCTACGGGTGCGCCTTAGTGTTCGCGGTCGCTGCCAACCGCCATGGTAGCTTTGCCCAGGTTAAGTAGCAGCTCGTTCCCTAGCGCTGTAAGACGGGGCTCCCTTAATACCACGCCCTACCAGGAGTTATCATTACTATCAGGGGGATGATAGCCCCCGTCCCCTCTTATTTGTGGTTGGCCTCAGTGAAAGCAAACGGGCTGGCCCCCTCAACCTCACGTCTTAAAACAAAACGTCCTATTTATTTATTCAGAGTTGTATGCCTTTTATAGCTTTTATTTCCAACTACGAGGAGCAACTTCTAGACAGCCCCCCTGGCTTGCAACCCAATCAAAAGTAAAGCAACACAGTGCATAGGGAAACTGATAGAATCAGCTTTCCAGTACTGTTGAAATCTTGGGGCTCAGCCCAGTGGCTGGCATGGGGAGCTACCTACAAGCTGCTGCTCATAGCCGAAAAGAAATGATATGATTCCTAACTCATTATTAGTATTATATTATTATCTTTGTAATATATATATACATATATATCACTACTTGCAATTATACTTGGAAGACGGCAAGTTGCCCGGAGTTGGCTGAAAAAACATGTAACAATCCAATCCAATTAGTATGCTATCTGGTTTCCATGAGTACCGCACAGGGTGACTTATAATTGGGAGATGGTGAGCAGCCTAGAGTTGGCTGAAAAACCATGTAACAATCCAATCCAATCCAATCTTAAAATCCGAACTCACTCTTTTGAGGTCTGCAAGTTCCTTGCAGCCTTGCTCAAACCGCCTTACCACCATACCGGAATGCACCACTGCTTTTGTTTTGCGGACAAGCAGCAGCTTCTAGACAGCCCCCCTGAACGGCTCTTCAGCCTAACCCAACACTACCTAGTGCACCTTGAAGCTGACACAATCAGCGTCCAAGAACTGCCGAAATACCTGGGTTTGGCATAATGGCTAACTCAAGGAGCTGCATATAAGTTGTTAAAAGGCTGTTATAAAAGCTGTTAAAAAGCTGTTATAGAAGCTGTTATAGAAGCTGATTATACCTGGGAAATAATACATGGGCTGGGAAATAACAAAATGGGCGAAATACGTAGGCTGGGAAATACCAGTGGCTAACTCAAGGAGCTGCATAGAAGCTGTTCAAAAAGCCCCAAAGAAAAACCTCGGTCACACCGTCACATCCGAATGCAACACTGCTTTTATTTTAGTCCACAAGCAGCAGCTTCTGGGCAGCTCCGTTGGTTGCCTATTCAGCCACACCTGAGACAAGCTATTGCACCTGGTAGCTCACATAGTCAGCTTTCTATAACTCCTCAGATCTTTGGGATTCGCAAAGTGGACGGCTCAGGGAGCTGCCTAAAAAAAAGATAAGGCCTTGAGGGGCGTGGTGTTAAGGGGGCCCTCCCGTACGCCGCAGCTGGGGAAAGTCACCATGGCAGACATAGCAAGTGTCACCCTCCAGGCGGTAGGGATTCCTTCATGTGACGTGTGGCAAGAATGCTGGTACAGGAGGCAAGCGTTCTCTGTGCAGCTTAGAGATGAGCTGCCTAAGAAGCTGCCTAAGAATTTGCATGATGATGCACTGTCAGCACCCGTTTCGCCGAGTCCGTGGGCCAGGAACCGACATTGTACCACAACTGCCAACCTTGGACCTTGGGGTGAGCCCATATAGCTAAGATGCAGATTTTGACGGCTACAGGGTCTTGCCCAACTTTGAGCTATCAAGATGCAAACTTGGGCAAGTGGGGGCATACCCCTCTATCATGCACGCTCTTCTGAATCGCTTGAGCTGCCTAAGTAATGATAACGCCTGGTGGGGGGGTGGTATTAAGGGAACCCGTCGTACGCGGGTAGAGAACTGTCTACCACCTCAACTGGACAAGCTACCATCGCGGTTGACAACGACCTGCAACGTTCAGGGTGACTGTAGGGGGATTCGAACCCCGCTTTGTTTAAGCGATTTGGTGTACCACTAGACCAATCGTATAACTTAAACAGGCTCTTGAGCTGCCTACAAAGCTGCCTATGCTTGTATTGCCATTCTTTTTCTGGGGATTTGTTGAAAGACCCCTCTGGATGTTGTGGAGCGGGCTGGTCTTGGGCCAACAATGACCTGTCGATGACAATGTAATGTAATATAGCTGGAAAGAAAGTGGTACTGTACTGCGCCACCACACACTCTGTACTGCACTACCACACACTATCATCAAGAGTGCTTCCACAACCCCATGGCAGCTCATCGTGATCATCATCACGATCATGATCACGAGAGCTTCCACAACCCCGTGGCAGCTCAATCAGCCTGTGTCTGATCAAAATATTGACTCAACATTCTACACACAGATGGTATCCCCCAACAAACTAGAGAGAGAGGGGCCCTGGTGGTGGAGACTTAGTGTAGTGTATGACGCATACCACTCCTTACATTCCCCAATCGGACACCACGTTTTCCTCATGTATCCCAGTTGGTTCTGGAGCTTGCTTTTTTTCTTCTTCTCAGTTGTGGTGTATGACGCATATGACCCAATACATTCACCAATCGGACACCACGTTTTCCTCATGTACCACAGGTGGTTCCAGAGCTTGCTTTTTTTCTTCTTCTCGGTTGTGGTGTATGACGCATATGACCCAATACATTCACCAATCGGACACCACGTTTTCCTCATGTACCACAGTTGGTTCCAGAGCTTGCTTTTTTTCTTCTCAGTTGTGGTGTATGACGCATATGACCCAATACATTCACCAATCGGACACCACGTGTTCCTCATGTACCACAGGTGGTTCCGGAGCTTGCTTTTTCTTCTTCTCAGTTATGGTGTATGACGCATATGACCCAATACATTCACCAATTGAACACCACGTTTTCCTCATGTACCACACTTAGTTCCGGAGCTTGCCTTTTTTCCTTCTCAGTTGTGGTGTATGACGCACATGACCCAATACATTCACCAATCGGACACCACGTTTTCCTCATGTACCACAGTTGGTTCCAGAGCTTGCTTTTTTTCTTCTTCTCAGTTGTGGTGTATGACGCATATGACCCAATACATTCACCAATTGAACACCACGTTTTCCTCATGTACCACACTTAGTTCCGGAGCTTGCTTTTTTTCCTTCTCAGTTGTGGTGTATGACGCATATGACCCAATACATTCACCAATCGGACACCACGTTTTCCTCATGTACCACAGTTGGTTCCAGAGCTTGCTTTTTTTCTTCTTCTCAGTTGTGGTGTATGACGCATATGACCCAATACATTCACTAATCGGACACCACGTTTTCCTCATGTACCACAGGTGGTTCCGGAGCTTGCTTTTTTCCTTCTCAGTTGTGGTGTATGACGCATATGACCCAATACATTCACCAATCGGACACCACGTTTTCCTCATGTACCACAGGTGGTTCCGGAGCTTGCTTTTTTCTTCTTCTCAGTTATGGTGTATGACGCATATGACCCAATACATTCACCAATTGAACACCACGTTTTCCTCATGTACCACACTTAGTATGGCAGTATGGCTACCATACAGTCAGACTTATAATTCATCACTGTATGGCTGCATGACATTATGGCTGTATGGAACATCAATACCAGCTTAGCACGGCTGTATGTCTGCCACACTAGAGAGTGCGGCGCTCGTGGTGGAGCCTTTGTATGGCTGTGTGGCTGCCATACAGCTGGTGAAGGGAGCATCACACAAAATGCTCATTATCAGAAGAAGAGCCCCCCCTTTCTGATGCTACTATTGTGACAGCTACAGCACATGCAGTATGGTCGCCATGCAGAGCGATCATCTTGCAGTACGGTGACCCTGCAGTACGGTCATCTTGCATTACGGTAATGATGCAGTACAGTCAACATGCAGTACGGTCATCATGCAGTACGTGCATCATCCAGTATGGTCATCATGCAGGACGGTCACATCAATGGCCATCGTCCTCATCGTCAGCAGCGCCAATGACGAACGGTCATGATGCAGCAAGGTCATGATGCAGTACAGTCATCATGCAGTACCATCATCATGCAGTACGGTCATGATGCAGAACGGTCGTCATCGTCAGCAGCGCCAAAGACAAGCCCCTCTGTGCTTACACCCTTGAGTCCTCCTAACAAGACCTGCATCATATTGGTGGGCACAGCTATTGGTGGGCATACTTATTGGTGGACACATTTTTTAGTTGATGTTTTCTCTGGTTCCCTGCAATACTCTGGGGTTTTGTAATGTCATGAGAAAGAGGAGATCAATTGCTGTCAGACGAGCTAACTTTGATTTAATTTCATGGGGTCCCCCCCTCCCTTCCCTCATGCAACCCCCCTGGAGACCTCTTAACAATAGCTACACCATGTAAAAGACGGTTGCTGGTGGGCATGAATGTTATTGGTGGGCACAGGTGGGCATGAAGTGACTGTCCCGAACCAATATGTTTGTCTGTCTGCATGTCTGCCTGTCTGTCTGCCTGTCTACCTGTCTGTCTGTCTGTTTGTCTGTCCGTCTGGTGAATGGTGTTACACGACTAAGTTGCGGCCCAGCCGCATACCGGTAGTAAACATAACCACCAGAGTAGCCTGTCTGTCTGTCTGTTTGTCTGTCTGTCGGGTGAATGGTGTTACACAACTAAGTTGCGGCCCAGCCGCATACCGGTAGTAAACATAAACACCCGAGTAGCCTGTCTATCTGTCTGTCTGTCGGCCTGTCTGGTGAACGGTGTTACACAACTAAGTTGCTGCCCAGCTGCATAGTAAACATAAACACCAGAGTAGTCTGTCTTTCTGTCTGTCTGTCTGTCTGCCTGTCTGTCTGTTGCAGTCCAGGGGTGGCCACTTTGGCTGAAGGGACTTGCCCAAGCTCACACAATCAAGAACAAATATATATTTTTAGGAAGTGCTACTTGAAAGAAACACTGGGTGGAAAGGATCATCTGACACACAGTTGTATGGGGTTCATATATGTTATGTACGTTACAGTCCAGGGGTAGCCTACTAGGCTAAAGGGACTTGCCCATGCTAAAAAAACCAAGGTCAACTCTAGGGATTTAGGAGGGGCTAATTGAAAGAAACACTGGGTGGAATAGATCATGTGACACACAGTTGTATGGGGTTCAGTTATGTTATGTACGTTACAGTCCAGGGGTAGCCTACTAGGCTAAAGGGACTTGCCCATGCTAAAAAAACAAGGTCAACTCTAGGGATTTAGGAGGGGCTAATTGAAAGAAACACTGGGTGGAATAGATCATGTGACACACAGTTGTATGGGGTTCAATTATGTTATGTACGTTACAGTCCAGAGGTAGCCTACTAGGCTAAAGGGACTTGCCCATGCTAAAAAACCAAGGTCAACTCTAGGTATTTAGGAGGGGCTAATTGAAAGAAACACTGGGTGGAATAGATCATGTGACACACAGTTGTATGGGGTTCAATTATGTTATGTACGTTACAGTCCAGGGGTAGCCTACTAGGCTAAAGGGACTTGCCCATGCTAAAAAAACCAAGGTAAACTCTAGGAATTTAGGAGGGGCTAATTGAAAGAAACACTGGGTGGAATAGATCATGTGACACACAGTTGTATGGGGTTCAGTTATGTTATGTGCAGTGTTTTTTACTTCAGATTTCTCTAGGCAAGGTTGTGTAGCAGGGTGGGCTACTCAAGCCTGTCATGAGGTCATCCACATATTTGTGGTTGGCCCCAGTGCGAGCAAACAAGCTGGCCCCCTCATCCTCACACCTCGTAACAAAGCTTAATATTCAGGTATTAATTTATTATAAATATGATCATCCACCAGCAGTCGTCCTTACCTACTGCATATGGTCATCCACATATAAGTGGTTGGCCCCAGTGCGAGCAAGCAAGCTGGCCCCCTCATCCTCACGCCTCATAATAAAGCTTACTATTCATGTATTAGTTTATTATAAATATGATCATCCACCAGCAGTCGTCCTTACCTGCCGCATATGGTCATCCACATATTGGTGGTTGGCCCCAGTGCGAGCTAACAAGCTGGCCCCCTCAACCTCACGACTCGTAACAAAGCTTACTATTCATGTATTAGTTTATTATAAATATGATCATCCACCAGCAGTGGTCCTTACCTGCCGCATATGGTCATCCACATATTGGTGGTTGGCCCCAGTGCGAGCTAACAAGCTGGCCCCCTCAACCTCACGCCTCATAATAAAGCTTACTATTCATGTAATAGTTTATTATAAATATGATCATCCACCAGCAGTGGTCCTTACCTGCCGCATATGGTCATCCACATATTGGTGGTTGGCCCCAGTGCGAGCAAGCAAGCTGGTCCCCTCAACCTCACGCCTCGTAACAAAGCTTACTATTCATGTATTCATTTATTATAAATATGATCAACCACCAGCAGTGGTCCTTACCTGCCGCAAATGATCATCATAATATTGGTGGTTGGCCCCAGTGCGAGCAAAGAAGCTGGCCCCCTCAACCTCACGCCTCGTAACAAAGCGTAGTTTTCATGTATTAATTTATTATATATATGATCATCCACCAGCAGTGGTCCTTACCTGCCGCAAATGGTCGTGCTCGGAGTTGTGCTCTGCTTTAACCTGCAGCAAAAGCATAGGAAGGAGGAAGATACAACATTAGGGCAAGGGGCAAGGGGGCAGAAGCAGCAAATAATAATACAAACAATGATGATGATAATAACAAGATTAATATGGGGACATATTTGGAAGGTGTTAACTAGCTGATACTGGAGGAGGAGAGTAGTGATATCCAGGAGGGAAAGGCAGGATGTCGCCATTGGAACTAAACGAGGGACTGGATATGCAGTTCTGTTAGTACTGTTGTAAGAGTCCAGGGGTAGACAAGGTAGGCTACAAGGACTTTTCCAACCATGGGTTTTCTTTAAAGATATAAAGCTATAATAAATGTGAGTATTGGGGCGGGAATCAGTAAGCAACACAAGGGCAAGCGGCAAGGGGCAAGGACGCATAGGCAGCATAAGGATAGTACATGTCAGTCTGGGCACAGAAACCAGTCAGCAGCATCAGGGCAAGGGTGGTGGCCTTTACCTGAGACTTTGAGGTTATGAGGTTGGCATCGATATTGAGGTGCACATCATATCGAGCCGTACATCATCTTGAGCCGTACATCATATCGAGCCGTACATCATTTTGAGCCGCACATCATATCGCCATATGGCACCAGCTCACATACATCAGCGTTTATAATGGTGGTTGTACCCAGTGCAAGCAAATAATGAGAAAAATACAAATACTGGTGCCTCTGCCGAAGAAAATAAGTGGATTCATGTATCAAGTTCAAGAGGGTCATTGGCGCTTGGGGCCAGCAGTTTATTTTTTCAAATCTGAAAGTGAGTTTTTTCTAGCTTAATGGCTTCAGGCCTCCTACAGTGACAGCATTTTTGAACTTTTACAGCTTTTACAGCCGTGCATAGCTTTGTAGGGCCCTATAGGGCACATAACAAACATTTTGTGTACATTTTTATAGCTACAATCTCGCCAATACGGGGCGAAAACTAGTGATTGCTATATAGAGCGGAAATAAAAAGCCCTCAAGAAGGTTATTGGCGCTTAGCCCCAGCAGTTTATTTTTGTCAAATATGAAAGTGTTTTTTTCTAGCTTAATGGCTTTAGGACTCCTCCAGTGACAGTGTTTTTGTACTTTATACATAGCATATAGCCTTATATAGCTTCTAGGGCCATTAAGGGCAAACAAAAACTTTTTGTGTACTTTTGTATGGCGATAATTTCGAAAAAAACGGGGTTCAAGCTAGCGATCGCCATATACAGCGGAAATAATAAGCCCTGGGCCCCAGTGCAAGCAAACGGCTGGCCCCCCCAACCTCACACCTCCTAATAAGGTGTACTATTGATTGATTGATTTATCAGCATTTATAATCAAATTTTGATGATGCCATATAGGTCCAATATGACAACCACTGTTTTGTTTTTCAGCTACGAGCAGCAGCTTCTAGGCAGCTCCCCTGACTGGCTATTCAGCCGAATCTGGTGCAACTCAGTGCCTTCAAGCTGACACAATCAGCTGTCGAGAATTACTGAAATATGTTGGTACAGCCCAGTGCCTGGCTCACATAAAAGTACACCACCCTCATCCAACCTGATCCGCAAGCAAGGCAATACACACCACACACACTAGTACACCACCCTCACCGTACCCGATCTGCAAACGAGGCAATACAAACAAACCAAGGCAATACACACCAAGCAAGGCAATACATACCACACACACTAGTACACCACCCTCACCGTACCCGATCTGCAAGCGAGGCAATACAAACAAACCAAGGCAATACACACCAAGCAAGGCAATACACACCACACACACTAGTACACCACCCTCACCGTACCCGATCTGCAAACGAGGCAATACAAACAAACCAAGGCAATACACACCAAGCAAGGCAATACACACCACACACACTAGTACACCACCCTCACCGTACCCGATCTGCAACGCGGCACTACTAAAACAAACCAGGCATACCAACAAGGCAAGGAATTACACACCACCACAACACTAGTTACACCACCCCTCACGTACGATTCAAACGAGGAATGGCAGGGCAGACAAACAAACCAAGGCAATACCACAAGCCAAGGCCCTACACACCACACCCAATAGTACACCACCCTTCACGTACCCGATCTGCCAAACGAGCCATACAAACAACCAAGGGAATACACACAAGCAAGGCAATAACACACCCTACACACTAGTACACCACCCTCACCGTTACCCGCTCTGCAACGAGGCAAATACAAACAAAACAAGGCAATACACACCCAAGCAAGGCAAATACACACCACACACACTAGTCACCACCCTCACAGTACACGATCTGCAAACGAGGCAATTACAAACAAACCAGGCATACCACACCAAGCAAGGCAATACACACCACAAACACCTATTAACCACCCTCACCGTACCCGATCTGCCAACGAGGGGCAATACAAACCAAAACCAAGGCATACACAAAAGCAAGGCAATACCCCACCACACACACTAGTTACAAAAACCCACCCTCCCACAACCGTAGACCGCATCTGCAATTGGCATACACAACAAACAAGCTACACCCCAAGCAAGGCAATCCAACACCCACACACGCTAGTACACCCCCTCAACCCACAAACCGTACCACGCGATCTTTCAATCGAGGCCATAAAAACAAACCAAAAGGCCTACACACCAATCAAGGCATACCCACCCTACACACTATACAAATCACCACCCTCCCGTACCCATCTTCAAAACGATGCAATACAACAACCAAGGCAATACCACCACGCAAGGCAGTACACACCACCAAAAACACGAGTACAGCACAACCCGCCCCGTACCCGTCTGCAAACGCGGCCATACAAACCAACCAAGGCATACAACACACCAACATGCAATACATACCACACACCAGTATTGTCAGAAAAAAACCAACCCTCATCGACCGTACCCGATCTGCAAACGAGGGCACTACACAAACCACACACACTGTACACCACCCTCACCGTACCCGATTCTGCAAACGAGGCAATACAAACAAACCAAGGCATACAACACACAAAGCAAGGCAATACACACCACACACACTAGTTACACCACCCTCACCGTACCCTATCTGCACACGAGGCAATACAAACAAACCAAGGCAATACACACCAGCAAGGCAATACACACCACACACCACTAGTACACCACCCTCACCGTACCCGATCTGCAAACGAGGCAATACAAACAAACCAAGGCAATACACACCAAGCAAGGCAATACACACCACACACACTAGTACACCACCCTCACCGTACCCGATCTGCAAACGAGGCAATACAAACAAACCAAGGCAATACACACCAAGCAAGGCAATACATACCACACACACTAGTACACCACCCTCATCGTACCTGATCCATGACGAGGCAATACACACCAAGGCAATACACACCAAACAAGGCAATACACACCACACACACTAGTATACCACCCTCATCGTACCTGATCTGCAAACGAGTGATGACCCGGGCCAGAGGCCAGCCCAGGAACACCATCCATCCCAGGGGGGGCTTGAGATATGTACTGCAGGGCTGTATCGCCTCGTACAGGTCCTAGGCCCTCCAGGACGTACACATCTTCTAGCTGCTTCGGGGGTCCTATTGAAAAGCCCTGAGGGGCCGTGTCCTCATCAGGCCACCAAACTTTCTTAGTCATCTTACTTTTCTTGGGTTTCGGACCGACATTGGTAACCAAGATGGAGGGTGGCAGGCTGGGCTTTGGAAGGGGCTTTGGATTGCTTGGCTCTGCGGGGTGGGGTGAGGATGGGGGTTGGGGTTGGGGTTGGGGGCTGGTTGGGGTTGGGGGTTGGGGGTTGGGGGTTGGGGGTAGGTTTGGGTTGGGTTTGAGATGTATGGGGGCTGGCCACCAAACCTTCTTAGCGATCTTACTTTTCTTGGGCTTTGGCAGGGGCTTTGGATTGCTTGGCTCTGTGGGGTGGGGTGAGGATGGGGTTGGGGGCTGGTTGGGGTTGGGGTTAGGGGTAGGGTTGGGTTGGGTTTGAGATGTATGGGGGCTGGCCACCAAACCTTCTTAGCGATCTTACTTTTCTTGGGCTTTGGCAGGGGCTTTGGATTGCTTGGCTCTGTGGGGTGGGGTGAGGATGGGGTTGGGGGCTGGTTGGGGTTGGGGTTAGGGGTAGGGTTGGGTTGGGTTGGTTTTGAGATGTATGGGGGCTGGCCACCAAACCTTCTTAGCGATCTTACTTTTCTTGGGCTTTGGCGGGGGCTTTGGATTGCTTTGCTCTGTGGGGTGGGGTGAGGATGGGGTTGGGGGCTGGTTGGGGTTGGGGTTAGGGGTAGGGTTGGGTTGGTTTTGAGATGTATGGGGGCTGGCCACCAAACCTTCTTAGCGATCTTACTTTTCTTGGGGTTTGGCAGGGGCTTTGGATTGCTTGGCTCTGCGGGGTGGAGTGGGGTGGGGATGAATTTGGGGGCTGGTTGGGGTTTGGGTTTGGGGGTAGGGTTGGGTTGGGTTTGAGGTGTATGGGGGCTGGCCACCAACCTTTCTTAGTGTTCTTCCTCTTCTTGGGCTAGGCAGGGGCTTTAGACTGCTTGGCTCTGCGAGGTGGGGTGGAGATGGGTTTGGGGGTAGGGTTGGGTTGGGTTTGAGGTGTACGAGGGATGGCCACCAAACGTTCTTAGAGATCTTACTCTTTGGGTTTTTTGGTCTGACCTTGGTGATCATGATGGAGGGTGGCAGGCTGGGCTGTGGATTAGGCTTTTGATTACTTGGCTCTGCGGGGTGGTAGAGGGTGGGTGCAGGTAATATAGCTTGAAACAGCCTGTAAATAGACCACCAAAGCCTAAAATAGCCTATAAATAGACCACCGAAGCCTGAAATAGCCTGAAATAGCCTGAAATAGCCTAAAACAGCCTATAAATAGACTGCCAAAGCCTGAAATAGCCAAACATAGCCTGAAATAGCCTGAAACAGCCTATAAATAGACTGCCAAAGCCTGAAATAGTCAAACATAGCCTGAAATAGCCTGAAACAGCCTACAAATAGACTGCCAAAGCCTGAAATAGCCAAACATAGCCTGAAATAGCCTGAAACAGCCTGTAAATAGACTGCCAAAGCCTGAAATAGCCAAACATAGCCTGAAATAGCCTGAAACAGCCTATAAATAGACTGCCAAAGCCTGAAATAGCCAAACATAGCCTGAAATAGCCTGAAACAGCCTATAAATAGACTGCCAAAGCCTGAAATAGCCAAACATAGCCTGAAATAGCCTGAAACAGCCTATGAATAGACTACCTTTTGGGGTGCAGGGTGAGTTGCAGGGCTTCTTGCAATAAAAGGAACCAGTGTCTTTACGTAGCACCATGGTGCTCCTAGTTGCTTTTGGAGTGCCACTAGCAGCTTGTTTGGCTCTATAGCAGGGATGTTTTTTTAAATCAAAAAGAGGAAATCTTATTCCTTTTTATTTTATTCCTCCCTATTTCCCTCCCCAAACAGGATCCTTATTCCGATTTGGGTCGATTTGGGTAATTTTTAGTCAATTTCAGTATATACTTTTCTTATTTTTAGGTTTCTTATTCCGGCAATTTCGGCCAAAACGGGGTCTCGTATTCCGATCGGAATGCACTCCGGAAAAAAATATCCCTGCTCTATAGGCAACCCATGAAGACTCATGGAGATGCTCTCTTCCTCGAATCCTTGAATTCAGAGTTTTCTAATTTTCTAATTTTCTATTTTAAGGCTTCTTAGTCTTAGTTACTTATTACATTCTATGAAAACATAAGCTATAAGTAAGGTGACTTATACACTTTTAGCTGCTAAATAAATTACTATCAAACCCGATATATTAGTAGAATAGTACTGACGTAGCACCCACAAAACACTGATGTGCATAATGTAGCTCCCGTGCTATATTTAGCACCTTAAGGAACCTGGCCTTCAAGAAAACCCTGGCAGGATGGGGGTGGAGTGGGAGGCTACGAATGTGTGGGGAGTTGCATTGATGGGTTTGCTCAGATAAGCCCTAAACTCTGATCGTTTCCCTTAGCCATGAGACATTAGATAATCTTTATGACTGATACCATTGGGTGAAGCTACAGGTGTGTGGGGAGTTGAATTGGTGGGTGTGATCAGCTAAGCTCAACACTCTGATCATTTCTCTTAGCCATTAGCCATTAGATTATTGTGGCTATCTCATGGCTAATGGCTATCTAATTGCTTTTGGCTATCCATCAGTAACCCATAACCATACCCTTGGTGTGATCAGCCCTAAACTCTGACCGTTTCCATTAGCCCCCTGGTAGTCTGGAATCGATCTTAATTGTTCAAGGCTGGTTGAAGTTGGTTGGGTGGAGCTTGATTGTTTGAGGTTGGTTGAGGTTAGTTGAGGTTGGTTGAGTGGATCTTGATTGTTCAAGGTTGGTTGAAGTTGGTTGGGTGGAGCTTGATTGTTTGAGCTTGGTCGAGGTTGGTTGAGGTTGGTTGAGTTTTAAAGGTTGGTTGAAGCTGGTTGGGTGGATCTTGATTGGTTGAGGTTGGTTGAGGTTGGTTGAGTGGATCTTGATTGTTCAAGGTTGGTTGAAGTTGGTTGGGTGGAGCTTGATTGTTTGAGGTTGGTTGAGGTTGGTTGAGTGGATCTTGATTGTTCAAGGTTGGGCAAGTCCCTTTGAATCTATTTGGCGACACCTGGACTGTACCATACGTACACACACCCTACCCCCTGAATCCACCTTCTATGGGGCTGACTACGTAATCATTCAACCCCCAACCCCACTTTCTGTAGGGCTGGCTAGGTCCTCATTCAAGCCCCAAACCCTAAACCCACCTTCTATAGGGCTGACTAGGACATCATTTAACTCCACACCCCAAACCCACCTTCTATGGGGCTGACTAGGTCTTCATTCAAGCCCCAAATTCCACACCCACCTTCTATGGGGCTGACTAGGTCATCATTTAATCCTGCTAGGATATCCTGATCAGACAGCTTGGCCGCTGCAGCGCATCCTCCTTATGATGTCTCCCTTGGCTTCTCATCGTTGAACTTCCATCTAATGCCTCCTGCCGGCTGACTAGGACACCATTCAAGCCCCAACCCCCAAACCCACCTTCGATGAGGCTGACTAGGTCAAAATTCAAGCTCCAAACCCACCTTCTATGGGGCTGACTAGGTCATCATGTAATCCTGCTAGAATATCCTGGTCAGATAGCTTGGCGGCTACGGCACATCTTCGTTTCAACATCTCTCTTGGCTTCTCATCGTTGAACTTCCATCTACTGCCTCCTGTCGGCTGACTAGGTAACCATTCAAGCCCCAAACCCCAAACCCACCTTCTATGGGGCTGACTAGGTCATCATTTAATCCTGCCAGTATGTCCTGATCAGACAGCTTGGCCGCTGCAGCTCGTCCTCGTTTCGACGTCTCCCTTGGCTTCTCCTCTTCCTCCTCATCATCGAACTTCCATCTACTGCCTCCTGCAGTACGCGCCCCAGCTGCGTCATCTTCCTCATCGCAGTACGGTGCAGTACGAGCCCGAGCCCGTTGATACCCGTTGCTGGCCCTGCTGGTGCTAGCTGGCCCTGCAGTGGCCTCTTCATCATCACTACCCATCTCAACCTCATTGATGTCGGAAGGACCTGACAGGTTGTGGGATAGGATGTCGTAAGGGAGGGAGGGAGGGATGGAGGGAGGGAGGGAGGCAGGGAGGGAGGGAGGGTGGGTGGGTTGTAGGTAGGTAGGTAGGTAGGGAGGGAGGGAGGGAGAAGGGAGGTAGGAAGGGAGGGAGGGAGGGAGGGAGGGTGGGTGATAGGTAGGTAGGTAGGTAGGTAGGTAGGTAGGTAGGTAGGTAGGTAGGTAGGCAGGTAGGGAGGGAGGGAAGGAAGGAAGGAGGGAGGGAGGGAGGGAGGGAGGGAGGGAGGGAGGGAAGGAGGGAGGGAGGGAGGGAGAAGGGAGGTAGGTAGGAAGGGAGGGAGGGGAGGGAGGGAGGGAGGGAGGCAGGGAGGGAAGGGAGGGAGGGTGAGTGGGTGGGTGGGTGGGTGGGTGGTAGGTAGGTAGGTAGGTAGGTAGGTAGGTAGGTAGGTAGGTAGGTAGGTAGGTAGAGAAGGAGGGAGGGGGGGAGGGAGGGGGAGAGGGAGGGAGGGGGAGAGGGAGGGAGGAAGGAGGGAGGAGGGAGGAAGGGAGGTGGGTGGTAGGTAGGTAGGTAGGGAAGGAGGTAGGTAGGTAGGTAGGGAGGGAGGGAGGGAGGGAGGGAGAGAGGGAGGGAGGGAGGGAGAGAGGGAGGGAGGGAGAGAGGGAGGAAGGGTCAAGGGTTGGTGGAAGGAAGGGTGCGAGGGTGTGGGGTCGTGATTCCATTTTAGGGCTTTGTCTTGTTGTTTTTGATTGTGTTGCAGCAGCGACAGCATCTTCAATATCTTACCCCCAACCCACGTGACTCCTCAATACTCACAACCCAACCCAATACACCCCTTAACCCAACCCAATACACCCCCCAACCCAACCCAACCTAATACACCCCTTAAACCAACCCATACACCCCCCAACCCAACCCAACCCAATACACCCCCAATTAACCCAACCCAATACACCCCCCAACCCAACCTAACCCAATACATCCCCCAACCCAACCCGAACCAATGCGTCCCCAACAAACCCAGCTCAACCCAATACACCCCCCCAGCTCATCTGACTCCTCAATAGCAACAGCCCAAGACCACTTCCCACTCACACCACTTGTACTCACCCCATTCTCCCTCTCCTCCTACTCATCCCCTTCCCCCCTCCTCCTCCTCTTCTTCCTCCTTCCCTCTTACACCTCGGATCCCACCTGATGTAAATAATGCATCAATGAACATCTATATCTATCTATCTATCTATCTATCTATCTATATCTATCTATATGTATCCCAGGACAAGCTCGGAGTGACCTTCCCGTCTGGGAATCTTCAAATCAGACTCTCCGCCGAATAGTGTACTTAATCAAGTATACATTTATTGTATCACAGATCTCACCTGGCGCTGCCCTGTATATATTTTACATATACATTAATTAAGTACACATGTATTGTACCACGGATCTCACCTGCTCTGCCCTATATACATTATACACATACATGAATTATGTACACATTTATTGTACACGATTACCTGACGTGCCCAAATATACATTCTACACAACATGGAAATTATGTACACATGTATTGTACCACGGATATCACCTGACGCTTGCCCTATATATACAGTGTACAACATACATGCATTATGTACACATGTATGGTACACGGAATCACCGACGATGCCCATATAATTTATACACATACACGAATATTTACCACATTTATTGTACAAAGGATATTCACCTGACGCTTGCCCTATTATACATTATACACATAAATGAATTATGTACACATTATGTACACGGGATCTACCTGAAGCTGCCCCTAATATACATTATACAACATGAATTATGTACACATTTATTGATACCAAGGATCTTCACCTGACGTGGCCCTTATACATATACACTAATGAATTATGTAACATTATTCTACCACGGATACACCTGACGCCTTGCCCTATCTACATATAACAACATGAATTATGTAACACATTTATTGTACCGGATTCTCACCTGACGCTGCCCTACATAATTATTACACTACATAAAATTTGTACACATTTATTGTACCCGGATACTCACCTGAAGCTGCCCTATATACATTATACACATACTGAATTATGACACATTTATTTGTACCACGGGGATATCACCTGACGATGGGGCCCTAATCTCATATACAC
This sequence comes from Chlamydomonas sp. ICE-L, assembly GCA_013435795.1. Lineage (NCBI taxonomy): Eukaryota > Viridiplantae > Chlorophyta > Chlorophyceae > Chlamydomonadales > Chlamydomonadaceae > Chlamydomonas > Chlamydomonas sp. ICE-L. The sequence goes on along the minus strand of JACBWV010000610.1, from coordinate 114,838,272 downwards.
TACATGAATTATGACACATGTATTGTACCACGGATCTCACTGACGCTGTTGCCCTATATACATAAAACATACAGAATTATGTATCACAGTATTGTACACGGATATCACCTGACGCTGCCCTATATACATTATACACATACATGAATTATGTACACATTTATTGTACCACGGATATCACCTGACGCTGCCCTATATACATTATACACATACATGAATTATGTACACATTTATTGTACCACGGATCTCACCTGACGCTTTTGCCTACATACCTTCTACCCATACATTAAATTATGTAGCACATTTATTGTACCACGGCTCTCACCTGACGCTTGCCTATATACATATACACATACAGAATTATGTACCACATTTGTATTGTTACAACGGATCTTCCACCTGACGTGCCCTTATACATATACACCATACATGAATATGTACCACATGTATTGTACCACGGATCTCACCTGACGCTGCCCTATATACATTATACACATACATGAATTATGTACACATGTATTGTACCACGGATCTCACCTGACGCTGCCCTATATACATTATACACATACATGAATTATGTACACATTTATTGTACCACGGATCTCACCTGACGCTGCCCTATATACATTATACACATACATGAATTATGTACACATTTATTGTACCACGGATATCACCTGACGCTGCCCTATATACATTATACACATACATGAATTATGTACACATTTATTGTTACCAGGATTAACCTGACGCTGCCCAATATACATTATACACACCATACAATGAATTATGTAACATTTAATGTTTTTCTACCCGGATATCACCTGACGATGCCCTATATACATATACACAGCCATGAATTATGTACACATTTATTGTTACCACGGATATCACCTGACGCTGCCATAATTACATTATACAACATACATGAATATGTTACACATTATGTACCACGGATCTAACCTGACGCTGCCCTATATCACCATTATACCATACATGAATTAGTACACATTTATTTACCACGGATATCACCTACGCTTACCCAATACATTATACACATACACGAATTATGTACACATTTATTGTACCACGGATCTCACCTGACGCTGCCCTATATACATTATACACATACATGAATTATGTAACACAATTTATGTACCACGGATATCACCTGACTGCCCTTATACAATATACCATACATGAATATGTCACATTTAGTGTACCACGATATCACCTGACGCTGCCCTATATACATTATACACATACATGAATTATGTACACATTTATTGTACCACGTATCTCACCTGACGCTGCCCTATATACATTATACACATACATGAATTATGTACACATTTATTGTACCACGGATCTCACCCTGACGTTTGCCCTATATACCTTATACCCATACATGAATTATGTAACTTTCTTGTACCACGGATACACCTGACGCTGCTCCTATATACATTAGACCACATAATGAAGTATTGTACTCCCATTATGGGACCACGGATCTCACCTACGCTGCCCCGAATCCATTCTACACCTACATGAATTAGGTACACATGTATGTACCCCGGATATCACCTGACGTGCCTGTCGATACATTATACACATACATGCATTATGACAACATGTATGTACACGGGATTAGAAATTGACGCTGCCCTAACCGACATTATACACATACATGAATTATGTACACATATGTACCACGGCTTATCACCTGACGCGCCCTATATACATAGGCCAGACCTGCAGTATTGTATCACATGTATTGTACCACGGCTCTCATCCTGTGACGCTGCCCTAGGAAGTATACACATACCGAATTATGAACACATTATTGTTACCACGGTCTCACCCCGACGCTGCCCTGTATTACATTCACACTACATGAATATTGTACACAGTATTTGTACCCTGATCTCACGACGCTGCCCTATATAGATTATTACCACCTACCATATGTACACATTTATTGTGAACCACGGATATCACCTGACGGCCCTATATACATATAACATACATGAATTATGTACACATTTTATGTACCCGGATCTCACCTGACGCTCCCTACATACATTATAACACATCATCATTATGTACACATTATGTACACGGTTCTCACTGTAGCTGCCTATGACATTATAAAATTCATGAATTCTGTACACATGTATTGTACCACGGGGATCTCACCTGACGCGCCTATATACATTATACATCATGAATTATGTTACACATTATTGTACTCACGGATCTCACCGAGCTTTTTGCCCTATATACATTCTACACATACCGGAATATGTAACATGTATGTACCCACGATCGCACCATGAGCTGCCCTATATACATTATTACACAGACAGGAGTATGTACACATTATGCCCCACGGATGCTCACTGACGCTGCCCGATATACAGTGATACACATACATGAATTATGTACACATTTATTGTACCACGGCTATCAACCTGGAGCTGCCCTATCTACATTATACACATACCTGAATATGTAACACATTTATTGTACCACGGATCTCACCTGACGCTGCCCTTTACATATTATACATATACATTAATTAAGTATACATCTATTGTACCACGGATCGCACCTGGCGCTGCCCTATATATATAATACATATACATTAATTAAGTATACATGTATTGTACCACAGATCGCACCTGAAGCTGCCCTGAAAAGAGAGGCCACATCTAGCTGCGTGTACAGCGGGGGTACCTCTTCCCATTTGGACGCTATTGTCTTGATGTCGTCTAAACTACGCTGGTGGGTGTTGCGACCATGGCAAACCACCGGATCCATTTCCGCCGGCTTCAACACGTACGCCTCATAATGGTTGCGCTGCAAGGACCATGTGTGGGGCATGTTAGGGGATGGACCGAGGACAAGGGAATAGATAGTGGGTGGGTGGGTGGGTGTGGGAGGGTGGATGGGTGTGAGAGGGTAGGTGGGTGTGGGTGGACCATGGCGAACCACCGGATCCATTTCCACCGGCTTCGACACGTACGCCTCATAATGGTTGCGCTGCAAGGACCATGTGTGGGGCATGTTAGGGGATGGGCCGAGGACAAGGGAATAGATAGTGGGTGGATGGGTGTGAGAGGGTATGTGAGTGTGGGTGGACCAAGGCAGACCACCGGATCCATTTTCACCGGCTTCAACATGTACGCCTCAGAGTGGTTGCGCTGCAAGGACAATGAGTGGTGCATGTTTGGGGATGGGGCGAGGACAGGGGAAGAGATAGTGGGTGGGTGGGTGTGGGAGGGTAGGTGAGTGTGGGTGGACCATAGCAGACCACCGGATCCATTTCCACCGGCTTCGACACGTACGCCTCAGAGTGGTAGCGCTGCAAGGACAATGAGTGGGGCATGTTTGGGGATGGGTCTAGGACAGGGGAATATAGATGGGTTCTGGGTTCTAGGACAGGGGAATGTGTATGGATTCTTCAACCATTCCTACTCCTCACACACTGTTCACCTTCCACCATTCCCACACCATTCCCAAACCATTCTTACACAACGCTTACACCATCCAAACTCCTCATACACCGACTACGTAGCGGAATTCTAGACCAATGGGCATATCGAGCAGGCTACTCCAGATGTCAAGATACTGAATATAAGGTACATAAACCAGAGACATAGACTAGTATCAGGCTATCTTGCTTCAAGTTATTTACCCTTCGGCACCCTTTTATTTGGCCGAACAGGGTGTATTGCTAGTCCAGATGTAATTGCTAGTCCAATTGAGATAGTGCTACTCCAGATGTAAAAAAAGATAATGCCAACGCCTGGTGGGGCGTGGTGTTAAGGGAGCCCGTCGTACGCAGGTGGGGAGCGGTCTCCTACTTAAACTGGACAAGCTACCATCGCAGTTGACAACGATCTGCAACGCCAAGAGCGACTGAAGGGGGGACTGAACCCCCGACTCTTCATCCTCAAGCGATCTGATCTACCTCGAGATGTCAAGATACTGAATATAAGGTACATAAACCAGAGACATAGACTAGTATCAGGCTATCCTGCTTCAAGTTATAGGGTACACTCACCATTGGGCACCCTTTTATTTGGCTGAACAGGATGTATTCTGAGTGTAAAAAGGGTGACGTAGGGGTGCAGAAAGTGTGCCAAAGACACCCCCAAAATTGCAGTGGTAGCAACAGTCACCAGCGTAGCCTGGATGACATTAAGGCGATAGCATACAAATGAGAAAAGGTACAGTGGGTGTAGCATCGTCACCCTTTTATTTGGCTTCACACTGTGACAGGAAGTATTCTGGGTGTGAAAGAGTGTCGTAGGGGTGCAGAAAGGGATCCGAAGACCCCCCCTCAATTTGCAGGGGTAGCAATAGCCACCAGCGTAGCCTGGATGACACCAAGGCGATAGCATACACAAGGGAAGGTACAGTGGGGGTAGCATTTGCACCCTTTTAAATGGCTTAAAATAGTGTAACTGGGTATACCTATATCTAGACTTCTAGAGGATCCACTGCTTATTTAGGGGTCTTCGGAACCCTTTTCTGCACCCTTCTGACAATCCTTTCACCCATAATGCGCCCATTCAAGCCAAATAAAAGGGTGCCAATGACCCCCCCACCACCCCCACCCCCACCACAAAACAAAACAGTGGAACAATCACCTGTGCGGATGATCACACTTCCTTGAATCTACCGCACAGCTAAATTTGGGACCCCTTTTAACACCCTCTGGCACCTTTTTTGCACCCTTTTGGCCACCCTTTCACCCATACTGCACCCTTTGTAGCCAAGTAAAAGGGTACCAATGCCCCCCCCCCCACCCCACCACACCCCCACCACAAAACAAAACAGTGGAACAATCACCTGTGCGAATGACCACAATTCCTTGAATCTACCACAATGCTAATTTAGGCACCCCTTTTGGCACCCTCTGGCACCTTTTTGGCACCCTTTTGGCCACCCTTTCACCCATACTGCACCCTGTGTAGTCAAGTAAAAGGTTACCAATGCCCCCCCCCCCCCCACCCCCCCCACCCCCACCACAAAACAAAACAGTGGAACAATCACCTGTGCGGATGACCACACTTCCTTGAATCTATCACACTGCTAATTTAGGGACCCCTTTTGACACCCTTTTGGCCACCCTTTCACCCATACTGCACCCTTTGTAGCCAAATAATAGGGTACCAATGCCCCCCCCCCCCACCACACACACACACACACACACACAAAACAAAACAGTGGTACAATCACCTGTGCAGATGACCACACTTCCTTGAATCCATTAATTTTGGCGTTTTGGGAGTCAAAGATGACGAAAGAAGATTTTGACTCATCTAGTGTCTTGACAGTTGCCTTAATCAGATTCTTGTGGTACACCGCTGCACACATGTGGTGGTGGTGTGGTGCTGATGTGATGGTGGTCATGTGGTGGTGGTGGTGATGGTGGTGATGGTGGTGTGCTTTTCTTCGTTTTGGGGTAGTCAAAGATGAGAAAAGAAGATTTTGACTCGTCCAGAGTCTTAATAGCTGCCTAGATCAGATTTGTGTGGTGCACCGCTGCACACGCACAGTGGTGGTGGTGTGATGGTGATGTGATGGTGGTGGTGGTGGTGGTGTGCTTTAATTTGTGTTTTGGTAGTCAAAGATGACACAAGAATAGTCTGACTCATCCAGAGTCTTAATACTTGCCTTGATCAGATTCTTGTGGTACACCGCTGCACACGCAGTGGTGGTGGTGTGATGGTGATGTGATGGTGGTGGTGCTGTGCTTTTTTGTGTGTTTTGGTAGTCAACGATTACACTACAAGAGTTTGACTCATCCAGAGTCTTGATAGTTGCCTTGATCAGATTTGTGTTGTACACCGCTGCACAAATGTGGTGGTGGTGTGGTGGTGGGTGGGTGGGTGTGGGAGATAGTCTGGGTTGGTGCTGCAGCCGGTTCTACTGGTGTGGGTGGTGGTGGTGGTGATGCTTGTGTGCGGTGGTGGTGGTGATTGTGGTGGGTGGTGGTGATGGTGGTGGTGTGGTGGTGGGTGGGTGGGGGGGATAGTCTGGGTCTGGTGTGCAGCGGTCTACTGGTTGTGGGCGGTGGCGGTGGCGGTGGTGGTGTGGTGGATGGTGGGTGTGGGGGTGGGATAGTCTGGGTCTGGTGTGCAGCTGGTTCTACTGGTTGTGGGCGGGGGCGGGGTGGCGGTGGCGGTGGTGGTGGTGGTGTGGTGGTGGGTGGGTGAGGGGGGATAGTCTGGGTCTTGGGTGCAGCGGTCTACTGGTTGTGGGTGAAGGTGAAGGTGGTGGTGATGGTTGTGGCGTGTTGGTGGTGATGGTTGTGGGTGGTGGTGGTGGTGATGGTTGTGGGCGATGTTGGTGGTGATGGTTGTGGGCGGTGTTGGTGGTGATGGTTGTGGGCTGTGTCGGTGGTGATGGTTGTGGGCGGTGGTGGTGGTGGGTGGTGGTGGGGTGGGTGGGGGATAGTCTGGGTTCTAGTGTGCAGCGGTCTACTGGTTGTGGGCCGGTGGCAGGGCGGTGGCGGTGGTGATGGTGATGGTGATGGTGGTGGTGGGGTGGTGGTGGGTGGTGTGGGGAGGAATAGTCTGGGTCTGTGTGGTTGGTGGTGATGGTTGTGGGTGAGAAGGTGGTGGTGATGGTTGTGGGCGGTGGTTGGTGGTGATGGTTTGTGGGTGTGAAGGTGGTGGTGATTGTGTGGGCGGTATTGGTGGTGATGGTTGTGGGCGGTGTCGGTGGTGATGGTGGTGGGCGATGTTGGTGGTGATGGTTGTGGGCAGGTGTTGGTGGTCATGGTGGTGGGTGATGTTTGTAGGTGATGGTTGTGGGTGGTGTGGTGGTTGATGGTTGTGGGCGATTGTTTGTGGTGATGGTTGTGGGCGGTGTTGGTGGTGATGGTGGTGGGTGATGGTGATGGTGATGTTTGTGTGTGGGTGGTGTGGTGATGATGGTTGTGGGAGATGTTGGTGGTGATGGTTGTGGGCGGTGTTGTGGTGATGGTTGTGGGCGGTGTGGTGGTGATGGTGTGGGCGGTGGTGGGGTAATGATTGTGTGCGGTGGTGGTGGGTGTGGTGGGTGGTGGTGGTGGTCATGTGGTGGTGTGTGGTGGTGGGTGGGTGGGGGGGATAGTCTGGGTCTGGTGTGCAGCGGTCTACTGGTTGTGGGCGTGGGCAGTGGCGGGTGGCGGTGGTGGCGGTGGTGATGGTGATGGTGGTGTGGTGGTGGGGTGGGTGTGGGGGGATAGTCTGGGTCTGGTGTTGGTGGTGTGATGGTTGTGGGCGGTGGTGATGGTGGTGGTGGTGGTGGTGGTGTAGTGGTGGGTGGGTTTGTGGGGGGATAGTCTGGGTATGGTGTGCAGCGGTCTAGTGGTTGTGGGCGGTGGCGGTGGCGGTGGTGGTGGTGGTGTGGTGGATGGTGGGTGTGGGGGGATAGTATGGGTCTGGTGTGCAGCGGTCTACTGGTGTGGGTGGTGGACGGGTGGGCTGGTGCGGTGGCGGTGGCGGTGGTGGTGGTGTGTGGTGGTGGGTGGGTGTGGGGGGGGATAGTCTGGGTCTGGTGTGCAGCGGGTCTACTGGTTGTGGGTGAAGGTTGGTGGTGATGGTTGTGGGCGGTGTGTTGGTGGTGATGGTTGTGGGTGGTGGTGGTGGTGATGGTTGTGGGGTGGTGGTGGTGGTGATGGTTGTGGGCGGTGTTGGTGGTGATGGTTGTGGGCTGTGTCGGTGGTGATGGTTGTGGGCGGTGGTTAGGTGGTGGGTTGGTGGTGGGTGGTGGTGGGTGGTGTGGGTGGTCATGGTGGTGGTGTGGTGGTGGGTTGTGGGGGGGGATAGTCTGGGTCTGGTGTGCGGCGGTCTTAATGGTTGTGGGCGGTGGCAGTGGCGGTGGCGGGTGGTGATGGTGATGGTGATGGTTGTGGTGGTTGGTGGTGGGTGGGTGTGGGGGAATAGTCTGGGTCTGGTGTTGGTGGTGATGGTTGTGGGTGAAGGTGGTGGTGATGGTTGTCGGCGGTGGTGGTGGTGATGGTTGTGGGTGAAGGTGGTGGTGATTGTTGTGGGCGGGTATTGGTGGTGATGGTTGTTGGGCGGTTGATGTGGTGATGGTGGGGCGATGTTGCTGGTGATGGTTGTGGGCGGTGTTGGTGGTTTGATGGTGGTGGGGTGATGTTGTGGTGATGTTTGTGGGTGGTGTTTGGTGGTGATGGTTGTGGGCGATGTTGGTGGTGATGGTTGTGGGCGGTGTTGGTGGTGATGGTGGTGGGTGATGGTGTGATGGTGATGTTTGTGGGTGGGTTGGTGGTGATGGTGTGGGTGGTGGTGGTGGTGATGGTGGTGGGCGATGTTGGTGGTGATGGTTGTGGGCCGGTGTTGGTGGTGATGGTTGTGGGCTTGTGTCGGTGGTGATGGTTGTGGGCGGTGGTGGTGGTGGGTGGTGGTGGGTGGTGGTGGGTGGTGGTGGTGGTCATGGTGGTGGTGTGGTGGCGGGTGGGTGGGGGGGATAGTCTAAGTCTGGTGTGCAGCGGTCTACTGGTTGTGAGCGGTAGCAGTGGCGGTGGCGGTGGTGATGGTGATGGTGATGGTTGTGGTGGTGTGGTGGTGGGTTGGTGTGGGGGAATAGTCTGGGTCTGGTGTTGGTGGTGATGGTTGTGGGTGAAGGTGGTGGTGATGGTTGTGGGCGGTGGTGGTGGTGATGGTTGTGGGTGAAGGTGGTGGTGATTGTTGTGGGCGGAATTGGTGGTGATGGTTGTGGGCGGTGTCGGTGGTGATGTTGGTGGGCGATGTTGGTGGTGATGTTTGTGGGCGGTGTTGGTGGTGATGGTGGTGGGTGATGTTTGTGGTGATGTTTGTGGGTGGTGTTGGTGGTGATGGTTGTGGGCGATGTTGGTGGTGATGGTTGTGGGCGGTGTTGGTGGTGATGGTGGTGGGTGATGGTGATGGTGATGGTTGTGGGTGGTGTTGGTGGTGATGGTTGTGGGCGATGTTGGTGGTGATGGTTGTGGGCGGTGTTGGTGGTGATGGTTGTGGGCGGTGTGGTGGTGATGGTTGTGGGTGGTGTTGGTGGTGATGATTGTGTGCGGTGGAGGTGGTGGGTGGTGGTGGGTGGTGGTGGTGGTCATGGTGGTGGTGTGGTGGTGGGTGGGTGGGGGGGATAGTCTGGGTCTGGTGTGCAGCGGATCTACTGGTTGTGTGCGGTGGAAGTGGCGGTGGACGGTTGGCGGTGGTGATGGTGATGGTGGTGGTGGTGTGGTGGTGGGTGGGTGTGGGGGATCGTTTGGGTCTGGTGTTGGTGGTGCTGGTTTGTGGGCGGTGGTGGTGGTGATGGTGGTGGTGGTGGTGGTGTAGTGGTGGGTGGGTGTGGGGGGGATAGTCTGGGTCTGGTGTTGCAGCGTCTACTGGTTGTGGGCGTGGGTGCGGCGGGGACGGTGGTGGTGGTGTGGTGGATGGTGGGTGTGGGGGGATAGTCTGGGTCTGGTGTGCAGCGGTCTACTGGTTGTGGGCGGTGGCGGTGGCGGTGGCGGTGGTGGTGGTGGTGTGGTGGTGGGTGGGGTGTGGGGGGATAGTCTGGGTCTGGTGTGCAGCGGTCTACTGGTTGTGGGTGAAGGTGGTGGTGATGGTTGTGGGCGGTGTTGGTGGTGATGGTTGTGGGTGGTGGTGGTGGTGATGGTTGTGGGCGGTGTTGGTGGTGATGGTTGTGGGCTGTGTCGGTGGTGATGGTTGTGGGCGGTGGTGGTGTGGGTGGTGGTGGGTGGTGGTGGGTGGTGGTGGTGGTCATGGTGGTGGTGTGGTGGTGGGTGGGTGGGGGGGATAGTCTAAGTCTGGTGTGCAGCGGTCTACTGGTTGTGGGCGGTGGCAGTGGCGGTGGCGGTGGTGATGGTGATGGTGATGGTTGTGGTGGTGTGGTGGTGGGTGGGTGTGGGGGAATAGTCTGGGTCTGGTGTTGGTGGTGATGGTTGTGGGTGAAGGTGGTGGTGATGGTTGTGGGTGAAGGTGGTGGTGATTGTTGTGGGCGGTATTGGTGGTTGATGGTTGTGGGCGGTGTCGGTGGTGATGGTGGTGGGCGACGTGATGGTGATGGATGTGGGCGGTGTTGGTGGTGATGGTGGTGGGTGATGTTTGTGGTGATGTTGTGGGTGTGTGTTGGTGTGATGGTTGTGGGCGATGTTGGTGTGATGGTTGTGGGCGGTGTTGGTGGTGATGGTGGTGGGTGATGGTGATGGTGATGGTTGTGGGTGGTGTGGTGGTGATGGTTGTGGGCGATGTTGGTGTGTGATGGTTGTGGGCGGTTGTTGTTGGTGATGGTTGTGGGCGGTGTGGTGGTGATGGTTGTGGGCGGTGTTTGTGGTGATGATTGTGTGCGGTGGTGGTGGTGGGTGGTGGTGGTGGTGGTGGTGGTCATGGTGGTGGTGTGGTGGTTGGGTTGGGTGGGGGGGATAGTCTGGGTCTGGTGTGAGCGGTTTACTGGTTGTGGGCGGTGGGCAGTGGCGGGGTTGAGGTGGCCGGTGGTGATGTGATGGTGGTGGTGGGTTGGTGGTGGGTGGGTGTTGGGGGATAGTCTGGGTCTGGTGTTGGGGTGATGGTTGTGGGCGGTGGTGGTGGTGATGGTGGTGGTGGTGGTGGTGTAGTGGTGGTGGGGTGTGGGGGGATTGTCTGGGTCTGGGTGTTGGTGGTGATGGTAGTGGGCGGTGGTGGTGGTGATGGTTGTGGGTGGTGGTGGTGGTGATGGTTGTGGGTGGTGTGGTGGTGATGGTGGTGGGTGATGGTGGTGGTGATGGTTGTGGGTGGTGTTGGTGGTGATGGTTGTGGGCGATGTTGGTGGTGATGGTTGTGGGCGGTGTTGGTGGTGATGGTTGTGGGTGGTGGTGGTGATGGTTGTGGGTGGTGGTGGTGGTGATGGTTGTGGGCGATGTTGGTGGTGATGGTTGTGGGCGGTGTTGGTGGTGATGGTTGTGGGTGGTGGTGGTGTTGGTGATGGTTGTGGGCGGTGTTGGTGGTGATGGTTGTGGTTGGTGGTGGTGATGATGGTGGCGGTGGCTGTGGTCATATTGGTGGTGGTGGTGGTGGTGGTGTGGTGGTGGGTGGGTGCTGGTGGTGCTGGTAATAATGGTGTTGGTGTTGGTGTTGGTAATGTGGGTGAGGTTGGTGATGTTGATGACGTTGGTGATGTTGGTGGTAGTGTTGGTGTTGTTGTTGTCGGTGGTGGTGGTGGTGGTGATGGTCGTGGTGGTGGTGATGATCAAATGACGCAGAAGGGTGCAAGGATAGATACAAAGTTGGAGTTGGTAATGTTAGTCGGATGCAGACTCACGTTCCATGGCGGCATCGTACTCATACTCGAAAACAGTGATTTTCTTTGGCTTCTTTGACCCTTTGCGAGAGCTAGCAGAAGCATCTTCGTCAGTTGCATCCTTTTCAACTTCCTGAAGAAGGCATGGGGTGGGGGTGACAGCTTAGGTGTGTGTGTGGGGGGGGTATGTGTGCGTGTGTGTGTGTGGGGTGGGGGGTGGGGGGGGGGCATAAGTGCAGTAAGATGACGACAACTGGGGGGCAGAAGGCGGTGGGTGGGGGTGGGGTGGGGGGCAGTAGTGTAGTAGTATCACTCCCACATTCAACCTACTACCCCCCCCCACACACCCCCCCACCCCTCCACCACTCTCACCACCAACCACCATCACCACCACCCTCAAAACCTTCCTCACCACCACCCTCAACACCACCTTCTCTCACGAGCACCTATACTAGCACCCTCAACACCCACCACCAAAACCAAACACCCTCACCACTATCCTCACCATCAAATTCACCACCACCCTCACCATCTGCCCCTCCACCAGCCACCCCCACCACCGCCCTCAACACCGACCACCAAAAACAAACACCCTCACCACTATCCTCACCACCTGCCCCTCCACCACTCTCACAACCAGCCACCCTCACCACTGATCCAACCCTCGTTCAAGCCTCCACACCCACACACCCTGAAGAAGTACTTGCCAATGGAATGCAGTCGAGGTGGTTGTGACCCTTCCTCCAGCTCTATCTCCCGCACCCTTTTAGCAAGGTGGGATTTACCACTGCCGGGCAACCCCCATCACCACTAGCCCCCACACAACCCCCTCCACCACCCCTCACCACCACTCCAACCCTCGTGCCAGCCTCCACCCACTCACTGGTGAAGAAAGTACTCGTCAATGGAATGTAGCCGAGGTGGTTGTGACCCCTGCCTCCAGCTCTAACTCCCGCACCTTTTTAGCAAGGTGGGATTTACCACTGCCGGGCAACCCCCATCACCACTAGCCCCCACACACCCCCTCCACCACCCCTCACCACCACTCCAACCCTCGTGCCAGCCTCCACCCACTCACTGTGAAGAAGTACTCGTCAATGGAATGTAGCCGAGGTGGTTGTGACCCTGCCTCCAGCTCTAACTCCCGCACCCTTTTAGCAAGGTGGGATTTACCACTGCCGGGCAACCCCCTCAAGATGAATAAGAGTTTCTTGGGACGAGAGTCTCTCCCAGGCTTCTTCAGTAGAACGGAAGCATCGACTATGTTTCGGATAGGAGGGGGTAAGGAGACTGGTCGGGGGGGTTCGGCCACTGCCCCAGCCCCGTGCTTGGCACCTACAAGGGGAATGAAAACATCTTGTCACAGTTATAAATAAATATTTTATTTTTTACATTTTAATGCTAATTTTGTTTCACTGCATCAACTATGTTTCGGATAGGAGGGGGTAACGAAACTGGTCGGGGGGGTTCGGCCACTGCCCCAGCCCCGTGCTTGGCACCTACAAGGGGAATGAAAACATCTTGTCATAGTTATATATATTTTTTACATTTTACTGCTAATTTTGTTTTACTGCATCGACTATGTTACGGATAGGAGGGGGTAAGGAGACTGGTTGGAGGGGGGGGGGGGGGGGGGGGGGGGGGGGCGGCCACTGCCCCAGCCCCATGCTTGACACCTTCAAGAGGGATGAACAAATCTTGTCACAGTCCCGTCACAGTTATAAATAAATAGGTTACATTTTTCCTGCTAGTTGGTCGGCCCCCTTAGGGGGACAGACCTATGCAATACTTACGCGATATCGTGCTGTTTTTTCAAATCTTCACATCTTCACATCTTCACATCTTCAAATTTCCCAAGAACGCCGGTCAAAATTGCCGGTTAATCTGACTGGCCTGAAATCTTTCCGACTCGTGTTCGATTCCCGTCGGGGGCGGATTACCTCTGAGGGCACTTTTTCGCGTACGTATCTCAGGGTTGCGGACTGTGGACGCGGCGTTTACATTTGTCGTTTCCCTCCTGTCCTGTGGACTCAGTCTAGGGACCTGGAGCATGTCTACGATTTCCCCTTGAAGAATTCGCTTCTTCGTGACTCTCGTAGCTCATTACATCAGCGCATTGTGCTTGACAAGGAAATCTGCTCTTCCGCACTAGTTCCTGCAGGTTGCGAAGTAGCAACTGTAGCCTCGGGAGTTGCTGCACCTGCCTCCATGGAACTTCGGGGAGTCAGTGAGCTAATAAGTTCATTAGCCTTACAGGCCACCAAGTTGAATAATAATGCCATGCCATGCTACATTGATTCTTGACCCTCCCAATATTAAATTTAACGGATAAGTAAGCAACTGCTTGTGCATCCATCACCAAGGAGGCTGCCACTGCTGCTTGACGAACATTACACCACCCCCGGGGCCGACCTCCAGGGGACCCGCCAGGGCCCCCTACTATTTTGTTTTACTGCATCGACCATGTTTCGGATAGGAGAGGGTAAGGAGACTGGTTGGAGGGGGGGGGGGGGGGGGGGGGGGGGGGGTCGGCCACTGCCCCAGCCCCATGCTTGACACCTTCAAGAGGGATGAGGGTAAGGAGACTGGTCGACATACATTTTTCCTGCTTAATATGTTTTGACTGCCGAAGACTGCAAGCAGCAAATTGCTGGCTGGAGCCATGTTACCAAGTTCAAGTTCAAGTTTAAGTTCTGAATAAATGTGACTGAAAGTTAAATTATCCGCACAGAACAGGAATATCTAAACCGTTACCATATTGATATAAAACATTACCATGTTGATATAAAACATTACCATGTTCATATAAAACATTACCATGCTGATATAAAACATTACCAAATTCATATAAAACATTACCATGCTGATATAAAACATTACCATATTCATATAAAACATTACCATCTATATATATAAAGAAATCATGGCGGTCGCGGTCGTGGTGGTGTCATCATCCTCGCAACCGACTTAACCGACTTCCCGCCCAGCCAATTCCCGCTCAGCCAATTCACGCTTTTAATTCCTCCTGCTTCAACTTTTGCCTGATTTGGCCTCCTGCGACTTCTGCCTTATGCGACCTTCGCCTCCTGCATATTCTACCTGTTGCGCATCCCGCCCGATTTCTCCTTTTCCCGCCTGAATTCATCCACCTGATTTCGGTAGAGCTACAGTTTGTCTTTGTCAGGTATTAACGGTTGCGATTGCACAGGTTCAGTTTGCTCAGTGGGGTCGGCTGTCGATCACAGCTGAAGTGTCAGGGAAGGTCCGTAATCGCGCAGGTCCGATGCTATCAGCGGAGTCGGGATATGCGCAAACGTTGTCGATGGGTTGGATCTGCAGCCTGCCCTTCGTCCCGTTTGCCTTTCAGCTATGGTAAAGCCCACAGCTGAAGTGGAGGGGGGCAGATAAGGAGTATGTGTGTGCTGGTATGTGTGTGTGCGAGGGAGGGGAGGGATGAGAGTTGGAGAGGGAGGGAGGCTGGTGGGATGGCTGGGGTGGGGGAAGGGGTAGGGGCAGGAAATATGTCAGGAAATGTTAAAGTCTAAGGGAGGCTGTTGTTGGTGGGGGTACATGGCTGGGTAGGGTGGGGGTGGAGATAACTGGGGGGGGGGGGGGAGGGGGGGGGGGAGTATTGTGGTATGTGGGTGCTTGTGGGTACACAAGGGGACCATCTCAAGGGATATGCGTCCGTCAGTGTTTTCAGTTGCATGCACTACAGACAAAACCGGCATTGACTGTCATGTAACCCAGCCCAAAACAGGTGCGACCAACGGGAGGGAAGGGGGGGAAGGGGGGGGGGGGGGGGGGGGGGGGGGGGGGGGGGGGGGGTGGGGGCTCAGTGTTTTTAGTGGGGGAAACGTCATGGCTGTGTGTTCATGTAAGGGGTGGGGGAGAAGTACAAGCTAAAACCATTCTGTAACCCAGCCCCAACAGGTGCGGCCAAATGCCAAACGGGCACCGTACTATGATAGGGGTGGGGGCAGTTTGTCTACGTGTGTGGATCTACGGAACATCGGCCACACGGGCTACCGTACTAGTGTTGATATAAAACATTACCATGTTCATATAAGGCATTCCCATATTGATATAAAACATTACCATATTGATAAAAAACATTACCAGACTCATGTGCAACATTACCATATTCATATAAAACATTACCGCATTGATATAAAACATTACCATATTCATATAAACATTACCGCATTGATGTTAAACATTACCATATTGATATACAACATTACCAAATTCATAAAAAACATTATCATATTCATGTAAAACATTACCGCATTGATATAAAACGTTACCACATTCATATAAAACATAACTGTATCCATATAAAACATTACCACATTGATATAAAACATTACCATATTGATATAAAACATTACCATTTTGATATAAAACATGACCATATTCATATAAAACATTACCATATTGATATAAAACATTACAATGTTGATCTAAAACATTACCATATTGATCTAAAACATTACCATATTGATATAAAACATTACCATATTGATCCATAACAGTACAGGAATATAAAAAACATTACCACATTGACCGCATATTCATATACAACTTTTGGAGTAAACCTGGAGTAAATTTAAAATATTCGACTGAATACTACACCTTTTTATCGCTAGAATCATATGTAATGTCAGTATCAAAAGTACAAGTTAACAAGCGTTAAATAGTGCATAGCCCCCCCCCCCCCCACCCCACCCCCCACCCCTCCCCCCCCTTCCCTTTACACTGTTTCTTGTTTGGGCTACATGTAGCAGCTTCTAGGAAGCTCCTTTCTGCACCCCTAGGCCAAACTCGAAGCTAGATAGTATGTCTTAAAGCTGATGTGATAGGCATTCCAATGCAGCAGACATATTTGGGCTTGACCCAGTGGCTGGCCAATGGAGCTCGCTGGAAGCTACCACATGTAGCCAAAACAAGTATCCCCTACACCACCCCTAACGTCTACCCCCAACCCACCCACAACTCTACCCTCACCCCCCCCACAACCCTACCCCTACCCCCCTCACAACCCTACCCACAACACCAACCATACCCCCACCCCCACTTCCAACCCTACCACCAACCCTACCCCCACCCCACCCCCAACCCCTACACCCAACCCATCCCACTCCTACCCCCACCCACAAGCTCATACCTTCGAGGGGGGCAGCTCCGTTGGCTCCCCCTGCGCCAAGCTGTGCACCGGAAGTAGCCAGGGCACCCATGTAGTTACCTCCCGCCCCCATCATGTGTGAGTGCTGCTGGGGTTTGTAGGGCATGCCAGCTGACATCCCCGGGTGCAGACCCGTACCGCCCAGGTGACTCTGCTGGTGAGGGTAGCCCATGCTTTGAGGTTGGTAGTAGCCAGCCTGCTGCTGGTAGTGGGCAGCCATGCTGTTCTGCTGGTAGTAGGCTGGGTTTCCCATCCCCCCTGGGGTTCCCATGCTGCCCATGTTGCCAATGTTGCCCATCCCGCCTGGGGTTCCCATGTGCGGCCCCTGCTGTTGCTGGGGGTACTGCTGCCCACCAGCGCTCATGCCGGGCTGCTGCGTGTTGTACTGCATGCAAGGATGCTGCGCTTGCTGCAGTGCTTGCTGTTGCGCTTGCTGCTGTGCTTGCTGCGCCTGCAGTACCTTCTGCGCCTGTAGTGCCTGCTGTGCTTGCTGCTGCACTTGCTGTGCCTGCTGCTGTGCCTGCAGTACCTTCTGTGCCTGTATTGCCTGCTGTGCTTGCTGCTGTGCCTGTTGTACCTTCTGCGCCTGTAGTGCCTGCTGCTGAGCCTGTTGTGCCTGCTGTGCCTGCATTGCTTCATGTGCTTCATGCTGTGCTTGCTGTAGTGCCTGTTGTGCCAGCTGTGACTCATGCTGTCCATGCTGCTGTCCTTGCTGTCCTAGCTGTCCGTGCTGTCCGTGTTGCTGTCCTAGCTGTCCGTGCTGCTGTCCTAGCTGTCCTTGCTGTCCTAGCTGTGCTTGCTGCTGTCCTAGCTGTCCGTGCTGCTGTCCGTGCTGCTGTCCGTGCTGCTGTCCTTGCTGTTGTGCATGTTGTCCCAGCTGTGCTTGCTGCTGAGCTTGCTGCTCCAGCATTGCTTGATGTGCTTCATGCTGCGCCTGGTGCTCCTGCGGCTCCGACGCCATGGCCATCATTCTAGCTTTCAGGGAGCCTTGCGCTACAGGGGAAGAACCGGGCATCCATCCACCAACCGGCATCCCCCCCGCACCAGGCATCCCTCCACCACCAGGCATGCCCCCTGCGCCAGGCATACCCCCAGCACCAGGCATCCCTCCACCACCAGGCATACCCCCTGAGCCAGGCATACCCCCAGCAGCATACATTTCACCGCTCATCATGTTATCCTGCTGCTGATTTTGTGCCGTTCCATTAGGCTGGTACCCCTGACTGGCTTGTACCTGGCCATACCCCATGCCCCCTTGGGGACTCTGATAGTAGGGAGGGTACTGCTGCTGGCCTGGCATACCCATGCTGGTGGTAGCTGTCCCTGAGTTCATGTTTGGAGCGCTCCCCGCCCCATTGGCCATGTATTGCTGCTGTCCCGGCATTCCCATGGTGGTAGCTGTCCCTGAGTTTATGTTTGGAGTGCCCCCCACCCCATTGGCCATATACTGCTGCTGTCCAGGCATGCCCATGCTGGTGGTGGCTGTCCCTGAGTTCATGTTTGGAGCAGTTTCTGCCCCATAGGCCATGTACTGCTGCTTCCCTGGCATGCCCATGTTGGCGGCAGCTGCCCCGGGGTTCATGGGCTGATCTGGGGGCCCTCCATTCCCTGTGGAGGGTATTGGAGGAGCATCTGTGGGAAGGGGGGGCTGGGAAGAGGGTAGGGGAGGCTGGGTGAGGTTTTGATTGCTAGCATGTGTGCTCCATGGTTGGCCTTGTTGTATCCCCTGAGGATGTTGTGGATATAGGTTGGGTGGGTTGCTCATCATGCTCTGCTGCTGCGGCTGCTGCTGCTGTTCGTGCTGCTCCTGCTGCGGCTGCTGCTGCTGCTGTTGGTGCTGCTGCAGCAGCTGCTGCTGCTGGCCTGTACTGTTCTGGGTCCATGGTGCTGCCCCAGACGTAGCCATGTTGCTCTGCAGGGGGGTCTGACCCCCCTGTGTGTTGTACTGGTTGTACATCACGCTAGGAGGGTAACCACCCTGCTCTGCCCCGGCTTGACTGACCTGGGCAGTGGAGCTGAGGTGGGGGAGGGGATGAAAAAGGGGGGGGGGTGAGCTGGGTGGGAACAAAACATCGTTATTTTTCAGATTCTCTTGCCAGCTTCTTGGCAGCTCCCTGAGCCAGCAACTGTGCTATACCCACATCTTGCAGCAATCCGGGACATCTGATTGTGCCAACTTCAAGGTGCAATAGCTTGCGTTAGGTTTGGCTGAATAGCCAGTCAGGGGAGCTGACTAGAAGCTGGCAATGGTAGTTGAAAAGAAAAGCTATGGAACAGAAGAGTCTTAGAAGCTACAACTATGAGGAGGCTATGGTGAACATCCTCAGGGGTTTACCACAAACCAAACTATACCTTGAGGAGGCATACCTTCAGTCCCTTCAAAATGCATCTGGTGTGAGTGAGGACCTGCACCTCTTTCTCTATGTTAGAGTTGTCCTGGTGCTAGGTTAGAGAGAGGTGCAAACTTGGTGCTATTTCTGTCTGATTGGTGAGAATTGGCACCATTCGTGCTCTTATCTGGAGGAAGTAGACCTAGGTTACCCAATTGGGAAAGGATGACCCCACCATGCATCTGGCCTCAGTGAGGACAGGGGTGAGCAAATTTATTTCATATTGTTGCAATATCTTTCTTATTTGCAAGAATTGGGACAACCACGCATCTTCTATGGCGCACCAGAAAGCAGCGCAATCACGCATCGCACCTGGCTTGGTTGCTTCCGGGAGGGATACTCCCACCATGCATCTGCCCCTGTTGCATCGTTTGCTGCTGTGGCGCCAATCCATTTTGTTGCGATGCGCCCCATGGCTGCTGCATTTGCTGCCCCTGCCATCCCTGCTGATAATACTGCGGGTTCGACCCCCATGGATTGGGTTGCTGCCACATGAACTTGCACTCACAACTACCGAAAACAGAAGTGCGCTTTAGATCGAATTGCCTTTTCCTTGTTCTGTTACTCGTGGGTGGATGGCAGGCAGACCCCCCAGATAGAGTTGCGAGTGCTTGTATTAGGACTCGAATAGCCTGCTCATGGAAATCTCACGAGAGAATTGATGAATTCGAAGAAGCCCGATCCCCCTTGCCAACCCAGGCAGAATATGGTGATGAGAGAGGCGCGTTGGGAGGGGAGGATAACTAGCAGCCGTGCAGTTGCAGTCGGAGAGGAGTAATAAGCGCCAGGCGGGATGTCGGATAAAATCGCGCCAAGCCAGGGGCAGGGGGGCGGGGGTGGGGTAGGGGGTGGGGGGGGGGGGGGTGGGGGTGGGGGGGGGGGGGGGGGGGGGGGGGGGGCGCTGCCCAGTTGGAGAGACAGTCCATTCTCGCATTCGAAGTTGCCCGCAACAGATGCGAACCCCGCCCGCGCCCGTTGCTCCCCTCGTTACCCGTTTAATCCCATCCGATGCAGAGCTCAAGCCTTCCACAGACCACCCTGCGACTTCCTCGCTACTTTCTCCACTCCTTGCTCTCGAGTTCATGACCTACTGATCTTGCTACGCTCATTTCGAACCTGCGAACTAGTGGCCAAGAGATCATGGACCCGTAACTGTGTAACTCTCATGCCCCTGCCCTGCTTTCATCTCCACGTCCTGGGGAATTCTTTCCCCCGCCACTCAGTTTTTCTTTCAGTCATGACCGACTAGAGCAAAGCACTTAGGTTCGTTCTGCATTCAGGGGTGGGAACAAACCATGCCACTGCTATCAGTGCATCCGCTCTCTCCGAGGGAGAAGAGTTATGCGCAAGTGATGTCTCCGTCCCTGCCATCCTTCTCCCGCTCACTTTCCCACCAACGACAGCACCGCCGAGGACAGTTCTGGCTGACACTTTCTCGCTCCAGAGTAAGTGAGGCGACACTTATCCCTTGAGATCCATATGCGGACCGAAGTTAGTGCCAAAGTCCCCAGTAGTGTCACCTGCTTCTGTACAGTTGGTATTTATTTCATGCATGCAACAGGTGCACTTGCTCAGTTGGTATTATGAAAGCAACCGGCAGTGCAAATACATGGTTGCTGATATCCATGCATGCAACAGGACCATGTGTTTAGGTATGGTTGGTGTTGTTAATGCATGCAGCAGTGTCATCTGCTGCTTGCATTACACCTGCTGCATGCATTACATCTGCTGAGGTTAGGTTTGTATTATCCAGGTACGCACACAAGGGTCCAGGAAATGGCCCAGTTGTCAAAACTGATTAGTAAGAGTTGTTTGTACCCATTAATGGTATACATGGATACCAACAGCCCTAACTAACCAGTGTTTACAACTGGGCCATTACCTGGACCCTTGCACCCCAACGAACAAGGGTCCAGGCAATGGCCTAGTTGTCAAAACTGATTAGTTTGGGTTGTTGGTATCCATGTATACGTTTCCAAGATTCAAACTTTGGGTTGCTGGTAGTCATGCATGTGCACCCATGATTCATAATTTGGGTTAGCAATATCAACCCCAACCTAACCCAACCCAACCCAACCCCAACCCAACCCAACCCAACCTAACCCAACCCTGCCCTGCCCTACCCTACCCCACCATACCATACCCTACCCTACCCTACCCAACCCTACCCTACCCAACCCAAATCCAACCAAACACAACACAACCCTACACAACACAACACAACCCAGGTCCAGTTCCTCCTCATATGCGCCGCTGCCATATACATTCATGCATGTGTACCCATGATTCAGAATCCAGGTTGGCAATATCACCCCCACCCCACCCCTGGTCCTGTTCCTCCCCTATGCACGGCCTCCATGTACAGAATTCAGGTTAGCAATATCACCCCCAACCTACCCCAACCCACCCTACCCCATCCCTCCCCAGGTCCTGTTCCTCCTCTTATGCGCCACCGCCATGTACATTCATGCATGCGTACCCATGATTCAGAATCCAGGTTAGCAATATCACCCCCACACCACACCACAACAGGTCATGTTCCTCCCCCTATGCGCCGCTACCATGTACATGATGCTCTCCCTCCGTCACATATTCACAGAACGGCCGCACCGCATGTTGTTGGTATTCATGCATATGTACCCATGATTCTGAACTTGGGTTAGCTATATCACCCCCCCACCCACCCCCCCAACCCACCCCACCCCCCCACACACACTTCACCCCACCCCACTTCACCCCTCCCTACCACCCACCTCACCCCACCCCACTTCACCCCCTCCCTACCCCACCAACCACACCACACCCTCCGACCCCACCGCACCCCACCACCCCACTTGCCACCCCGGCCTACCCACCCCACCCCGCCCTACCCCATCACCCCCCCCACTACACCCCTCCCTACCCCCCCCACTACACCCCTCACTAACGCCACACTCAGGTCTGTTCTCTCCCTATGCGCCGCGCCATATACAGAATACAGGTTAGCAAGAAGCACCCACCCACTACCTACCTATCCCTAACCGACCCCACCCGACCCCACCCCCCCATCCCTAATCTCCACCATGACCGACACACCGAATCCCACCACAACCCTACCCCACCTACCTCACCCGCCCCACCCGACCCGGGTGGGTGAACTCCCCAACTAACCCCTCACCCCACGCGACCCACCCCACACCACCCCAGGTCCGGCCGTCCGCCGAAGCGCCGCGGTAAGGGATAGGAGGCGCGCCTGCAGGTCACAATGCACCGAACGCGGCACCAACAGGGGTGGGAAGAGCGAGGAATATATCCAGCCACGAAGAGCTGCTATCCGACGTCAGGATGCTCTCTGGTGCAGATCTGATGGAAGCAGTTCACGCAGCACATCCCATCCAACGTTTCCAGTGTGGCCGCTGGGTTGAGGACTATGCCCTGCTGCACCATAAAATCACTACAGGTAGAGTCACTTTCAAATGACCATTCCTCCTCCCCCCCCCCAACACCCCCCCCCCCCCCCCCCCCATCACCCCCCCCCCACCCCCCCCCCCCCCCCCCCCCCCCCCCCCCCCCCCACCCCCCCCCCCCCCCCCCCCCCCCCCCCCCCCCCCACCCCCCCCCACCCCCCCCCCCCCCCCCTCCCCCCCCACCCCCCCCCCCCCCCCCACCACCACACACACACCACACACACCTATATCTGCCCCCGCTCTTCTTGTCTCTCCACCCTACCCTACCCCAACCTCACATTCCATCCAACGCTTCCAGCACGGCCACTGGGTTGAGGACTAGGCATGCTGCACCATAAGATCACTACATGTAGAGTCACTTTCAAATGACCTAGCCCCCCTCCCCCCCACACACACTCACTCACACACACCCTCCTCCCCCTGCCATAGTCTCTTCAGGCGCCCACCCACCCGACCCATGCTCACATCCCATCAACGTGTCCAGTGCGGCCATGGGGGGTGAGAACTAGGCCCAATTACATAACCTAAGAGCCACCAGAGGGTGAGGGTCAATTTCAAATGACCAAGCATCCCCCCCCCACCCCCCCCCCCACACACACCTCACCACCCATCTCTTCTTGCCTCCCCCACCTTTCCCACCCCACCCTCACATCCATCCAACGCTTCCAGTGCAGCCACAGGGTGAGGACTATGCCCTGCTGCACCATAAATCACCACTGGTAGAGTCACTTTCAAATGACCACGCATCCCCCCCCCACCCCACCCCACCCCCCACACACACACTCACTCACACACACCCTCATCCCCTGCCCCGTCTCTTCTTGTCTCCCCACCCTACCCTACCCCAACCTCACATCCCATCCAACGCTTCCAGCGCGGCCACTGGGTTGAGGACTATGCCCTGCTGCACCATAAGATCACTACAGGTAGAGTCACCTCACCTCCATAGATTTACCCATTGTCTTACCAAGCCCCCCCCCCCCACACACACACACACACACGCACACACACACATATACCACCGCGCACCCCCCATCTCTCCTCCCCTCCCCCATCTCTTCTTGCCTCCAGTCCCATACGCCCACTCTTTCTCCTCACAGGCCCCCACACCCCGCCCTACATGCACGCCCCCCCCACCCCTCCCCACTCCCATCTCTTTGCACCCTAACCCCCTCCCCTCCGCCCCCCACCCCACCCCTTCTCCCTCACAGGCCCCCCACCCCGCCCTACATGCACGCCCCCCCCGGACCCCATCCTCCCCACTCTCATCTCTTCTTGCCCCCCCTCCTCATCCGCTCCCCACCCCACCCTTCTCCCTCACAGGCCCCCCCACCCCGCCCCTACATGACACGGCCCCTCCGACACCCTCCTCCCCACTACCATCTCTTCTTGTCCACCCCCTCCGCTCCCCCACCCCCACCCCTTCTCCTCACAGGCCCCCCCACCACGCCCTACCACGCACGCCCCCCCCACCCCTCTCCCCACTCCCATCTCTTCTTGTTCCCCCCTCCGCTCCCCCCCCACCCCTTCTCCCTAACAGGCCCCCCCACCCCGCCCTATATGCACGCCCCCCCGACCCCTCCTCCCCACTCCCATCTCTTCTTGTTCCCCCTCCGCTCCCCACCCCACCCCTTCTCCCTCACAGGCCCCCCCACCCCGCCCTACATGCACGATCCCCCGACCCCTCCTGCCCACTCCCATCTCTTCTTGTCCCCCCTCCGCTCCCCACCCCACCCCTTCTCCCTCACAGGCCCCCCCACCCCGCCCTACATGCACGCCCCCCCAGACCCCTCCCCCCCACTCCCATATCTTCTTGTTCCCCCTCCGCTCCCCACCCCACCCCTTCTCCCTCACAGGCAAAGCAAAACAGCGCTACGCGTTCATGCGCTCCAAGAATGCCTTTGAAAACGGACTGGCAGACCGGATATCGTCGTCTCTGTCCATCCTGCTGTATGCCATTCTCACCGATCGTGCGTTTCAGTACGACTGGGAGGGAGACTGGCCATTGTGGGACTTCCTGCGATCTGACCACATCGACTGGCAGTACAACGGGGCTGACCTGGGGAATGACACCCTCCTCATGGACTACGTGATGGACAAGTGAGCACAGTGATGATGATGACAGTGACGATGATGATGGTGTGGCTGTCGTGTGCTGGACTCAGGGAGCGGGGGGGGGGGGGGGGGCAGTGGCTGACAATATGGCGGGGCTGACCTGGGGAATGACACCCTCCTCATGGACAAGTGATGGACAAGTGAGCACAGTGATGATGGTGATGGTGGCAGTGACGATGATGATGGTGTGGCTGTCGTGTGTTGGACTCAGGGAGCGGGGGGGGGGGGGGGGGGGGGGGGGGGCAGTGGCTGACAGTACAACGGGGCTGACCTGGGGAATGGCACCCTCCTCATGGACAAGTGATGGACAAGTGAGCACAGTGATGATGATGATGATTACAGTGACGATGATGATGGTGTGGCTGTCGTGTGCTGGACTCGGGGGGTGGGGGTGGGAGGGGGGGCAGGGGCTGACAATACGGCGGGGCTGACCTGGGGAATGACACCCTCCTCATAGACTACGTGATGGACAAGTGAGCGCAGTGATGGTGATGGTGGTGATGATGATGATGACAGTGACGATGGTGGTGGTGATGATGGTGGTGATGATGGTGATGGTGGTGGTGAGTGGTGATGATGATGATGATGGTGTGGCTGTTTGTGTGCTGGACTCAGGGGGGGCAGTGGCTGGCAGTACAACAGGGCGGACCTGGGGAATGACGCCCTCCTCATGGACTACGTGATGGACAAGTGAGCACAGTGATGATGGTGATGGTGGCAGTGATGATGGTGGTGGTAGTAGGGATGATGATGTTGTGATGTGGCTATGAATGTGTGCTGTTCTCAAGTGAGGACAGTGCGTGTGCGTGTGCTGGACTCCCAAGGGGGGGGAGGGGGGGGGGGGGGGGGTATGATGATGACTGTAGTGAGGAAGGAACGCGTTGAGAGATCACCCTGAACACTCTGCTTACTTGGAGACTAGCACACGCTTTCTGGGGACCTCCCAACCCCTACCCCTACCCCGCAAATAAACTGTTCACCTCGTCCCATCCCATCCTGTCCCGTCCCAACCCGTCCCATCCCGTCCCATCCCATCCTGTCCCACCCCATCCCATATCGTCCCACCCCATCTCGTCCCATCCCATACCATCCCGTCCCACCCCATACCATCCCGTCCCACCCCATCCCGTCCCACCCCATCCCGCCCCATCCCGCCCCATCCCGTCCCACCTCATCCCGTCCCACCCCATCCCGTCCTAACCCCATCCCGTCCCACCCTGTCCCACCCACCCCATCACACTCCCTCCTACCCCATCCCATCCCACCCCATCATAACCCCCCTCCCACCCCTCCCAGAGGAATCCCAGAGTACCACTCCTTCTTTTGGGAACAAGACCCAACCAAGATAGGAGAGGGCAAGCACAGCGTAGTATGGCACTCCGATCATGGTATCATCTGGAAGGCATTCGAAAACCCTCTTCTCAGACCGAAGTTGGACGCACTGGGAATGCACCAAGAGACAGCATTCGCTTGCCTCTTTGACTTCTTGTACCGCCCCACGCCCGACATCCTGCAGCTACTGGAGGATGAGCTGTCACCATTGTTAGACCCCAATGTGCTCAAGGTGGGTGATTGCAACGTATGACTTCACCATCAACAACACCAACAACAACAACACCATCACCACCACCATCACCACCACCACCACCACCACCATCAAGGCCATCACCACCACCACCGCCACCCTGATTCGGATTGGCATCCAGATCTGTGTGGGCAACTGGCAGCTGGTCTCCGCCAACCACTACATCGTACATCCCCAGAACACACACCACCACCACCACAACCCTGATTCAGACTGGCACCTAGTCTCTGCCAACCGCTACATCGTGCATCCCCAGAACACACACACCACCACCATCACGACCACCCCCACCATCACCGCCACCACCACCACCACCACCACCATCATCATCGCCACCACCACCACCACATCCACCAACGCCACCACCACCACCACATCCACCATCGCCACCACCACCAACACATCCACCATCGCCACCACCACCACCTCCACCATCGCCACCACCACCACCCTGATTCAGATTGGCATCCAGATCCGTGTGGGTGACTGGCAGTTGGTCTCCGCCAACCGTTACATCGTACATCCCCAGAAGAACCCTGGCCTATTCAGGCACTACTTCGAGTGTGCAAAGCAGATCGAGGATGAGCTGGCATTCCCTGGCCAGAAAGTTGTGTGGTTCACCTTAACCGACATGACAGAGCTGAGGCCAAGGCTGGAGGCAATGTACCCCAGTCGGGTGCTCGTTGCCTCTGACGCAACGATAGAGCATATGGTGAAGTCAACGGAGAAGAGTCTGATGGGATTCAAGTATGCCGTGGGCGAGCTGTGGGCGTTCAGCCTCACTGACTACCATGTCATCACGCGCAAGAGCGGCTTTGGAAAGGTGGGGACGGGTCGCTGTACTTTCTATAGGTGCTTAACAACTGGGGAGGGGGGGGGGTCAGAGTGAGTATGCTGTGGGGGAGCTGTGGGCGGTCAGCCTCACTGACTACCATGTCATCACGCGCAAGAGCGGCTTTGGAAAGGTGGGGACGGGTCGCTGTACTTTCTATAGGTGCTTAACAACTGGGGGGGGGGGGGGGGGGGGGGGGGGGTCAGAGTGAGTATGCTGTGGGGGAGCTGTGGGCGGTCAGCCTCACTGACTACCATGTCATCACGCGCAAGAGCGGCTTTGGAAAGGTGGGGACGGGTCGCTGTACTTTCTATAGGTGCTTAACAACTGGGGGGGGGGGGGGGGGGGTCAGAGTGAGTATGCTGTGGGGGAGCTGTGGGCGGTCAGCCTCACTGACTACCATGTCATCAGTCCATCATGCGCAAGAGCGGCTTTGGCAAGGTGGGGTCAGGGTGCTGTACTTTATAATGAAGCGCTCAACAACTTTGGATGCTCATGCGAGTGTGTGTGTGGGGGGGGGGGGGGGGGGGGGGGGGGGGGGGGGGGGGGTCAGAGTGAGTATGCTGTGGGGGAGCTGTAGGCGTTCAGCCTTACGGACTACCACGTCATCACGCGCAAGAGCGGATTTGGAAAGGTGGGGTCGGGTTGCTGTACTTTCTAATGAAGGGCTTAACAACTGTGTGTGTATGGGCGGGGGGGGGGGGGGGGGGGGTCAGAGTGAGTATGCTGTGGGGGAGCTGTGGGCGGTCAGCCTCGCCGACTACCATGTCATCACGCACAAGAGCGGCTTTGGAAATGTGGGGTTGGGGTGCTGTACTTTCTAATGAATCGCTTACAACTGTGGTGGTGGTGGTGTGTGGGGGGGGGGGGGGGGGGGGGGTCGTGGGTGAACTTGCTCACACAATAAACACATTACTCCCATCACTCAGAATTGCATGCTGCAGGTGGGGGCCTTGGTCATACATATTACTCTTTACACATTGCACAGTACTATCATCACCCAGGATCGCACGACGCAGGTTGGGGCCATGGTCATACATATTACTCATAAATTCATCATTCTTTACACATTACACATTACACAGCACTCTCATCACTCAGAATCCCATGCTGCAGGTTGGGGCCATGGTGAGAGCCAACGGGGACCAGCACGTTTTTTCCATCGAGTACCCCATTCAGCTTTTCAATCTCTTCGGACTGGGAGGCCCGGCCATCGATAACCGAAAGGTCGTCTCTCTGTGGCAGCTGCCCAAAAACTGCCGCTCTTCTTATGCTGACAAGCTCTCAAAAATATGCACTGATTTCACAGGCATCTAGCTGGTTTGTTGCGCACTGTCACTACTGACGCGCTCTCAAAAATATGCACTGGTTTTGCCGGCATCTAGTTGGTTTGGTGCGCACTGTCAATACTGATGTGTCTCAAAAAAGATGCACTGGTTTTGCAGGCATCTAGTTGGTTTGGTGCGCACTGCCAATACTGATGTGTCTCAAAAAGATGCACTGGTTTTGCAGGCATCTAGTTGGTTTGTTTTGTTTTGGTTGTTGCTTATTACATTACATTACACTTGTCGTAAGCAGGCTAGTGTTGACCCAGGATAAGCCTACGCCAAAACTTCAGGGGGGGGGGGGGGGGGTCTTCCAACTATCCTCTTTTAATCAACAGAAGTAGATGTTGTGTTCAGGGTACTTCAAATGGCCAAATTGGCCAGCGCTTTAGCGCACTTGAAAACAAAAAAACTGCGCTTTGTAAAAAGCGCAAAAATTGCCTGCAGCGCCCACAAGGGGTTGCAAAAAACTGCGATTAAAGCGCAGAGGGGGTCAAAAAGTCAGCGCTCAAAAGCGCAAAAGCGCGCGCTTTGAATGACCCTGGTTGTGTTATGATATGGTTAATAACATTGCCGTGATACTGATGGTGTCGTGTTAGACCACGGAATCATCATCTAATGTAGGCTGATGATTACATGTTCTATCAGCCTTCAGGCTGCGCACAGTCTGCAGAAAGAGTAATAATAATTGTTTCAAGGTTCTATACGCCAGGTATGGCGTCTAACCGTCTGCACATTGCAGTTAACAATACCCCCGTGCGATAACCACGTAAACAAGGGATCTCTAGAGCACATGTCTGTGCAGATCCGAAAGGGATACATCAGGCTGTGGTGACCATATTTAACGACCGCTCTACCACTTAGGTCAACAAAGAGAGTAAATATGGGTAGCATGAAAAGTATTGATAACGCCTGGTGGGGCGTAATATTAAGGGAACCCGTCATAGGCGGGCAGAGAACGGTCTCCCACGTCGACTGGACAAGCTACCATCGCGGTTGACGACCTGGCAACGCTTAGGGGGACCGTAGGGGGAATCGAACCTCCAACCCCGCTTCGCTTCAGCGATTTGGTGTACCATTAGACCAATCGTATCACTAGAACGGGCTTGGTGGGTAGCATGAACTATACTACACCACCAGGGTACTTCAGGAGGACCCCCAGCTGTGCTGCCTGAGATGCAACCAATTGTATAGCATGCGTCCTGCGACGCAACGGACCATTCCTTCTGGTCAACGGACCCTCCCCACATTACGTCCTGCGTTGCAACGGACTCTTCGACGTTTCGCGTGCGACGAAGGACGCTGTGTCCTTAAAACCCTGTGGGCCACCCCTTCAACGAAGCAAAAATCATGGCAGTTCTGATGCAGGGGAGGGGGTTCTTTTGGTTGGTTCAGGGTTCCCAAGGATGCAAGCCGACCTCCAGGGGACCCGCCAGGGCACCCTAGTACTCTACTATTTGTTTTAGTTGTGAAAGGACTTTCACCCCGGTTGCATTCTTGGAGGGTCTGCTGCATGTAAGATGAAGATCTTTGAACTGCGTGCGTCACAAGAGGCCAATCTTGGAGTCCCCCTGAACAACCCTGCCAGTTTTCCTCCTACTGAGATGTTGCTTCTTGCGAAAACCAGGCAGAACAAAGAGCATACCCAGAAAAACAGAAACAAGAGAAATGAAACTCTTGATGGCAGCAGGAATGTCAAAATTGCTGAAAGAGAGGTCTGATGGAGACTCTGAAGAGAGCACACCTGAACTGATCACGTAGCTAACGCCAACATTACATTACATGTTAAAGTCTACTAACATGAGTCACAATCTTCAATAATTACAAGACCGGCACACATGCATGTTCAAATATACCGGTAACCTGGCTACCGTCTGTCATAAAAAGAAAATAAATCTACCGGTATTCTATACAAAGCCTCGTCTCTGGTCTCATTTGACTGCCTCCGTACGTACCTGGCCTGGATAAAATCTGTAAACTGTCTATTCCGCTTAGTTTGCTCAGGTATTGCACGGGGGGACTTCGACTTGGAAGATGGTGAGCAGCCCAGAGTTGGCTGGAATACCATTTAACAATCTGATCCGATCAACCTAAGTGCTGATTATGCCTGACTGCGGATTTCAGGGCAGGGGCCTAAGTGCGCCAAACTTTTGCACAATGGCAACGCCATTCGAACCGAATCCTTTTGTGTCGGGAAATCACCTCTTGGGGTGAAATTATCTTCATAACTTTATAGGTAGGTAGGTGGTAGAAGAATATACAATGCAAAAATGCAAGAGCCAACTACAGCTGATTGCATTATGTACTCGGGAGTGTAGCAGTAGTGTTCTGAGTGTGTGTATGTGTGTGCGAGTTGGGTGGGTGGGTGGGTGTGTGGGGGGGTCAGCACCGCACAGCACAGCAGGGAGTGTGGAGCAGTAGTGTTTATCCTACACATGTTTACTCCACCTGCAGACGGTGAGCAGCCTGAAGGCTGATATACCATTTAAACTATTCAATTCGATTCAAGAGCCAGCCACCACAGTTTGGGGTAGGACCAGCTAGTCATTGGTCACGATTCGAACCCTGTCACACTCCCTGGTTTCCGTGTCTCATAAATAATTGGTACGCCGTATTACGAGGCATGAGGTTGAGGGGGCCAGCCCGTTTGCTTTCACTAGGGCCAACCACAGGTTTCTATACGATACCTTATCAATCCCATTTCGACGAAAGGCTCAATTGTAGAGCTTGTTGAAACAAGGTGCAGGGTTTGAATCCCTACGGATTCGAACCCTGCACCTTCTTGTTTCAACGAGTAACACCACCAATGATACCACCAATGTGTATTCGTGTAGTTTTGATACCACCAAGTAGTGTTCATACCACCAAGTGTGTTGTTGTGTACTTGTGTCCTCCGCCCGCAGACAATAATCGGTCTCATGGCCAATGTGTATTTTTACACTTTTTCTGCTTTCAAGTTATGAAAGGAATTTCACCCCAGGAGGTGGGTCTCCTGAAATAAACCAGCGGCAGTGAGGATTCAGTTTGAATGGTGTTGCCACTCCTACAAAAGAGTAGGAGCACTTAGAGTCGGCGGGAGAGAGCGACGCATGACCACGACCAACGAACGTGCACCACTACCCCTATCGACCAGGGCAGACAGCAAATAAATAAATAAATGTATTTGTTGCCCCTAGCTTATTTGAGGTCCCACTTAGGATCGGCGGGAGAGACCGACACAAGACCAAACCACAATTTAGCTTCACAACACAATTCACAACACAACACCTCACACCGGATCAGACCAGAGCTTTTCTTCTCAGCTAGTAGCAGTAGCTTCTAGACAGCTCCTCGAGACAGCCACTGAGCTAACCCCCAATATTTCAGCAGTTCTGCGCAGATGACAGTGTCTGCTTCAAGGTGCACGAGGTTGCATTTTTGCATCAGAACGTCCGGCAACCCATAGCTTTTCTTTTCAGCGACTAGCAGCAGCTTCTAGGCAGCCCCCCTGTGCCAGCCACTGGGACAAGCCCCAAGATGTCAACAGTACAGTGCAGCTGGTTGAAGCCCCTTTCAGCGAATCAATTGGTGTAGTGGTACACCAAGTCGCTTTGAGGATGTAGGGTTGGGGGTTCGATTCCCCCTACAGTCGCCCTAAGCGTTGCAGGTCGTTGTCAACCGCGATGGTAGCTTGTCCAGTTGAGGTAGAAGACTGCTCTCTACCCGCGTATGACAGGTTCCCTTAATACCACGCCCCACCAGGCGTTATCATTACAGCTGGTTGTGTCTGCTTCAAGGTGCACGAGGTTGCATTTGTTTGGCTCAATAGCCAGTCAGGGGAGCTGCCTAGAAACCGCTGCTCATAGCTGAAAAGAAAAGATACAGATCAGCCTGAAGTACAACGGAAAGTACTCATTGAACCCTGTGATTTTGAGAATGGTTGGAAGATCCCACCCGTGTGTCGTGGAGCGGGCTTGTCGTAAGTCAACTATGGCCTGTACATGACAAACTAATGTACTACCATGCTCAAGCTATCAGTTATACTATCTGTGTGATTCTTGCTTGCAAAAAATCCAGGATGGAACCTAATTCTATTTTGTTTCATCTACAATCAGCCCTACATGAAAATCTATAACTCTTGGAAGGAGGCAATTCACAGCCAGCCTAGCAAATCTATAACTCATGGATGGAGGCAAGTCCCTCACAGCCAGCCTGGCAAATCTATAACTCATGGATGGAGGCAAGTCCCTCGCAGCCAGCCTGGCAAATCTATAACTCATGGATGGAGGCAAGTCCCTCACAGCCAGCCTGGCAAATCTATAACTCATGGATGGAGGCAAATCCCTCACAGCCAGCCTGGCAAATCTATAACTCATGGATGGAGGCAAGTCCCTCACAGCCAGCCTGGCAAATCTATAACTCATGGATGGAGGCAAATCCCTAACAGCCAGCCTGGCAAATCTATAACTCATGGATGGAGGCAAGTCCCTCACAGCCAGCCTGGCAAATCTATAACTCATGGATGGAGGCAAGTCCCTCACAGCCAGCCTGGCAAATCTATAACTCATGGATGGAGGCAAGTCCCTCACAGCCAGCCTGGCAAATCTATAACTCATGGATGGAGGCAAGTCCCTCACAGCCAGCCTGGCAAATCTATAACTCATGGATGGAGGCAAATCCCTCACAGCCAGCCTGGCAAATCTATAACTCATGGATGGAGGCAAGTCCCTCACAGCCAGCCTGGCAAATCTATAACTCATGGATGGGGCAAATCCCTAACAGCCAGCCTGGCAAATCTATAACTCATGGATGGAGGCAAGTCCCTCACAGCCAGCCTGGCAAATCTATAACTCATGGATGGAGGCAAGTCCCTCACAGCCAGCCTGGCAAATCTATAACTCATGGATGGAGGCAAGTCCCTCACAGCCAGCCTGGCAAATCTATAACTCATGGATGGAGGCAGCAAGCCTGGCAAATCTATAACTCATGGATGGAGGCAAGTCCCTCACAGCCAGCCTGGCAAATCTATAACTCATGGATGGAGGCAAGTCCCTCACAGCCAGCCTGGCAAATCTATAACTCATGGATGGAGGCAAGTCCCTCACAGCCAGCCTGGCAAATCTATAACTCATGGATGGAGGCAAGTCCCTCACGGGCAGCCTGGCAAATCTATAACTCAGGAAGGGAGGCAAGTCCCTCACAGCCAGCCTAGCAAACCCATTCACAACCACCCCACTACCCCTTCACCTTCTACCCCCACCAACACCTTCTACCTTCTGGCCCACTACCTTTACCTTCTACCTTCACCTTCTACCTTCAACTTCTGGCCCACTACCTTTACCTTCTACCTTCACCTTCTGGCCCACTACCTTTACCTTCTACCGCTACCAAACCTACCATTGCCACTCATCTGCCTCTGCGAATTACCTAGCGGTGGCAGGCCCCCGCCTCCACCGCTATCCGAACCTGAATGTTGCCGTTGCACCATCCCAGGGTGCTGCTGCTGTGCTACACTTATCTGTGGGAGGATGGGATTCCCCGAAGACGTCCGTTGATACGACCCCGACGGTGTTCGCTGCACCATGCCATTTCCAGAGGGCGTCCTCTGACCCAGCCCTCCACCACCACCACCACCACCCGAGTTCCGTTGCCCCCCATTGCCAGAGTTTTGGCGTGAGCCTATAGGCGCACCAGAGATCCCCTGCTGCTCCATGACCTGGTTGATGTACTCCACGTCACCCTGGTCGCGGATGACGCCTCGAGGGAGGTAGTCACGGAGCTCCGCAGCTTCTTGGAGCAACTTTCGGCGCTCCTCCTCAATGATGGCAATCTGTAGAGTAAGGGTGGGAAAGTCAGGTAATGATTTTAAAAGACGATCTCTATATTTTTTATTTATTTGCTATTTTTTGGGAGTCACTCCACTCCTAAATGATGGCAATTAGCAGAGAGCCAGCAGGGTTGTTTTGAAGGAGAGAAACCGGTATGTGCATGACTGTAACATACTCACTTCCACTATGTGTCAATTTAATGAAATTTACCATAACATGTAGCTGTTGCAAAAAAGAATCCTCTATTTGTATATAAATATAGCCTTTGTATACAGCCTTCCCAAGCACAATTCCCATTGTATACAACTTTCTTTACATCACTTTGTAAATAAGGCCTTCGTGTAAAGCCTGTGCATACGGTTAAGTACAAAGACTGTGTATAAATCAATTTCTATACAAATCCTTTATTTAAAGCCTTTGTATTAATCCATTTAGGTATGTATGTTACAGTCCAGGGGTAGGCCAAATAGGCTAAAGGGACTTGCCCAACCGTTTAGGAAGGGCTTAAAAAGAAAAAGCACTGATGAACTGAACCCCAAACGATCGTTTAATCGACGGGGGGCCTGAGTTCGTGCTACAGTGATAATTTAATTCTACAATATTAAGTTAAATACAGCCTGTGTTTAAAGCCTGTGTAAAATCGATTTCTATATAAAGCCTCTTCCGCGCACCTTTCTCTGGTCTTCAAGCTGCTGGCAGTCGACTTCAGCCTCCTCCCTGACTTCCTGCTCTTCATACATGCGTCTCTTCTCCTCTACCATGTCCATCTTGGCGCGCCTGTCAAAAATTAGAAAACTGCCTAGAACCACCACCACCTCCACCACACCACCATCTGCGCACCTTTCTTTGGTCCTCCAGCTGTTTGCGGGCCATTTCAGCCTCCTCCCTAGCTTTCTGTTCCTCATACATTCGTCTCTTCTCCTCTACCATGTCCATCTTGGCGCGCCAGTCAAAATTTAGGAAACTGCCTAGAACCACCACCACCTCCACCACACCACCATCTGCGCACCTTTCTTTGGTCCTCTAGCTGCTTGCAGGCCATTTCAGCCTCCTCCCTAGCTTTCTGCTCCTCATACATTCGTCTCTTCTCCTCTACCATGTCCATCATTCGTCTCTTCTCCTCTATCATGTCCAAGTGTAGGAAACTGCCTAGAACCACCACCACCTCCACCACACCACCATCCACGCACCTTTCCCTGATCTTCCATCTGCTGGCAGGCGATTTCAGCCTCCTCCCTAGCTTTCTGCTCCTCATACATTCTCCTCTTCCCCTCTACCATGTCCATCACAGCGCATCTGTCAAAATTAGGAAACTGCCTAGAACCACCACCACCTCCACCACACCACCATCCGCACACCTTTCCCTGATCTTCCAGCTGCTGGCAGGCGATTTCAGCCTCCTCCCTAGCTTTCTGCTCCTCATACATTCTCCTCTTCCCCTCTACCATGTCCATCTTGGCGCGCCTGACAAAATTTAGGAAACTGCCTAGGACCACCACCACCTCCACCACACCACCATCTGCGCACCTTTCTTTGGTCCTCCAGCTGCTTGCGGGCCATTTCAGCCTCCTCCCTAGCTTTCTGCTCCTCATACATTAGTCTCTTCTCCTCTACCATGTCCATCATTCGTCTCTTCTCCTCTATCATGTCCAAGTGTAGGAGACTGCCTAGAACCACCACCTCCACCACACCACCATCCGCGCACCTTTCCCTGATCTTCCAGCTGCTGGCAGGCGATTTCAGCCTCCTCCCTAGCTTTCTGCTTCTCATACATTCTCCTCTTCCCCTCTACCATGTCCGTCACGGCGCACCTGTCAAAATTAGGAAACTGCCTAGAACCACCACCACCTCCACCATACCACCATCCGCACACCTTTCCCTGATCTTCCAGCTGCTGGCAGGCGATTTCAGCCTCCTCCCTAGCTTTCTGTTCCTCATACATTCTCCTCTTCCCCTCTACCATGTCCATCTTGGCGCGCCTGTCAAAATTTAGGAAACTGCCTAGAACCACCACCACCTCCACCACACCACCATCTGCGCACCATTCTTTGGTCCTCCAGCTGCTTGCGGGCCATTTCAGCCTCCTCCCTAGCTTTCTGCTCCTCATACATTAGTCTCTTCTCCTCTACCATGTCCATCATTTGTCTCTTCTCCTCTATCATGTTCAGGTTTAGGAAACTGCCTAGAACCACGACCTCCACCACACCACCATCCGCGCACCTTTCCCTGATCTTCCAGCTGCTGGCAGGCGATTTCAGCCTCCTCCCTAGCTTTCTGCTCCTCATACATTCTCCTCTTCTCCTCTACCATGTCCATCACGGCGCGCTGGTCAAAATTTAGAAAACTGCCTAGAACCACCACCACCTCCACCACACCACCATCTGCGCACCTTTCTTTGGTCCTCCAGCTGCTTGCGGGCCATTTCAGTCTCCTCCCTAGCTTTCTGTTCCTCATACATTCGTCTCTTCTCCTCTACCATGTCCATCTTGGCGCGCCTGTCAAAATTTAGGAAACTGCCTAGAACCACCACCACCTCCACCACACCACCATCTGCGCACCTTTCTTTGGTCCTCTAGCTGCTTGCGGGCCATTTCAGCCTCCTCCCTAGCTTTCTGCTCCTCATACATTAGTCTCTTCTCCTCTACCATGTCCATCATTCGTCTCTTCTCCTCTATCATGTCCAAGTGTAGGAAACTGCCTAGAACCACCACCACCTCCACCACACCACCATCCACGCACCTTTCCCTGATCTTCCATCTGCTGGCAGGCGATTTCAGCCTCCTCCCTAGCTTTCTGCTCCTCATACATTCTCCTCTTCCCCTCTACCATGTCCATCACGGCGCACCTGTCAAAATTAGGAAACTGCCTAGAACCACCACCACCTCCACCACACCACCATCCGCACACCTTTCCCTGATCTTCCAGCTGCTGGCAGGCGATTTCAGCCTCCTCCCTAGCTTTCTGCTCCTCATACATTCTCCTCTTCCCCTCTACCATGTCCATCTTGGCGCGCCTGTCAAAATTTAGGAAACTGCCTAGAACCACCACCACCTCCACCACACCACCATCTGCGCACCTTTCTTTGGTCCTCCAGCTGCTTGCGGGCCATTTCAGCCTCCTCCCTAGCTTTCTGCTCCTCATACATTAGTCTCTTCTCCTCTACCATGTCCATCATTCGTCTCTTCTCCTCTATCATGTCCAGGTTTAGGAAACTGCCTAGAACCACCACCTCCACCACACCACCATCCGCGCACCTTTCCCTGATCTTCCAGCTGCTGGCAGGCGATTTCAGCCTCCTCCCTAGCTTTCTGCTCCTCATACATTCTCCTCTTCTCCTCTACCATGTCCATCACGGCGCGCTGGTCAAAATTTAGAAAACTGCCTAGAACCACCACCACCTCCACCACACCACCATCTGCGCACCTTTCTTTGGTCCTCCAGCTGCTTGCGGGCCATTACAGTCTCCTCCCTAGCTTTCTGTTCCTCATACATTCGTCTCTTCTCCTCTACCATGTCCATCTTGGCGCGCCTGTCAAAATTTAGGAAACTGCCTAGAACCGCCACCACACCACCATCTGCGCACCTTTCTCTGGTCTTCCAGCTGCTGGCAGGCGATTTCAGTCTCCTCCCTAGCTTTCTGCTCCTCATACATTCTCCTCTTCTCCTCTACCATGTCCATCATTCGTCTCTTCTCCTCTAGCATGTCCAAGTTTAGGAAACTGCCTAGAAACCACCACCACCTCCACCACACCACCATTTGCGCACCTTTCTCTGGTCTTCCAGCTGCTGGCAGGCGATTTCAGCCTCCTCCCTAGCTTTCTGCTCCTCATACATTCTCCTCTTCTCCTCTACCATGTCCATCACGGCGCGCTGGTGCTCCGCCAGCTTCATCCTCCTCTTCTGCGCGTTCATCTGCTCCACCTTATCGTCCTCAGCAAACTTAGCCAGCATCTTCAGCCTGAACGCCTCCTCCTCAAGCTTCATCTGCCTCTCCCTCTCCTCCTTCAGTCGCTTCTGGTACTCGTTTCCACGCTTCATCTCAAGCCGCATCTGTAAACAAGAGGTTGTGACATTGACGTCAGGCAAAAAATCAAACTACATTGTCTTAATAAACTGTTTAAATTTTTTTAAATCTGCCTGGACGCTTCCTCTTCAGGCTTCATCAGCCTCTCCCTCTCCTCCTTCAGACGCTTCTGGTACTCATTGCCACCCTTCATCTCTGTTACATCTGTAAACAAGAGGTTGTGATATTGACGTCAGGCTTTAGTGCAAAAAAGCAAACTACGTAGTCTTAAAAACTGTTTAAATTTGAGCAATCTGCCTGAACGCCTTCTCTTCAAGCTTCATCTGCCTCTCGCTCTCCCTCTCCTCCTTCAGACACTTCCGGTACTCATTGCCACGCTTCACCTCTAGTCGCATCTGTAAACAAGAGGTTGTGACATTGCTCAATCTTTAATCTCTTAGTCTCGTCCTCGAAGCGCCTCTTCTCCTCTGCCTCCTCAGCATACAAAAGATCGATCAGCTGTGTCTGCTCCTCTTCCACCTCCAAATAACATAGTGTTCAAAACGTATTAAATTTGAGCAAAAAAGAGCCATTACCTGCTCAATCTTCAGTCACTTAGCCTCGTCCTCGAACTGCCTCTTCTCCTCCGCCTCCTCAACATACAACAGATCGATCAGCTGCTTCTCCTCCTCCTCCTCCTCCAAATAATATAGTGCTGAAAACATATTAAATCTGAGCAAAAAAGACTACTTACCTGCTCAATCTTCAGTCGCTTAGCCTCGTCCTCGAACCGCCTCTTCTCCTCCGCCTCCTCAGCATACAGCAGATTGATCAGCTGCTCCTCTTCCTCCTTGGCTGCTGCCTGAGCTTCCAGCTCCCTCTTCACCTTCTCGTACATCCGGTTGGCTACCTCTTGCTGCATGGACTTCTTATTGGCCTCAGCAGCTTCTCTATCGCCTACCATTTGCCAGTGCTCCTGGAGGGTGGTCATGGTCATGGTGTTGGTGTTGGTGGTGATGACGGTGATGATGATGGTGGTGGTGGTGGTGGTGGTGATGGTACCATTTGCCAGTGCTCCTGGAGGGTGGTCGTGGTCATGGTGTTGGTGGTGTTGTTGGTGATGATGGTCATGGTGGTGGTGATGATGGTACCATTTGCCAGTGCTCCTGGAGGGTGGTTATGGTCATGGTGTTGGTGTTGGTGGTGTTGTTGGAGATGATGGTCATGGTGTTGGTGTTGGTGGTGATGATGGTACCATTTGCCAGTGCTCCTGGAGGGTGGTCGTGGTGATGGTGGTGATGGTGATGATGGTGATGATGGTGGTGGTGGTGGTGGTGATGGTACCATTTGCCAGTGCTCCTGGAGGGTGGTCGTGGTCATGGTGGTCATGGTGGTGATGGTGGTGTTGATGATGATGGTGGTGGTGGTGGTGGTGATGGTACCATTTGCCAGTGCTCCTGGAGGGTGGTCATGGTCATGGTCATGGTGTTGGTGTTGG
Source organism: Chlamydomonas sp. ICE-L (assembly GCA_013435795.1). Classification (NCBI taxonomy): domain Eukaryota; kingdom Viridiplantae; phylum Chlorophyta; class Chlorophyceae; order Chlamydomonadales; family Chlamydomonadaceae; genus Chlamydomonas; species Chlamydomonas sp. ICE-L. The sequence goes on along the minus strand of JACBWV010000610.1, from coordinate 114,798,812 downwards.
TGGTGATGACGGTGATGATGATGGTGGTGGTGGTGGTGATGGTACCATTTGCCAGTGCTCCTGGAGGGTGGTCATGGTCATGGTCTTGGTGTTGGTGGTGATGATGGTCATGGTGTTGGTGTTGGTGGTGATGACGGTGATGATGATGGTGGTGGTGGTGGTGATGGTACCATTTGCCAGTGCTCCTGGAGGGTGGTCATGGTCATGGTGTTGGTGTTGATGATGGTGATGTTGATGGTGGTGGTGGTGGTGATGATGATGGTGGTGATGATGTTGGTGGTGATGATGGTACCATTTGCCAGTGCTCCTGGAGGGTGGTCGTGGTGATGGTGGTGATGGTGGTGTTGATGATGATGGTGGTGGTGGTGATGGTACCATTTACCAGTGCTCCTAGAAGGTGGTGATGGCCATGGTGTTGTTGGTTTTGGTGGTGATGATGGTACCATTTGCCAGTGCTCCTGGAGGGTGGTGATGGTGATGATGTTGGTGGTGATGATGGTACTATTTGCCTGTGCTCCTAGAAGGTGGTGATGGTGTTGGTGTTGGTGATGGTGGGGATGGTGTTGGTGGTGTTGGTGGTGGTGATGGTACTATTTACCAGTGCTCCTAGAAGGTGGTGATGGTGTTGGTGTTGGTGGTGATGATGTTGGTGGTGATGTTGGTGGGGATGATGTTGGTGGTGATGTTGGTTGTGATGATGTTGGTGGTGATAATGTTGGTGGTGATGCTGGTGGTGATGATATTGGTGGTGATGTTGGTTGTGATGATGTTGGTGGTGATAATGTTGGTGGTGCTGTTCGTGGTGATGATGTTGGTGGTGATGATGGTGGTGATGGTGGTGTTGATGATGGTGAACACACATACACGATGATAATCCACTCCTTGATGCGACGGTCCTCATGCTCCACTTCCTCCTGCCTAGCCACACGGGCCGCATTTTGCTGCTCCAAGAACTGTGCAATAAACTCTTTCATTTCCTCATGTTTCTCGCTACCCCCTGAACTGCAACATGCATATATGATGATAACCCTCACCTTGATGCGACGGTCCTCATGCTCCACTTCCTCCTGCCTAGCCACACGGGCCGCATCTTGCTGCACCAAGAACTGCGCAATAAACTCTTTTGTTTCCTCCTGTTTCTGCCGTCTCAAAGCTGATTCTTGCACGTCCTCCTCCATGATCCGGTTCATCACTTCGTCGATCATCGCTCGCTCTCGAGCAGCTTCAGCCTCAGCTTGTTTGATGAGCCCTTGCTTTTCGTGTATTTGCTCCTCCAGCACCTCCCGCGCCCGTATGTTCTGCTCCCGCCGCCTGGCCTGGAGCTCGTCTTCGCGAGCAACAGCGGCGTTGTCCGTCTCAAGGACATACGTGTGCATGGCGGTTTCGTACTCATTCTGCTGTACCTGTGCGTGTGAGGGGGGTGGGGGTGGGGGGTGCGTGTGGGGGGGGGAGGATGTGTGTGTGTGTGTGTGTGTGTGTGTGTGGTGGTGGTGGTGGTGGTGGTGGTGGTGGGGAGTGTGTGGGAGTGTGTGGTGTGGTGTGTGTGTTGGCGTGTGTTGTGGGGGGGGGGGGGGGGGGGGGGGGGGGGGGGGGATGTGTGTGTGTGTGTGAGTGTGTTGTGTGTGTGTGTGTGTGTGTGTGTGTGGTGGTGGTGGTGGGGGGGGGGGGGGTAATGTGTGTGGTGTGGGGTGGGTGGGTGGGTGGGTGGGTGGGTGGGTGGGGGTAATGTGTGTGTGTGGGGGGGGGGGGCGTGGGTGGGTGTGGGGGGGGGGGAGTGTGTGTGTAACAGATACAAGTTTAATTCTGGGCATTGAGAACCTGGGATCAAAGTTGAAATTTTTGGTAGGAGGAAACAAGATGAAGAAAAGATGAGAGAAAGGGATGAATGATTACAAAAATTATAACAAAACAATGACCAATTATTACAAATCTAGTGACTGCTTTCATCAAATGGGCGTCATCAGGCGGCAGTACAAAACCAGTGACTGCTTTCATCAAATGGACGTCATCAGGCGGCAGTACAAAACCAGTGACTGCTTTCATCAAATGGACGTCATCAGGCGGCAGTACAAAACCAGTGACTGCTTTCATCAAATGGACGTCATCAGGCGGAAGTAACAGTTTTTTTTGGCGGAGCCCCCTCTTCAAGGGGGCGGGAGCCCCCATCTTTACCCATTTGTCAGTCCGACCGACCATCCATCCGACCATCCGTCTGACCTCGATGAAGCCTGACACGTCAGCCAACAGTCTCGTAAATAAGTCGCTTCCGTTGCCACCTGTCGCTCCCTCGCGATCACTCTCCGCTATTTTGAGTGTCGCAGGCGAGGCTGCATAGAACTTGTTTCAAATCTGAAAGTGGGTTTTTCTAGCTTTTTGGTTTAAGGCCTCCTGCAGGGACAGACTGTTAGTGCTTTTTATAGCTTTTTATAGCTTTTATAGCCTTTTATAGCTTTTCAGAGTAAAAACTACATTTATAGCAATAATTTTGCCAAAACGGGGTCAAAACTAGCAATCGCTTTGTGTAGCGGAAATAATAAGCCCTGGGCATAATACATTTCGACTTTCGTTCTCTCAGTCTCTCATTCTGCATGACACAATGAACAGCTGAATGCTATGCACCAAAAATGGAATGTTAAATTGTTTTATAGATTTAAATTCTTTTTACATAAAACCGAGGGGGGGGGGGGGGGCAAGAAAAAAGATTTCGTACCGCACGTTCGATATGGATTGGGAACTGCGAGCAAAATAAAAACTTCCCAGCGTGTGGTCTGTCAACTTTATTCCTGCCCCCCCCCTCGCATAAAACATATTATACATAAATTAAATTATTATAACATACAATTCTGCTGTACCTTAATCTGGGCCTTCTCTTGCAGCTGCAGCCCTCGCTCCTTGTTTACCTTGGCTGTGCGGATTTTCTCGGCTAACCTAAGGGGGAGATGGGTGGTGAATGCAGGATTAGAGTTCAGGTTTAAAAATGAAGGTGGCGGTGAAGGTGAGGGTGAAGGTGACGGTGCAGGCAAAGGTGGAGGTGGAGGTGATGGTGAGGGTGGAGGTGGAGTTGAAGGTGAATGCAGGATTAGAGTTCAGGTTTAAAAATGAAGGTGGCGGTGAAGGTGAGGGTGAAGGTGACGGTGCAGGCAAAGGTGGAGGTGGAGGTGATGGTGAGGGTGGAGGTGGAGTTGAAGGTGAATGCAGGATTAGAGTTCAGGTTTAAAAATGAAGGTGGCGGTGAAGGTGAGGGTGAAGGTGACGGTGCAGGCAAAGGTGGAGGTGATGGTGAGGGTGGAGGTGGAGGTGAAGGTGAAGGCAGGTTTAGAGTTCAGGTTTAAAAATGAAGATGACGGTGAAGGTGAGGGTGAAGGTGACGGTGCAGGCAAAGGTGGAGGTGATGGTGAGGGTGGAGGTGGAGGTGAAGGTGAAGGCAGGTTTAGAGTTCAGGTTTAAAAATGAAGATGACGGTGAAGGTGAGGGTGAAGGTGACGGTGCAGGCAAAGGTGGAGGTGATGGTGAGGGTGGAGGTGGAGGTGAAGGTGAATGCAGGATTAGGTTTCAGGTTTAAAAATGAAGGTGACGGTGAAGGTGAGGGTGAAGGTGACGGTGGAGGCAAAGGTGGAGGTGGAGGTGATGGTGAGGGTGGAGGTGGAGGTGAAGGTGAAAGCAGGTTTAGAGTTCAGGGTTGAATATGAAGGTGAAGGTGAAGGTGATGGTGAGGGTGAAGGTGGCGGTGGAGGTGAAGATACATGCAGGTTTAAAATTCAGGGCTGAATATGAAGGTGGAGGTGAAGGTGATGGTGAGGGTGGAGGTGTGAAGGTGAAGGTTGAGGTGGAGGTGGAGGTGGAGGTGGAGGTGGAGGTGGAGGCGGAGGCGGAGGCGGAGGCGGAGGCGGAGGCGGAGGTGAAGGTGAAGGTCCATGCAGGTTTTGAGTTCAGGTTTGAAGATGAAGGTGAAGGTGAAGGTGAGGGTGAGGGTGGAGGTGGAGGTGGAGGTGGAGGTGGAGGTGGAGGTGGAGGTGGAGGTGAAGGTGGAGGTGGAGCTGATGGTAAAGGTCCATGCAGGTTTTGAGGTCAGGGTTGAAGATGAAGGTGGAGGTGAAGGTGACTCTTTCAGTTCAGAGCTCTACTCACTCTTTCAGTTCAGAGCTCTACTCACTCTTTCAGTTCAGAGTTCTACTCACTCTTTCAGTTCAGAGCTCTACTCACTCTTTCAGTTCAGAGCTCTGCTCTCTCAGCCGTTGGACTTCTTTGTCTTTGACATCTTTATCATGAGTTCTCCTAGCAAGGGCAGCGGCCATTTTTTCCTCCTCATCTCTACGGATCAAAGACAGCTCGCGTCCCTTTCCAGCCTGACATAGGTGGTGGAGGTGGTGGAGGGAGGTAAGTTCACAAATATTCATATCATTCGGTGGCCATTTTCTCCTCCTTATCTCTGCAGGTCAAAGACAGCTCGCGTCCCTTTCCAGCCTGACATAGGTGGTGGAGGTGGTGGAGGGAGGTAAGTTCACAAATATTCATATCATTCGGTGGCCATTTACTCCTCCTTATCTCTACGGGTCAGAGACAGCTTGCGCTCCTTTTCAGCCTGACACAGGTAGTGGAGGTGGTGAAGGGAGGGGAGTTCACAACTATGTGTATGTATATACAGGGGGGGGCCAGAAAGACAGATTTTGGACCGCATGTTCAATATGGTGTCCGATTCAGATGGGAGTTGAAATTGTGGAAGTTTCATACAAAAGGAGGGGGGAAATGAAGTTGAAAAACAAGTTTGAACCCCCCCCCACACACAAACCCCACCCTCCTAAAACCCGATTACCTCACCCTACCCCCCCTAAAATGGGGGTCATTCGAAAGATCTTTTCTTGCCCATTCCAGTTATGCTCTTACATCTCTCATAGGGTTGCCCAAACGTGATTTATCGCATAGTTAAGATTTTGGCCGCTCTGGAGCAAAAACACTTTTGACCCCTCTAACTTCAGTACAACTTTATTTTGGGCTAAAAAAAAGCTTTTGCCTGGCTTGACTGATCAACCAACAACTGTCTTTATACGTTGGTTTATTTTAAGTATGTTTGCAAAGGGGGGGAAGGGGGGGGGGGGGGGGGGGGGGGGGGGGGGGACAAAAATAAAGTTGTCAGACGGCACAATCAGAAGTTGTTATTTCCCCCCTTGAGACCCCCCCCCCACCCCCCACCCCTACCCCCATACACACACACTTTGAGGCCTCCTGCCCGGATACCCAATAATACATAGTGAAAGGGTGTGGAGTGTGTGCGTGTGTGTGGAGTGTGGGTGAGTGGGTGTGGGGGGGGGGGGGGTGGGGGGGTGGGGGGGTGGGGGGGGTGGGGGGGGAGGCTCCATCCCAGGTTTGACTGCTTTAGAAACCTCGTTGGGGACCAGAATTCAGAACGACCATCCGACCGGCTAATCTGACTGCCGCTCGTGTGAAGCTGGGCACAAAGGTCTGTGTGACGCCCAGCCTGGCATCCAGCCTGGATGTACCTTCCAGGACATCCACCAATTACACCCTGGGTGTAACCGACTAACGACTGCAGATTCTTAATCGTCTGGTCGAGCCCTTCTCAATGGGGAACGCATGCTCGGAACGCCATGGCAAGGGAAGCTTATCAAATTACACTAAGTTGGAAACAAAACGGTGGGGGGGGGGGGGGGGGTGGGGGGACCCTGGGGTTTATCCAACCGGATCTAGACAGTATCGAGATGTGTTTGCGGTCCTCTATCTATATCGATGATGCGGTACAAAATATTTTTCCTCGCCCTCCCCCCGCCAAAAAGAAGCAACAAAAAAACAAGATAAAAAAAAAAAACAAAAAAAAAAACAGAACAACAAAAATGAAAAAAAGATAAAAAAAAAAAACACAAAAAACATACAAAAAAAAAACAACAAAAAAAAAAACAAAACACAAACAAAAACGAAAAACGGCAAGACAAAAAAAAAAACAACAACAACCCCCCCCCCCCCCCTCCCCCCCTTATTTTTGTATTTGTTTTCTCATTCTGCTTGTCACACTGCCTTCTTTTGCTTGCAACCTGCTACCTAAATGTCTGTCTGTCTGTCTGTCTGTCTGTCTGTCTGTCTGTCTGTCTGTCTGTCTGTATTTATTTCTGTTTTCCTTTCTTTATTTATTTATGTATTTATTTATTTATTCATTCGGGTATTTATTTATGTATATTTTTATAGTTGGCTTACCTGATATACAGACTCCAACAACTGAGCTTCAGCATTTCTTTCCTTCCTCTCCCGATCCAGGCGCCGTGAATCATGCTTGAACTGATTACCACCCGCGACATCTGCCTTCTTTTGGTCGGAGTAATACCTACGAGTGAATGTGTTGATGCATGTTACTTAATAATCATATGATCGTAATCATCATCATCATCATCATCATCATCATCATCATCATCATCATCATCATCATTATCATCATAATAATCAGTATCATTATCATTATGACAGTCATTATCATAATCATAATCATAATCATAATAAAAATTTACTTGTGTATGGAATTATTATTCTGTTTGGATTTTCTGGTTAAGCAAGCCGGCAACACTCTTTAGCCTAATTGGCTACCGCTCGACTGTAAAAAGACAATGGATGCATGTTTAATTCCAGGGGTTGAGCGAACTACCCAGGCTTGAATCGAGTGAATAAACCCTACGAGTGAATGAACCATCTAGACGTGAATCCCACAGCCTCGGCAGTGCCCCACCATCCCTACACAGCCATGGCAGTGCCACACCACCCCTGCACAGCCAGTACAGTGCCCCATCACAACCCACACAGCCATGGAAGCTTCCCATGGGCAGGCCCTCAAGTGTTAACCTAACCTCGGTAGATAGTAGATAGGTGCCCCGGGCACACAATGGGCATAACCCTAATCCATGTGCCAGCTACAAGCTACGGCAGCCTGCACCCTGTTCAGGTTGTTAAACAGGTGTTCAGGGTGTTAAATACCTGTGTATGTACATCATTGGTAACATGTAGTTTTTGAATAGGTGTTCAACACTCTGAACACCTGTTTAACAACCTGAACAGGTGCAAGCTGCCATAGGGTGGGAGCCGCAGAGACTCTATCAGATAGACTGGATGCTTACTTCTGTATTTCGCCTTGAGCGGCTTCCCGAGCTCTGTTTTGGGCCTCGCGGTTAGCAACAGCTGCGACATGGAGGGGGTAACGAGAGTGAGACTGGGGTAGAGGACGTAGAGCGCATGCTAGCAGCTTAGTCAGAGGTTCGCTGGGTCGAATTCATGCTTTGGGCAGGCAGGCGAGTCAGGAATGATGTTCGACGAAGAACTGGGGCATGGAGCAGGAGGCAGGTGCGAGCTATCGAAAAACTCACTTTTTGTGAGCTGACCTCCTCGGACGGCCTTATTCCTCTCGTGGCCGGAGCAGTCACACGACATGTCGACTTATGAAAGCTAGAGCTTGAGTGTAAGAAGCCCGCGGACTGCGAGTTGAAACTAAATTGCCTTAGACAACAGCGATGCACGAGACTTCGCTCCAGTCACCGCTGATGACCGAGGAGGTCAGGTATCAAGCCGCAGAAGTTTGCAGGTTGGCTCAAGGGCACATAAGAAGAGTTACGATCAGTTGGATAGGGGGGTGCCTGTAATGTCTGAGGGAGACAAAAAGTTTGTTGCAGCTCGCAGAACGGGATCCTAAGAAGCGAAAAGAAGGTCTGATCAAATCCTTGCGACAGCTAGCAAATACATTTTCTAGCAACTCCTCCTCCTCCTCCTCCTCCTTGCGGCTGAGGTTAGTCTTGTGATGGTCTGTCAGCCTTCAGGATGCTCACAGTCTGCAGGCATATTATTAAAATCAAACATGGGCAGTGTAGACTTGAACTTGGTTAGTTAGTTGTAACTGTCCAGGGCCAAATAGGCTGAAGGGACTTGCCCAATCATGACAAAAAGGTATAAAGAAAAGCGCTGTTGAACTGAACCACAAACAATCGTTTTAACGACGGGGCCCTGAGTTCGTGGTGCAGTGAAACTGTAATTAAATTATGAATCAAAATAAGTCAAACTCACTCGAGGCAAGAAGGAAGGGTCCGTTGCTTCGGAGGACGTAGGCTACGGTATACAATTAGATGCGTCTCTCCGGCTTACGCTGTGGTGTCCTTAACATCACGTCCTGTGAATAACTGTAATACACGGATGTCACAATTTCAATTTTAATTTCGATGCGTCTCAGGCAGCAGAGCAGGGGTCCTCCTGAAGTACTCTTCTTGCACCCTTTGTTTGTTAAGAGCTTGTAGCCCTGCACCCTGCGATTTTTTTGTGAATGGTAGGAAGGCCCCCCCAGATGTTGTGGAGCTTTCTTATCTTGGGCCAGCTATGATCTGTCTATGAAATGTAATGAGTGAATTGGAGAATCAGTTGAAGATCCCCAAGACCCCGATTCCCCCCCCCCCCCCCCCCCCGGATTTTATGTCTTTGTAGAATAAACTCCTGGGTTGAAATACCTTTCACAACTTGAAAAAAAACTCAGCCCCCCCATCAGTTAAACGATTGTTTTGGGTTCAGTTCATCAGTTATTTAATTATTTTCCGTTTTAGCCCCTCCTTGCACGGTTGGGCAAGTCCCTGAAGCCTTTTGGCCCACCTCGGGACTGCAACAACATACTATAATGCCATATCTGGAGCGGGCTTGTCGCGGGCCAACATTGGCATGTCTATGATAATGCAATGTTACGGTATATTTTCGTCATACATGTATGGCTCACGGCTTAAGGGACTTGTCCCGGGGCCTTGTAGACTATACACGATTATATATACGATATACTCTGTACAAGTCTCCCGTTTACAGTTTTCCACATGTTGCTGAGGGCAAGAAGCAGGCTTCTGCTGCTTTATTGCTACATGTAGCACCTTGCAAAACATATTAATATGCTCCCTGGAAGACGTAGTATACATATATGTACATGCATAGTACCGCATGGGGGGACTTGGAATTGGAAGACGGTGAGCAGCCTAGAGTTTGCTGACTCCCTGTGTCAGTGTGTTACAATCCAATCCAGTACAATCCAATATCTTCCCAGCGGTTCATATTGAAACTGGTGTTGTTGTTGTTGGTGGTGGTAACGGTAGTGGTCGTCACTGGTCAGGTGAGGGATAAGGGGGGCCCACATAAAGCCCCGTTCCTGGTCGATCCCAGGTGAGGGCGGGTGAGGGCCTGAGGGGTCGATCCTACACCCCTCTGGTCTACACCGGTCTACACCCTCTGTCTACACCCGCCCACCCGTCTACACCCCTGGTCCTCTGCCCCTGGTCTACACCCTATCGGTCCGGCGACCTTGGGAAACTTCTAGTACTGAATTTTGAAGTTCAAAGTTGCCAAGATCTTCTAAAGGCCAATTCCCCCTTTATCATCCCCAACTATTTATTTGCAAGCCTAGGCAATACCCTGTCGATACCCATCATCGGGCAGACGACCTTGGAAAGCCTCCCTTCCCTAGACGCCCGCTCCCCATCATGTCAACATCGGATCAGGAGTATAATCCGTTGGAAGCCGTGCGGCGAATGGGCCTTCCGGCCAGTCAGTGCCATGATTACGTGCGCTTAAAATGCCAACGTCACATTAGTGCGACGCTAAGGGGTGAAAATAAGTTGGCTTTCCACTTCGACAAGATGTCTGCAATCGTCCACGATTTGATAGAGGGGCCCTTCTTTGCAGCACTGCTTATCACCAGTGGGGAGACTGCCCTTGAAGCCACAGGTGAGTCAGAAGTCCTCTTAGACTTAGTCAAGCTGATGGGCTGATGGCACAGCAGTGCCTTTCGACTTACGTACTACACCAGTCTGCGGGTAGTAAAAAAAGCGCGGTTGGTACACGCGGTATTTTGAGAACAAGCGTGCCGTGTTACCGATCGGTGCACGCGTTTTAAAAACCGGCGTAGTCACAGCAGTGCCACAGCAGTGCCACAGGTGTGCCAGCTCAGGTGTCACAGAAGTGCCACAGGTGAAGCTACAGGTGTGCCAGCACAGGTGCCACAGCAGTGCCACAGGTGTGCCAGCTCAGGTGCCACAGCAGTGCCACAGGTGTGCCAGCACAGGTGCCACAGCAGTGCCACAGGTGTGCCAGCTCAGGTGCCACAGCAGTGCCACAGGTGTGCCAGAGCAGGTGCCACAGCAGTGCCAGAGGTGTGTCAGAAGTTCCCTTCGACATAGTCAAGCTGATGCCGCAGCAGTACCGCAGCAGTCCCCTTAGACTTAGTAAAGCTGGTGGCACAGCAGTGCCCTGTGGTACAGCAATTCACCAGGATAAGGTCCACCAATACTACCATCACCATCACCATCACCATCATCCTCATCCTCATCGCCATTGTAGTTAGTTTGATTACAATGTCTATAAGCTGCTCACCGTCAGCCAGTTTAGAAAGTTTGGTTTGATAACATGGTCTTTCAGCCTCCAAGCTGTAAAGAGCTCAACGTCTGTGAGCGTAGAAAATATGGGTAGGATGAACACTACTGAGATACTACACCACTCTCCTGAGTACAGCATGCAATCACATGGTTTAGTTTTTTGTTTGATGACATGTTTTGTATGTACACCTGGTATGCATGTACACCTGGTATGCATGTACACCTGGTATGTATGGATGTATACTTGTTATGTATGTACACCTATTATGTATGTGCACCTCGTATGTATGTGCACATTAATTTGTTAACACATTTTAATCGTTAAACTAATTTAATTGTCAACATAATTATATACTTCTATATTATATTACTATTACCATCTTCTATATTATATTACTATCGTTCTGTCCCCCTCATGCATCTCGCGCCCGTACCATGCCCATTCCTATCAGGGGTTTTATTTCCGGCTTTTCTTAGCAGCTTCTAGGCAGCTCCCTGAGCGAACCACTGGGATATACCCACAAATCCCAGCAGTGCTAGAAAGATGATTACGCCAGCTTGCAGGTGCACTCGTTGCTTGCGATTTGGCTGAATAGACAGCCACAGGAGCTGCCTAGAAGCTGTTGCTCGTAGCAGAAAAGAGCAGCTGTGATTCTTCTAAACCACGACCTGCCTATGTGGCCTTGTTCAATGTTTTTTTGCGACAATGTGCCGCCACTGCTTGCATGGCAGCGCATGGGTTTGGCGCTGCCCCTCAGACCTCCCGGGCTTCCGGGATTCAGGTGAGTGTTTAGTGTTTGGGGTAGCATCTACATTAACACCAATCTCTTTAATGTCAACACAAATAGCATTCTTCTCGTTTTCCACTGTTATTTGTGTGTGTGTTTGTGTGTTTATGCTTCTCATTCCCCACTGTTTTTTTCGACAATGCGTTGCCATTCCGTCGTTGCATAGCAACGCATGGGTTTGGCGCTGCCCCTCTTTTCGCTTTGCGCTCCGCCATGCGATGGCTACGCAACAATCCTGAAATCAGGCTTGAGTAGCCCAAGTAGCTACTCAACCTGGCCTACAGAAATCTGAAAAACAAATTAAATTCATAAAAAAAAATGACAGAATTAATTGAATGAATTTAATTAATTGAAAACAAATTAAATTAATTAAAAATTAAAAACACTGCCCATGTTGCAGGGGTCTTGGAGACGATCAAAACCATCTCTGACCGTCTGGATGGTCCCTCTGCTGAAAAGGACATCAATCCAACACAAGCAGCAGATCTGATGAGCTCCCTGCTCATTTACGTGTTTGGGATTTTGCAAGCCGTAATGAGACTCTTTGGAGACAGAGAGCTCAGCAAGGAAGTGGCCCTCACAGAGCCTTGGACAGGCATCCGCCATATCCTCCTCCCCCCCCTGCGCAAGCTCCTACTAGTCAACCTACAAGAGCAGTGTGGCTTCCTTGCCGCACTCATGCTTGGCACCCACTGTTTCATGAACGGACCTGGGTGTGCAGTCACAGAGGACCTAACTAAGCTTTTGCGGAGTAACCCCCGCTTTGTTATGGCCAAGTTCGCTCGCTTTCTCCCTGACGACCGACTAGTGGATGTAGCGCTGATGATGGAATTCAACAACAGCATCCGACCCCATGTGAGTTTATTTGTGCACGTATTTGTGTTATTTGTGTGTGTTATTTGTGTATTAAGCATATAAATATCACTTGCTTCCTCCCTGACGACCAATTCGTTGATGAAGCGCTGATGGTGGAATTCAACAACAGCATCCGACCCCATGTGAGTTTATTTGTGCGTGTTTATTTGTGTGCGTATTTGTGTGTGTATTTGTTTATTAATCATATAACTATCACTTGCTTCCTCCCTGACGACCGGCTAGTGGATGAAGTGCTGATGTGGGGATTGAACAACAGCATCCGACCCCATGTGAGTTTATTTGTGCACGTATTTGTGTGTGTTATTTGTGTATTAAGCATATGAATATCACTTGCTTCCTCCCTGACGACCGGCTAGTGGATGAAGTGCTGATGTGGAATTCAACAACAGCATCCGACCCCATGTGAGTTTATTTGTGCGCGTATTTGTGTTATTTGTGTGCGTTTCTGTGTGTTTATAGGTTTATTAATTAAATAGGTTTCACTCGCTTTCACCCCAATGACTAACTCGTTGATGGTGGGATTCAACAACAGCATCCGACCCCATGTGAGTTTATTTGTGCGCGTATTTGTGTTATTTGTGTGCGTATATGTGTGTTTATAGGTTTATTAATTAAATAGGTTTCACTCGCTTCCACCCTGACGACTAACTCGTTGATGGTGGGATTCAACAACAGCATCCGACCCCATGTGAGTTTATTTTTGTGCGTATATGTGTGTTTATTTGTTTATTGATCATATAAATATCACTCGCTTTCTCTCATAAGACCAATTGGTTGATGCGGAGAAGATGTGGGGATTGAACAACAGCATCGAACCCCATGTGAGTTTATTTGTGTGCGTATTTGTGTGTTTATTTGTTTATTAATCTTATAAATATCAATCGCTTCCTCTCCAAAGCTCAACTGCTAGAGGAGGACATGATGTGGGGATTCGACAACAGGATCCGAACCCATGTGAGTCTATTTGTGTGTTTATTTGTTTATAAATTAAATAAATATCACCCTCTTCTTCTCTGAAGATCAACTGGTGGTGGATGACAAAATGTGGGGATTTAACAACAGCATCCAAACCCATGTAAGTGTCTCGTTATTATTATTATTGTTGTTATTGTTAATATTAATATTATTATGATGATGATTATCTGACCCAATGTGAGTGTCTTGGGTCTTATTATGCCCAGTATGAAATATAACAATATAAAACCAAAACGTATTTGTGGAAATAAAGGCTGCGAAAAATCCATGTATTTTGAGGATTTTTATTTGTGGAGATTTAGCAGGAGCATGGGAATGGACACTGTTTCATTTGCCGGCTAAAAAGGAAGTAGCAGCTTCTAGGCAGCTCCCTTTCCCTGTCTTTGGAACAAACCTGGAGCTAGCTAGTGTGTCTGAAAGCTGACATGACAAGCATTCCTATGCAGCTGCAAGCTTTGGGTCTGACCCAGTGGCTGGCTATTGGAGCTGGCGGGAAGCTGCCGTGAGTAGCCCCAAAAGAACAGTGCGAGTGACTCATATATCTAACATCAGGGCACCAGTATGAGTGACTTGGGCTAGGGCTAACATCAGGGCACCAGTATGAGGTATATAAGCTGAACATTATTTGAAGGAAAACAATTTACAAAGGGGAAATGTAAGTACAAGTAGAAGTTCGTTCAAGGTAGGTGCATGGGGCAATACATACGAGCACATGACATAATCAATAGAACCATCATGTGACATCAGTGCCACCCAGGGTAATTCAAAGCGTGCGCTTTTGTGCTTTTGCGCGCTGACTTTTTGACCCCCTCTGCGCTTTAAGCGCAGTTTTTTGCACCCCCCTGTGGGCGCAGCAAGCAATTTTTGCGCTTTTTGCACAACAAAGCGCATTTTTTGTGTTTTCAAGTGCGCTAAAGCGCTGGCCAATTTGGCCATTTGAAGTACCCTGGTGCCACCACCACTCCATGCACAGGCCCTCCAACATAATGACTCCGCAACACCTGGAGCTGTGCCCCACCAACACTTGACCTCCGGCCCACCACCACTAACACCACCACAGCACCTCCGGCCCACCACCACTGACAACGGCCTACCACTGGACCTGTGGGCCACCACCACTGCACCTCCGGCCCACCACGACAAACACCACCACTGCACCTCCAGCCCACCATCACTAACACCTCCGGCCCACCACCACTAACACCGGCCAACCACCATTGGACTTGTGGCCCACCACCACTTTACCTCCGGCCAACCACCACTAACACCTCCTGCCCACCACCACTGCACAGGCACGCCCACAGAATGGCTCCGTAACAGCTGGCCCTGTGGCCCTGGATTTCAACTATCCCACTTCCTCCTACGACTCTCTTGGAGTCTGTGATGCATGTGGGAGTCACAACCACTTCTACCATACATTCCAAGTGCATTGTGGGCAGAGAGGAGAGAGCAAAGTTAGGCTAAAGAAATGCTCTGGCTGTGATCAGCGGAGGTATTGCAGTGAAGAGTGCCAGGCTGTGCACTGGAAGGCCCACAAGTCCATCTGCAAGACTCTAAGGAAGCAGACAGGTAGAGCTCAGGGGGCTGAGAAGGCGCAGGTCACGAAAGCGGATGAAGAGTCAAAATCAGGGATTACATGAACTACAACACAGTTTGGCTCATTAATATTTCGTGCTGCTCTCCCTTGACTTCATCGAGCCGCGTGCACACTTGGAGTCCAGAAGGGCACCAGGAAAATGTAATCATCATCATCAGCAGCACTAGTATGTATGTAGCATGTAAGTATGTACGTATGTATGTATGTTACAGTCCAGGGACTTGCCCAACCGTGATAGGAAGGTATGTTTTGTGTTGGATGCAGGGTACTACAAAGCGCGCGCGGCAGCGCGTTTACGCACTGCCTTTTTCAGCCCCACTGAGCATTTCGCGCAGTTTTTCAACTCCCTGTGGGTGCAGCGCTCAGTTTTGCGCCTTTTGCACTAGAAAGCGCTGACCAATTTGACACAATGTAGTACCCTGGTTGGATGCAACGAGGGTGCATCCTTTGGCTGCCATCCTCAAGAAGCTGATGAGCACTGATCTCATTTTTTGGCGGAGCCCCCTCTTCAAGGGGGGCGGGAGTCCCCAGGGTTACCCATTTGTCCGTCCGACTGAAAAATTTCTTGCTTGAAGCCTGACACGTCATCCAACGGTCACGAACTATGGCCCGCTTTCTGTGCTCGGCCGCTAACTAACTCGCTTTGGTCAGCTCCATCGTTGCCACCTTTCGTTCTGTTGCCAACACACTCCGCCAATTTCCCGCGTCGCTTGCGACGCTGCATAGGACTTGTTTTGCTACGCATACAAGCTTCAGGGCAGCCCCTCGAACATGATATTGGTATAAAAAAAATGGCTCCAGCTGTGGTATATGATTATATGAATACCTTGTAACACGGAGTGTCTGGTAACTGGAAGCCTAAGACATGATCTCAGGAGTTTGGACGGCCCTAAGAGTCAGAAGCACGGCTTGAGACTCCCTTCCTGCTTCCAGGGCGCCTAGACCCTATTGGAAATTTGGAACCCTCGTTGGTCGCCCCCCCTGGGGGACCCAGACCTAGGCAATACTTACGTGATGTTCTCAAATTCCCGACATTCCTCACATTGGGTAAGAAAAACCGGTCAAATTAGCCGGTTAAACTGACTGTCCTGACATGTAAGCGACTCGTGTTTGATTCTCGTCGGGGGCGGATTACCTCGGATGGCACTTTTTCGCGTGCGCATCTCAGGGTTGCGGACTGTGGACGCGGCGTTTTCATTTGTCGTTTCCCTCCTGTCCTGTAGTCTCAATCTAGGGACCTGGAGCATGTCTACGATTTCCCCTTGGAAAATTCGCATCTCCGTGCCTCTCGTAGCTCATTGCATCAGCGCATTGTGCTTGACAAGGAAATCTGCTGTTGCGCACTAGAACTTGCAGGTTGCGCAGTAGCAACTGTAGCCTCGGCCATGGAACTTCGGGGAGTCAGTGAGCTATTAACTTCCTTAGGTTGGGAGTTTGGTTTGTTTCTCCTCGACACACACCTGATGTAATGGGGTTTTTTGCTTTGTGGGTGCTTTTTCTTTTTGTTTAAAGCACAGAGTCTCATACACCCTCGCGGTGTCAAGTAGACTTTGACATGTAATGTAATCTAGTTAGCCTTACAGGCCACCAAGTTTAATAATAATGCCATTTGCACAAACGTTTCAAAGTCTAGCAGATATATATGCAATAACTACCGTAATGTGTGACAAATGAAATATTGGTGCGTATGAGACTAATAGTCGTGCTATATTGATTCTTGACCCACCAAATATTAAAATGTACGGATAAGTAAGCACTTGCTTTTGTATCTTTGACCAAGGAGGCTGCCATTGCTACTTGACTCACATGACCCCACCCCCTGGACCGACCTCCAGGGGACCTTCCAGAGCACCCTACTATTTTAAGGTGTTCAAGAGTACCTGATTAGGCACGGATCAGTGGATCAGTTCGCTCGCTGTCACCTTCCTACTGAAGTCGTTTCCCGTTTCAGTGATATAGATTGGTCTAGTAGTTGTACACCAGATCGCTGAAACGAAGCAGAGTCGGGGGATCGATTCCCCCTACGGTCCCACATTCGGCAGAAGACTTAACCATTTTTTCTGATTCGCAGAGGGAAATGGCCAAGTAAGTCCTCGAGGACATTGTTCATTTAATTTGTTTGACCATCCGTTTGAGGGTGAAATGCAGTCGACATATACCAATCGGACACCACGTTTTGTACCACAATTGGCGTCAGAGCCTAGTCGCGTTTTCAAACCGCGCCACACGCTACACTCCCCCCCCCCCCCCCCCCCCCCCCCATCCCCTCGAGCCCACCATCACCGAAAATTGCCTCTTCTTCCGCCCAGGCTGCTGCAGCTCCCCCTTTCGAGGTCCCGGACGTCGACGGCATGGACCATGAAGAGCTCGTCGAGCAACGCAAGGCTTGGGAGCTGCACGAGCTCGCCAACGAGAAGAAGAGAGACGCTGGAGGGCCGGCACCTTCGTCTCCCGACCTTCCAGCTATCGAAAAGGAGCTCAAGGAAGCGCGCATGGCTGTCAAAGCCAACGGCAATAAGGTCTCGTGAAGATCTTCTTGCCGTTTGCTTTGACAGCCATGCGCGCGTCCTTGAGCTCCTTCTCGGTAGCTGGAAGGTCGGTAGACGAAGGTGCCGGGCTGCCGGCCCTCCAGCGTCTCTCTTCTTCTCGTTGGCAAGCTCGTGCAGCTCCCAAGCCTTGCGTTGCTCGACGAGCTCTTCATGGTCCATGCCGTCGACGTCAGGGACCTCGGAAGGGGGAGCTGCAGCAGCCTGGGCGGAAGAAGAGGCAATTTTCGGTGATGGTGGGCTCGAGGGGATGGGGGTGGTGGTGGGGGTGGGGGTGGGGGTGGGGTGGGGTGGGGTGGGGGAGTGTAGCGAGTGGCGCGGTTTGAAAACGCGACCAGGCTCCGTTGCCAATTGTGGAATATGAATACTTTGTAACACGGAGTGTCTTGTAACTGGAAGCCTAAGAAATGATCTCAGGAGTGTAGACTGCCCTAAGAGTCAGAAGCACGGCTTAAGACTCCCTTCCCGCTTCGAGCGCGCCTAGACCCTAGTGGAACCCTAATTTTAGGTATTCCAGTGTAGCTGACCAGACACGGATCAGAGGGTTAGTTCGCTCGGTTTCACCTCCCTACAGAAGTCGGTCGTCATGTGACGGGAAGTCGTCACCACCGCGTGGCAACTCAGTGTGAGGATCGTTATCCAACACACCAGCCGGCAATTTGGCTGCTCGCCGTCTTTGGCAGTAAAATTAATTACCAGGGGAAATGAAACTGTCATAAATACAACACAAATGCATCAAAAATCTGTGCTTGAATCGGTTGCAGCACAGACATATAGGCTGCGACATATAGACATATATACAGCATGGGCAGCACCTCTATCCCTCGTGGTACCATAAACGCCAACTAACGTACAGAACCATGCAAATGTGGTTGATCAGATTGCAGCACAGACATATAGGCGGCGTCCCGATTGCCCTTTGTTTGCTATGCTCGTAAGTCCCCCTTGCTTAAAAAAAAACTGCGAGCACATTTGAAGTCCACTAGGGCGGCAGTAGAATCTTAAACCATATCTTTCCTTTCGCCCGAATGTCCTTTGTTTGTGATGCTCGTAGGTTCCCCTTGATTATATTGAGCGACAGGCACTTTTGCAGTCCACTGGGGCGCCAGGATAATGGAACCCATAGCTTTACATATTTTCGGCTACGAACAGCAGTCTCAAGGGCGCTCCCTGAGCCAGTCATTGGGCTACGCGCCTACGCCCCAAGATTTCAACGGTACTGGAAAGCTGATTCTGTCAGCTTATAGATGCTCTACCTAGCTTCAGTTTGGCTGTGTATCAAGCCACGGGAGCTGCTTAGAAGCTGGTACTTGCAGCCGAAAGTAAAAACTATGATGTAACCTGGATGTTGCTATTGTCAAGGCATGGATGTAACCATTAATGGTCTGGCATGCCCCGCCATTCAAACGTGACCCTGGTATTTCTGCAGGACTTTCTCCGCCTTTCTTTCTCACTCCTCAGTGGACGCTGTTTTGTGTACGGGGTCCCACTTCCCGGGGTGAAAATCCTTTCGAAAATAAACAAATCAAACTTGAATCTCCAACCACGGCAGGATTGGATGGGATTGCTACATGTTTTTTTGCCCATGGGGTCACCCAGTTGTCCGTTTGGTCGACCGACCGGTGTGCGACCGAGATGAAGCCTGGCACGCCAGCCAACTGTCTCATAACTAACTGGCTTTGTTATAGACCGGATTGTATACCGGCTACTGAGTTGCTCTGAGAAGCCAGTGCGCTGTCCCTGACTGGGCCTGCACTGTACACGTGTCCCTGTGACACCGTGCGCCGTCGTGGAAGTAAAACTGTACTGCCACTGGCTTAGTATATCATGCCTGCTCATGCATGATCGTGACCAATTGATATACTGTAATTCGTTCAGTAGCCACATCTTCCCGAGCTACATCTTCCCAAGTCTCCTCACTACGAGATTATCACAGGCTTCGGTCCGCTCGATTCCCTTGCCACCTGCATTGGCCTACCAATTGTTCTTCCCTATTTCTGCCCCTGTCACCTTCTTGCCTCCTTCATATAAGCGCGTCAGGCGCATATCATCAAAGTGGCGCTCAGCATCGCAGAAGAAGGCATCCACCACCTCCTGGCTCTCCGCCTCCTCATTGGCCTACCAATTGTTCTTCCCTATGTCTGCCCCTGCCTCCCTCTTGCCTCCTTCATACAAGCGCGTCAGCCGCATATCATCAAAGTGGCGCTCAGCATTGCTGCAGAAGGTTAGGCATCCACCACCTCCTGGCTCTCCGCCTCCAAATTGGCCTACCAATTGTTCTTCCCTATGTCTGCCCCCGCCACCTTCTTGCGTCCTTCATACAAGCGCGTCAGCCGCTCATCATCAAAGTGGCGCTCAGCATCGCTGAAGAAGGTATCCACCACCTCCTGGCTCTCCTCCTCTGCATCAGCCACAGGATATTCAAAGTATCTGGTGCCCAGGCCTGCCTCCTCACCCCCGATCTTGCAGGGGGGTATTCCCTGAGTCTTCCGCCAGATGTTGGAGTCACGCAGGCTGTATGAGCAGCCACAGTACTCCTGCAACAATGGCGATTTTATTGTTGTTGTTGTTGTTACTGGCGATGGTGTGGTGTCGGTGCTGTCGGCGACCGGTCTGCCTCCTCACCCCCCACAACCTTCATCCTACCCCCACCATCCCACCCCCCGCAAATACCATCCCACCCCCACCATTCAACCCCGCCCCCACGCCAGCTTATAGAAGCACTCCTCTGCACTGATTTCGTACTTCAAGCGAGTCATCTCATCCGTCTTGAAATTGCCGCTTTGGTGGTGGTGAAGATCTCCCCCCCCCCCCCCCCCCCCCCCCCCCCCCCGCCACCCCACCCACACACCGTTCCCCCCAAACCACAACCCACCCTCCACCCATCCCCCCACCCACCCACACCCACACAACCACCATCCTACCCCACCCACCACAATCACCATCCCACCCCCACCCCACCCACCCACCACAACCCCCATCCCACCCCACCCCCACCATCCTACCCCACCCACACACCTGCTTGTAGAAGCGCTCCTCTGCACTGATTTCGTACTTCAAGCGAGTCATCTCATCCGTCTGGAAGTCAGATCCCCAGTACTCAAGCCCTTGGTACATGGCAGCTGCTCGGTAGCCGGAGGCATTCACCTGCTTCAAGTCCTTCCAACGACTTGCCGCATTGGTGGTGGTGAAGATCTGGAATCCATGTTCGTTTGCATATGCTGCAGTCACCTGATACATAAGTTGGTTGTGGGATAGCCGTGGGATAGTTGTCGGATGGCTGATACAGTTTATTGTGTGATGCATTTTATTGTGGGACAGCTGATACAGTTTATTGTGTGATGCATTTTATTGTGGGACAGCTGATACATAAGTTGGCGGTGGGATAGCCGTGGGATAGTTGTGGGATAGCTGATACAGTTTATTGTGGGACAGCTGATACATAAGTTGGCGGTGGAATAGCAGTGGGATAGTTGTGAGATAGCTGATACAGTTTGTTGTGGGATATGGTTTGTTGTGGGATGCAGTTTATTGTGGGACAGCTGATACAGTTCGTTTTGGGATAGTTGTGGAATAGCTGATACAGTTTGTTGTGGGATACCTATTACATTTCGTTGTGGGATAGCTGTAGGATAGCTAAAACAGGTTGTTGTGGGATAGCCGTAGGATACAGTTTGTTGTGTTATACCTCGTACAGTTCGTTGTGGGATAGCTGTGGGTTATAGTTTGTAGTGGGATAGCTGTGGGATAGCTGATACAGTTTGTTGTGGGATAGCAGGTACAGTTTGTTGTGGGATGTGTCCTTATGTTGTGGGTCGGCGTCTTCCGCCAACGTACGGGTACCTACTAATGTGTGCCAAGTCCACTTAGGTAGCTGCCCAGAAGCTGCTATCCCCAGGCTAACGGTTGAACAGTGCCTGCTGCCTCCGTGTGCCTTCTACCAAATTATGGGAACCTGCTTATGTGTGCCAAGTCCGCTTAGGTAGCTGCCCAGAAGCTGCTATCCCCAAGCTAACGGTTTGGGGGTGCCTGCCACCTTCGTGTGCCTTCCACAAAGGTACGGGTACCTACTCCCTCGTTAAAATGGAGTGACTTGGCCGATCACTTCAAATCCTTAAGTCTAGAGCTAGCACATTGAGACCCCCCCTTTAGAGACCCACCCTTTGGAGACAAAAATCCTCCTTTGAAGAAAACAAGTTCTATGCAGCGTTGCAAGCAATGCTAAAAATTGGCGGAGAGTGTTCGCGACAAAGGGACAGGTGGCAACGGAAGCGTGTTAGGGCGTGTTTCCAGTGGACCAACAGTTCAACTGTGTATAGTAGACCACTCAACCCTACAGTTCAAGTTCGAGTGCTGAGCTGGGCCCTAAAACCTCGAGAAGTGCCATCTCATCACAGCTGCCCCTCGAGCGCACTCTGGTCCCTTGCCCCCCTCGATGCAAATGCATGCAGCTTGCTCGAAGTTTCCTCAAATCACCGCATCCACCGCTGACCACCGCCAGCGTATTATTTCGCTGCGCTCTTCACTTCCATATGTTCTCTTGCTCCTCCTGCCGCTGCCGCTTCTGCTTCTGCTCCGTCCGGTCGAAAGGATCGGGTGGTCAGATTGAGATTTCGGTCGAATCTGTGGCTCTCGCTATCATCATTCGAACTGGTTAATTCCCGCCTTTCTTTCATGTATCGCCCATCCAACTTGAAATTGGCTCCCAATTACTCGCAACTCGGGGCGTGTTGATAGATCTCGGGGAGAATCTGCGAAGATGCTCGCTGCTGTATCACTTTTTGTGACTTTGTCCAACGCCGTCCCTCGAAATTGTCCACCGCCCTCTCCCCAAAATAGTTGAACTGTTGAGCAATCCCGAACAGCGGGGGGGGGGGGGGGGGGGGGGGGGGGGGGGGAGGGATTGCTCAACAGTTGAACTGTTGAGCGGGGAGGGCGACGGACAAACCCTGACGTGGCTGCCCACCTGGCGTGCCACATCGGCGAAAAGTTGAACTGTTGAAGTTGAACTGTGCCCACTGGAAACACTCGTGCCACGCTGGCGCCCACAGTTGAACTATTTGGTCCACTGGAAACACGCCCTTAGTTACGAGACTGTTGGCTGATGTGTCAGGCTTCGTCTAGGTCAGACGGTCGGTCGGTCGGTCGGACGGGCAAATGGGTAACCCTGGGGGCTCCCGCCCTCTTGAAGAGGGGGCTCCGCCCAAAACATTGTATGCAGAGCTACCAGCAGGGTTGTCTAGGGCTAGCAGATGGAGACCCGCCCATTGACCCACCCTTTGGAGGCAAAAATCCTCATTGAAAAAAAAACATTGTATGCACTGCTGATCATCACACAAACACACACACCACACCACACATACACACACCACACCACACACACACACCACCACAATACCTACACCTACCAGCCTTGCACAAGCTCGCCACAGCTGATCATCACACACACACATTCACACACACACATATACACACACCACGACACACCACAATAGCAACACATACACCATACCCACAACACAATACACACACACCTGCTGTGGCCTTGCGTAAGCTCCCCACTGCTGATCATTATACATACACCCACACATACCACACCACACCACACCAACACCAACACACATTACTCCACCCCATCTCACACCACAATCACACCCACACACCCACAACACCACAATACCAACACCCACATGTTGTGGCCTTATACACGCTCGCCACTGCTGATCATCAAACACGCACACACACCACACCACACCACACAAACACACACATACACACAACCCCACACACCCACACACCTACCACACCCACCTGTTGTGGCCTTGATCACGCTCGCCACTGCTGATCATCACACACACACACACACACCACACCACTCCACACCCACAACACACCACACCCAAAACACCACAATACCAACACCCACAACACACCACACACCAAACCCACAACACACCACACCCACAACACACCACACCCACAACACACCACACACCACACCCACACCACACCCACACCACACCACACACCACACCATAAACTGCTCCATCATCATGTTCCATCTGCATGCAAACATAAGTGAACCCACCTCCATTCGCATATCAAAGCAAGCAGTGTATTGTGAGCCCCTCTCTGACTGAAACTGGTGGTGTTGGTTTGAGACAAAAATCCTCCTTGTCAAAAACTATTTACCCAAGTTCCATCTGCATGTCATTGGACCCACCCTCCATCTGCATGTTCCATCTGCATGCAAACAAAAGTGAACCCACCTCCATTCGCATATCAAAGCAAGCAGTTTATTGTGAGCCCCACTCCGACTCAAACTGTTGGTATTGGTTTGAGACAAAACTCTTCCTTGTAAAAAAGGATTGACCCACTTTCTACCTGCATGTCAGCAACCCACCCTCCATCTGCATGCAAACAAAAGTGAACCCACCTCCATTCACATATCAAAGCAAGCAGTGCATCAACCTGAAAAGGCGACCCACCAAGTAAGAACGGCCATACACCACCACCCACAGAATCAAGAAAGGGCTCTCAATCTGTCAATCCTCCCCGTGCCTGGACCTGGTGAGTTTCCCTCTCAATCTGTCAATCTGTCAATCTATTCCTCTCAATCTGTCAATCCTCCTCGTGCCTGGACCTGGTGAGTTTCCCTATCAATCTGTCAATCTGTCAATCTATTCCTCTCAATCTGTCAATCCTCCCCGTGCCTGGACCTGGTGAGTTTCCCTATCAATCTGTCAATCTGTCAATCTATTCCTCTCAATCTGTCAATCCTCCCCGTGCCTGGACCTGGTAAGTTTCCCTATCAATCTGTCAATCTGTCAATCTATTCCTCTCAATCTGTCAATCCTCCCCGTGCCTGGACCTGGTGAGTTTCCCAATCAATCTGTCAATCTGTCAATCTATTCCTCTCAATATGTCAATCCTCCCCGTGCCTGGACCTGGTGAGTTTCCCTCTCAATCTGTCAATCTGTCAATCTTTTCCTCTCAATCTGTCAATCCTCCCCGTGCGTGGACCTGGTAAGTTTCCCTCTCAATCTGTCAATCTATTCCTCTCAATCTGTCAATCCTCCCCGTTGTTGGACCTGGAAAATTTCCCTCTCAATCTCTCAATCCTCCCCGTGCCTGGACCTGGTAAGTTTCCCTCTCAATCTGTCAATCTGTCAATCTTTTCCTCTCAATCTGTCAATCCTCCCCGTGCCTGGACCTGGTAAGTTTCCCTCTCAATCTGTCAATCTGTCAATCTTTTCCTCTCAA
Source organism: Chlamydomonas sp. ICE-L (assembly GCA_013435795.1). Taxonomy (NCBI): domain Eukaryota; kingdom Viridiplantae; phylum Chlorophyta; class Chlorophyceae; order Chlamydomonadales; family Chlamydomonadaceae; genus Chlamydomonas; species Chlamydomonas sp. ICE-L. The sequence continues at coordinate 114,774,382 of JACBWV010000610.1, read as the reverse complement.
TCTGTCAATCCTCCCCGTGCCTGGACCTGGTAAGTTTCCCTCTCAATCTGTCAATCTGTCAATCTTTTCCTCTCAATCTGTCAATCCTCCCCGTGCCTGGACCTGGTAAGTTTCCCTCTCAATCTGTCAATCTGTCAATCTTTTCCTCTCGATCTGTCAATCCTCCCCGTGCCTGGACCTGGTAAGTTTCCCTCTCAATCTGTCAATCTGTAAATCTTTTCCTCTCAATCTGTCAATCCTCCCCGTGCGTGGACCTGGTAAGTTTCCCTCTCAATCTGTTAATCTGTAAATCTTTTCCTCTCAATCTGTCAATCCTCCCCGTGCCTGGACCTGGTAAGTTTACCCGAGTCAAATTAAGCCGTATCATGAGCCCCTCTAGGACTCAAACTGCTGGGGTTGGTTTGAGACAAAAATCCCCCTTGCAAAAACATTGGACCCACCCCTCATCAGCATGTTCCCCCTGCATGCAAACATAAGTGAACCCACCTCCATGCGCATATCATAGCAAGCAGTGTATCAAGAGCCTGATTCAGACTGAAACTGGTGGTGTTGGTTTGAGACAAAACTTCTCCATGTAAAAAACAATTGAGCCACTTTCCATCTGCATGTCATTGGACCCACCCTCCATCATCATGATCCATCTGCATGCAAACACAAGTGGACCCACCTCCATTCGCAAATCAAAGCAAGCAGTGCATCGTGAGCCCCTCTCAGGCTCAAATTCCTGCCCTTTGGTGCGCTCAAACCATGAGTCAGAGTCATAGTCACAATCCACAAAGGGGACATCATGCTTTTGGCAGAAGCGCTTGTTCTCCTCTTTTCGGATAACATACCTGGGAAATAGTCAATTATTTTGTATGAGAGTTTATTTTTCTTTTTGATTAGTTTGTATTCACAATCCTAAAAGGGGAAATTGTGCTTTTGGCAGAATCGCTTGTTGCCCGCCTTTCGGATCATATACCTGGGAAACAGTGCATCTAGTGTTTGCTCTAGTTAGCCCATCCTGGTACTGTATTAATAGGGTTGTCAAGTACGATATTGTATAGATATATCAGCGATATTGCTTGTTCTCCTCCTCTCAGATTGCATACCTGGGAAACACTACACCTAGCGTTTGTTCCAGTTAGTCTTAATAAAATAAAATAAAACTGATTATGTTACTGCTGAAGACGGCGAGCAGTCTTAAAGGCTGCAGCCATGTAACCAAGTCGAAGTTCAAGTTTTACTTAGTCCCTCCTGATACTATATTAACTTTAGCCTGATATTGTTCCAGTTAGACCCCCCCTGGTACTAGTAATGATAACGCCTGGTAGGGCGTGGTATTAAGGGAGCCCCATCTTACGGCGGTAAGGAAAAAGGCTGCTGCATTACCTGGTCATAACTACCATAGCGGTTGACAGCAAATCAGCGAATCAGTGGGGGTTGTGAGGGGGGTTGTGGGGGGTTGTGAGGGGGGTTGTGAGGGGGGTTGTGGTGGGTTTATAGCAATTCAGCGGATGATTTGGATCTGGGTCTCGCAATTAGTAGTTCGTACCTCCACTTCTTCAGATTTGTTTTCACCATTATCAGAATTCTTCGACATTCTTAGAGTTTTCGAGTCTCATGCCAAAATGTCAGAATTCTTAGGCCAAATTCTCAAGTTTGAGGTACAAACCACAAACTACGAAGTGTTTTGAAAACCCAAATCCAAATCATCTGTTGAATGGCTATAAACCCATCACAAGCAAATTAAGCGATTAGTTAGCAGAGTAACCCTGAGAGTAACCAAGTTTAAGCGATTAGTTAGCAGAGTAACCCTGAGAGTAACCAAGTTTAAGCGATTAGTTAGCAGAGTAACCCTGAGAGTAACCAAGTTTAAGCGATTAGTTAGCAGAGTAACCCTGAGAGTAACCAAGTTTAAGCGATTAGTTAGCAGAGTAACCCTGAGAGTAACCAAGTTTAAGCGATTAGTTAGCAGAGTAACCCTGAGAGTAAATTAGTTAGCAGAGTAACCCTGAGAGTAACCCTGAGAGCAAATTAAGCGATAAATTAGCAGAGTAACCCTGAGAGTAACCAAGTTTATTAGTTTTTAATGTATATTATTATATATTATCCAGTCAATCATAATGATAATTCAATTGGCTTATTTTAGGATGATAGCACCGAGTAGTAGGTCAAGTCTCTTGAGCCCATTTGTTGCCCCTGATGCAAACATAGCAACATAAATACTTGAGTATCATGAGTATCAACGTATAAAAACGTATGAGTTGTGCTTCGAAAAGTTCCCGGCACTTGACTTTCTTGATTTTCATTCAATTTATCATTTAGATAGCTCATCGGAAAGCTGTTGACCTCCTCTATCACAATTTGCAATAAAATTAAGCTTTCACAATTACCATTTTGTTTAAATGTTGCCTACAGTTTGATTTAGATAGCCAGGATGGCACACATATCAGAGCGCCACCTAGACTTTCATTCCACAAGCTGTGCTCCTATGTGGGCTTGAAGGATTGATAGTGCAAGCCTAGTGCAATGTGAAGATGGACAACATGGCAATGTAGTTATATACTTATATTATTATAACCTGTAGCTGACTCACAGAGCTGCCTAGAAGCTGCTGCATACTTGGTCTGAAACCTGTAGCTGACTCACAGAGCTGCCTATAAGCTGCAGCATACTTGGTCTGAAATCAGTAGCTGACTTAGGGAGCTGCGTTTAAATAATGATGTGAACATGGACAATATTAACATTTTATTGGCATTGAATGGATCCCTTAGATTGGCACCGCGCTTCTTGGGTCGACGTGCTTTCTGGTCGTGATTTCTTTTTCTGAGATTTGGACAACCTAAAATTGCCAGAATATTTGTTTGAGAGTTGATATCTGGAGCCAATGAAATTAGCAACGCGGCAATACCTTTAAACCCAAGTAAAAGTCTTTTCCCAAGAAGTGCAATAATTACTCATACGTGTGTACACGATTATATGCATACATTTATACGTTTATACAGCATATACAAATGGAAATCTACGTTTGCTTCCCAACTAAATAAAGCACATAAATAGCTGAAAAATAGTAACATAAATACATATAGAACGAGACGCATGATCATTAAATATAAATATATATATATATATATATATATATATATAATATAAATAGCTAATAAGCAGTAACATGAATGCAAAAACTCATGAAGCACAAAACTCACTCCTCTCTGGGATGGATGTTGGGGTTGTAGAAGAAGACGGTGACTTGCAGACCCTTTGATAAAAAATCCTTGAACATAGCTCCAGAGCAGGGGGCACAGCAGCTGTGAATCAGCAGGCGGTTCTTTTCCAGGTCGCTCTGAGTATCTGAGCCCCCCCTAAAGGTCCCCCCTGAAGGTCTGAGGTCCCTCTCAAGGTCTGAAGCCTGGGGATGTCTGAGGCCCCCCTCAAGGTCCCTCTGCATGTCCGAGGCCCCCCTCAAGGTCTCCTCTGATTGTCCGAGGCCCCCCTCACCGCCACGCTGCATGTTCTTTGAGGCCCCCCTTAAGGACCCCGAATCCTCACTTGCCGTACGTAAGCTGCTGCCATCGTACCCAATGACAAGGGGGCGTCTCGTTTTGCGCTCTACGGGCATCCTAGAGGCCGGGTGTGTGACCACAAGGCGATCGCTTCCATCACCACTGGGATGTGTGTGGGTACAGGCGGAGTGTGTGACTACGACGCTTTCGCTTGCATCACCACTGGACTGTGTGTGGGTTGTCATGAGCACGAGCAGGCAAATTGAGGCCGTTTGGTTTGAATGGGCCCACTAGGGAGAGAGGGGGAGTAGAGGAGGCAAGAGAGTGTGGGGGTGGGAGCGGAGATTGCAGAGGGGGTAAAGGTGGGGGGGGGCACTCTGAATACACTCTAGCTGCACTTTGACTACACTCCAAGTGCTCTTCAAATGCACTTCTAGTGTTCTGATATCTGCATGCACTCCAGCTGCAACTCCAGCTGCACTTCAACTGCACGTCAGGTGTTCTGACCTCTGCAGGAACTCCAGCTGCAACTCCAGCTGCACTTCGACTGCACTCCAATTACACTTCAACTGCATGTCAAGTGTCCTGAACTCTGCATGCACTCCAGCTGCACTCCAAATGCACTTGAGTGTCCTACAAATGCACTGGAGCTGAGGATGAGATTGATTGAAGCTGGCAGAAATCGATACAACGGTGGTGGGTTTTCTGGGTCTGCAGATAAGACAGGTATATAGGAAAGTGCGTTGAAATGAGGGTTTCTGGTCGTTAGTCGTGACAAATCAACGACGTTCTCTCGAAATCAATGACGTTCGCTCGCCCAAAGCAGTACGCTTTGGGAAGCTGACGGCGGGAGGGGGACCTCGGACCTCGGTCCACGTCACCATGTGAGACCGACTGGAACAGTATGCGTGCTGGCTCCAGGGGGTGGCTTTGTGTGTGGCAGGGTACGCGTACCAGTGCGCTCTGGGTACGCTCGGGTACGCTCTGGTTCTGGGTAGCAACGGGTATCGGGTAGCAGGCGCAGGCGGTAGCAGGGTACGCTCTAGGTACGCTCTGGATACGCTACCTTGATATCGTGAACCCGGGACCTTCCCTTCGAGTAGAAACTTTAGCGAAAGCCTGGCGAAAGAAACAATAATCCTGCCCAGCCCTGCTGCCCAAAGCCCTCTGCTCCTGCCAACGTTAGAGAAACCGTAGACATTTCCCAGACCTGAAATGCCGGTGTCCTATTTCGCTCAGAATCATTGAAAACAGTGAAAAAACGATAAATTGTGCTTCTCGAAAACACTGGCTAGGACATGAACGGTGAAACTGAGTGGAGGCTGAGATGCATGATTCGCCAGAAAGAGTCGCCCTTGCATATTGTCCGCTGGCTGAGCAAGAGCGTTAAATTTGGCTCGAGCACACAGAGGAGGATTCTTCACATTCTGCAGGATCCTGTCTTCTGCGTCCTCCCGCTAAAAGACAGCTACCGAACACGCTTGCTCAAGCTGCTTTTCAATTCCATCGAGTCGAACCATGACACGGATATAATTGATGAGCTGGCTGAGCTCCTGGGAGAGTTGATGACATCAGCACCCATGGGCAAGGCTGCTGATGAGCCCCCCAATTGGTGCTACAAGTCATACACGTATGGTGAAGCTGATGCCCAGGCCCTTGCTCCCCAGGCCCTTGTCGATGGCCTTGTGGTGAAGCAACATGCTGTCGATGTCGCAAAGGCCGTCGTAGACTTTGAAAGCGGGTCAGCATGCGATGGTGGTGGTGGAGCATGCGAAGGTGGTGGGGACAGTGAAGTTGGTCGGACAGGAGGGTGTGGAGCAGGAGCAGCAGCAGGATGTGCAGTAGCTGAAGGCGAACTTCTGGATGTCCATGGTGGTGCAGCAGGTGGTGTGGGTTATGGAGACGCAGTTTCAGGTTCAGGAAAAGGCTTGTATGAGAGAAACGCAGATCTTGGAGCAGGACAGTTTGAAGAAGATGAAGGGGCAGTTCCACCATGCCATGCAACACATGTCGGCTTTGCTGAGGCTGAGGCTGGGGCTGAGGTTGAGGCTGAGGCTGCCCATGCCTACCCGTCAGGAATCATAACCTTGCACCAGTCAAACAATCTACTTGAGGGTGGCACGGGCTGCCATGCTTTGGAGGCCAGCTTTCTCCTCGCAGAATTCATTCTGGGTAACCCTCACCTGGTTGCTGGTAAGAAATGTATCGAGCTTGGTTGTGGTCCAGGCCTAGCTGGGGTCTGCCTTCATCGCGTAGGTGCATCCTCCACAGCCCTTACTGACGGAGTTTCTGATACATTACGCAATTGCCAAATGAACCTACAGATGAACGGAATACAGTCTGAATATGTGCACTCCCCTGCTGCGCTTCACTGCTCTGTAAAGCATGAGGGCGGTCGGGGGAGCAAGGCTGGCGTGCACATGTCCCACCCAACCGGGCATTTAGAACCAACCAGAGCTATTCAAGTATGTGAGCTGCCGTGGAATGATGAGGACGGAGCATGTTGCCTGGAGCCGGACGTCATCGTCGGCTCTGATTTGTTGTACAACCCTGACTTCATTCCTGATTTGGTGGGAATCCTATCACGCCTTCTACGTCGCCCCTGTAGGGAGGACGATGCATGCAGCAGCTGCACGCATTCTGTGACATCTAGGGAGCATCAACCCCGCGCCTATCTGGCAACAACCGTGCGGACAGCAGAGAACCTAGAGTACTTCTCCCAACAGATTGAGGCACACAATCTTCAGCTACAGGATATGAGCCAGGAGGCTCATGAGTCCAGGGTCCATTTCTACCATGCACCCAACCTCGTTGTACAGGGTACTGACCGACTGGTCTTGCACCAGATCACTGCTCCACCTTAAGTGTGGTTTATTATTTGCACGTGTAAAGAACAGGGTAGTTCAACGCATACATGACTGCGTGTCGTTTCAGACAAACGCACGCAGTCACGTACACACACACATGTTCGACATATTTTTCAGATTTTGACTGAGACGTGAGTGTTTTTCCTGGTTTTCGCAGGTTTACACGTACATTTTGGGGGAGGGGGCATGTGCGTGTGCCATGTACACTCTCAGAGGGCTTTGAATCATAGTTAAATTTTCAGGTACAAGCAGCATCTTCTAGGCAGCTCCCTGGACTCTCTCTTCATCCAAACCTTAAGCAACCTAGGCACCTGGATGCTGATATTGTCAGCTTTCCAGTGCTACTGGAATCGTTGGTTTTGGCCCAGTGGTAGTCTCAGGGAGCTGCCTAGAAGCTGGTAGTGGTAGACGAAAATAAAAATATGGCTTTGAACAGACCTGGTGAAGAAGTTAATGGGGATGGAATATTGTTTGTTTTTGTGGACGCTGTCACGACCTGTATGGTTAATTGGTTATGACATATTATTAGTATTATTAGTAGTAGTATTACTTGGACTTGAGCTCGGTTACATAGCTTCAGCCAGCAATTTTGCTGCTCACCGTCTTCCGCAGTAAAAAATAAATTTACCAGGAAAAAATACAAATAGTATTATTTGTATTTGTATTACTTGTATTTGTATTTGTATTATAAGTATTATTATTAGTAGTAGACTAGTAGTATTTGTATTAGTAGTCTAAGCATTTGTATTATTATTACATAGTACTGTTATTCGTTGTGGCGTATGGTGATGCAACCTTCCAAGATGAGTCGTTTTATTAAATTGCATTATATTTTTGTCATAGACCGGCCATGTTGAGTTTGCTTCCGTGGCCTACTCTAGGTTCCCCAACACCGTATACCTCTGATTTCTGTCTCTACTACTGATTTCTGTGTCTCCTACTAGTTTCGGTGTCTACTAGTTTCGGTTTCTACTTCTAGTTTCTGTATCTACCACTGGTTTCTGTGTCTCATACTAGTTTCGGTGTCTACTAGTTTCGGTGTCTACTTCTAGTTTCTGTCTCTACTACTGGTTTCTGTGTCTCCTACTAGTTTTTGTGTCTACTTCTAGTTTCTGTGTCTATGAATGGTGTCTGTGTCTACTACTGGTTTCTGTGTCTATTAATGGTTTCTGTGTCTACTACTGGTTTCTGTGTCTACTACTGGTTTCTGTGTCTACTACTGGTGTCTGTGTCTACTACTGGTATCTGTGTCTACTACTGGTTTCTGTGTCTACTACTGGTATCTGTGTCTACTACTGGTATCTGTGTCTACTACTGGTTTCTGTGTCTACTACTGGTTTCTGTGTCTACTACTGGTATCTGTGTCTACTACTGGTTTCTGTGTCTACCCTATGGCATGCTGTCTGCACACGCAAATGCATGCATTCGAAGTGCCTTAGGCACCCTACTTAACTTGCTTGGTCTTATGGCTTGCTCTTTGCACAACGATATGGCTGACCTGGACATGCCTTTGGCACACTGTTTTACATGCTGTCTCTTATGACGTGCTTTCTGCACAACAATCTGGCTGGACTTGACTTGCCTTTGGCACACTGTATTACATGATTCCTCTTATGGCGTGCTCTTTGCACAACGATATGGCTGAACTTAACTTGCCTTCGGCTCACTGTTTTGCATGCTTTCTCTTAAGGTGTGCTTTCTACGCAGCAATCTGGCTGACCTGGACGTGCCTTTGGCACACTGTTTTACATGCTTTCTCTTGTGGCGTGCTTTCTGCACAACTATATGGCTGAACTTGACTTGCCTTTGGCACACTTTTTTGCATGATTCGTCTTATGGAGTGCTTTCAGCACAGCAACCTGGCTGACCTGGACGTGACTTCGGCACACTTTCTGCATGCTTTCTCTCATGGCTTGCTCTTTGCACCACGGTTTGGCTGATCCCCTCTGCGTGCAGATTTTCAGAATGCCGTTGTGTTCTGCATTGTCTGCATGTGAGAAAGAAGGACTCCAGCGTAGCACCCTGCTCCCTTTGTAGAGATATCATTTTGTAGATCATGTTTCATTTTCATCAATGTACCTTAATTAACTGGAGAATTGTTATGAGGGACTTTTTGGTGAAGCATTTCATCAATGCAATGTGCACTTGTTGTGATCGAATAATTTACTGGACAGTTTTTTACGGGACTTCGAGTCACTAATCAGCCTGCCATCGTGCTCAAATGGTAATCCTTAATAAATAGATTAATAAACAGCAAGCCTTATTACGACGCGTGAGGTTGAGGGGGCCAGCCCGTTTGCTTTCACTGGGGCCAGCCACCATATGGTACTCTTTATTGTATCATGGGAGGCTCTTGCCACCCATGATACAATAAGTTGACGCAACGTGTTTCATTTTCATCAATGCAACTTGATTTACTGGACAGTTTGTTTTCAGGGACTTCGAGGTGTAGAGTTTAATTAATGCAATGGGCACTTGTTGTAAGTTGGAACATTATGATTCTCTACTCTCTAGACAGTTGCAGAGTATTTCGATGCAATGGATTAATGGACACTTGTTGTGCGTTTGTAACATACTTATCTACACGTCTCTGGTCCGAAGGGCGGCCCAGTGCTTAGCGGGCCCTCTAAATATAAATATATAGTACCTCTTATTACGAGGCATGAGGTTGAAAGGGTCAGCCCGCTTGCTTGCATCAGGGCCAACCGCCAATGACTCTCCTGAACTTGATACATGAATCCACTTCCTGCCTTCGGCAGTGGCACCAGCATTTGTATTTTTCTCATCATATCCTTAAGTTGGTGGAGCCCACAAATCACATACCGGTATGTGGAATCTACATGCGCCAAATGATCACCACGCTGGTAAGGGTTTGGTGTAAATGACTGATGTACACAATGACTAATATTGATAAACGTACCTGCTTCAGCAGTCCCTCAGGATCACTTAGTCGCTCGTGTGACACATAAATTACTGATACACGTAAATGACTTATCTTCATAAACGCGCCTGCTTCAGCAGTCCCTGGTGTAAACAAAGCCAGCTCAGCAATCCATTACGATACTCATCTGGGTAGTCACGGGGGGCCCCTCACTCACTACCCCGGGACAAGTTAATCGGACGCGGACGCCTTGCGGACGTTCATCTGGGTGAGTGGGTAGTCATGGGGGTCCCCAACTCGAGGGCAAGACCATGCATGCCTGCAGACACCCCTTACTTATGGGTGCACGCGGACCCACGAGTACGTACTACGAAGACGAGGCTCGGATTTCATACCTACCCTCCACCTGCCCATTTGTGGGGCATTACATAAAAGCGTGACTCTCACCAGCGAGTCAGGCTCGTTTGATCCAACTGGCACAGCCCAACCCCTTGCCGTCAAGCTTCTGCCGCCAATGATCTTTAGCTTGTTCCGAAATAAGTGGGCTACTGTGGATATTGATCTGGTTTTGGAACGCAAGGCACCTTCCGAGTACGCTGAGTAGGCTCGTAGGATGCAAGGAGACTCAATATCCAATGAGATGCCAGGGATATCGGGGAAAGAGGTGGAAAGCCATCCCCTCGGCTCTGATTTGGAGGATGGCGAAAGCGTACAGAGTGATAGCTCCTGTGCGGGTATGCTTGATACCCCCTCGTCTACGCAGGTTCCTCACGCCTTCGAAGGTAGGAACACTGAAATTGCATTGTTACGAAGCTTGTCATAGGGAGGGGGGAATACTTGCGCCCAGTTGGTCGCAAGTTCGGATTTGAATGAATCTTGGACCTTGTTACTTTAGAAAGGCTCTGTTGATGAGCCTTTGAGCTTTACTTCTGCCTTCATTTCATCTGAGAGGAAGGCCTTTCCACCTGTGGATTCCACCCACTTGCAGACTGTTCTGCTCAGACCGAAACTGCGTGTTCTGTCAACTCCTTGTTCCAGCTCAGACCATACTATGTCCTGCTCTCTAACCCACTGTCCCAAGCTCATGCTTTATTCCAGGTTTCATTCTCCACCAGATCTCTATTAACTTGTTTCCAGACCTGGCTTGCTTTCTAACCCTAAAGATCACTGCAACACATCAATCCATGCTCAGTGGCTAACCTTGTGGCTTATCTTTGTGTCTTGCAGAGTGCAGTGATAGAATCCTGGATGTAAAAATGCCTGCAAATCATATGGCAAGCATGGGAGAGGGTGATGCTCATCATGCTCTAGGCCAGCCAAGTGGAAGAAGCTTGATAGGAGCGTCAGCATGGTCAGTTCCTTGTGTTGCGCGGAGTTCTCGTTCTTCAGAGGATCCTGACCCTCTCAGCACAACTACTCTCTCAGATTGTTTACTAGAAAGCAGCTCAACTGATTCTATGTCAACCCGCGCGTTGATCCCACTGCCTGTTATAGCTCCGCTTAAGGGTGCCCTAGATCAACAAGTAGAAAAGGAGTGCCACTCCACTGGAATGGCTGCACCCAAGGTCAATTACCAAGGTCAGATAGAGCCCACCTCACTTGCTCAACGTCTGCCAAGCTTTCCAGTTCTACCCATGCCGATTCCTGTTCTCATGAAGAAGGTGAATGATCAGCCTGGTCTAGGTAATAATATTGCTGCCTGCTCTCGATCACCCATGTCCGATCTAAACGTACCAGGTGGGCATTCGGTATGGCATGGGAGCCATGGAAGTTCACAACTTGCAGTTGGAGGCACCCCAGACACAAATGTGGGTAGCACCTCCGCCAAGGTTTCATGTCAAGACACCAGGTCTCCATTCCAGATAACCTCGGGAAACACCTGCAACCCAGATGCTTCCATGGGTGGTGCCACCACCCCTGAAGCAGAATCTTCACCCTCTTCCAGTCATGCTAAGCGACTCAAGCACTCAGGCTTCGCAAGGGGCTTCCTGACCCCAAGCAGGCCGAGTGGTGCCACTCCACACAGCAGCGGACCGACACCTGCAGGAACCAGCAGGTCCCAAGATATATGGGACAGTGTTGCACCTCTGGATCAGAGCCCCGCTTCAGGTTCTGACCACCTTGCGTCTCAGTCCTTGGTGCAACCAGGACAACCTAGCCTCGGGCATGGTGGTAAAGCATTGCCTACTTGTGCCACCCCAGCCAGGAGGGACCATGCCTGTGATGGGAATGAGACTGATGATAGCATGCCCGACCTGCTTGGGGAAATCAGCTCAGATGAGAATAGTGCTGGTACTAGCCCTGGAGGCAGGCATGCAGGTACCAATGCTAGGTTACAAATACCCAGCAGTAGATGTCCAACTGGAAACATGCCAACGTCGTCCCGAGGCATGGCGGCAGCGGACTGGGGAAGAGCTGGCAACCGCGCCCACTCATCTGTGAGAGGGGCTGGCAGCAGCAGATCACCTGCGGGAGGGGGTGTGAACAGCAGATTACCTGAAGGAATGGCTGGCAGCAGCAGGTTGCCTGTGGGAGGGGCTAACCCAAGAAGTCGTGCCCCTCCACCACATGTTGGAAGGGCACCCTATCGGACCCCAGCAAGAGGTCAGGGCTCTGATCATGAGTCACTCCCGGAGTTACTTTCAGACTCCTCTGGGGAAGAGTCCGATGGTGATCACCCCAGGCCACCACATGTAGGAAGGGCACCTTATCAGGCCCCAGCAAGTGATCAGGACTCAGATACCGAGTCACTCCCTCAGTTGCATTCAGACTCCTCTGGGGAAGAGTCCGATGGTGATCTCCCCAGGCCACCACATGTTGGAAGGGCACCCTATCAGGCCCCAGCATGTGGTCAGGGCTCAGATCATGAGTCACTCCCTCAGTTGCTTTCAGACTCCTATGGGGAAGAGTCCGATGGTGATCTCCCCAGGCCACCACATGTAAGAAGGGCACCCTATCGGGCCCCAGCATGTGGTCAGGGCTCAGATCATGAGTCACTCCCCGATTTACTTTCGACCTCCTCTGGGGAAGAGTCTGATTATGATCTCCCCAGGCCACCACATGTAGGAAGGGCACCCTATCGGGCCCCAGCAAGAGGTCAGGGCTTAGATCATGAGTCACTCCCCGATTTACTTTCAGACTCCTCTGGGGAAGATTCCGATGATGATCTCCCCAGCCTACACGATGATGACTCGTCCACAGATCGGGGTGATGGCCACGAGACAGATTGCTCTCTCCCGCCCTTGCTGACTGATGATTCATCTGATGATGATGATGAGAGGCGCAGGGGCGCTCCCTTGGCCGCAAGGGCTCAGGGACGCAGGGGCGCAGGGGCCCTTCCTTTGATGCCTTGGCTCGTTGGACCAGCTGGCAGAGGGCTGTTCTCTGATGATGATGATGATGATGATGATGATCTACCTCCTCTCTCTTGCACCACTTCAGAGTCTGAAGGTGTGTTGACGTTGGATATTGATTCTTGTTTGGGGCAAACGATGTAATCATGATTGTGCTGCTGCTGCTGCCGGTGGTGATGATTACAATGATGATGATGATGATGATGATGATGATGATGATGATGATGATGCTCCACCTCCTATCTCTTGCATCTTTTCAGAGTCTGAAGGTTTGTTGACATTGAATATTGATTCTTGTTTGGGGCAAGCGATTTGATCATGATTGTGCTGCTGCTGCTGCTGCTGCTTTGGTGATGATGATGCTGTTGATGATGCTGATGCTAATGATGCTCCACCTATCTCTTGCACCTCTTCAGAGTCTAAAGGTATGTTGACATTGAATATTGATTCTTGTTTGGGGCAAACGATTTGTTCATAATTGTGCTGCTGCTGCTGCTGCCGGTGATGTTGATGATGATGATGATGGTGATGATGATGATGATGATGGTGGCATTTGCCTTGTGTTCGCTTGGACTCCATTCTTGGTTTTGGAGGCATGAATTCTGAGAGCATGAACTCAAAGGATCACAAGGAAATGGGGACAGGCACTGAGTCAACAGCTTGTCAACAGCCAGGCACTGAGTCAACAGCCAGTCAACTCAGTTTGGCTCCGAGTCAACAGCCAGTCAGGCACTGAGTCAACAGCCTGTCAACAGTCAGGCACTGAGTCAACAGCCTGTGAACAGCCAGGCACTGAGTCAACAGCCTGTCAACAGCCAGGCACTGAGTCAACAGCCTGTCAATAGCCAGGCACTGAGTCAACAGCCTGTCAACTAGCCAGGCACTGAGTCAACAGCCTGTCAACAGCCAGGCACTGAGTCAACAGCCTGTCAACAGCCAGGCACTGAGTCAACAGCCTGTCAACAGCCAGGCACTGAGTCAACAGCCTGTCAACAGCCAGGCACTGACTCAACAGCCTGTCAATAGCCAGGCACTGAGTCAACAGCCTGTCAACAGCCAGGCACTGAGTCAACAGCCTGTCAACAGCCAGTACTTGACCTTAGCTGTAGGCTACTTTCAAGTTTTTGTGTACCTGATGAACAAATATGGTTGCATGTTTTTGGCGGAGCTCCCTCTTCAAGGGGGCGGGAGCCCCCAGGGTTACCCATTGTCCGTTTGTCCGACCGAAAAACGGAAAACTTGAAGCCCGACACGTCAGCCGATGGTCGCGTAACTAAGTCGCTTCGGTCAGCTCCATCGTTGCCACCTTTTGTTCCGTTGCCATCACACTCCGCCAATTTTCCGCGTCGCTTGCGACGCTGCATAGGACTTGTCTAATGCTTGACATCTGTTTTCACGATTCACCTTACACCGTCTTGTCACTGTTTTTATTTTCGGCTTGAGCAGCAGCTTCTAGGTAGCTCCCCCAACCCGCCAGTGGGCTACACCCAATGATTTCAGCACTGCCAGAAAACTGAGAATAGCAGCTTCAAGGTGCGCTAGGTTGTGTTCGGTTTGGCTAGGTAGCCAGGAAGGGGAGTTGCGTAGAAGCTGCTGCTCGTAGCTGAAAAGAAAAACGCTGTGTCTTGTATATGTGCACATTCATATGGGAGTTATGGCACAGCATTTCTTTTCGGCTAACCACACCAACGGTTTCTTGGCAGCTCCGATTGAATATCCAGCCAATAAATCCTTCAATCCATCCAACCAGCCATCTATCCAGTCAGTCAGTCAGTCATTCAATGCACCAGGTTTGGGATGCATTTTTAATGTACTAGATTTGGGATGCATTTTCAATGTACTAGATTTGGGATGCATTTTCAATGTACTAGATTTGGGATGCATTTTCAATGTACTAGATTTGGGATGCATTTTCAATGTACTAGATTTGGGATGCATTTTCAATGTACTAGATTTGGGATGCATTTTCAATGTACTAGATTTGGGATGCATTTTCAATGTACTAGATTTGGGATGCATTTTCAATGTACTAGATTTGGGATGCATTTTCAATGTACTAGATTTGGGATGCATTTTCAATGTACTAGATTTGGGATGCATTTTCAATGTACTAGATTTGGGATGCATTTTCAATGTACTAGATTTGGGATGCATTTTCAATGTACTAGATTTGGGATGCATTTTCAATGTACTACGTTAGGTAATTATTTTCAATGTACTACATTTGGGATGTATTTTCAATGTACTATATTTTGGGATTCATCTCCAATGTACTACATTTTGGATGTATTTTCAATGCACTGCGTTTTGGATGCATTTTCAATGTACTTCGATTGGGATGCATTTGCAATGTGCTAGGTTTGTTTTGTACTTTCAATATACTACATTTGGGATGTATTTTCAATGCACTGCGTTTGGGATGCATTTGCAATGTACTTTGACTGGGATTCATGATTACATCTTGTTGCTTTGACCAACCAAAGTACTCTAAGAAAGCTTGGAGGGCCCTCAATAAAGTCCGACTATTATAATCTTGTTTAGATTCAGACCAAGCTTGTAAAACTGGCTATTGTCCAGGCTGTCAAAATCAGATCTCGTACCGGGCTTGCTGTGTAGGTGGGTAGGAGGAAGCTGGTCAGCACTTAGCTGGTCAACACTTATTTTCCTAAACCACCTAAACCTAAACCACCTAAACCCAAGTGCTGACCAGCTTCCCCTACCGTGTAGGTGGGTATGAGGAGGCTGGTCAGCATTTAGCTGGTCAGCACTTATTTTCCGAAACCACCGAAACCTCCAAAACCTGAACCACCGAAACCCTTAACCTCCTAAACCCAAGTGCTGATCAGCTTCCCCCTACTGCGCAGGCGAGGATAACCACCGCCAACCAGAGAGGAACCCCAATGTTGGCCGTAGCTGGAACAACTCAACAGCTCCCAGGGCCTTCAATACAAGCACTGGTGTTGCAGGTGCAGTAATGATGATGATGATGATGATGATGGTGGTGATGATGATGATGATGATGATACTGATACTGATGATGATGATGATGGTGGTGGTGATAATGATGATGATGGTGTTGATGATGATGATGATGATGATGATATTGTTTTACTCCGGGGTCACCGCATTGTCCGTCTGTGCGACCACAAGTCACCCTGGCTCTAACTGTCTCGTAAACCCTGGATTCAGTCCGTCGCACTCGATTCCGGTGCCACCTCGGACATCCAGCACTCTCCACCAATTTTCTGTGTCGCTTGCGACACTCTTAGGACTTGTTCCTGGTGCCCTACTGGACTCCAAATGTGTAGGGGTCGGCTATGTTATATAATATTAGTGAATAAAGAATATAATATAATATTATATAATATTAGTCGGACGAGAATTTATTTGAAGAACTAATATTATTGTGACACCGAGAAACTAACTTTATTTTCCCCCTCCTTTTGTATGAAACTTCCACAATTCCAACTCCCATCTGAATCGGACACCATATTGAACATGCGGTCCAAAATCTGTCTTTCTGCCCCCCCCCCCCTGTGTGGCACTATAATAAAAATAGTTAATATTAGTTTTTCAAACACTAATATTAGTTGCCGTTCCCTATGAATGTGCCGTGGCTTGACTTTGTGAAGGAGGAATTGAAATTGATATTGTTACATCCGTGTAATGCAGTCACTCACAGGATGTGAAATTAAGGACACCACTGCGTAAGCCGGAGCTAGCACAGTCACCGTTGTGAAGGAGGACTTATGAACATCACGGAAAAAAATGGAAATATGAACGTAAAAAAAATGTATGAACTACCTCCCCTCGGTTTCTACAATGCTGGACATGCTGACAGCAGTGTACATGTTGCAACGGAACTCCATTGCAATATATTTCTTTTTTAGGTTGGGCAAGTCCCTTCAGCCTAGTTAGCTACCCCCTGGACTGTAACATACTCAGAAGCACATATATTGCAATAGAGTTCCGTTGCAACAATTATACTGCTGTCAGCATGTCCAGCATTGTACTTGTACACGTACTTCACTCAGGGTGATTCTTTCATCTGCCAGAGAGTTTTTTCTCACGGTACATTGGTGATTCCAAGTTGGAGTTTGACTGATTACCAGCTCAACCAGTCAGAAATGTCCCCCCAACCCTCCGCGCTTCGCGCCCCGCGGGTTGGCCCAATGCGAGTATGATATCATATGATATCGTACAAATTGCATCACATGATACTGCATATCAATGGTAACTTTAGCCTAGTCAGATTGCTGGCATCATCTGATATCAAATAATGACATGATATCATAGGATATCATATTGCCGTTCCCTAAACATACATACACATGCTACCGCATCTCAAGAATAGTAGTCCACTAGTCCATTAACCCGAGCACCTGCTTTTTCTCTGTGGTGTCGCAGGTTCTGGGTCAAGGCTCATGCGGAACCCCCCTTCTGGTGCATCGCTGTTTGATCTTTCCTTAGGTTTGCCGTTCCTGACTTCAACCTTTCCCGACTTTATGAGCGGTGGCCCGCAGATGTCTCACATGTTTGCCTCTCAGAGACCTGATCAGCAGGGGGACAGCAGCAGTCTGGAGATACCTGCTTGGGCTGGCAGGTTTTCTCCCGAGGCTGCAGAAGCCAGGAGACACGAGCGCCGCCGCGTTGGTGGTGGTGGTGCTGATATTAGTGGTGGTGGTGGTGGTGGTGGTGGTGGAGATGTTGGTGGTGATGATGGTGTTGGTGGTGATGGTGGTGGTGCTGCTGCTGCTCAACAGCAGCAGCTGCCTCCCTCCTCACGCGTGGACACTCTGGTCGATGGATCGCCTCGCCTGCCAGCTGTAGGCTCTGAACCTAGTCTGCAAGAGTTATTCAGGACTCCGCAGCAGCTGCCTCCCTCCTCAGGCGTGGGCACACAGGTCGACGGATCACCTCACCTGCCAGCTACAGGCTCTGAACCTAGTCTGGCAGATATAGTCAGCTTTATTTCTGCCTTGGGTGCTGCCTCCGGTGCTCGGCAGCACCTGCCTCCCTCTCCACACACTCAGGTCGACGGATCGCCTGGTCTGCCAGCTATTGGCTCTGAACCTAGTCTGACAGATTTATTCAGCTTGGTTGTTTCCTCGGGTGTTGCCTCTGTTGTTGCCTCGTCTGCTGCGTCTACCGCTGCTGTCTCAGTTGTTGCCTCGGTTGTTACCTCGGCTGTTGCCTCTCCTGCTGCTGCCTCTTCTGCTGCTGCCTTGGCTGCTGCGTCTGCCGCTGCTGTCTCGGGTGTTGCCTCTGGTGCTACTTCGGCTGCTGCCTCTCCTGCTGCTGTCTCGGCTGCTGCGTCTCCCGCTGCTGCCTTGGGTGTTTCCTCGGGTATTACTTCAGCTGCCGCCTCTCCTGCTGCTTCCTCGGCTGCTGCGTCTGCCGTTGCTGCCTCAGGTGTTGCCTTTGCTGCTGCCTCTCTTGCTGCTGCCTTGGCTGCTGCCTCTCCCGCTGATATCTCGGGTGTTTCCTCGGGTGTTGCCTCTCCTGCTACTGCCTTGGCTGCTGCGTCTGCCGCTGCTGTCTCGGGTGTTGCCTCTGATGGTACCTCGGCTACTGCCTCTTCTGCTGCCTCTCCTGCTGCTGCCTTGGCTGCTGCGTCTGCCGCTGCTGTCTCGGGTGTTTCCTCGGATGTTGCCTTTGGTGCAGCCTTAGCTGCTGCCTCTCCTGATGCTCGTGCTAGTCCTCATGCAGGTGCAGCTCACATTGAGGGTGCTTCTGCTGCTCCACAGTGTACTCATGCTGTTGATGCAGCTTCTTGGAATGGTTTAGCGGGCAGTAATGGCGCAGGGGGCAGTAATGCTGCAGCAGTTCCTCATGCTCCTGCTGCCGATGGTAGTACTGCATCACAACCAAGTCCAGCCAATACCACTGCTGCTGCTTCGCCTGGTTCTTCTTCTGGACCTGTGACTACCTCTGGGACTGGCGCAACCGCTGCTCCCCCGCAGTTTGCATGGCCACGACCCCCTGATGGACCATTCTTTTTCCCAACTGCCCCCGGAGCTGCTATGGTTCCCTTGCCCTCCGCAGCTATGGACGTGCCGTCCTCGTCTAGCAGGTGGATGCACTCACAGGCATCTTCCTCCTCACCCCTTGCAAACCGGCATCCCGTGGGCCGCTCGCCTATCCCCACTACCCTCGGAAACCTTGGAAACCTCGGAAACTTTGGAAACCTCGGAAACCTTGGAAACCTTGGAAACCTCGGAAACCGTGATGACAGCTCACTAGATGAATCCAATGAAGAAGAAACAGAGTGGGAGACTGCTTCAGAGGAGACTGACTCGTACTCCACCGTTCCCATCTCGCCTGTAGCACTGAGGGCCTCTGTTTTCCGGGAGGCAGGGTCCACCTCGCTAGGAAGAATGGGGAGAAGCAGGAGGCCCGGCATGACACCAGCGCTAGCCCAAGGTGAGTGAAACCGATGCACATGCACACACACACTCACACACACAAACACACACACAAACACACACATACACACAAACACACACAAACACACACCCAACCTCACACCCACCAACCCACAGCCCAAGGTGAGTGAAACCAAGAGCGTGAGTTTCTAGTGAGGTTTCCGCCCCCCCCTACCTAGGGGCGAATGGATTTCTTGGGGATGGGGTTGGTGGGGTGAGAGGGGTTAGGTTGGTGGGGTTAGGGAGAACAAGAGGTTGGTGGGGTGAGGGAAAACACAAGGGGTGCCGGGTGAGGTTAGTGGGGTGAGGTTGGTGGGGTGAGGTAGAACAAGAGGTTGGTGGGGTCGGGGAGAACAAGAGAAGCACCCCACATCAAGCTCAACCCCACATGATGCTAAGAACCTTGCTGTCCCTGTGCAGATGTGATGATGCCCAGCAGCATAGCTGACTACACCGCCCATGGAGCAAGGTTCCCAACCCCCCCTACCTTGGGGCAAATGGATTTCTTGGGCTTTGACCTCGGTCCCCCAAGAAGACTGGCCCGTCCAATACAGCTCGAGAGTTCGTTCAGAGTTCGGTGGAGGCCCCCTACTGCGAATATCACCGAGCCCCGTAGAAGATCTCTGTCTCTGTCCACTTCTTCAAACCCTCGGGAGCCCATGGAGCCCTCGGAGCCTGCGTGGGAGTCCCAGCTGGCCCCTGGCCCCTTTGTGGGCTCAGTGAAACCAGCTGCAAAGCTGACGCTGTCCTCTGATGCGTTTGTGACAAACCTGCTGCATCAGATGCCTGGCGTCGACCATGATTCCAAGGCTATTATGGCGATGGTGAAGTGGCTCCGCTCATGATCTCATAGCTAATCCTCCTTTATATATATATAAATATATATATATATATGTATAATAGCGAATCCTCTAATCTATAAATAGGGTTCGGATGTGTGTGTGTGTGGGGGGGGGGTAGGAGTTTAGCGCTAAGAGGGCTAGCAAGTGCTAGAAGCGATTCCGCAAGTAGCGCTAGTTATGGCCTGAAATAGCCTGAAATATGATGTGAGCATACATATTATTTGCCCTCCAGTCCTAGGCTACAATAAGGATGGTGAAATGGCATCGCTCATTATCTGCGCCGTATTTAGGGACTCCTCATGGGATTTGCAGAGACAAATCTGCTGTTTCAGATGCCTGGCATTGTCCTCCAATCCTAGGCTGCAATAGGGATGGTGAAATGGCTCCGATCGCGATGCTCATTCGACACAGTCAGAGTGGGATGTTATGAATTACCGTACGCCGAGACAAATCTTCTGCTGAAGCTGCATGGCGCTGTCCTCCAGTCATATGCTACCCCTGTAGGGGTGGTAAAATGGCACCGCTAAAGATGCATGCCTCATAGTCAGGGACTCCTTAAATGTTATGCCATATGCCAAGGCAAATCTGGTGCTTAAGCTGCCTAGCGTTTTCCTCCAGTCCTAGGCAACTGTAGGGATGCTGATATGGCTCCGATCACATCACATCACTGTGATGCTCATACATCACAGTCAGAGTGGGATGTTATGGATTACCGTATGCCAAGACAAATCTTCTGCTGAAGCTGCATGGCGTTGTCCTCCAATCATATGCTACTATAAGGATGCTGACATGGCATGGCTCATGATGCATGCCTCACAGCCAGGGACTCCTAATGGGATACCATATGCCAAGACAAATTTGCTTCTTCATATGCCTGGCGTTGTCCTCCAGTCCTAGCCTACAATAGGGACGCCAAAATGGCACCGCTCAATATCTGTGCCTCGTAGATTGTGACTCCTCATAGGATATGCAGAGACAAATCTTCTGCTTCATATGCCTGGTGTGGTTCTTGGCTACAATAGGGATGGTGAAATGGCACCGCTAAAGATCCATGCCTCATGGTCAGGGACTCCTTATAGGATACCGTATGCCGCGACAAAGCTTCTGCTTCATAATCCTGGCGTTGTCCTAGAGTCCTAGGCTATTATGTGCATGCCTCACAGTCGGGGACTCCTAATGGGATACCATATGCCAAGACGAATCTGCTGCTTAAGCTGCCTGGCGTGTCCTCCAGTCCTAGGCTACAATAGGGACGCCAAATTTGCACCGCTCATTATCCGTGCCTCGTAGTTAGGGACTCCTCATAGGGTATGCCGATACAAATCTGCTTCTTCATATGCCTGGCGTTGTCATCCAGTCCTAGGCTACAATAGGGATGGTGAAATGGCTCCGCTCATCCTGCCTGGCGTTGTCTGTCCAACCGACAAAAAAATTGAAGCCTGACACGTCAGCCAAGTCTCGAGTCATTGGATAAAGACATGACTAGTGGTGAGGATGGCGATACCAGATAAAAACACGTTTGGGCTGAGGGGCTTGTTATCGGATCAAGTCATGCTTCATGGTGAGAGAAATTGAAATTGAAATTGTTACATCCGAGTAATGTGCCACTCTCAGGACGTGAAGTTAAGGACACCACTGCGAAAGCCGGAACTAGCAGTAGTCACCGCCATGCCCGTGTAGAAGCCTTTCGGCTGGAGCCACGTTACCAAGTAAAACTTTCCCGCGCAGTAAGGCCCTGTCGCGCAGCGCCTGTACGGATCGCTAGGTCAACCTGATTTCCGCATGCTTGCATTCTGTATTCAGGAATGGGGTGAGGTAGTCTTATCCTACCCATATTTGCTCAGCCCGCGCTCCCGCAGACGGTGAGCAGCCTGGAGGCTGATATACGGTAGTGATATAGTGAAATGCCATCAATGGTGAGAGACTTGCTCTTAGGTCAATGCATGCCTTGTGGTAAGTGCGGCGTTATCAAATCAATCCACACCTTATACAGACGAGCACTCAGTGCTTGTGTGTGTGTTGCCAATAACTCAATAAGTGTAGCCAGTTTCTTTTGGCATGTGCTCCCCATTTTTGTGGGTGGGGCGGGGGGGGGGGGGGGGGGGGGGGGGGGCAATTTGGTGGCTCATCCAATGTGGTCAGTCTGCAAATAATAATATTTCTCACAGTGCTGTGCCACAGAGTGTCCGTGTAGTCTGTTTAGGTACCCTAGGGTCTACGATCAACTAGGGTACAACCAGCTAGGCTCTCTACCAACTAGGGTCTACAATCAAGTAGGGTATGACCTACTAGGCTCTCTACCAACTAGGGTCTACGATCAACTAAGGTGCGACCAGCTTGGCTCTCTGCCAACCAGGGTATGACCAACTAGAGCCTACGATCAATTAAGGTCTACAATCAAGGAGGATATTTCCTACTAGGCTTTCTACCAACTAGGGTCTACGATCAAGTAGGGTACGACTACCTAAGCTCTCTACCAACTAGGGTCTACGATCAAGTTGGGTACGACCTAAGCTCTCTACCAACTAGGGTCTACGATCAAGGAGGATATTTCCTACTAGGCTTTCTACCAACTAGGGTCTACAATCAAGTAGGGTACGACCACCTAAGCTCTCTACCAACTAGGGTCTACGATCAAGTAGGTCAGCCATTGGTTTGATGATTATACACATCACACACAGGCATATATACACACCCGGTTACTGGTTTGACGTAGGTATTTCTACAAGGCTCTCTGGCAACTAGGGCATACGATCAACTAGGGTACAGCCACCTAATCTCTCTACCAACTAAGATCTAACACCAAGTACCTAAGTCGAGGCCAACCTGCACCAACATTAAACAGTGTTGTAAAGCAATGGACCCAATTCAGTTATAAGTGGTTGACCGTGAAGTCGAAAGAAAGAAGCTTTTTCCAGAGTGGAGTTGGGAGGATTTGAACTCCCGACCTAAACTGTATACAACAAATTGGTCAGCCATTGGTTTGATGATTACACACATCACACACAGGCATATATACACGCCCGGTTACTGGTTTGACGTAGGTATGGTCAACTAGGCTCTCTATCAACTAGGGTATACGATCAACTAGGGTGTGACCTAATAGGCTCTCTACCAAGTGAGATTGAAGACCAAATACCTTAGGTGAGGCCAACTTGCACCAACAAACAGCAGTGTTGGACAGCAATGGATCCAATACAATATTAAGTACAGGTGATAACTAAATTAAAAAGGGTACTGTTATGACGTGCCGGAGCTGATCTGATGTATTTGCACAGGATGGAGTGATCTAATGCAGTTTTCTGCTGCGAGGTTACGCATCCTCGATAATCTGGTGAGGATGAGGGCCCTGCCGAGGATGGGGTGTCTGGTGAGGATGAGGGCTCTGACGAGGATGGGGTGTCTGGTGAGGATGAGAGCTCTGACGAGGATGGGGTTCTGGTGGGGATGAGGGCTCTGACGGGGATGGGGGGTTAGGTGAGGATGAAGGCTCTGACGTTTGATCTGACTAAGTTTGCAGCTGCTACCCAACCTGAGCCTGCTAAAAAGGCAGACAATCTAGAGTGGTACTCAAATTAAATGAATTTGCATTGCAGTACGGTAGTCCTTAGCAACCACATTTAATTTCCTCCATTATGATACAGTACGCAAGTAGAAGATAGATACTATGCTGTATACATTCTAAGTTGCTGTTAAATGGTTTACAAGCATACTTTTGGGCGTCTCACCCTGATTCAATCTGCTTTTAGGACTCATTTGTTTTGCCAAAGCATGTAACTTCCAACTTCAGCAAATTTCTACTGCCTGGAGGGTGACACTTACTACCGGTATGTCTGCCTTGGTGACTTTCCCCCTCAGCGGTGTACGGGTGGGCCCCCATAACACGACGCCTCTCCAGGCGTTATCTTTTTTTCCAGCCAATTCGAGGAGCCCTCCCCCATCCCCCCATTTTTGCCAACCCTAGAACCAAAGTCATGTATCGCTACCCCTTTTCGACCTCTTGCCAACTTGCCAACTTCAAATTCTGTCAACGTTTCGTGCATCATCGGTACCGGTAGTTGGTAGTATTCCAGTTTAATGGTTTCCCAATTCCCATTTCCAACAGGAAAGGCATTAAAAAAAACATGCACTACCGTAGTGGACTGAACCCCAACAAATGAGAGGTACAAGCCACCCAGGTACAGCTCCTAATTTGTTGGTCCAGTTGATCGGTTGTTGGTCGGCTCCCTAGGGGGCTCAGACCTATGCCATGCTTACGCGATTATATTTAATTCTTCAAATTTTCCCAAGAAAACCGGTCAAATTTGCCGGTTAAACCACTGGGTAAACTAACTTCTTTCGCATGGAAGCGAAGCGTGTTCCATTCCCGCTGGGGTTGGGTGGTCCGGTCGGCTTACCTCGGAGGGCACTTTTTCGCGGACGGATCTCAAGGTTGCGAATCGTGGACGTGGCGTTTTCATTTGTCGTTCCCTCCTGTCCTGTGGACTCAATCTAGGAACCTGGAGCATGTCTACGATTTCCCCTTGGGAAATTCGCATCTCCGTGCCTCTCACAGCTCATTGCATCAGCGCACTGTGCTTGACAAGGAAATCTGCTGTTTCGCACTAGTACCTGCAGGTTGCGCAGTAGCAACTAGCAACTGTAGCCTCGGCCACGGAACTTCGGGGAGTCAGTGAGCTATTAACTTCATTAGCTTTACAGGTCACCAAGTTGAATAAGAATGCCATTTGCACAAACGTTTCAAAGTCAAGCAGAATGCATTATGCAATAACTAACGTGTAACAAATGAAATATTGGTGCTTAATATTCGTGCTAAATTGATCCTTGACCACCCAAATATTAAATTGTAAGGATAAGTAAGCACCTGCTTGTGCATCTTTCACCAAGGAGGCTGCCATTGCTCCTTGACTCACATGACCCCACCCCCTGGGCCGACTTCCAGGGGACCCTCCGGGGCACCCTACTATTTTCATTCTGATCAGTCTGGATCAGTGCTAATAATGGAACTCCAATTGTGCCCTTTGTGCACACCTCCTGTTGTAACATACTTCTACACACGTATGTTCTCTCTCCAGTCTCCACTAGGATACTACTTGCACTCGAACTTGGTTGCATAGCTTCAGCCAGCAATTTGGCTGCTTGCCGTCTTCGGCAGTAAAAAATCATTATCAGGAACGGCAAGGAAAATGTAAACTCGAACAAATCACTTTTTTTCTTTTCCATTTTCCATTTTCCGTTCTTTTCTTTCCTCCTCTTCTTCTGAACGTTAAAAACAGAAAAACTTTTCATGCCTACCAAAAAAGACTTGATCCAGTCTCTTCATACGTTCATGGATACATTACATTACATTACATTACATTACATTACATTACATTACATTACATTACATTACATTACATTACATGTTAAAGTCTACTTGACACCGCGAGGGTGTATGAGACTCTGTGCTTTAAACAAAAATAAAAAGCACCCACAAAGCAAAAAAACCCATTACATCAGGGGTGTGTCGAGGACAAACAAAACAAACTCCCAACCACCGTTTTGGTGGCGTAGGTATTAAACCCCTTAGAGCCGGACCCAGATCTCAACCACTTACAGTGGCGGAGGTAAGAAGCTAACAAATGAGAAGTCACAAGAAGAAGAAAAAAAGGGATGATAAATTACGGTGCCACTAAGCAGTCCAGGGCTTCCTGTCTTGCTCTTCTACAAGTAGAAAGATAGTCGGCTAGGTTGCTCCAAAAAGACTTAGTGCCATTTCCATTCATAAAGGTTCTGAATGTGGAATCGCAGAATTCCACATTCCATACGGTTAAGTTGGTATCCTCATGGACATGCCTATAAATATCTGTAAACAGCTTCTGGTAGCGGAGGCGAATATCATTATAAAAAGGGCACTCAAACATATGCATTTCATCCTCAGGTTTTTGGAACCCACACATTTGACAGTGTCTCATTGAGCGAGGGATGTGTGCTCTATCCACCACCCTCATTCTTTCTGTGTTCAGCCAATGGGAACCCATTCTAAACTGTGCTATAGAACGAATCTGATCCTGCTTATGTAAGGCGGATGTAAAGGGAATCAAGCCATTCTCATCATTGCTGTTGGCTGCGAACCATTTTTGGTATCGGAGGCGTTTAAAGCCAACCCTTCTCTCATCAGGGATGTCTCTAACTGCATTGGTGTCACTTGGGTACTTAAACCTCCATGACTCAAAAACTTCAGACATAATACCTTCGACATCGACAGCCTCCAAAATGTTGATGTTTTTACTGGATCCTAGCTTGTGGAGAGCACAACGCAAGTCATGAACCCAGCCAGTGTTGGAGTCAAAAGATTCCTCAAGAGCCATTCTAATGAGATCCTCAGGTTCTTTATGTATGGTCTTGTTCCAGAAGCGCAAAGCTTGTTTAAGCCAAGCAAAACACAACGGGGTTCTACCCAGCTCTTCCATGATAATATTAGATGTAGTAGATTGGCAAACACCCAACATTTGTTTAAGTATACCTCTATGCCATTTCTCACAAGCATGGTCATTTGAGATAAGTGTGTTGTTCAGAATAGAAGGAGCCCACACCTCACAGCCAAAATTCAGGATAGGTTGTACAAGAGAATCAAACAGGTGGGTGAGAATATCAATATTGTATATCTCCATAGTATGGCATCGCCTACGGAGCATGTGGTGTGCCTTTTGGGCCTTAGTGAGCATCCTAGAAAAAGCAGCTTTTGCACGATTGCTTGAGTCACCATCCACAAAGAGGGATCCCAAGTAGATAAAAGATAACTTTGTAGAAAGTTGTGCTCCATCATAGACAAATTTGTAATCAGGATCCATGCGGGCCTCATCACAGAATTGCTTGTTGAAAACGACAATCTCAGTTTTCTTTATATTCACAGCCATCTTAGTAGCCTCACAGAAATCTCTCAGACAGTCAAGCATCGCTTGCATATCTGCCGGGGATTCTGCCATTATAGCTAGGTCATCAGCATAAAGTAACAGTTGCAGAATCTTTCCCCTAAGCTCAGCCCCTACATTTGGGAGCTTGGATTGGAGGAACGATTCAATTCTATCAATGAACAGACCGAATAGGAGTGGGGATAGGGGGTCTCCTTGTTTAACTCCTACAAGGGATGGAAAGGAGGATCCAATGTCCCCATGTAGGCGAACTTGGAAAACAACATGAATATACATGGACTTCAGAATACTGAGATAGGGGTCCTTGACTCCTAGCCTTGCTAAGCAATCCCATAGCAAGTCTCTGTTGACCCAATCATAAGCCTTCTTGAAATCAACAAAAGCCACAAAGAGTGGTTTTTTCTTTTCTCTATATTTATCTACAATATGGTTAAGAATGAATGATGCATCTGCAGTACCCCTACCACTTCTAAATCCATATTGGCCAGCGGCTCTGAGGTTGAATTCTTCTGACCAATCATCTAGTCTACGTAGCATGCAAAGGGAGAAGATCTTTCCTATGGAGTTGCTCACCGCAAGACCTCGATAGTTGTCCTTGTCATACACACTGCCTTTGGATTTGGGTACGGGTACCAAGGCAGCTGCAGCCCATTGGCTAGGGTAAGAAGTCTTCCAGATGAGATTAAACAGGTTAGTCATAGCTTGTACAAATCGGGAGTTGGCTTCATGGGAAGCAAATCTGTACCATTCTGCAGGGATACCATCTACCCCGGGGGAGGAGTTTTTCCGTAGGGATTGGAGAACAGAAAACACCTCCTTGGTGGTAAAGTCTTGACATAACCATGTTGGTGCGGCCTCTATCTGAGGTCCATCAGCTTGAGGGACAAAGTCCCTAGCATCCAGACTTGGATCAATACCTACTTGCACATCAAAGAGGTCTGCAAAATAACCAGTCCAATCATGAATTGTGATGTCTGCCGTAGTGGCCTTGTTAGGCTCACGCACGTCTTTCCAAAAACTTTTCGGATTATGCCGAAGATGGATGAACAAAAGAAGCTTCTCTAGCCCTAGGGTACTACAAAACGTACGTGTTTGCGTGCTAGCCTCCTATGAGATCACTTTTGTCGCAATAAATCCCTACCGGTATTTGAAGGGGAATTTAAGCAGTTAACGTGTTCAACTGAAGTACGTTCTATAAACAGAAATACAGTTACACTTAAAATCAAGTCAAATGAACCAATACTGAGGGAGATAGAAAAACACGGTAATATCGTGGTCTATTACCGTACGATATATCGTGATATATCGTACGGTATAAGGCGGTATACTAAATTCCCTGACCCATACTCAGGTGCTCCTGACGAGAATCGAACCGCCGACCTGCCGAGTGTAAGATATTTTCGTAGACCACAGGACCACAGGATATGGTTAAACACGATTTATCGTACGGTAAAGATGATATATCGTACGGTAATCCCAAAAATACCGTACGCTGAAACTTTATTATCGTACAGTACACGGTAAAATAAATACCGGGCGATATAAAGCTTGACAGCCCTACTCAAATGGCAAAATGTAGTACCCTGGTCAACACTGGTGACTGGTCTGTCTACGACAACAATGTTCATGAATGAATGAAGAGCAGCGATCGGTACAGTTACCCCTCCAATGCCCATACCCCGTCACCCACAGGCCTAGACCCTGGCATGCATGTGGGCGAAGTGCCAGGTCGACGGAGCGAAAGTGCCAGTCAGCATGAAGGGTACTACTTTGGGAAGGAAATGTATCGTAGGTCGTCATTGCGGCCTGAAAAAGTCGATGTACGACCTACGACTGTCGATTCCAAATCTTCCGCTGAATTGCTATAAGATCACCGTGATGATTTAAACACTCCTTAAAGCACTTGCTGATGCTTGGCCCAGTGATAAGGTCAAACTACCACCCCAGGATATTTTCCCCAGACAAAGGAGGCACACCGCTTTTGTGTTTTTAAAGTGTGACGCAAGTCCCAGTTGACTCCATCAAGCCACGGGCACATATGGAGTCCAATAAGGAACCATACTAATACAATAATAGTAATCATGCAAGGTCATCGTCATCATCCAGGTTCATCATCCAAGGTTCAACACCATCCAGGTCCATCAAGATCATCATCATCTAGGTTCATCGTTCAAGGTTCATCACCATCCAAGTTCATCAAGGACATCATTATCCAGGTCCATCATCATCTAGATTAATCATCCAAGGTTCAACACCATCCAGGTCCATCAAGATCATCATCATCATCATCATCTAGGTTCATCGTTCAAGGTTCATCACCATCCAAGTTCATCAAGGACATCATCATCCAGGTTCATCAAGGTCAACAAGGTCATCATCATCCAAGGTTCATCACCATCCAAGGTCCATCATCATTCACGGTGGCAGTGCGTCAAGCAACTGCAGAACTAATAACTGTTTCTTTGTGGCTGGATATGGCTAATTTAACCCAGTGCCACACAGTTTAGTAGTACGAGTAGTAGTAGCAGTACTAGAGTACTTTTAGTGGTAGGAGCAATAGTTAGCACTACTTTTACGCCGTATGTAGCACTACTTATAGCCAGCTCCCCTAGCCAGCTTCCGATTGGAACAACCCCGTGGACCATCAATTTTTTTTTCAAGGAAAGGAACGGGTGTCTGTACATAGTACCATGCTGCTCCTAGCAGCCTTTGGGGTGCTGTTTTGCCCCCCAAAAGCAACCTCAGAAGGCACTAATGTAGCACCCCCCAAAAACATCAAGGTACATAATGTGGCACTTGTGCTACATGTAGCACCTGCAATCAAAGCCTGTGGGTCATACTCAGCCACAGCCAACAGCTTTGCTATGCAGAAGGGTTCCATACCAATGGGGAAAACCCCACTGGTCATCCTCTGCCATGGGCGGCAGCGGCAGCCTTGCTGTGAAGATTAGTTCTTTACCATGAATGTTCTTGTCAATGCCTAGCCGACCCTGCTGCATTTGATGGAGACGGAGAGCCATTACGATCTGCCCCGGAGAAGTGACGGAGTCCACTGTGGGCTGTGCGAGGCATTTGCTTGCTTCGAACCATGAAGTCATACCAAGTTGTAGATCCACGGTACTGTTGAGATGACGCGCCTGCTCTAATGGCGGACAGGCGCATGTCAGCCCTATCAAGATAGATATCGGATAGCTCCTGTGAGGGGTCATAGGCCGGCTCATGCTGTTGAACCTTTGGTACAGATTCACTCTGCCCAGAGATGGGTGTGAATTCCATACCAGAGCTACTGAGACGCGACCCAACAATAAGCAAGGGCTGAACATCCTGGTGAACATATTTAGCACGGGCACCACCCTTGGCCACAGAGGTTGTATAGGGGACCAGAGAAAGGGGAGCAGCCAGTTTTGTCTCAGCCTTGCGCAGGTGGCTGCTCTGCCTTGGCACCACTATTTTAGTGCTGTGACACTCAGGGACGTCTGCAGAGATGAGGGCGTAGTCTATCTGGCTCAGGGGGTCACTGTCCAAAAATGTGGGAGGCTGTGGAATCACTGAATGGGACTGGCAATGGCGTTGAGATGGCCTCCGCCTAAATCCGTTCTCTACTGAGCTGAGTAGCCAGGTGGGATCATCAAAGCTAGAATGAGATGGCTCCTCTGAGGCGATGCAGCCCAGGTCATGTAATAGATATTGTGGAAGAGCGCTGTTCTCACAACTAATGGGGGTGAAATCTACCTTCAGACTTTAGCGACTCACTCCAACAATGAGCAAGGGCCCAGCGCCTGAGTTGTCACTGTCAGAAAACATGCCAAACTTGGATGTGATTGACAATTGGGTGGCCATGGAGAGGTGAGTGGACCCTCCCTGCACATCCTTGAGGTTGCGCAGCACAGGGAGACGGATGTCATTGCAGGTTTCAGAGGCTGATACATCCTCACCCTGAAAGTCACTCATTATCACGGCAGTGGCCTTCTCTTCTTGGCTAGCGTGTTCTTGAGCTTGCAGGAGGCAGCTCATTGTGTTAAGGTCCGTGGGCTTTTTAGGGTACTGGGAGGGTTCACCAGTAGATAGGTCAGGACTCATGCACATTGCCATCATGGGGACACCTGTAGAGTGGGTTGGGTTGGGGTTAGACAGAGGGTGGAAAGCATTTGAGGCAGGTGGTAGGATGTAAGGGGAGTGTGGGAGTGGATGGGAGGCTGGTAGGAGGGTGAGAGTGGATGGGAGGCATGTGGTAGGAGGACTGGGGAGGGAAACAATAAGTGGCCAGGGGTGCAGGCGTAGGCCGGTACGTAGGGGGCAGAGAGTAGGGCAGTGGGAGTGGATTGGAGGCAAGGGGCAGGAGATGCGGGGAGCTAATTGGGAGGGGGGGGGGGGGGGGGGGGGGGGGGGGGAGGGGGAGGGGGGGTACAAGTGGCTAGAGGAAGGGGACTAGGCCAGTAGGGGGCAGGCTGGCGGCAGAGGGTGGGGTACCCATTGGAACGGAGGGGTACGCCCACGGGTACGCCGGACCACTGCCAATCGTGACTCGCACCACGACCCCTGGGGACCAGGACAAATAAGCCCCCTGTGCAGGTACGTAGAGGCGACGGCAAGGAGATTGGTACTCACAAGAGATCGGGGGGGGGGGGGGGGGGGGGGGGGGGGGGGGGGGGGGGGGGGGCAGGGAGAAAGGAACGAGGGAACGAGGGAATCGAGCGGTTGAGGAACTTGAGTGCCCGCGCTCATCAATAACTTGGTGCCTCTGGATTGCGCGTTCGCCGATACAAGCTCGTGTCAGATATTTTCTCAAACTGTGAGACCTGTAACAACTCCTCTCAGTCTGGCCCCTCGATTCAATTTGAGCTTGCGCCTCACTTTATATAAGTTCGAGCTTGGGACGTCATTGATGAGGTCTACCATACTGCTGAGCAGCAGCTAGCTCTTCAATAGGACGCGCTAGCTGACAGCTACAAATCGATGTTTGCTCTCAACCAGTGGTGATGTTCTTACCGAGAGTGAAAGACAAGGCCGCTTTGAGAGACTCTGGGACCACTCTTGACACGACAAGAAAAGGGGGCTCGGTGGCGTGCAGGCGTGGCTTAAGAAACGGAGACCTAAACTGCGAGTTCCACAATCCGAGGAGGAGATTTCAGGGGATGAGTGAAAGAGAAATGGAAATCTCGGTGTACGGTCACCGTCACACCGGGTGTGAAGATATGGCGGAAAGGGTGTCTCATTTCACAAGGGCTCGCGAGCCGGCTCGCGGCGGACCCCTAGAAAACCTAACCGTTCACCCTATATAGTAGCCTACCATCTAGGGTGGACGGTTAGGTTTTCCAGGGGTACCGAGCCCTTGTGATATGAGTTTGCCTGGCGGAAAAACCGAGAAAGAGCGTAAGGTGTTCGGCCAGCGGCTCAGTGCTGGCACCCTGGCAGTGACATGGATCGAGGGCGAGGGCCTGAACCATCATTGATTGATACCCATGGAGGGGCGGTAACAGCTTGTTTCCAACCAGTTGGGGGTCCGGTTAAGGATTGTGTTTCGGAGGGTTTAGACTCGACCTCTAACCGGGCCTTAACTTTCGGGATGATGGTTGGAAACGTTCCACCAGTTAAGCAATCTTTTGCACCTGACCAGGTCAGTTCAAAATGGGTCAACGTGGTAAATGAGCTCTGCAGCACTCCCTCGCGATTCAGACGCTGATTTCAGCGTGTATTCCACTTCTGGCCGCTGCTGGTTGCCTCAGGAAGATCAGTCGAAAATTGCGTGGCAGGGACGGTGCCCTGCTGCTGCGAATACATCTTAGAGAAACTGTGCGATCAATGATGAGTGTCCGAGAAAGAAAGAAGGATGCGGGACTCCAAAGCAGCGTGCTTTTTAAGATGCGCGCTCCAACTTCGTGACGTCACCATATCTCATTCATCAACCGAACTTAACCGCCCCTTAACTTTCTTTAATGGCGGGGGGGGGGGGGGGGGGGGGGGGGGGGGGGGACATTGCACTAACCGGGACGGTTGGTCTTTAACCGGACCTTAACTTTTTGTGTTTCCGACCAAACACCGGTTAGCGCCGAAAATAACGAATTTAACCGCCGCTTAACCGGACCCTTAATTGGTTGGAAACAAGCTGTAACTAGGGAGCCAACTAAGTGGATACGAGTTTCAGACTTTTCCACGTCCATAGACTTCCATGGGGCTGTATATCACCGTTTCATTTTTAGGCTACGCGTAGTTGCTTCCACCCAGCTCAATTGGCCAGTGCTCGAGTCTAGCCCATAGATAACAGCTACATTGGAATGTCTGTCATGCTTGCTTTCAGACGCATTAGCTAGCTTCAGGTATGACCCAAGGGTGGGTGAAAGGAGCTGCCTAGAATCTGCTACACGTAGCCCCCCAAAAGAATAGTGCTGTATATGATATGACCTTCTTATTAGTGTAGAGACTCGTGCATTGTTTTGGTGGTTGGCCCCATCGCAAGCTAACGGGCTGGTCCCCTCAGCCTCACGCCTCGTCACAAGTCGTAACATTTATTTATTTACTAGTGCATAGTTGCCCAGGTGAACTAGTGAATATCTGAAATAGGGGCCCATTTACTACTTACGGACTTGTGCAAGGAATCAGCAAAAGCTGGCTCGCCGTTGCCATGTTACTGCCTCAACGGAGGACGAATCATACCAGTATGCCTGCAGTGCACATAAATCGCATGCATGCGTGTGTCTAATAACTTATACACGGCCTTATAAATACGTAATGCAAGCCAAGAAGCACAGCATTGAGGTTTGGTGGACACGTGGCACCTCAACGTTTTACATGGTTTTACAGCTAACATGGGCAGGCTTCAGGACCCAAGTAATACACTGTGTGAACATGTAACACAAGAAAAATGAGGTTTTTCTGTCTGGTTTTCAGGGCTCAAATTGAGTGGGTCCAGCCATGGACCCATTTGCAAAATACTTATTGTAGTATTGAGCGCCGTTAAAAAAATGCCAACAATTCTTCTTGTCAATCCCTTGTGTGTGTACAGTAGTCTAGCACTGCCAACCACATGCTGGACCTAACAAAGTGCGTCAAAAAATGAGTCAGTCGAGTTTCCTGGGAGGGCTGTGGGGGTCGGGCAGAAGGGGGCAGGACCCTCCACCCCTGCCACCTGCACTACCTCCACCACCTCGACTCCCCCCTCTTCCAATTCCTCATCATCTACCAAATCCTCCCAGTCCTCCTCCTCCTCCTCCGTTTCTCCCCCCTCGGCATCATCGAACACGATGCTTTCCACAGTGAATTCATCAAGGATATCATGGTAGCACTTCTCCTTCAAGTCGGTGAAAACTTGCTCCATCAACCCCACCTTGCGTAAACTGTCTCTGCTAGGTACAAGTTCTCAAACATCTCAGTTCCCCCCGAGTAATCAAATTCTGTAGCCGAGGACACATTCAGTTGCAGCCTCATGAGTGCATCAACTGTGTAAGCTTTCAACTGCAATCTCCCCTTGATCAATCGGTGGATACTGAACCCCCTCGCAACATCTGATGTGTGATACGGGATTACCAATGCGTGCACACAATTTTCAAGGTGTGGGAAAGCCATGGATTCATGTGATGCCAGTTGGGTCCATGCTGCGCGAATATAGACACGGGAAACCGCTTTAGCAGTCACTGGCAGGGGGGAATACTAATGTGATCATGGCGGGTGCCGGGTTTTTTCCGATAACTTCATTTTACCCCAAAAAACCACTAGGGGTCTTTCCGATAGTCCCTCCGAATTATATCTCGGGGGGTGTCCGTTAGATTTTCCCGTGCAATACCGTGGTGGTACCGTGGGCGGCTTGTTGATTAGCCGTAGGCTCATGGATGCGAAGCATCCATCTGTGCGGGGTGTTTCTGTCCATGATTCGCCTAAGATTCGGGAGCTGACGCGATTCGCCTTATAGATTCGAGAGCTGACGTGTTGTCCCGCGAATAGATAGAAACAATACGACAAAATACGACAAAATACGATTAGCCAGACTTCGTTATACTTTGTTACACCTTTCTACTCTCCGCGCAGGATGCGACTGTCTACGGTTACCGTTCCGCCCCCGCTACTCGCAGGAGGAGGAGTGGTGCCCCACAGGATCGTGGTTGCCCCTGCAGTACTGCAGTACTGCTTCGCGTAGGCCCTTCGTGCATCCTGCTCCGTCCAGGAGCAGGAGGGTACCGTGGTTGTCCCTGCATTAGTCGTGGTTGCCCCTGCAGTAGTCGTTGGAATTGTCTGAGGGAGCTGACGCGAGTCCCGCCAGAAGGAAGAAAAGAATGACATAAGAATGACGAATGAATGACGAATGAGTGACTTCCGCGCGACTCAAAAATGAAGATTCGGGGGCATGCCAACTACGACCCCCAAAGGACAGCGTGGCTGAGAGTCAAGAGGGAGTCGCGTCAGCTCCCGTCACGTAGTGATGACTCGCGGCATACTTGATTACACTTCGTTACACATTTCTACTCTCCCCGACAGGAACCCCGACAGGAACCAACTGCAACCGTCTGCCGATTCAGCCGTGAGACGAAGCCGAGGAAGTCAAGAGGAAGTCAGGAGCCGCGGCAGGACCCGACTGTCTCCAGGTTCCCCCGTTCAGCCCGCGACTCATCACTGCGTGGCGGGAGCTGCTGCTACTCACTACTTGATGACTTTTGCTAGCCCTTGAGCTATACGACCTACCCCACTAGCTTTGGATAGTATTTTTTCAACTTCTAGACTGAACTGCGTTGTAACGCGCTTCCTACGCCCCTTATTCCGTCCGCTACCCCTCCCTGTCCCAACAAGTCAGCAATGGAGGCTGCCGCATTGGACACTGGTCCCGCACATGTCCCACCTTCCGAGCTACACCTCCACCGAAATCAGCTACCTTCCTAACCACATTCCCGAAAGTGCCTACAGCCTTACCAAC
Organism: Chlamydomonas sp. ICE-L; assembly: GCA_013435795.1. Taxonomy (NCBI): domain Eukaryota; kingdom Viridiplantae; phylum Chlorophyta; class Chlorophyceae; order Chlamydomonadales; family Chlamydomonadaceae; genus Chlamydomonas; species Chlamydomonas sp. ICE-L. The sequence continues at coordinate 114,738,713 of JACBWV010000610.1, read as the reverse complement.
GCCAGATTTGAGAGTATTAAAGAATCCCATTAATATACTCTTTGATATTATTTGATGGAAAGTAAAAGCAATTTCTGGTCTATGGATTTCAAAATTGATAAAATAGAATTCATAGGATCAGTACCAGATTCATAGTCTATTCTGAGAGTGATGCTCCAGTCGTAGGGAAAAGGCCCTATAGAGTCTTTATGTTCATCTTTAATGCTCAAACTCAATTCTGACACATGTGAGGCGCTTGTATAGAAAGAAAAGTCGTCTGCTGTATTCTGATAAATGATGTTGGCAAAACTTTCAACATTAACAGGTAGACGGATTAATACATCAGATTCCTGCATATTGTTTTGTCTGAAATTGTTGACAGCACTGTTAGTTACCTTGGGTAAATTGTGATGGATTGTCAGGAAACTTTCAAGATTTAAACGCAACGGAAAGGAGCTAACAATGGGAGCACCACCAGGTGTTTCGTGAGGCAGAAACCCAAACAAATAACTACTTTTATCTTTGAATTCGAATGAATACCCCGGCCCAGGAGGGTTGAATAAACAAAGCCCGTTTGTTTCATTATGGGTTATTGTCCATTCCGTAAGCAACACACCCAATTCTGTCAGCCAAGAATCAAGGGTATAGTTCCCAATTGGAATTCTGATTGATGTCTTGGTACCATTGTTGTTAACAATAAAGTCATTGTTACTTGCTCTAATCGAATAAAAACACCTGTTGATGATGACATCTGCAACTGTGACTTTCGTCCTCCCTCCATAGGGATTTTGCAGGACTCCTGCAGGCAATGATGTTGTAAAATTGTCAGGCGTTCCACTTGTTCGAAACGTGCTTGATATGTACAACAGTTGTGTTTTCAAGACAGGTGGAGACATTTTATAAGATGGGATATATTATACTGTAACATTTTGTATTGTAACCAAGCCATCTAAAACCTCAGTACCAGAAACAGGTTTAATTTTATTCAGCAAGTCTTTCCTGATAGCTTTCTTGTTCCCTATACAACAATGGTTTATTGATATGTACAGAAATAGCTAACATCTACCAAGTATTAGGTAGACCAGGAGACATGTCTAAAATTGCAGCTCTGAAGTTTTTGTATTCATTCGTTTGCTTGTCTTCTTGTGTCAAAGAGGCCATTCTTTAACAATCGGTTAGAAAAATAAAATGTTTTATTGCAGGTTCAGAACAATATCAAAGTTTTTCTTGAACCTATTTAGTTTGTCTCCTGTGAAATCTATAACAAGAGAGTCATGCTCATCCTGTGTTGCATGTATATACAGCCTCTCAAACTTCTTCAAGGTGAGAGTAGAGCTGACTCATCATGAAGATCTACCAATATTTTTTGTTGATGCAAACTTGAATAAACGAACAATGAAGTATAGTTCTGATGCTCTTGGGTATAGCTTTCAAATTCTGCGAGCAAATCATGATGTTTATACCCAAATGCCTGTTCTTCAAAACCAAGTTTGTCAATGCTGATTTACCCACACTTTTGAATGCACTACTACCCACCAGATCATCCAATACAAAATAATTTATTGCACCGTTTGGGTATCGACAAGTAGGCTTTGGTATGCAGTTCTCTCAAGAAAATCTATTCATCAAATGTCAATGCATCTATTTCCATTGAAAAACTTTGACCAAACTTGCAAATCTTTCTTGTATTCTGCAGTGTTTTGTTTTTCTTGTTTGATGTCTTCTATAACTTCTAAAAGCTTGGAGTCACTGTAATCATTTACAATATCAGAAGGATCAATCTTCAGACAATTGAATACTGGATTTGCATCATGCGTGGGGCTAAAAACAATGACTCTCATAGCTTGGTTTTTATCAAAACCCGCAAGCTCATATTGTTTCAATAATTGGGCAAACAGAATATGTTTTACCAGTCCCTCGGCTCCCATGAAAGGGCTACAAAATAGTTGCGTGGCAAAGACGTGTTTAGACACTGTGGGTAAGTGTTTGGCTTTATAAACGAGTTTTTTATGAATAAAATTACTGACTGCGTTTTCTGTGATATTCATCTATTTTTACAGGACATAATATTTTACTAAAAAGGGCATTGTGACCCAGGGAAGAGTGATTGATAAGCCAGTCGTTTCCCATCATTCATTCTTTCTGTCTAAACAGTTCAACAGTTTCCTTCCTGGCTTATTTTGGAACTTTTGTAACGTTCAAGCGTTTTTTAATCTGTCTTGACAATCTGTTTCACTTCAACTTCTTCTGATTCTGGCTGGGAATCATCTGTTATCACCTGTTCGTCCTCGTCAGAGTCATCATCACTAACAACAATAGTTGTCTTCAGTTTCTTATGACTGCCTTCTTACGAAGTTTCATCTCAGTAGCCTTTTCTTGTTGCTTTACTTGTTTCTTCCTGTTTCTGGAGCTGTTTCTCTTGTCTACTGATTTCTCCTAATTCTTTTCTCTTGGCCCCAAGCTTTTTCCCGTGCTCTTGCTAGTACCTCTTTCTGCTTCTGAGACATGACCCTCTTTGCTTTGGGTTGTAATCACTTCCACATCCTCCAAATTGTTACTGAGTTGTTCAATATCCTCCGTATATAATTTCAAGTTTAGAAAATAATAGAAAAAATTACTGGAATTACAAAGATCACTGGAATTTTGGAACCACAGGAGATGTCCTCAGGATGTGTATGGCTTTGGGATTGTTGGGTAAAGGACGACCCACAGCAACTCAGTCTCATGTAACGGTTGTCGGATCATTCTCCTACCTACATAGTTTGTAGCTGGTTGGGCATCTGAATGGCTCTATTAGGCCATGTTTCTAGACAGAGAGGTAGCAAATATTTATCCATTTTATATATTACCTTGTGAAAAAGTATTTCGAGCCGTTTTCACCAGTATCTATCTCCAAAAGAGAGTGTATTGACGAATAAAAGTGAATAGTTCCTCGTGTTGATATTACCAGTGCTGTGAAATGTGTATGTTTATAGGGTATGTCTTCATCCATACATCTATTGGTAGACCCAGGGCCACTGACGAGTTGGCTAGAGTACTTGCACTTCGTATTAATAGGGTACCATCCTTTGTCAATGTAGTCATGTGTTCCATTGATCTGTTGTCATTGTCAAAAATCATGTCCAAGTATTCATTTGCCCTGCAATAGCCTTTATTGGGCGGTCTGCAACAGGTATATTTGTTGACACTAATACCAACATAAATGGAGCATCATTGTTATAATACTTGGAATGCCTTGTTGAAAATAGTAGCTTGTCCCGTTATAGTCTTGGGTTGAAGTCCTTGGAGTGAAAATCTTCTGTCATTGAAACGTTGCAATAGCATACTCAATATCCCTGGAAGCAATGTATATATTAGTTTGTTGGTTTTCTTTTCATTGAGTTTGAAAACATGGATGAGAAGTTGTCAAATTCAACACGTTCTGTGACATTGTCTTGAATTTCACTTCGAACAATAAGATGTAGATCGGAATCTCATAGCTTGTTGAATCATTGTCTCTCAACAATACTGCAGCATCTGCCCAAACAATACAGATTCGAACCCTGCCTTTGATTACACAGTCCTTGGTACCTAAGATTACCATGGAAAACGGTCTATAACATATGGCTCATCATCTGACATGGAAATTAAATCCACAGCCTGAGCATTACCTAACATATTGGAGGAAGTCGCAGGGGTGTTATGAACAGCCATTAGTCTTGTGAGATGATGATAATTGTTGATGGACTGGACCTCAACATCATCAAACGAAAACTGATAATGAACTGATTAAGCAATCTATTCCCTGGGTTGCAACACCATCCGAATTAAAGTGAACAAAAGCTTGACACTGGATAAATCCCAAATGCCATCAGTCATTTCAAACACGGTCTGTGTTTGGGGGGAAACCTGTTTTTGTTCCTATTGGCTCAATTATATGGATTTTTAGTAATGTTTTGAGGAAATGCACTCATTAATATTATTGTTAAATTTATAATTATTTGTATTTATAGAATAATTCGAGCATCCTCCCCCGCTCCCACACGGCTCATGCTACTACACTCAATAAACACCATGCAGTCAGTTGGCTGAGCCCTGCTGCTCCACTAACGGCTTGAGACTCGAATGCTCCAATCGAACTGTTCCCTCTTGTGTCAATGCCGAATGAACTCATCATCATTGTGGCAGAACTTGCATGGAGAGAACAAAGAATTTGTCACGCCAGCTTGCAAATGAATCACAAGGGGACTTGACCCTCCTAGGGTGTCCTGCAATTGGTCTGTAAGAACTTGTGTGTTCAACGAAAAACACTGTCCAACATGGCCCTAAAATCTGGATAATAAGTCCCATTGATAGTGAACTGCTAGCACTTTCCATCCCAGTCGCTTTCCTGGACGAACGTGTTACAGTTTTGGTCACTGAATCCAATGCTCCCGTAGGTGATTGGTCTAAAAATATTCCCCAAGCTCGATTAACGACTGGGACGACACACTAAATTGGTGGACTGGACTATAACTTGATGCAGCTGATGAAAATGAAAAAATAGTTCTTGAACATGATTTCATTACACACCTCCATTTTGCAGAAAGGCATTGTGTGCGGCATCAAAGAGCCCATCATCTATGAGATAGTATCAACACTGAATGAAATGTCTGATAGAATAAATTGTCCTCCCCCAATTAGACAATTGGATCCATCTAAGCTGTATTCCTAAGGCGAACATGCCCTAGGAGTTGGTAGAGTTTTGTATCCAATTATGCTGGGCTGAAAGCTATTGAGAGTCAGCCAATTACAAATGCAATAATCTTTTGGAATACCAATGGGAATAGCTGAACCATCACCTCCCGATTGGACAATCTTACGTCTGTTTGTGGCAATCTGCACCAAAGGATGTATCAGCAATAATATTAAAAAGCTGATTATAATTGGAGAACCCTCCTATCACTTGCCCATTCACTTCCAAGTCGCACCTTTGTATGATTGATTCAATGTTCCTTGGCATGCCCCCAGTAATCTGTGATTGCTTTGAAACTCATTATCAGGCTATCAGTACTTATCAAGTGTTGGAAGGCATGTCGACTGTAATCACACCATTGTTGGTTGCAGAAGTACTATTAAGGGTGGACAGCCGTTTTTTAGTTGCTCGACTATAGTTAGAGATCCGTTTTGTAATGTTACTGGAGGTTTTTTGGGTATGCAGACATGAGCTTATATACTCTATATTTTGATAATAATCAAAGTTTATTTTTCAGATTAATTATAGATATCTATATAATGATTTTTGGTTTCTCCGTTTGTCAAGTAGTTATCTTTGTAATCCAGGCTAATTAGAACGTTCTTGGTATTCGGTTGCAATTGCAAGCACCTCCCTCTTAGATTGGCCACTTGAATCTGGTGATGCGTGCCTGAAGTTCAAAATCTATCTAGTGACCGCCTCAAATCATACCGTTTTTTAGGTGCTGCATAATTGGCATTAGACGGAGATGGTCGAGAGGAAGGTGGTCTAGGTTAAGTGGGTCTATATACGTCCTAGTTCCTTGAAACACATTTTGTGGTGCAGTGTTTTGTTGAGTCATGGCAGGCCCTCGCAGATCTAGCAAGCTGTTCTACAGCAGATACCCCATTTACAAGCCTGAGCTATCATATTTTGATGGGGTTGTTTTGGGATCTCTATTACATATGCATAAGGGTTGAATCCCATCATTCGAGGGAGTGTCCTATCAGCAGGTAATTTAACATTTTAATTGTGTTGCTCTTTGTTTGTAGTATTCCCTCTTTGTTTGATTGTATTTGTTTTTGTTTTTTGTTTTTGTTTTCCCTACATTTTTTCTGGACCTCCTGGTTTTTAAATTATGTTTATAAATTAATGTACAACACCTCTCAGTATATATTTGCTCAGCCCAGAGACACCAAAAGAATCACCAACAGTTTTTTCAGGAGGAGACTATAACGCACTTATAAACAAGCCCCCCTTATTTTCAGGGTCTTACAATGATCTTACAGACCAATTAAATGTACAAAACGCTTTTTGTTGCTATTGGTCCGGACGTGAAGGTGAGTCGTCTTGAACTACCAACGCAGACTGGAGCCAATGGGCCTGGTTTGATTCACTTGCAGAACAGGTCGGAGATTAATGGGAGCCTATCTTTCTTGAGCGATGGGGGTAGTGAATCATTCAATTCTCCTCTTCGAATTCATGACCAAAGCTAGGATTGACCAGACGGGATCATACATTAACCTTTCTGACCAGTCATATAAAAATCATATTAATACCTCAACCCTGACGGAGTCATTGAAGGCGATCAAATCTTTGCATGCCGGCAAAATACACGTTCAAGGGAAGATGCTAAAATGCAGTGGAAATGGGCTGTATGCCCAAGAAGTGATAGGCGTTGTCAGAAGCTGTGAGATTCTAGACTCAGAAAAAAGAGATTGGGTCTCAATTACAATCCCTTGTACACATCTAATTGGTTGCATACGGCGGCTTTATCAGTCGAGGTTGATGACCTAAAGAAACAATTGAAGAATGAACGGTATAAGAATGACCCAGAATACCATGCACAACGAAATGAACGTTCGCGGATTTATAATGCAAAATTGAAGGAACGGAAGGCTATGTTGAAGGCAGAGGTCTGTGTAAGTGAATAAAAATAAAATTGAATCTACTCTAAGAATCTTGAGCATATTATATACTACAAGAATAAAAAGATGAGCGAATCTTGCATCAAAGTTCACACTTATCTAGTGAAATCCACAAGACGAAATGAAAAGAAGACCCTGAATATCGTGCTTATGTAAATAATCTCGCCAGAATGCAACTGTTAAAACGGTATCAAACAGATGAGGCATATCGTGAGAGGCAACAAGCATATACCAAGAACAGGTACCAAAATGATCCTGAATTTCGCGAAAACGAAGCGAAATGAACGTGCAAAACTATATCATGCCAAAAAAAGAGAAGAAAAAAAGGCGTTATTATTAGCAGAAACTGTTGGAGTGTAGTGTTTCATTTAAAATTGAAATGCCACATTTTTTTTTTTGGTATTTTAAGTAAAACGCTCTTAAGAGATTGTTCACATATTAATATATTACAGAATTATAATGGCATCACAACAACTTTGGTAAAATTTTACAAGAAGCACATGGTAACAGGGGAAGCTCCACGCAGGATTACAAAAAAAATATGTGATAGCTGAGGGCTACGAATCACTAGAGGATTTCTATGATGCTGTTGGAGTCGAGAAGGAACATTCATGAAGCAAAGGAAAGAAGGCTAGTAGGCAAAAGAAAGACGCAGTATGATAGGGAACGCTATTTGCAGAAAAAGGAAAAAAAGGGATGAGGGAGTTTAGAGGAGAGTAAAGTACGAGGAAACGTGTTGTACGAATTATGTGTTATAGCTTTGATGTAGCTTCAAAAAAAACAACAAGAAGCCGGCATAACACACCATATGTATGGCCATGAAATATCATCATTTTCAAAAGCTTGGAATCCAGTCAGAGACTTTCCATCAGGCAAAACGTTGCACATTGAAAGGCTCTTGAGCGGCTTCATAATTCTTAAAACATCAAGATTACTATGAACTGCTCACAAATCTACAAGGAACAGATTACGAATGTTTCCTGGTTATATTGATTTTATAACAAAATCGGGGAGGATGACCCAGATGCAGCAGCATACATGCTAAAAATCCTTTACAATACCAAATTGTATTCAAATTATTTCAAACGAATCAAGCGCCCAAGACGCCATAATTCCCTTTAAATTCAGAATCATACCAAAACAATGCAAACTTATGTTGCGACAACAAATATTTGACACGGGAAATTAACGTGAAGGGAAAGACACACTACGAGATTCAATTACACAAACCTGGTCTATTTGATCTCCCTCCACACACATGTGCATTTCAGGTTATTCTACAATCTTTAAAGGAATCATACGACAAATATTACACAAACCTTTGTATCCCCAGACCACCAATGACCTTACGAGTCATTGTACAGAGATTTTTCAACAAAGACTATACACAACACACCGATGAAGACGTAGTCACGATCTATTTCTCAATGGTTTGAAACCCACAATTTTGGATGCATGGTATACGACAATGAGAATCAATATCTGACAGGATGTACACCAAAATACATTCTATTATTAAAACCAAAACAAAAATGATCTACTGGAACGGACATATCTCTCTCATTGACAAAAAAAAGTCATTCAATAAGTCGTCTCATAAACCCCGTATGGTAGCTCCATCATCTGAATTCAAGTTGCCACGTGAGAAAGAAAAACAGACACACCCCTATTGCAATAGCAAGCAATCCAGAAGAGATATTTCCAATCATCAAGGAACAAATCCTTGCTGAAAAATAAAAACATTAAAATAATTTATAATGGCAATCTGGCATTTATTCTAGAACATTTCGTGAATATTGAAGGAGTAACCCCAGCATTTAGCACACGAGGGGGGTCAACAATTACTGGAATATATTTGAATCACTTAGAATCGGTTAATATTTCTATCCAATCCGCTGTTAGATAGATGGATGTATCGATTGTGATTTAAGAGAACATAGATAGTTATAAAAGGTTTCAAAACACTAGACTCATTTTGTCACGAAATCTATCCTCAACAAAAAAGACCATTTCCACGTACCACCTCTAGTTGCAAAGGTATTTAACTGGTATTCAGAGTCTGTCCCTAATGGTAAACTGTCGATGAAGATCTATCTCTTCGCACTGTTGATGAATATATAGGATTAGATTTTAACAAACACTATGCTTCATGTTTGATACATATTTTGAAAACAATGGGTTTTCCAATTGTTCACCCATGGGATACATTCCAAGCTAATGAAACAGACCCTATCAACAATGAGTTCTTGTATGTTGTGAAAATAACTAAAAAACACAATATATACAACAAAGAACGTATGTTACTATACGGTTACGAAGGTTACAACTAAAATCAATGAACGTCGAATATAGCGTATATCATATTAGACGTCTCTATGGGTTAGTGTGTGAAGAGCTGGGAGATGTAAGTGTCCTCGTGTTTTGATGAAAATATGAAGATACTCCCACCTAAAACTTAGAAAGGGAATCCCAAATAAATTTCTGGATTATTGGGAAAGAATACAACACCGTAAGAACTCGGCTGTATTTACAAAATATTGACTGACGCTTGCATTTACTCGCGGAAGAGAGGTAATTCATCTTTCGTAATCAAATTAATGGAAAATTTATATATCGTAAATACAACAAAAAAACAGAACTAACAAGCGGGTTTTTAACAATGAGAATAGCTATTGTCAACAGAGCAAGATTCCAACTAAACCAATTGATAGAAACATTGTCTAAATCAAACATCGAGGTTAAGGCCGTCAAAACAGATGCTATATATGCTTTGAAGGAAGCGCAACGATTTCAGTGGCATCCGAAACACCTTATTGGATAACGAACTGGGTCAATTGAAATGGGAAGAACAAATCATGCCACCAAATAATCATATGAACCATCGCCCAGAGTGCGTGGAGATCCCATACCAGTCTTAGGGGAGGATGGAAAAAACCTTAATCCTACACATCCAAGAAGAAATCAAACGATATATTCAAACCAATCTAGACGAATATATATTAAAACCATATGTAGAACCCCCAAGTACAAAAAGGTAAAATAAGGGACATTTTTAAAAAAATAACGACATTGGTTAAAAACGGTTTCTAGATGTGTGGCAACATCTTCCGCTTACAAATGTATATGCATTAAAAAGGTTTTATTTTTTTTTAAAAAAGCCAACCACCAAGACTATTGGTAGTGGCTTCCTGGAATTCACAAAGTTAGAGAGCTCTTCAAAAGAAGAAAAACACTGGTATCAAAGCATGTACATTCAAAGCCTTTAATGGGATTTGATTTCATTGATGGGAATAAAACAATAAAGGTTGTATGTAATTCAATGAAGGAAATGAAATTGCCTGGAATGCGTTATCTTGAGGAAAATGAAATAAATGTTGCTCACAAGAAGAAAATCTGGATGGGACGTATACCAGTTTATGCAGGACTAATGATGAATATTTCTGGCTAACCGGCGACTCTCACACCTGGGAATCCATTAGGGTGGATTGAGTAAGCACTTGATCATTTTAACTAAAAAACGGACCCATCATATATCAACAAAAATGTTCAATTGGACAATGGACGTTAACAGAAGGAAATCATAGATTGAAAACAGATGAAGATTACATAAAATTGAAATGATTTTTGAATTTTTCAATGGGGACCCTATTTCATTCTGATTTGGGTGTTTTATGCAAAAACATCCTTGAAGCATTTTTCCAAATAAGATATTGAAATCTTTGGGGCAGGGACTGCCAAAGAAACTGGGTATTAATTAAAGCGATCACACATCGAGATACTAGGTTTCGAATAGTCGTCAACAAAATAATCCTAGACAGTTGATTGAACAAAGATAAAAAAGATAGAGGAAAAAGCTGATATTTTTAAACTCAAAGACACTGGAACAATGGGGAATCAAATTCATTACCAAAACAGGGACTTGATCTGCAAAACAACAATTAAACAGAGTGGCAAAGGATTTTCATTGCGCAAAGCGCAAAAAGCGGCTTCCAAGGATTCTCCTAAAAACCTTAAAAGAGCAAGAAGATTTTTTTTAAAAAAATGCATCCCAACGACAGATACATTCATTGTTGGAAACAAATAACCAACAAAAAACATTTCACGTGCAAAGGAGGTTCAAAGGGACGGAAGCAAACTTAGGAGTCGATAGTCCCCAGACATGATTGTTCGAACATTTCAAAATAATTCACACTGCTAAACACTTGCCAGTAGAACAGGTGGGGCTTTGTTTAATGATGAGAAAATTGTCATTGGCAGACATATGAGCATTATAAGAAAATCCGGCTGGGGCCTACTGTGCTGTATAAAGGGTGTCGGCTATTCTGGCGTGTATTCTTGGACCCTTCTTGACTTGAAGAATTGAAACTGATTAGCAGTTCGTTCAACGGGAAGAAATTTGCGGCTAACAAGAAAAGAAACAAGACAGAAAAAACGAGACAAGAAACTTCATGCCTTGGCAAAAATTTACCATCCATGTTTGATTGGTTGCATAGGCGTTACAAAAAAAGGAAAAAAATAAATAGAATTGGCCGGAAAGAAAAATGCCAACACTAAATGGGGAGTAGTTAAGGAAAACAAAACATTTCCAAAAAAAAAACCAATGTCTGTAAGACACGAGACTAGGCAGGCGGACAACACCCCTGAATCATATTGCAAATCGAAATTTGCCTCTGTGTTGTTTGAAATGAATCAGAGGAACCAAAAAAAAAAAAAAGACTGATTGATCCTACCCCTCCAATCAGAAAACAATCATAATTATCTATATGAATCTTGAACCATTTTTTTGAAAAGCTAATCCAAAATCTAAAATTGCTGTCCAAGGCCAAAAGCTATTTTATAGAATTAAAAGACGACGGGGTTACCAAACGGAGTATTGAGATTACTTCAAATTTCCACGGAGCGCTTACACAAATTATTATCAAAAACCACAAAATCCCAAATTCAAAATTCAAAAAATAAAACCGCCCCTCCAATGATTCTTTCAACGATTTGTAGCAATTTGCCATTGTCGAGGGCAAGAGGATAATAACAACATTCAATCAAAAATTCTTATGTTGTATTGATATCATTTCTAGAAAAAAAAGGATTATTGTTACCCACTGATGAAAAAAAGCGCGGGTGTAAATTTTTTAAATGGTGATTTTAATTTATAAAAGGGATGACGTTTTGAGGATGCCTATCAGGAATTTATAAGAGGCGGATGTAGGACGAAAGATAAAATAGTATTTCAGGGAGATAATTGTTTTGCATCTTCAATCATTTGAGTCTTCAATAAAAAGAACAAAATATATTAAAGGTATTTACGGAGCGTTGGCAAAGAGACCACATTACTCCGGTGGGGAACAAAGCGGGAAATCGTCGAACAGATTTAACTAGGACACTGGGGAAGGGTCTGAAGGGTATGGATAAAAAAAGAAATAATCACTACGAGAAGAGAACCAAAGACTAAAAAAAGATCGGGTAGAGACACACTTGGTTTTGAAATCGTTGGAGCTGTTATAAACGACACTCCCTCATTCTGGGTTGAAAAGATGCGTCGCCCAACGAGTGTGTATGACGATCTCGATTATTCCAAAAGCTTATATTGAAAGCTCATTCAAAAAACAAATTCATTTTAAGATGAAACGACAAAAAGTGGACACTGAAAAGTTAGGAGGACCAGAGGTGCTTTTGCAATATTGTAAACAGAAAGAAAAGAGAAGACTTTTGTTTGAAACAGGAAGGGGGGGGAAAAGGCCAGGTTTTCTACAGAGAGTTACACAATTGAAGAACACATAGCATAACAGATTCAAAGCTTTGAGAGGATGTCAAAACGTCGTTATAGACCAAGCGATTTGAAACGTTTGTTACTAAACGGTGAAAGATAGAGACTGGAGCCAGAAAAACAGGAAAGGACTATCAAATCAGAAAGGATGCAAAAGGTCGAAGGCACTTTAATTCCTATGACGGGATTGTTACTTGCTATATTGATAAGAAGGGACGAAACCAAAAAGAGGAGTTATCGAAAGTACTGTAAAAGAAGAACTTTCAGCATTTCCTGAATTTAAGATGGCTTGTGGTGTCTGCGGTTTACACACACATAAAAATAAATCTAAGTGAAACGAGGGGTATAGTCCTCAGTATCAGTCCTGAAAAGCAGGTCTTATAGCACACGTTTAAGATCAGCGAGAATTCTAAATGAGCGCATTTGAAAGGATTCTCAACTGTATTATTTGATGGTACACCTCATGGTACCTTCCATGTCCAGGCGTTTTGTTAGCTTTCCGGAGCGTTATTGTCGTAAGCACTGACACGGGAATGGCACTAGGGGCGTAATGCCTTACATCGTGATGAGCCATGTCATGCGACATGGTAGGTATAAGAAGAGAAAGGCGACAGTACCCTCAGTGGTACTGCCAGGCCGGTGGTGCTGGTCCCTGTCCGGGCAAGGCACTAACAAATGTAGCTTCCAGCAATGGGGCCTGGCCACTAAACACTCTAGCTGTGACCGGAGAACCGTTCTTACATGTTTTGAACGATCCGACCACCTCCGCACCCAAACATTTTGCTCATATTTTGAGTGCGCTTCACTAGAGTTATCAGCATCGCATCGAGCCAAGAATCCCTTTGCAAAATGTGTTCAATTTGGCAACTCATTTGGGCTACGATACCTATGCGCCTTCAGTATTGGGCCAAACGGTTTGGCAAACGACCCTTTGCCAAACCGATTAGGATCCATGCTTGAGACCACTCCCAGGTGGTTGGCTTTGCCAAGTTTACAGTTACCATGTACTCGTCTACTAATCCATATCAAGTTAAATGTTCCTGAGTTTGAATTGCACATGGTTTTTATTTTCAGCAAGCTTGGGCAGACTACCTTCGTGAACATGTAACGTACTCGACCAGATTGAACCTTGAACTTGTTCATGGTTTTCATTTACTTTACATTTTTTACATACCGGTCTGGCTACTAAACCTAGCAAGTTGGATGCCTTGATTTGAACTTTACATGGGTTTTAACAGCAAATCTTGGGCATCGACACTGGTGAACATGTATGCAAGACATGTAACAGACATGTCAAGACCATTTCACACCATTGGCCAACTGATTTCAGGTCTGGACTTGAAGAAGCTCAAAGCCATAGACCAAAAACCTTTGGCTACTTAAGTTTTGACATGCTTTTCTGAGACCCCTCCACTTTTATGGGGAACGACATTTGCCAATATTTAATCTTGCCAACTAAGGCGGCGTGCGGTGTAGCTATTCGCCTACTATTTCGAACCCCCCACTACTATTAGATCATGGCGGTGCGATTTTCCGATAACCTTCATTTTACCTACAACCCCCACATAACCCACCCAATCATTAGTGCTCTCTGATAGTCCCATCGCCGAATTATATCTCGGGGGGTGTCCGTTAGATTTCCCGTGAATAACCGTGGTAAATACCGTGGGCGGCTTGTACCGCCGTGGGCGGGTGCATTACCGTGATTTTTAGATCACATCGCCTAAATTCGGAGGTTAACACGAATGATAGAAAAATATGATATCCTGCGAGCAATCCTTCCGAATAATGACTCACGTCGTTCTGGCCTGTCGGAGGCTACACAACAATCTTGAGCGGAGTCTGCGACAGCGCGGCTGAGATGACGTCAATGGGTAGTTGCGTCAGCTCGTCACGACGTGGTGATGACACACGCTTTGCGTATGAGACTGAAGGCGATCGGACATACGTTCGTTACACTTATTGTTACATCTTTTCTACTTCTGCGCATAGTGAGGCGACTGTCTTGCGTTACCTGTTCCGTCCCCCGGCTTACTCGCAGGTGGATGAATTGGGGATCCGCGTTACTCGGGCAAACCGTTTTGGGGCTTTCCACGCTTCTTTTGC
>JACBWV010000610.1:114594774-114719743 GCA_013435795.1 Chlamydomonas sp. ICE-L | reverse complement strand
TCTTCTGCGTGTGTTGTCTGTTTCTTGTCTGATGGTTACTCTCTCTATAATTTCTAAAGAGCTTGGATCACTGTAATCATTTACAATATCAGAAGGATCAATCTTCAGACAATTGAATACTGGATTGCATCATGCGTGGGGCTAAAAACAATGACTCTCATAGCTTGGTTTTTATCAAAACCCGCAAGCTCATATTGTTTCAATAATTGGCAAACAGAATATGTTTTACCAGTCCCTCGGCTCCCAATGAAAAGGGCTACAAAATAGTTGCGTGGCAAAGACGTGTTTAGACACTGTGGGTAAGTGTTTGGCTTATAAACGAGTTTTTTATGAATAAAATTACTGACTGCGTTTTCTGTGATATTCATCTATTTTTACAGGACATAATATTTTACTAAAAAGGGCATTGTGACCCAGGGAAGAGTGATTGATAAGCCAGTCGTTTCCCATCATTCATTCTTTTCTGTCTAAACAGTTCAACAGTTTCCTCCTGGCTTATTTTTGGAACTTTTGTAACGTTCAAGCGTTTTTTAATCTGTCTTGACATCTGTTTCACTTCAACTTCTTCTGATTCTGGCTGGGAATCATCTGTTATCACCTGTTCGTCCTCGTCAGAGTCATCATCACTAACAACAATAGTTGTCTTCAGTTTCTTATTGACTGCCTTCTTACGAAGTTTCATCTCAGTAGCCTTTTCTTGTTGCTTTACTTGTTTCTCCTGTTTCTGGAGCTGTTTCTCTTGTCTACTGATTTCTCCTAATTCTTTTCTCTTGGCCCAAGCTTTTTCCCGTGCTCTTGCTAGTACCTCTTTCTGCTTCTGAGACATGACCCTCTTTGCTTTGGGTTGAATCACTTCCACATCCTCCAAATTGTTACTGAGTTGTTCAATATCCTCCGTATATAATTTCAAGTTAGAAAATAATAGAAAAAATTACTGGAATTTACAAATGATCACTGGAATTTTGGAACCACAGGAGATGTCCTCAGGATGTGTATGGCTTTGGGCTTGTTGGGTAAAGGACGACCCCACAGCAACTCAGTCTCATGTAACGGTTGTCGGATCATTCTCCTACCTACATAGTTTGTAGCTGGTTGGGCATATTGAATGGCTCTATTAGGCCATGTTTCTAGACAGAGAGGTAGCAAATATTTATCCATTTTATATATTACCTTGTGAAAAAGTATTTCGAGCCGTTTTCACCAGTATCTATCTCCAAAAGAGAGTTGTACTTGACGAATAAAAGTGAATAGTTCCTCGTGTTGATATTACCAGTGCTGTGAAATGTGATGTTATAGGGTATGTCTTCATCCATTACATCTATTGGTAGACCCAGGGCCCACTGACGAGTTGCTAGAGTACTTGCACTTCGTATTAATAGGGTACCATCCTTTGTCAATGTAGTCATGTGTTCCATTGATCTGTTGTCATTGTCAAAAATCATGTCCAAGTATTCATTTGCCCTGAAATAGTTTATTGGGCGGTCTGCAACAGGTATATTGTTGACACTAATACCAACATAAACTGGAGCATCATTTGTTATAATACTTGGAATGCCTTGTGAAAAATAGTAGCTTGTCCCGTTATAGTCTTGGGTTGAAGTCTTGGAGTGAAAATCTTCTGTCATGAACGTTGCAATAGCATACTCAATATCCCTGGAAGCAATGTATATATTAGTTTGTTGGTTTTCGTTTTCATTGAGTTGAAACATGGATGAGAAGTTGTCAAATTCAACACGTTCTGTGACATTGTCTTGAATTTCACTTCGAACAATAAGATGTAGATCGGAAATCTCATAGCTTGTTGAATCATTGTCTCTCAACAATACTGCAGCATCTGCCCAAACAATACAGATTCGAACCCTGCCTTTGATTACACAGTCCTTGGTACCTAAGATACCATGGAAACGGTCTATAACATATGGCTCATCATCTGACATGGAAATTAAATCCACAGCCTGAGCATTACCTAACATATTGGAGGAAGTCGCAGGGGTGTTATGAACAGCCATTAGTCTTGTGAGATGATGATAATTGTTGATGGACTGGACCTCAACATCATCAAACGAAACTGATAATGAACTGATTAAGCAATCTATTCCCCTGGGTGCAACACCATCCGAATTAAAAGTGAACAAAAGCTTGACACTGGATAAATCCCAAATGCCATCAGTCATTTCAAACACGGTCTGTGTTTGGGGGAAACCTGTTTTTGTTCCTATTGGCTCAATTATATGGATTTTAGTAATGTTTTGAGGAAATGCACTCATTAATATTATTGTTAAATTTATAATTATTTGTATTTATAGAACTAATTCGAGCATCCTCCCCGCTCCCACACGGATCATGCTACTACACTCAATAAACACCATTGCAGTCAAGTTGGCTGAGCCTGCTGCTCCACTAACGGCTTGAGACTCGAATGCTCCAATCGAACTGTTCCCTCTTGTGTCAATGCCCGACATGAACTCATCATCATTGTGGCAGAACTTGCATGAGAGAACAAAGAATTTGTCACGCCAGCTTGCAAATGAATCACAAAGGGGACTTGACCCTCCTAGGGTGTCCTGCAATTGGTTGTAAGAACTTTGTGTTAACGAAAAACACTGTCCAACATTGGCCCTAAAATCTGGATAATAAGTCCCATTGATAGTGAACTGAGCACTTTCCATCCCAGTCGCTTTCCTGACGAACGTGTTACAGTTTTTGGTCACTGCATCCAATGCTCCAGTAGGTGATTGGTCTAAAAATATTCCCCAAGCTCGATTAACCGACTGGGACGACACACTAAATTTGGTGGACTGGCTATAACTTGATGCAGCTGATGAAAATGAAAAATAGTTCTTGAACATGATTTCATACACACCTCCATTTTGCAGAAAGGCATTGTGTGCGGCATCAAAGAGCCCATCATCTATTGAGATAGTATCAACACTGAATGAAATGTCTGATAGAATAAATTGTCCTCCCCCAATTAGACAATTGGATCCATCTAGCTGTATCCTAAGGCGAACATGCCCTAGGAGTTTGGTATCCAATATGCTGGGCTGAAAGCTATTGAGAGTCAGCCAATTACAAATGCAATAATCTTTTGGAATACCAATGGGAATAGCTGAACCATCACCTCCCGATTGGACAATCTTACGTCTGTTGTGGCAATCTGCACCAAAGGATGTATCAGCAATAATATTAAAAAGCTGATTATAATTGGAGAACCCTCCTATCACTTGCCCATTCACTTCCAAGTCGCACCTTTGTATGATTGATTCAATGTTCCTTGGCATGCCCCCAGTATCTGTGATTGCTTTGAAACTCATTATCAGGCTATCAGTATCTATCAAAGTGTTGGAAGGCATGTCGACTGTAATCACACCATTGTTGGTTGCAGAAGTACTATTAAGGGTGGACAGCCGTTTAGTTGCTCGACTATAGTTAGAGATCCGTTTTGTAATGTACTGGAGGTTTTTTGGGTATGCAGACATGTAGCTTATATACTCTATATTTTGATAATAATCAAAGTTTATTTTTCAGATAATTATAGATATCTATATAATGATTTTTGGTTCTCCGTTTGTCAAGTAGTCTTTGTAATCCAGGCTCATTAGAACGTTCTTGGTATTCGGTTGCAATTGCAAGCACCTCCCTCTTAGATTGGCCACTTGAATCTGGTGATGCGTGCCTGAAGTCAAATCTATCTAGTGACCGCCTCAAATCATACCGTTTTTTAGGTGCTGCATAATTGGCATTAGACGGAGATGGTCGAGAGGAAGGTGGTCTAGGTAAGTGGTCTATATACGTCCTAGTTCCTTGAAACACATTTTGTGGTGCAGTGTTTTGTTGAGTCATGGCAGCCCTCGCAGATCTAGCAAGCTGTTCTACAGCAGATACCCCATTTACAGCCTGAGCTATCATATTTTGATGGGGTTGTTTTGGGATCTCTATTACATATGCATAAGGGTTGAATCCCATCATTCGAGGGAGTGTCCTATCAGCAGGTAATTTAACATTAATTGTTGTTGCTCTTTGGTTTGTAGTATTCCCTCTTTGTTTGATTGTATTTGTTTTTGTTTTTGTTTTTGTTTTCCCTACATTTTTTCTGGACCTCATGGTTTAAATTATGTTATAAATTAATGTACAACACCTCTCAGTATATATTTGCTCAGCCCAGAGACACCAAAAAGATCACCAACAGTTTTTCAGGAGACTATAACGCACTTATAAACAAGCCCCCCTTATTTTCAGGGTCTTACAATGATCTTACAGACCAATTAAATGTACAAAACGCTTTTGTTGCTATTGGTCCCGGAGTGAAGGTGAGTCGTCTTGAACTACCAACGCAGACTGGAGCCAATGGGCCTGGTTTGATTCACTTTGCAGACACAGGGTCGGAGATTAATGGGAGCATATCTTTCTTGAGCGATGGGGGTAGTGAATCATTCAATTTCCTCTTCGAATTCATGACCAAAGCTAGGATTGACCAGACGGGATCATACATTAACCTTTCTGACAAGTCATATAAAAATCATATTGAATACCTCAACCCTGAGGAGTCATTGAAGGCGATCAAATCTTTGCAGCCGGCAAAATACACGTTCAAGGGAGATGCTAAAAATGCAGTGGAAATTGGGCTGTATGCCCAAGAAGTGATAGGCGTTTGTCCAGAAGCTGTGAGATTCCTAGACTCAGAAAAAAAGAGATTGGGTCTCAATTACAACTCCCTTGTACCACATCTAATTGGTGCAATAAGGGCTTTATCAGTCGAGGTTGATGACCTAAAGAAACAATTGAAGAATGAACGGTATAAGAATGACCCAGAATACCATGCACAACGAAATGAACGTTCGCGGATTTATAATGCAAAATTGAAGGAACGGAAGGCTATGTTGAAGGCAGAGTCTGTGTAAGTGAATTAAAAATAAAATTGAATCATACTTAAGAATCTTGAGCATATTATATACTACAAGAATAAAAAGATGAGCGAATCTTGCATCAAAGTTCACACTTATTCTAGTGAAATCCACAAGACGAAAATGAAAGAAGACCCTGAATATCGTGCTTATGTAAATAATCTCGCCAGAATTGCAACTGTAAAACGGTATCAAACAGATGAGGCATATCGTGAGAGGCAACAAGCATATACCAAGAACAGGTACCAAAATGATCCTGAATTTCGCGAAAAACGAAATGAACGTGCAAAACTATATCATGCAAAAAAAAGAGAAGAAAAAAAGGCGTTATTATTAGCAGAAACTGTTGGAGTGTAGTGTTTCATTTAAAAATTGAAATGCACATTTTTTTTTTGAGTATTTTAAGTAAAACGCTTAAGAGATTGTTCACATATTAATATATTACAGAATTATAATGGCATCACAACAAACTTTGGTAAAATTTTACAAGAAGCACATGGTAACAGGGGAAGCTCCACGCAGGATTACAAAAAAATATGTGATAGCTGAGGGCTACGAATCACTAGAGGATTTCTATGATGCTGTTGGAGTCGAGAAGGAACATCATGAAGCAAAGGAAAAGAAGGCTAGTAGGCAAAAGAAGACGCAGTATGATAGGGAACGCTATTTGCAGAAAAAGGAAAAAAGGGAGAGGGAGTTAGAGGAGAGTAAGTACGAGAAACGTGTTGTACGAATTATGTGTTATAGCTTTGATGTAGCTTCAAAAAAACAACAAGAAGCCGGCATAACACACCATATGTATGGCCATGAAATATCATCATTTTCAAAAGCTTGGAATCCAGTCAGAGACTTTCCATCAGGCAAAACGTTGCACATTGAAAGGCTTGACGGCTTCATAATTCTTAAAACATCAAGATACTATGAACTGCTCACAAATCTACAAGGAACAGATTACGAATTGTTTCCTGGTTATATTGATTTTATTAACAAAATCGGGGAGGATGACCCAGATGCAGCAGCATACATGCTAAAAATCCTTTACAATACAAATTGTATTCAAATTATTTCAAACGAATCAAGCGCCCAAGACGCCATAATTCCCTTTAAATTCAGAATCATACAAAACAATGCAAACTTATGTTGCGACAACAAATATTTGACACGGGAAATTAACGTTGAAGGGAAAGACACACTACGAGATTCAATTACACAACCTGGTCTATTTGATCTCCCTCCACACACATGTGCATTTCAGGTTATTCTACAATCTTTAAAGGAATCATACGACAAATATTACACAAACCTTTGTATCCCCAGACCACCAATGACCTACGAGTCATTGTACAGAGATTTTTCAACAAAGACTATACACAACACACCGATGAAGACGTAGTCACGATCTATTTCTCAAATGGTTTGAAACCCACAATTTTGGATGCATGGTATACGACAATGAGAATCAATATCTGACAGGATGTACACCAAAATTACATTCTATTATTAAAACCAAAACAAAAATGATCTACTGGAACGGACATATCTCTCTCATTGACAAAAAAAAGTCATTCAATAAGTCGTCTCATAAACCCGTATTGGTAGCTCCATCATCTGAATTCAAGTTGCCCAGTGAGAAAGAAAAACAGACACACCCTATTGCAATAGCAAGCAATCCAGAAGAGATATTTCCAATCATCAAGGAACAAATCCTTGCTGAAAATAAAAACATTAAAATAATTTATAATGGCAATCTGGCATTTATTCTAGAACATTTCGTGAATATTGAAGGAGTAACCCCAGCATTTAGCACACGAGGGGGGTCAACAATTACTGGAATATATTTGAATCACTTAGAATCGGTTAATATTTCTATCCAATCCGCTGTTAAGATAGATGGATGTATCGATTGTGATTTAGAGAACATAGATAGTTATAAAAGGTTTCAAACACTAGAATCATTTGTCACGAAATCTATCCTCAACAAAAAGACCATTTCCACGTACCACCCTCTAGTTGCAAAGGTATTTAACTGGTATTCAGAGTCTGTCCCTAATGGTAAACTTGTCGATGAAGATCTATCTCTTCGCACTGTTGATGAATATATAGGATTAGATTTTAACAAACACTATGCTTCATGTTTGATACATATTTTGAAAACAATGGGTTTTCCAATTGTTCACCCATGGGATACATTCCAAGCTAATGAAAACAGACCTATCAACAATGAGTTCTTGTATGTTGTGAAAATAACTAAAAAACACAATATATACAACAAAGAACGTATGTTACTATACGGTTACGAAGTGTTACAACTAAAATCAATGAACGTCGAATATAGCGTATTATCATATTTAGAAGTTCTATGGGTTAAGTGTGAAGAGCTGGGAGATGTAGTGTCCTCGTGTTTTGATGAAAAATATGAAGATATCCCACTAAAACTTAGAAAGGGAATCCCAAATAAAATTTCTGGATTATTGGGAAAGAAATACAACACCGTAAGACACTCGGCTGTATTTACAAAATATGATGACGCTTGCATTTACTCGCGAAGAGAAGGTAATTCATCTTTCGTAATCAAATTAATGGAAAATTTATATATCGTAAATACAACAAAAAAAACAGAACTAACAAGCGGGTTTTTAACAATGAGAATAGCTATTGTCAACAGAGCAAGATTCCAACTAAACCAATTGATAGAAACATTGTCTAAATCAAACATCGAGGTTAAGGCCGTCAAAACAGATGCTATATATGCTTTGAAAGAAGGAAACGATTTCAGTTGCATCGAACACCTTATTGGAAACGAACTGGGTCAATTGAAATGGGAGAACAAATCAATGCCACCAAATAATCATATTGAACATCGCCCAGAGTGCGTGGAGATCCCATTACCAGTCTTAGGGGAGGATGAAAAACCTAATCCTACACATCCCAAGAAAATCAAACGATATATTCAAACCAATCTAGACGAATATATATTAAAACCATATGTAGAACCACCAAGTACAAAAAAGGTAAAAAATAAGACATTTGTTAACGGTCTAGCTGGTTGTGGCAAATCTTACGCTACAATTGTATATGCATTAAAAAGGTTTAAACCACACCAGATATTGGTAGTGGCTCCCTGGAATTCACAAGTTAGAGAAGCTCTCAAGAAGAACACTGGTATCAACGCATGTACATTTCACAGCCTCATGGGATTTGATCATGATGGGAATAAAACACTAGGTTGTAATTCAATGGAAGGAATTGAATGCGTTATCTTTGAGGAAATAATGTTGCTCACAAGAAGAAATCTGGTTGACGTATACAAGTTTATGCAGAATAATGATGATATATTTATATTGGCTAACGGCGACTCTCACCAACTGGAATCCATAGGTGATGACGTAAGCACTGATATTAAAACGACATATATCACAAAAATGTTCAATTGGACAATGACGTTAACAGAGAATCATCGATTGGAAACAGATGAAGATAAATTGAAAATGATTGAATTTTTCAATGACCTATTTCATTCTGATTTGGGTGTTTATGCAACTATCTTGAAGCATTTTCCAAATAAGATATTGAAATCTTTGGAAGACCTCAAAGAACTGGGTATTAATAAAGCGATCACACATCGAGATACTAGTTCGAATAGTGTCAACAAATATCTAGACAGTCTGATTGACAAGAAAAAGATAGAGAAAGCTGATAAACTCAAGACACTGGACAATGGAATCAAATATCATTACAAACAGGAATTGATCTGCAAAACAACAATAAACAGAGTGGCAAAGGATCATGCGCAAAGCGCTTCCAAGGATTCTCCTAAAACCAAGAGCAAGAAGATAAAAATGCATCCCAACTACAGATACATTATTGTTGGACAAACCAATAAACATTTCACGCTGCAAGATGTTCAAGACGAAGAACTTAGAGTCGATATCCCCCATGACATGATTGTCGAACATTTCAAACTATCACACGCTAACACTTGCCATTCAGAACAAGGTGCTTGTATTGATGAGAAATTTGTCATTTGCGACATGAGCATTATAACAGAAATCCGCTGGGCCTACTGTGCTGTCTCAAGGTGTGTCAGGCTATCTGACGTGTATTTCTTGGACTTTGACTTGAAGGAATTGAACTTGATAGAGTTCTTCAACGGGAAGATTTGCGGCTACAAGAAACAAGACAGGAAACGAGACAAGAACTTCATGCCTTGCAAAAATTACATCACTGTTGATTGGTGCATAGAGCGTTACAAAAAGGAAAATAATAGAATTTGCAGGAAATGCCAACAATACATGGGAGTAGAAAAACATTCAAAAAACCAATGTACTGTAGACAGAGAGGACAACACCCTGAATCATATCAAATCGAATTGCCATCTGTGTTGTTTGAACTGCATCAGAGCGAACCAAAAAAAGACTGATTGATCCTCCCCCTCCATAAACATTCATAATATATATAATGAATCTTGAATCCATTTTGAAAGCTAATCCAAATCTAAAATTGCTGTCCAAGGCAAAGCTATTTACTAGATTAAAAGACGACGGGGTTACCAAACGAGATATTGAAGATTACTTCAATCCACGAGAGCTTACACAAATATATCAAAAACCACAAAATACCAAATTCAAATTCAAAATAACCGCCCCTCCAAGATCTTTCCAAATCGATGTAGCAATTATGCCATTGTCGAGCAAGAGGATAAATAACAACATCAATCAAATTCTTATGTGTATTGATATCATTTCTAGAAAGGCTTATTGTTACCCACTGAAAAGCGGTAAAATGGATGACGTTTTAGATGCCTATCAGGAATTTATAGGCGATGTAGACGAAAGTATAAATAGTATTTCAGGAGATAATTGTTTTGCATCTTCAATATTTGAGTCTTTCAATAAAGAACAAAATATAAAGGTATATACGGACGTTGCAAAAGAAGACCACATTACTCCGGTGGGGAACAAGCTGGGAATCGTCGACAGATTTACTAGGACACTGAAGGGTCTGATAAAGAAATACTCACTAGAGAACAAGACTAAAAAATGGGTAGACACACTTGGTGAAATTGTTGAGCTGTATAACGACTCCCCTCATTCTGGGTTGAAAGATGCTTCGCCCAACGAGGTGTATGACGATCTCGATTATTCTCAAAAGCTATATGAAGCTCAATTCAAAAAAAATCATAAGATGAACGACAAAGTGACCCTGAAAGTAGGAGACAGAGTGCGTGCAATGTAACAGAAGAAGACCTTTGAAAAGGAGAAAGCCAGGTTTTCTACAGAGATTTACACCATTGAAGAACACATAGCATACAGATTCAAGCTGAGAGGAGTCAAACGTCTGTATAGACCAAGCGATTTGAACGTTGTTACTAACGTGAAAGATAGACTGGAGCCAGAAAAAGAAGACTATCAAATCAGAAGGATGCAAAGGTCGAAGGCATTTAATTCCTATGACGAGATTGTTACTGCTATTGATAAGAAGGACGAACCAAAAGCAAAAAGAAGCGTGCGAAAGCCCAAACGGTTTGCCGAGTAACCAGGATCCTCAATTCATCCTCCTGCGAGTAGCGGGGGCGGAACAGTAACCGGCAGACAGTCGCCTCCTATGCGCAGAGTAGAAAAGTGTAACAAAGTGTAACGAAGTATGTCGCGATTCGCCTTCAGTCTCATACGCAAAGCGTGTGTCATCACCACGTGACGGAGCTGACGCAACTCCCTCTTGACTTCCTCTCAGCCGCGCTGTCGCAGACTCCGCTCAGATTGTTGTGTAGCCTCCCGACAGGCCGAACGACGTGAGTCATTATTTCGATAGATGCTTCGCAGGCTAATCATTATTTTTCTTATCCATTCGTGTAACCTCCCGAATCTTAGGCGAATTGTTGATCAAAAATCACGGTAATGCACCCGCCCACGGTACAAGCCGCCCACGGTACTACCACGGTATTGCACGGGAAAATCTAACGGACACCCCCCGAGATATAATTCGTGCGGAGGGACTATCAGAGAGACCCCTACTGGTTATTTGGGGTAAAATGAAGTTATCGGAAAAATCCGGCACCCGCCATGATCATAATAGTAGTGGGGGGTTCGAAAGTAGTAGAGAAAGTAGCTACCCGCACGCGCCTTAAGTATTGGCAAGATTAAATATTGGCAAATGTCGTTCCCCACCTAAAAGTGGGTCTCAGAAAAGCATGTCAAAACTTACGTAGCAAAGGTGTCTATGGCTTTGACTGTCTCAAGCTCAGACCTGAAATCCAGTTGGCAAATGGTGAAATGGTCTTACATTATTGTTACATGTCCTTGATACATGTTCACCAAGTAGTCTGCCCAAGATTGCTGTAAAACCATGTAACAGTTCAAATCAAGAGCATACAACTTGCTAGGGCTTAGTAGCCAGACCGGTATGTAACCAATGTAAATGTAAATGTAAAACCATGTAACCAAGTTCAAGGTCAACTGGTCGAGTACTGGTACATGTTCACGAAGTAGTCTGCCCAAGCTTGCTGAAAATAAAACCATGTAGCAATTCAAATCAGGAACATTTAACTTGATATGGATTAGTAGACAGAGTACCATGGTAACTGTAACTTGGCAAAGGCCAACCACCTGGAGTGGTCTCAAGCTGGATCCCTAATCCGGTTTGGCAAAGGGTCGTTTGCCAAACCGTTTGCCAATACTTAAGGCGCATACGGTACTCGTAGCCAAATGGAGCTGCAAACATTGAACAACTTTTGCAAAGGATCTTGGCCGATGCGATGCTGATAACTCTAGTTAAGCGCACTCCAAATATGAGCAAAATGTTTGGGTGCGGAGGTGGTCGGAATCGTTCAAACTGTTACAGACCGGTTCTCCCGGTCCAGCTAGAGTGTCTTAGTGCGCCAGGCCCTCTGCCTGGAAGCTTCCATTGTAGTGCCTCTGCCCGACAGGGCCAGCACCTACCGGCGGCAGTACCCTGAGGTACTGTCGCCTTTCTCTTCTTATACCTACCATGTCGCCTGACATGCTATCACGATTGTAAGCATACGCCCTAGTCCATTCCCTGTGTCAGTGCTTACGACATAACGCTCCGGAAAGCTAAACAAACGCCTGGACATGGAAGTACCCTGAGGTGTACCATCCAAATAAATACAGTTGAGAATCCTTCAAGCGCTCCTTTAGACTCGCTGATCTTAAACGCTTGCTAGACCTGCTTTTTCAGGACCTGACTACCTGAGACTATACCCTCGTTTCACTTATATTTATTTTTATGTTCGTCGTAAACCGCAGACCACACACAAGCCATCTTAAATTCAGGAAATGCTGAAATGTTTCTTCTTTTACAGTAACTTTCGATAACCTAAAAATGCCTGGCTATTTAGCCAAACCTAACGCAACATAGGGCAACTTGAAGCTAACAATCAAGCTAACAATCAATTAATTTTTTCGAGGGAGGAAAAAAAAGAGAAGCGAGGATAGAGTACATAACTGCCAAAATATCTGGGTGTAGCATAGCCGCTGACTGAGGGAGCTGCCCAGTACGTAGCTGCCCAGAAAGTTCAAAGCGCGTGCGTGTGTGGGGGGGGCTCGTTCGTTTGTACCAGCGGGTTGGTACGGATTACCGCAAACGAGTATGACGCCAGCAGTTGGGGCGAGGGAGGAGGAGGAGATTTTGGAGGAGACAAGTTATAAGAGCGTGTCGCAAGCGACACGAAAAATCGCTTTAGCAGTCACCGGCAGGGAGTTTCGGAAGTAGCGGAGAAAGTAGGTACTCGTAGCCGAATAGAGCTACAAACATTGAACAACTTTTGCGAAGGATTTTGACCTCTGCAATGCTGACAACTGTAGTCATGCGCACTCCAACTATGAGCAAAAATGGTGTGTGCGGAGGTGGTCGGAATCGTTCAAACTGGACATTTGTCGGACAGACGGACGGACGGACAGCGGACAGCGGACAGGCGGCGGACAGAGACACGGGGGGAACTTGGGGCTTCAGCAACCCCAAAAACCCCGGGACCCCTGGGGGGTCTAGATGAGGCTAAAGCAAAACATGTTAGCTACTTGGATGGGCTACCAACTTCTGATCTTGGCGATAGGATGCTAGTCAGCAACTTGAAAATCTACCGCATTTTGGTGGGATGTAGAGTAACCAAACAATGGAGAGACTCCCCTCTTGCTATGTATTGGTTACGACAATTTTTGTATTGGGTTACCTTTCAGACAAACGGTATTAAGTAAATTAATACTAGCTCAGGAATTGAACCTGATTGTGTTATACACAACACCAGTCTGGTAGGTGGTTTTTATACAAGTTTTCCTTCTTGTCAGAATATCAATTACTCGTAAATCATGTAAGTTTAAATAGTGTGTACTCAAGGATCCATGTTTACTGTTGATTTGCTCTGATTCTGATTCTGATCTTGATTAGACAAGCAGACAGACAGACAAACAACCAAACTATGGAAAGAAACAAACAGACAGACAGACAAACAACTAGTAGTAGTATAAATAGTGTGTACTCAAGGATCCATGTTTACTGTTGAGTTGCTCTGATTCTGCATCTGATCTTGATCTGTTCTGGGTGTGCTGCGCGCACATGGGCAGAACTGGAAGCAGACAGACAAGCAGACAGACAGACAAACAACCAAACTATGGAAAGAGACAAACAGACAGACAGACAAACAAACAGATCGCAAAGTCCAGAATGAATAGTAGTAGTTTAAATAGTGTGTACTCAAGGGTCCATCTTTACTGTTGATTTGCTCTGATTCTGATTCTGATCTTGATCAGACAAGCAGACAGACAGACAAACAACCAAACTATGGAAAGAAACAAACAGACAGACAGACAAACAACTAGAAGTAGTTTAAATAGTGTGTACTCAAGGATCCATGTTTACTGTTGATTTGCTCTGATTCTGATTCTGATCTTGATCAGACAAGCAGACAGACAGACAAACAACCAAACTATGGAAAGAAACAAACAGACAAACAGACAAACAACTAGAAGTAGTGTAAATAGTGTGTACTCAAGGATCCATGTTTACTGTTGATTTGCTCTGATTCTGATTCTGATCTTGATCAGACAAGCAGACAGACAGACAAACAACCAAACTATGGAAAGAAACAAACAGACAGACAGACAAACAACTAGAAGTAGTGTAAATAGTGTGTACTCAAGGATCCATGTTTACTGTTGATTTGCTCTGATTCTGATTCTGATCTTGATCAGACAAGCAGACAGACAGACAAACAACCAAACTATGGAAAGAAACAAACAGACAGACAGACAAACAAACAGATCGCATTTCCAGACTTAGCAATAGGTATGAGAAGGGATCCTTGTTAAGAATTGGTAGAGAAAGGAAGAAAAATGCAGACTTAGCGATAGGTAAGATGCTCAATTGCATGAGTAAGGTGCCTTACATGAGTAGGTATGCCTATCTTTGGACTCACCAATTGGATCCACTTCGAACGCGGGAGGAAAGAAGAAACAACCGCTTACTTCACCTGTGAATATGGCATTTTGGTGGGATGTAGAGTAGGTTGTTAGTACCAGGACTCGGGCTCGAGCATTAGACGGTTTGACACAAGGTAGTTCCCCAAATATTTGCCAATACTTTCGGTAACTGCGCAATGAACACCAAGAGCAAGTGAACGCACCTTGAGCAGTCTGCATTTCTGGATAGGCACCATCGTTGCTTTCGTCATCTTCTGAATAAGCGTCAGTATCACCGCTGTCGTCGTCTACTAAAGAAAAAGAAGAAGAACAAGATGAGGACAACCGTCGGTGTCATCCTGCGTGTCTTCGTCCGTTTCCATGGATATGGATATCTCGTCTAAAGCACTAGGCGTTCTGGGATCCTGGTCAGATATGTAGCTATTGGTAAAAATGATTGGATATTACAATGAATATTCGGTCAGCTCAAACGAATAGACACGAATAATTGTAGCCTGGATGGATGGATCGTCCATCCATCCTTGTCCTTCCATGGATGGATGGACAAGGATAATTCTAGCATGCATTGATGGATGGACAGGAAAAATTGTAGCTTGCATGGATGGACAAGGATAATTGTAGGATGTAATTGCAGCCTGAATGGATGGATGGACATGCATAATTGTAGCCTGAATGGATGGATACATGGTCATGGATAATTGTAGCCAGCATCCGCCTGCATGGTAGAAAACCAGGATGTGACCGCCCGCGTCCGGTTGGATTTTGTCGTGACGTGACGTGACTTCCTGTCAAATAGTGGTGGCAACCCCTTTGTGAGCCGGCCGAACACAGGCAGGTGGCCATAGTGACGTTACGTGACGTGTGCACACGCGCTTGTTGACTTGACGCGACATCCTATGAGTGTGAAGTGACGTGACATGACGTGTGAGGTGACCTGACGTGACGTTTCGTGATAAAGGGGCAAATGCAATTTGCAGGCCGAACCCCTAGGGCCTGCAGCGCATCCGTTACTCGTTTTTAACTCGTGTATAAATAAAATAAAAACGTTATACATTCGTATAATACACCCCTGAATACACCCGTACTATATGTTGCACATCAGTTCACAAACATTGCAATTCTCGAGATTCACTTGCATACTCAGCCAATAAAATTTGAACGATTGAAACAACTAAATCGTCAGAAACGTATCTTTTTTTCCAAAGTATAACGTAATTCAACTGGTTTTTTTTGCGGGTGGCATATCATCATCATCAGTATCATCATCATCATCATCATCATCATCATCATCATCATCATCATCATCATCATCATCATCATCATCATCATCATCATCATCATCATCATCATCATCATCATCATCATCATCATCAGTACCATCATCATCATCATCATCATCATCATCATCATCATCATCATCATCATCATCATCATCATCATCATCATCATCATCATCATCATCATCATCATCATCATCATCATCATCATCATCATCATCATCATCAGTATATTAATAGTGCGTTGACCGTGATATGGTTTAGCCCTTTTGGACCAGGCAGTTGGGCTTATGGTCTCTTGGTTTCAGATCTCGATTTTCCGAGACCTGTCGCTGACGTGGCCACGGGGGTCCTCCGACGGGCTCAGATGCTAATTCAACTGGTTTTTTTTGCGGGTGGCATATAGATAGAGAAACTTGTGTGGTAGGATGTTGTAGTTCCTATTAATAGTAGGAACTTGGCATAGACGGGTAAAGTTTACGCGTGACACGATGCTCACTTCTCAGCCGTATCATCAGTATATATAAAGTTGGGCGTCGAGGTTTTCAGGGTTCCCCGATCTCGATTCTCCATATCTTGCCGACCTGTCGCCCAGGTGGCCCGAATCCTGGATCTTGATTTCTCGGGCACCACAGGAACCACAGGAACGACCTTCCTGCCCTCTGATAAATGAAGCTGACCTGTCATTCCTCCTCGAACACCTGCTCCATCCATTTCCGTTCTAAAACCCGAATTTTCCTGCGCACTTCTGCTTTTTTCGGTGCTCGCTGCCTGTGTCCCCCTATATTCAACGGTGTAGCCTCCCTTTGTCTATCTGCCCAAACTCTTTCCCACAAATTTCGCTGCCACTGTCAATAACTTCGCATGCAGCTCCCCCCCTCGCAGCATTCCTTTCTCCTTCTCCTGCGCTCGCACGCACTCTTGCTCGCTCGCTGGCTGCCTTTCGCTGACGTGGCCAGGGGCAGTGGTTTCGGAATAACCCGTTTCGAAGTAACCCGTTTTCGGATCTCGATTTTCCGAGACCCGTCGCTGACGTGGCCACGGGGGTCGAGACCTGTCGCTGACCTGGCCACCCGTCGGTACGACGGGCTCAGATGCTAGTCCTATATAAAGTAGGAACTACTACTGATAGATGCTTCCATGGAAGCGCCCAGCGCCGATAGGGCGAGCGAGCGAGCGAGCGAAGCTTCCATGGAAGGCATCCGCATCCGACAAGGCACGTGATGGCACGTTCGCGTTTGAGGGCGTGGCATGGACGGGTAGGGTTTACGCGTGACACAAAGGGGGTAATCAACTAAACCTACACAATGCTCGCTTCTCAGCCGTAAGAAATTAGGGTGTCTGAGAATCCATACCCTAAGCAAGTCGAAAGTAGAGGGCTGGCGTAAAAACGCCCCCTGTCAAGAAAGCGCCGTTTGGATGAAGCGCCGTATGGAAGAGGGACAAGTGTGAGAGGGGTTTAGGAGATGACGCTGGCAACGTTCGTTGGTACGGATTACCGCAAAAAACGCGACTCCAAATCGGCGACGGCTCGTGGCTCACCTCGGCTCACCCCGATACAGTCGACAGATGGGTCGACAGCGTCTGGTCGTCGGTCTTACGTGGCGCTAACTATTTGGTTATCTCGCCAACTTAACTGGCCGAGATAACCGGCTCGTGTAAACGCCCTCTTATCTTTCTTTCTTTCCCAGCTGACCCCGTTCTGTTCATCGCACAACTTTGACATTAAAGCTTGATGTTAGCAGACGAGAGCTTTAATTATTTAACCCGTACAGCTGAAGCTATCGAAACTTGCGCAATTTCTTTCCGAACAGCGTGTACCTCAAGCGTGTTTTCTCCCTCATCAACGAGTTGAAAAAAGTCTCTCAGCTCTTTCCTCCAAATCACTCTGTCGGAAAGACCCATCTATCATCCCTCCTAAGTTTCTAAGATCCCTATGAATACTCCTTAAGACACCAACAGCATGAGCCTCCTGCGAGCGGTGCCTGGGAGGCGCCTGTATGCACTCCTACTTCTGTTCCTCTTCGGGCTGGTGCTGCCACCTCACTTGTCTTTGCTCTCCAGGGCGAACGCTAGAAATCTCCAGGATTCGCTCGGCGTCGAGGTGGAAGAGAGGAGTGAGCTAATGGCCACGTAAGTTGCTTCACATTTGAGCGGTGATTTTACGCACCGAGTGTAAACACCAGCATCTGTCCCTGCTTGTTCAGACTGTGCTGCTGATCACAGTAATGGATATTATGTGCTATTGGTGTTCGTGATTAATTACTGATGACAGTGATGGATGTTCTATGTTGTTGGTGTTTGTGATTAATGATGATAGTGATGGATGTTATGTGCTGTTGGTGTTTGTGATTACAGATGGCAGTGATGGATGTTCTATGGTGTTGGTGTTTGTACTTAATGATGATAGTGTTGGTGATCACCCCCACCCCCACCCCAACCCCCACCCTCACCCTCACCCTCATCATCATCAACAGCATCAGCATCATCATCATCATCATCATCATCAGCATCAGCAGCATCAGCATCAGCATCATCAGCATCAGCATCATCAGCATCATCAGCATCATCAGCATCATCAGCATCATCAGCATCATCAGCATCATCAGCATCATCATCAGCATCATCAGCATCATCAGCATCATCAGCATCATCAGCATCATCAGCATCATCAGCATCATCAGCATCATCAGCATCATCAGCATCATCAGCATCATCAGCATCATCAGCATCATCAGCATCATCAGCATCATCAGCATCATCAGCATCATCAGCATCATCAGCATCATCAGCATCATCAGCATCATCAGCATCATCAGCATCATCAGTATCATCAGCATCATCAGCATCATCAGCATCATCAGCATCATCAGCATCAGCAGCAGCATCATCAGCATCAGCATCAGCATCAGCAGCATCAGCATCATCATCATCATCATCATCATCGTCAGCATCAGCATCATCATCATCATCAGCAGCACCATCACCACCATCACCACCAACACCACGACCATCACCATCACCATCATCATAACCACCACCACCATCACCACCACCAGCACCACCACCAGCACTATCACCATCACCATCACCACCATCACCATCACCATCACCCCCACCCCCACCCCCACCTCTCCACCCACCCCCCACCCCCCACCTCACCTCACCTCACCCACCATCAGCATCATCTTCATCATGATCATCATCAGCATCATCATCATCAGCAGCATCAGCATCATTATTATCATAATTGCCATCTTAATCATCCCGATGAAAGGACCTACAGAGCAACACAAGCCAAGCTTACATTGGGTCGTGCTGTTTTTTGTTGTAAGGAAATGAACCTGTGTCATAATGAAGCACCATAATGCTAATAGTAGCTTTTGGGGTGCTTCTAGCAATGGTTTTGCTCTACAGGCAACCCCCAGGCAAGTACCAGCAGTGCGTTCGCTCTGCAGAAACCCCCAAAGACTCCAACCTGGGACCCCCAAAACACTGGGGCACATAATTTAGCACTACACTTGTGCTATATATAGCAGCTCCATCGGTGGTTGGCCCTAGTGCAAGCAAGCAGGCTGACCTTCTCAACCTCACGCCTCGTAATAAGGCGTGCCGTTTATTTATTTGTTTATATATATTTTTTTAAATCTGTAGCACCTCCAAGAAAACTCAGCAGCACAAGCCAAGCTTACATTGGAGCAGCACACGCCCCACCCCACCCCGATCCAATCCAAACCAAATCAAACCAAACCCTAACCTAAGCCCAAACTCAAACCATCCAATGCAGGTGCCTACTCAGCGGCGCATGCCAAGCTTACATTGAGGCTAACGAGCGCTTGTTACAATCAGATATCATCGGTGGTGTTGCCATGAACCCAAATAGCACATTAGTGGACATTCAGCCTGATTGTGTTCAAGTGACACAGGTGAACTTCCCTTTCATGTTTTAGTCATGTCCTCATGGTTTTAGTCATGTTCTCATGGTTTTAGTCATGTTCTCGTGTGTTTAGTCATGTTCTCATGGTTTAGTCATGTTCTCGTGTGTTTAGTCATGTTCTTATGGTTTTAGTCATGTTCTCGTGTGTTTAGTCATGTTCTCATGGTTTTAGTCATGTTCTCATGTGTTTGTACATGTTCTCGTGTTTTTAGTCATGTTCTCTTGTTCCTAGTCATACTCTCGTGTACTTAGTCATCTGTGTTAGTGATTGTAGCCAAGTCACGGAGATGAGCTTCCCTTTCCTGATGTTAGTGATGCTCTCATGTTGTTAGTAATGTCCTCATGTTGTTAGTCATGTTCTCATGTTGTTAGTCATGTTCTCATGTTGTTAGTCATGTTCTCAAGTTGTTAGTCATGTTCTCATGTTGTTAGTCATGTTCTCATGTTGTTAGTCATGTTCTCATGTTGTTAGTCATGTTCTTATGTTGTTAGTCATGTTCTCATGTTGTTAGTCATGTTCTCATGTTGTTAGTCATGTTCTCATGTTGTTAGTCATGTTCTCATGTTGTTAGTCATGTTCTCATGTTGTTAGTCATGTTCTCATGTTGTTAGTCATGTTCTCATGTTGTTAGTCATGTCCTCATGTTGTTAGTCATGTTCTCATGTTGTTAGTCATGTTCTCATGTTGTTAGTCATGTTCTCATGTTCTTAGTCATGTTCTCATGTCGTTAGTCATGTTCTCATGTCGTTAGTCATGTTCTCATGTTGTTAGTCATGTTCTCATGTTGTTAGTCATGTTCTCATGTTGTTAGTTATGTGTTGTAGTGATTGTGGCCACCCCATCCCCCAACCCCCCTCCCTCCCCTTGCCTGCATAGCCCCTTTTGGCAGATGTCAGCTGCCTGAATTCTTTGATCGGCGGAACAGCATACAAAGATCATCTCATCTCTTGGAGACCTCAACAGATGTTGGACTTAATTCACTATGCTGCTGCTGAGGTGAGATCTTGTCTTGACTGAGCTATGTAATGATAACGCCTGGTAGAGCGTTGTATTAAGGGAGCCCCGTCTTACGACGGTAGGGAACGGGCTGCTACTTAACCTGGGCAAAGCTACCATGGCGGTTGACAGCAACCGCGAACACTTAAGCGCACCCGTGGGGATTCGAACCCGGCACCTATGTCGTTCTGAGCTCTGCCACTGAGCCATTCGGCGAACTGGGACACTGAGCTATGCACTTGATTTTAAAATAAAGTGCTGAGGTGAGATCTAGAGTTGACAGCTATGTAATGATAATGCCTGGTGGAGCGTTGTATTAAGGAAGCACCGTCTAACGGCGGTAGGGAACGGGCTGCTACTTTACCTGGACAAAGCTACCATCGTAATGATAACGCCTGGTGGGGCGTGGTGTTAAGGGAACCCGTCGTACGCGGGCAGAGAACGGTCTACCACCTCGACTGGACAAGCTACCATCGGGGTTGACAACGACCTTCAACGCTAAGGGTGACCGTAAGGGGAATCGAACCCCCGACCCTTCGTCGTTAAAGCGATTTGGTGTACCACTAGACCAAGCGTATCACTGAAACTGGCTAAGCTACCATGGCAAGGTGAGATCTTGTGTTGAATGCACTGCACTACTTCATCCTATTTGTGTTGACTGAGCTATGTACTTGATCTTATACCTCATCCTATCTGTGTTGACTGGGCTATTTACTTGAAGCTATACCTCATCCTATTTGTGTCGACTGAGCTATTTACTTGAGGCTATATTTAATCCTATTTGTGTTGACTGAGCTATATACTTGATCATAATACTTGATCCTATACTTAATCATATTCGTGTTGACTGAGCTATATACTCGATCAAAAATCTCGTCATATTTGTGTTGATTGAGCTTTATACTTGATCCTGCACCTGACCCTATTTCTGTTGACTGAGCTATGCACTTGATCCTATTTGTGCTGATTGATTTGTCCTATACTAAATTTATGCTGAGAAGGGATGAGCTCGCGGAGGCCTCGGCAGATGTTAAACTTAATTCACTTAGATGCTGCAGATGCGATATTTATGCTGATTGATTTGTCCTATACTTCATTCATTTTATACTTTAGCTGTATTCTGTATCAAATGTGTGTTGATTGATTCGTCCTATACGCTATACACTATATCATATATATACACTATACACTATACACTATACACTATACACTATACACTATACACAATACACTATACACTATACACTATACACTATACACTATACACTATACACTATACACTATACACTATACACTACACACTATACACTATACACTATACACATACTCAATACACTATACACATACTCAATACACTATACACTATACACTATACACATACTCAATACACTATACACATACTCAATACACTGTAAACTAGACACTAGACACTAGTACTGCGGTTCCCCCACGTTGAGCCAGCTTGCTGCCCTGGATGTGCTGGTTGCCAATGTACTGTAACCATAACTTTATCTTACTTCTGTACTCCCAATGTACTGTGACCGCAACGTTTCCAGCACATGTGGAAACAGTCAACCAATCATCCAACCAACCAACCAACTAACCTAACAAATGTTAACTTGATCCACAGGTGTCCAACCACTTGTTGTGGCATGAATACTTCCCCGGTAAAATAGCCGACATAGCCCCTCAAAGGTGAGTCTTCAATACCCCCCCCCCCCCCCCACCCCCCCCCCCCCCCCCCCTAGCCCCCTTCCCCCCCTCCCTTTTCCCCCTTCCCCTTTCCCCTCCCCCCCCCCTCCCCCTCCCCCCTTCTCCCCCTGTCTCCCTTCCCCCTCTCCCTCCCCCCTCCCCCCTCCCTCTCCCTCTCCCTCTCCCTTCCCCCATCCCCCCTCCCCCTCCCCCTCTCCGTCTCCCTTCCCCCCTCCCCCTTCCCCCCTACGCCTCCCCCTCCCCCTATTCCTTCCCCTCTCCCCCTTCCCCCTCCCCCTCCCCTCCTCTCTCCCTCTCCCTTAAAACCCCTCCCCTCCCCTCCCCCTCCCCTCCTCCCCCTCCCCCTCCCCCTCTCCCCTCTCCCTCTCCCTCCCCCCCTCCCCCTCTTCCTTTCCCTTTCCTCCTCCTCCCGCTCCCCCTCCCGCTCCCGCTCCCCCTCCCCCTCCCCCTCCCCCTCCCCCTCCCCTCCCCCTCCCCC
This sequence comes from Chlamydomonas sp. ICE-L, assembly GCA_013435795.1. NCBI lineage: Eukaryota > Viridiplantae > Chlorophyta > Chlorophyceae > Chlamydomonadales > Chlamydomonadaceae > Chlamydomonas > Chlamydomonas sp. ICE-L. The sequence goes on along the minus strand of JACBWV010000610.1, from coordinate 114,697,003 downwards.
TCCCCCCCCCTTCCCCCCCTCCCCCTTCACCCCACCGCACCACCCCACCCTGGTCCACAATGCATAGCATAATGCCCCTGAGTAAATCTGCATATCCCCCCCTCTCCCTTCCCCCCCCTCCCCCCCCTTCCCCCTCCCCTCTCCCCCACCCCACCCCCGCCACCCCTCTCCCCCTACCCTTCTGCCCCTCTATCCTCATCCTCATCCGCATCCCTCAAATCCCTCATCCCTCATTCCTTTATCCTCATCCCTCATCCTCATCCTTGTCCAAATCTTGCATCCTCATCCAAATCCTCATTCTCATCCTCATCCTTCATCCCTCATCCCTCATCCCTCATTCCTCGTCCTCATCCCTCATCCCTCATTCCCATTCAATCCCCGGCCCATCCCTCCTCCCTCCTCCCGCCTCCCTCCTCCCTCCTCCTTCATCCCTCCCCTCCCTTTCCTCCTTCCGTCCTCCCTTTCTTCCTTCTCCCTCCTACCTCCTCCCTCCTCCCTCCTCCCTCCTCCCTCCTCCCTCCTACCTCCTCTCCTCCTTCCTCCCTTCTTCTCCCTCCTCCCTCCTCCCTCCTCCCTTCTCCTCCCTTCTCCTCCCTCCTCCCTTATCCCTCATCCTCATCCTCATCCTCATCCTCACCTTTACCCTCATCCTGATTCCTTTTGCAGTGAGGTGCCGTCTGAATTCGAGTATGTCGATCCCGATGAGTTGCTAGGCATCAACCTCACTGTGACGGGGCCAATTCCAGATTCATACATGCTGGTTTACTACCGGTGCGTGTTGCCCATGCTCAAGAAACATTGAGTGTGTCTGGCTTTGCTGCGCTGTGCTGTACTGTCCTTTGCTGTGCAGTGCTTTGCTGTGCTCTGATGTTGAGGAGCAACCTCTCCTACACCTGCCTCATCTACCCTACACCTGCCTCATCTACCCCAAACCACCATCTTCAGAGAGGACATGCTCAGGGCTCAAGGGATGCCAGACTCCCACCCCATCCATCCATCCCACCCACCCACCCACCCACCCACTCATCTGCAGAGAGGACATGCTCAGGGGTCAAGGGATCGATCACTTCCCAGACACTTGGGAAGAGTTGATCAATGTAGTCTCCACAAAACTACGTCGACAGCCAGATCCTAATGAGCCAGAGGCTTTGCCTAAGGCCTACTTGTTGGACCTGGATGGGGATGGTGTCCAGGACTGGCCTGTGTGCTTGTCCACAGGTTACATGTGCAAAGGAGGTTACATATTGTCAGCCATAGCTGCCTCGTACATGATGTGAGTCTGGTGTGTGTTGTTTCACAGTCCATGGATATCCAACTTGGCTAAAGGGACTTGCATATTCGCAGCCAACCTTTTACAACCTAAACAATCTAAATAGTGGCTTACCAGTGGCGCCCTCAGCCTCCACATTGCGGATTGAACTAAAAGCGCCAAAGGGCTTCTACTAGCCTTCAGAGGCTCCTTGTTGCACCTGGATTGGGATGGTGCCCATGCTTGGCATATGTATATATGTAAGTATGTATGTGTGTATGTAACAGTCCAGGGGTAGGCCAAATAGGGGATGGGGGGCCTGAGTTCATGCTACAGTGATCCTTGAATTACACAATAAGACTACTTGTTGACCCTGGATGGGGATGGTGTCCATGTGTGGCCTATCGGCTTGTCCACAGGCTACATGTGCAAAGGAGGGTACATGTTGTCAGCCATAGCTGCCTCGTACATGATACGAATCTGGTGTATATCATACGGGGGTATTTGTATGTATGTTACTGTCACATTGCATTTTTGTATGTATGCGAGTGTCACATTACATTTGTGTATGTATGTTACTGTCACATTACATTTTTGTATGTTTGTTACAGTCACATTACATGTGTTATGTATGTTACTGTCACATTACATTTGTGTATGTATGTTACTGTCACATTACATTTTTGTATGTTTGTTACAGTCACATTACATGTGTTATGTATGTTACTGTCACATTACATGTGTTATGTATGTTACTGTCACATTACATTTGTGTATGTATGTTACTGTCACATTACATTTTTGTATGTTTGTTACAGTCACATTACATGTGTTATGTATGTTACTGTCACATTACATGTGTTATGTATGTTACTGTCACATTACATTTTTGTATGTTTGTTACAGTCACATTACAGGTGTTATGTATGTTACTGTCACATTACATGCGTTATGTATGTTACTGTCACATTACATGTGTTATGTATGTTACAGTCACATTACATTTTTGTATGTTTGTTACAGTCACATTACATTTTTGTATGTATGCCAATAGGCTACAGAGGCTTGCCCAACTGTGACAGGAAGGGCTAAAAAGAAAAAGTAGAACACGGGGGATTTGTAAGGACAGGGCTCGTGTGTTTATGTAGCACCATACTGCTCAGTGTGTAAAGGAGGCTACCTATTGTCAGCCATAGCTGCCTCGTACTTGATGTGAGTCTGGTGAATATCGTAGGGGGGGATTTGTAAGGAAGGGAACTTGTGTCTGTAGGCACCCACCCACCCACCCACCCACGGAATACCAAGCACCAGGCACCTAACCCCTCCCCCCACCCCATGTCCCCGCGTGCAGAACTGAGGGTCTTTCTCAAGGCTTTCATTTCAACCCACACACCCTGCCTCTGCCCCGCCCCGCCCCACCCACCAAACACCACCCACCGAACACCAAGAACCAGGCACCAGGCACCTAACCCGTCCCTCCACCCCATGTCCCACCCCTCCCCCCACCCACCGAACACCAAGCACTAAGCACCAGGCGCCTAACCCCTCCCCCCACCTCATGTCCCCACCTGCAGAACTGAGGGTCTCTCTCAAGGCTTTCATTTCAACCCAAACACCCTTCCTCTAGAGACCCGCTTGACCAACAACCCTGCGTTCTCTGAAGCGCTGCGTGTGCTGTACTCACTGGCAGCATTGGGACCTGATTCTAGGGGGACTGGTGGCCTCCATTGCCCACTCATCAACAAATTATTCCAGAATGGCACATGTGAGTACCAATTTGTGTGTGTGTGTGTGTGTGTGGGGGGGGGGGGGGGGGGGGAGGGGGGGGGGCTCAATTGCAATCAGCAGTTTTCTTCTAGAGCAGCACATGTGAGGACCATGTCTGTGTGTGGGTGGGTGTGGGTGGGTGGGTGGGTGGGTGGGGGGCAAATTGGGCAACTCGGTGCAACCCCAGTGCAACGAGCTTCCCCCCGAGCCCCCCAGGGCTCATTCTCTCAGAACAGCTCCTGAGGCTGACTTTCGCATGGCTTGTCCCTAACATATACATTATGATATTTACTTTTGCCACACGTAAGTTGTATGTGGCAGTCCAGGAGGGTTGCCAATTAGGCTAAAGGGATGCATATCCTCAGATAAGCAAGATACTATAGACTATCCTGAGCGGATCCTGAGAGGCTATTAGCAAGTTATAAAATATATGGTACCCATCAAACCGTAGTGATATGACAGACCCCCCCCCCCCCCCCCCCCCCAGCCCTACCCCACACACACACTCCTACACCCCCACACACCCCCACACCTGCAACCCCACACCCCCACAGCCGCAGCCGCACACCCCCACCTCCACCCCCCAACCCGCACCTGCACCCCCACACATCCACCCACACCCACACAGGCGCCATCACCATCGACTTTGATTACTCGCCCTTTGTCAGCAATGAACATGAGTGGAACCCCAACGTCTCTGGAAATCTGAGAGCCGCCCCCCTTCCTGGCTCCACGCACGTGTGGGATATGCAAACCCAGCCCGCCAATAGCTACAAGTGGGAGGGCGACCCCATCGAAAACGGATTGACGGAGTGCTCGCTGGAGGTCTGCCCCCTGGCTGTGTCCAGTAGCTCAGGTCTCCTTGTCAACCAACCTACCTTCTCCTCTCGCTCCTTGCTCAGGTAAGAAGTGGGCCTCATGGGTTATTCAGGTAACGAATGTAATAAGTAATAACTGAGGGTAAATGTCCAGGTGAGACGGGGAATTGATAACGTTACCCACCCCCCTGGCTGTGTTGAGTAGCTCAGGTCTCCTTGTCAACCAACCTACATACTCCTCTCGCTCCTTGCTCAGGTAAGGCTGTCAGGAGTGCTCCTCATGGGTAGTTTATTCAGGTAGCGAATGTAATAGAAATAGAAATTGAAATTTTTACGTCCGTGTAATACAGTCACTCACAGGACGTGATGTTAAGGACACCACAGCGGAAGCCGGAGCTAGCTATAGTCACCGTAGTGAATGTAATAAGTAATAACTGATGATTAATATACAGGAGAGAAGGGAAATTAATAACGTTACATAGCCCCAGCCCCACCCCCCTGGCTGTGTTGAGCAGCTCAGGTCTCCTTGTCAACCAACCTACATACTCCTCTCGCTCCTTGCTTAGGTAAGGAGTGGTCTTCAGTTGGGAAGTTGCTCGTGTGCCGCATAATGAAATCGGGGTTTGAAGGGGCCAGAAGCTCCCAAACCATCGAACCGACTCAAACCAAGTCGAAAGAATGTGTGTGTGCGCGTGTGTGTGGTGGTAGATCTTGAGGAGGAGATGGTAGTTTTTTTTAGTTTTTTTTGAAGGTGGTTCGTTTCAGGTTTGTTTTGAAGGTGGATTGTCCCTGCTCAGTTAAAAATTGATCCTTGTGGGTTGTTTATTCAGGTTATGTATGTAATATGTAGTAAATGATTGTGTATATCCAGTTGTTTTGAAGGTGGTCTCTTCCCTCTAGCTGTATCCAGTGGTCCAGTTCGTCTCCTTGAACGACCTACCTTCTCTTCTCGCTCTCTGCTCAGATCCGACGGTGGTGATGGTGAGGGTGGTGATGGTGGTGGTAGTGATGGTGGCGGTGGTGGTGGTGATGATGGCCTGATTGTTTCTCCCATCAGCTTAGTTTATCTTTGTGTAAGTTTTGGATCGGGATATGTCTGCCCCCCCCACCCCCACCCCCACCACACCCATTCCCCCCCCCACACCCATCCCCCCCCCCCCCCACACACCCCCCACACACCCATCCACACACACACCTTATCACCCATCCATCCACCCACACCATCCACACGCACCCATCACCCATCCACCCACCCACCCGCCCTCACCCCCTCAGGAAAGTGTTGGCCAAGTCTCTCCCGACCCCATCCACCCACCCACACCCACACCTATCCCCCCCCCCCCCCTCCGCCTTCACCCCCTCACAAAAGTGTTGGCCAACTCTCTCCCGACCCCATCCACCCCCCTTTGCACCCATCCACCCACCCACACCCACACCTATCCATCCCCCCCCCCCCCCCCCCCCCCCCCCCCCCCCCCCCCCCCCCCCCCCGCCCTCACCCCTCAGGAAAGTGTTGGCCAACTCTCTCCCGACCTCAATCACTTGGGAGGAGATCCTATATGCCCAGATTCGGACATTCACGTGGGACAACCTGACACTAGGTGAGTTAGGCCACAGCAGCGGTGACTAGATCCCTCCCTTTGCCACACACCCTGCTGATTTTCATCTAGTAGGGAGCAAATCCTTTAGGCTTGTGAAATTGTTGGCGAGCTCCCTCCCGGAGTCAGGCAACTGTGGGCATATCCTGGATGCACAGATGCGGACATTCATATGGGACAGCCTGACAAAAGCGTATTTTCCCACACCAGTGTGGGCTAGATCCCTCCCTTTGCCACACACCCTGCTGTATTTCATCTACTAGGGAGCAGATCCTATATGCACAGATGCGGACATTCATATGGGACAACCTGAAGACAGGTGTATTTTCCCACTCCAGTGGTGGCTACATCCCTCATAGTTTTATCTAATTGGAAGCAAAGCCTGTGTGCTGGGCCAGCAGAGATAGAGATAGAGACACATACAGAAATAGAGAGAGACAGAGGTAGAGTCAGAGATTGAGACAGAGAGACAGAGGTAGAGATAGAGACAGACAGAGGCTGACTGAGACAGACAGAGGCTGACAGAGACAGACAACGGAGGCGGACAGAGACAGAGACAGAGACAGGCAGAGATAAAGATAGAAATAGAGATGGAGACAGACAGACAGAAACAGAGGTAGAGACTGAGACATAGACAGAGATAGAGCCAGAGATGGAGACAGACAGAGACTGACAGAGATTAAGATAGAGATAGAGATGGAGACAGGCAGACAGACAGACAGAGACAGTCAGAGTCAGAGAAGTGATCAGCTTAATGACACACCTAGTTAAGCAAATGTTATGTGATACAAGGGCAAGTCCCTAACTAGATGACTTATTTTATTTGATATATTAAAGTTGGTTTCTGGCTGGCTGGCTAATTATTTATTGGTTCTAAATTAAGATGTTTTTGTTTTTACTGTGCGGCAGGACCGCAATTTAATTGTGTAACACCGATAACCAGAGTCAGAGACTGAGATAGGGACAGACAGAGGCAGAGACAAAGACAAAAACCGACATAGACATGGATAGAGATGGAGATGGAGGCGGACAGAGACAGAGATGAAGGCACACAAAAACTGAGACAGAGTCAGACAGAGACGGAGGCACACAGAGACAGGCAGAGACTGAGGTAGAGACAAAGACAGAGACGGACAGTGGCAGACAGAGGCAGCCAGATGCAGGTGTTTTTTAGTACTGTGTGGCTGGACCGCAATTAAATTGTGTAACACGGTTAACCAGAGGATGAGATAGAGACTAAGCAACACTTTTCCCCCGACAGACAGAGACAGACAGAGACAGACAGACAGAGACAGATAGAGGCAGACAGAGACAGAGACAGACAGAGACAGATAGACAGAGACAGATGAACAGAGACAGATAGAGACACAGAGACAGACAGAGACACAGAGACAGACAGAGACAGATAGACAGAGACAGACAGAGACAGATAGACAGAGACAGACAGAGACAGACAGAGACAAACAGAGACAGACAGAGACAGACAGAGACAAATAGACAGACAGAGACAGATAGACAGAGACAGACAGACAGAGACAGACAGAGACAGACAGACAGAGACAGACAGAGACAGACAGAGACAAATAGAGACAGACAGAGACAGATAGAGACAGATATACAGAGACAGACAGAGACAGACAGAGACAAACAGAGACAGACAGATAGACAGATAGACAGAGACAGACAAAGACAGACAGAGACAGACAGAGACAGATATACAGAGACAGACAGAGACAGACAGACAGAGACAGACAGAAAGAGACATACAGAGACAGAGACAGATAGACAGAGACAGAGACAGACAGACAGAGACAGAGACAGACAGACAGACAGAGGCAGACAGACAGAGACATACAGAGACAGATATAGACAGACAGACAAAGACAGATAGATACAGACAGAGACAGACAGACAAATAGAGAAATACAGACAGAGACAGATAGACAGAGACAGACAGACAGACAGGGACAGGCAAACACAGAGACAGAGACAGAGGCACAGACTGGGCCACTTTTTTTCTATCCGATGACGCTTTGCCATTCTGTCGCTGCATGGCCACGCATGGGTCTGGCTAAAAAAGTCAGAAATGGCCCCCAAAACCCCTCCACGGGGTTCGGGGGGCAGGGCGTCGCATTGGGGTAGCACCAAGTCGCTCAATTTGTGACATGTCACACAAAAAAACAGTGCTGGGCCAGCAGAGAGTGACAGAGACAGAGACAGGGACGTAGACAAAGGCATAGGCACAAACACTGTCACAGGCATATAGACATAGGCATAGGCGTATACCTAGGGACCGGCATATCATATGATTGATGACCAAATGTGAGTATGATAACATACGATATCATACAAATTGCATCAGATGATTTGTATATACATGGTAACTTTATCCTAGTCAGACTGCCGGTATCATATGATATCATAGTATCATATGATATCATATGATGGCATGATATCATATGATATCATATTGCCGTTCCCTACATACCGGTATACCACCTTTCACTCAATGCACCTTTCTTCACCTTGCCTGCCTCCAGATGCCGCCAGCAAGGTCATCGACGAAGTGGTGGAGGTGCAGGACAAATGGTATGAAGGAAAGCGTGCTGCAATTGACTACTTTCTGGATAACAGCACAAGCGGCTACAGTTCCACAGGTGGGGATATTGGCGTAACCCCAAACTATTGTTTTGTGCGACGCGTCACAATTCTGTCCATGCATGGCGACGCATGTGTCCGGCTGAACTAGTCAGAAATGCCCCCCCGACCCCTTCTGGCTCAGCGCTCAGCAGGGTTAGGGTGGCAGCGCATCGCACTGCGGTTGCACTGAGTCGCTCAATTTGAGACGCGTTGACATAACAAAAACATTGGGAGCCCCCCTCACACAGGGGGAAGGGAGCCCCCATGGCTCCCCATGTGTCCGTTTGTTTGTCACCTTAGCTCTAACTGTGTCGTGTCGTAAACCCTGGCTTTGGCCTATCCTGTAAAGCGGCGCCAATATCCCACATCGCTTGTGACGCGACTTGGCTTGTTTCTCAAAATTGCCCACCCCTCCCCCATGGGCACCTAGGCAGGGATATTTTTTTCCGCTATACATAGCGATCGCTAGTTTTGACCCCGTTTTGGAGAAATTATCGCTGTAAAAAGTTTTTTTTTTTTGCCCCAAATGGCCCCCAAAAGCTACAAAAAGCTATAAAAGGCACTAAAACGCTGTCCCTGGAGGAGGCCTAGAACCATTAAGCTAGAAAAACCCACTTTCAGATTTGAAAAAAAAATCTCTCACCTAGGCTGTTGGTTATGAAGCCAACAGGCCCGAATCCGGAAATGGCAAGAATTCAAACCACAAGGAATTGAAATTTAAATTCAAAACTTGTGTTGTCTGCCAGCTTGAATCGTTACAGAAACAAAACTACCACAGATGGGGGAGGTAGAAGTGAATTAGGTGACAGCATGAGGTGGTGGACTGGTGGGAGGCAACACAACTTTTGAATTTAAATTTGAACTACTGCCACAGGTGGTGGAGGTAACCGTAGATAAGTTGACACCATGAGGTGGTGGACTGGTGGGAGGCTACACCATTTTTGAATTTGAATTTAAATTACTGCCGCATGTGGTTGAGGTGACAGTGGCTTTTAGGTGACACCATGAGGAGGTGGACTGGTGCGAGGCTACACCATTTTTGAATTTGAATTTGAATTACTGCCGCATGTGGTTGAGGTAACAGTGGCTTTTAGGTGACACCATGAGGTGGTGGACTGGTGCGAGGCTACACCATTTTTGAATTTGAATTTGAATTACTGCCGCATGTGGTTGAGGTAACAGTGGCTTAGGTGACAGCATGAGCTGGTGGGCCAGTGGGAGCCTAGATCGTTTTTAAATCAAAATTTGAATTACTTCCACAGGTGGAGGAGATTGGAAGCTAAATGTGAGCTCCATTTATATCCCCTCTGGTCTGGAGCCTACAGATGCCGAGGAAGTGATGACGGCTGTCTGGACCAGCATGCAGTGTAAAAACCAGGTGACTATTTTGACTGTTGTATACTTTACACACACACACACACACACACACACACACACACACACACACACTCGCATGTATATAGTGTCACAACCAGGTGACCATTTACCCTGTTTTATACTTTACACACACACACACACACACACACACACACACACACACATGTATATAGTGTCGTAACCACTTGACTATTTTCACTATTTTATACTTTTGCACACATACATACACACACACATACATGTATATAGTGTCACAACCAGGTGACCATTTACCCTGTTTTATACTTTACACACACACACACACACACACACACACACACACACACACACACTCGCATGTATATAGTGTCGTAACCAGGTGACTATTTACCCTGTTTTATACATTACACACACACACACACATACATGTATATAGTGTCGTAACTAGGTGACTATTTTAATTGTTTTATACTTTTACACACAAACACACACATACATGTATATAGTGTCACGACCAGGTAACTATTTTCATTGTTTATACTGTTACACACATACACACACCTACATGTATATAGTGTCACAACTAGGTGACTATTTACCCTGTTTTATACGTTACACACACACACGTACACACACACACACACGTACACACACACACACACACACACACACACACACGTACACACACACACACTCGCACATATATAGTGTCGTACCAGGTGACTATTTTCACTGTTTTATACTTTTACACACATCCACACACACATGCATGTGTATAGTGTCACGACCAAGTGACTATTTGCATTGTTTTAGACTTCACACACACACACACACACACACACACACACACACACGTATACAGTGTCTTAACCAGGTGACTATTTTCGCTGTTTTATATTTTACACACATACCCACACACATACATGTATATAGTGTCACGACCAGGTGACTATTTACCCTGTTTATACTTTAAACGCACACACACACACACATACATGTATATAGTGTCACGACCAGGTGACTATTTACCCTGTTTATACTTTAAACGCACACACACACACACACACACACACACACACACACACACACACACACGTATATAGTGTCTTAACCAGGTGACAATTTTTGATGTTTTATATTTTACACACGTACACACACATACATGTATATAGTGTCACTACAAGGTGACTATTTACCCTGTTTTATACTTTACACACACACACACACACACACACACACACACATACACATTTACATATACATACACATATACATACACACATACAGATACATATACATACACATATACATTACATACACATATATTACACTTATTATCATTATTATTATTATTATTATTATTATTATTATTATTATTATAATATATATGACATCATATTTTGTCATAAATAATAACCCCGGTATCATCCCTATGCCATGTCGGTACAATCCTTATGTGTATGTGTGTATGTGCCCAGTGAACTCCCTATGTGTATGTGTGTATGTGCCTAGTAAACTTCCTATGTATGTATTTGTATGTGCCTAGTAAACTCCCTATGTGTATATGTGTATGTGTGTATGTGCCTAGTAAACTCCCTATGTGTGTATGTGCCTATCCTAGTAAACTCCTTACGTGTATATGTGTATGTGCTCAGGTTGAAGATTTTATGGTTGTCAACCCTTGGGGTGTAAGGGCAGCTCTGCATGCGGCGGCCGATAAAACTACACTACTTGCTATGTCAAGGGCTTTTGACAGGGCGGACCCTGAGTCTACACCCAACACATCAGCACCCAACACATCTGCACCCGGCACATCTGCACCCAACACATCTGCAACTGTCACATCGCGGAAACTCCTCATGCTTTCCAACGAAGAGATCGAAGAGATGGAGAATACCACACAGGAAATTCTGAATTTTCTAGAGCGTAGCGTGGCTTATGCATACAAAACCATCAGTATATTTTTGGATGGGATGTACGAGGGCACGAGTGTGATACAAAAAATAACTTTGGACAAGAAGATCCAAATGGTGAGTTGCAATGTGGTTTGAGATCTGTTTTTTATATCTGATTCGAAATCTGATTTGAAATTTGTCATGTTTATTTGATTCATTCAAATTTGGTTCGTACTCCAGTTCAAAATCTGGTCTCTTTTGGGGCTGCATGCTGGCCACTGTGGCCTGAGGGGGGCTGGACCCAAGGCATGCTGGGCCACTGTAGCCTGGGTGTGAGGCTGTGGGTGTGGGACTAGGCCTGAGGGGGGCTGGACCCAAGGCATGCTGGGCCACTGAGGCCTGGGTGTGTGGCCTGGGTGTGTGACTAGGCCTGAGGGGGGCTGGACCCAAGGCATGCTGGGCCACTGTGGCCTGGGTGTGAGGCTGTGGGTGTGGGACTAGGCCTGAGGGGGGCTGGGGCTTGAGTGCAATCCCGTATTTGACAACTGATATTTCATGTAACTTCAAAAAACCCTTCAAAACACCAGATTTTGAACCAGGTTCTGAACCAGATTTTGAAGCTGGTGACGCTAACAACCCTAGTCATGTAACACACCCATGTGCCTTAGTCATGCTCAGTGCCGCCTTGGAAGAGGTAGAAGCAGGTGACACTGACAACCCTAGTCATGTAACACACCCATGTGCCTTAGTCAAGCTCAGTGCCGCCTTGGAAGAAGTAGAAGCAGGTGACACCAACAACCCTAGTCATGTAACACACCCATGTGCCTTAGTCACGCTCAGTGCAGCCTTGGAAGAGCTAGACAACTTCGCTCCGTGCTGCCGTGTGGTAGGGCGTTACAAATGTTCAATTTTCAATTTCCACGCTTTGTGTGGCTTTACTGCAGACAGTGAACTTCCCCTTCCTTCCCTCCCAACTCATGCTCACACCATCCTTCTAAACACAACTTCCACCTCCCTATTCCTACCTCACCCCTCACCTCTCACTTTCCCAGCACAATCCAACGCAAACCCAACCCAACCCAACCCAACCAAGCCAACACACCCTACCCCACCCTGACCACCCCCTTCCCCACCCTGACCAACCCCTACCCCACCCTGACCAACCCAACCCAACCCAACCCAACCCAACCCAACCCAACCCAACCCAACCCAACCCAACCCAACCCAACACAACCCAACACAACACAACCCAATCCAACCCAACCCTACCCCAAACCAAATCAAACCAAACCAAACCAGACCTACCCTACCCTACCCTACCCTACCCTACCCTACCCTACCCTACCCTACCCTACCCTAACCCTACCCTACCTACCCTACCCAACCCAACCCAACCCAACCCAACCCAACCCAACCCAACCCAACCCAACCCAACCCAACCCAACCCAACCCAACCCAACCCAACCCAACCCACAGATGTACCAAGATTCCATTAACGCACCCAGGGACGCCGCCCCTGGTCCTCCACACGACTCGATATCATCAACCTCAGCCAGCCATTGAGCAGTAGTAGCGCGGTGGACGCCAAGACTATTATCAATCGCATCCGTCTGTTTGGTGGTTGGTGTCCTCTTAATTGCTCTGGTCTTCATCATGTATTGGCGCTTTTGGCGCAGGACGAACGCGTACAACAAGGTGAGTGAGGGGGTGGCGGTGGGAGGGGGTGGGGGTGGATGTGGGAGGGGGTGGCGGTGGAAGGGGGTAGGGGTGGATGTGGGAGGGGTGGCGGTGGAAGGGGATAGGGGTGGATGTGGGAGGGGGTGGCGGTGGGAGGGGGTGGTGGTGGTGGGAGGGGGTGGGGGTGGAGTTGGGAGGGGGTGGAGGGGTGGAGGGGGGGGACCCGGGGGTGGGAGGGGGTGGTGGTTGAGGTGGGAGAGGGTGGAGGTGGGAGGAGGGCATCATCAGACTCGCCAGTGTGCTGGTTGGCATCCTTTTAATAGCTCTGGTCTTCGCCATCCATAGGCGCAGGACGAAGGGGTGCAGCAGGAAGGTGGGTGAGGGGAAGGAGGTGGGAGGGGGTGGGGGAGTTGGATTGGGGGTGGAGGTGGGAGGGGGCATCATTACATCTGTCAGTGTACTGGTTAGCGTTCTCTTGCTAGGTCTCGAGTTCCTCATCTAATCGCACTTTAAGAATGTTGACAAGAGGAAGGCGGGTGAGAAATACATGTTGGCAGTACATACCCTAAACCCTAAAACCCTAAATCCTAAACCCTAAAACCCACCCCATCCCACCCTACGCCCCACCACTTCCCACCTCACCGCACACCCCACACCCGACCACCCCACAACGCACGCCCCACACCACACACCCCACCACCCCACACCACACACCCCATCCTACACCCCACCACACCCCACCACTCCCTACCATACCGCACACCCCACATCCACCCCACACCCCACCACTCCCCACCTCACCTCACACCCTACACCCCACGACCGCACTCCCCACACCCCATCCCGCACCCCATCACCACACACCACACACCCCATCCCACACCCCACCCCACCTCACCATTCCCCAACTCACCCCACACCCCACCACTGCATTCCCCACACCCCACCACTGCCCACCCCACCTCACCGCACCTTTCAACAGAAGAACGAGCCACCCGGAGCCTCTCCAAACACAACCCTGGTGGTGACTGATATCCAGTCAAGCACCGACTTGTGGGAGGCTCTCAGATCTGAGGTCATGGATGAAGCTTTGCAACTGCACAACGAGTGCATCCGTACTACTTTGCTCTGTCATGAAGGCTATGAATCCTGCACAGAGGGCGACAGGTAATTGCCTTTGGTTTCTTTTGAATCTTGTCTGCTATTCAGATTGTTGAATCCCGCCTTGCAACTACACAACAAGTGCATCCGTACTCCTTTGCTCTGTCATGAGGGCTATGAATCCTGCACAGAGGGCGACAGGTACTTGGCTTTTGCTTCTTTTGAATCTTAAATGATATTCTTGTCATTGAATCTGCATGGAGGGTGACAGGTAGTTGGCTTTGGTTTCTTTTTAGTTGTTTGATATTCTTGTCATTGAATCTGCATGGAGGGTGACAAGTACTTGGCTTCGGCTTGTTTTGAATATTGTCTGGTTTTGTTGTTGTCGAATATGTATATATTGGCGGGATATAGTGGCAGGATGTAGTGGCGGGATATAGTGGCAGGATGTAGTGGCAGGATGTAGTGGCAGGATGTAGTGGCAGGATGTAGTGGCGGGATATAGTGGCAGGATGTAGTGGCGGGGTATAGTGGCAGGATGTAGTGGCGGGGTATAGTGGCAGGATGTAGTGGCGGGATATAGTGGCAGGATGTAGTGGCGGGATATAGTGGCAGGATGTAGTGGCAGGATGTAGTGGCGGGATATAGTGGCAGGATGTAGTGGCGGGGTATAGTGGCAGGATGTAGTGGCGGGGTATAGTGGCAGGATGTAGTGGCGGGATATAGTGGCAGGAATGTAGTGGCGGGATATAGTGGCAGGATGTAGTGGCGGGATATAGTGGCAGGATGTAGTGGCGGGATATAGTGGCAGGATGTAGTGGCGGGATATAGTGGCAGGATATAGTGGCAGGATGTAGTGGCGGGATGCGCAACAACAAGAATACGCAGGAGGTGGAGGTCGCATTAGGCCCAATTCGCAGGAGGCCAAATAAGGCAGAAGTTGAAGCAGGAGGGATTAAAAGCGGAAATTGGCTGGGTGGATAGTTGGTTCAGACGATTACGAGATGAAACCGCCACGACCGCGACTGTGACCACGACCATGATTTCTTTATATATATATATATATATATATATATATATATACATATTATTGAATCCCGCATTGCACTTTCACAAAAAGTTCATTTACACTCCTTTGCTCTGTCACAGGGCTATGAATCCTGCAAAGATAGATCCTCCCCTCCCCTCCCCTCCCCTCGCTTGCGCAGCTTCATAATCGCCTTCCACACATCTTGTGCTGCTTCGAGCTTCTCTACAAACGACCAGGTCTCCCTTGTGCGCCCTTATTGTCGAACATGTGAACCAAGCAACTACCATGCCCCCCCCCCCCCCCCCCCCCACACACACACACACTCCTTGCGCAGCTTCATAATCGCCTTCCACACGGCGCGTGCTGCAGTCAGCTTCTCTACAAATGCCCATGTCTCCCTCATGTGCCCTTATTGTTCTGTATGTGACCCCCCCCCCCCCACACACAACTATCATGCCCCCCACCCCCCCACCCCCCACCCCACTCCTTGCGCAGCTTCATAATCGCCTTCCACACGGCGCGTGCTGCAGTCAGCTTCTCTACAGATGCCCAGGTCTCCCTCATGCACCTCAACTGGCCTGAAGCCCTTCTCCACAACAAGAATGCTGAAGTTGTGTGGCTCTGGCAGCCATCGCCCAATGCAGGAGGGCTTGATTCACCATTCAAGGTAGGTAGGGGTTTGTGTTTGTTTGTACCCATGTGGGCGGGGTGGGGGGGAGGGGTTAGTGGGTAGCGGTGGTGGGGCATGGGTGGCTTTTCTTTGGCCAGGTTCACTATTCAAGGTAGGTAGGGGTTCGTGTTCGTTTGTATCCATGTGGGTGGTGTGTCTGTGGGGGGGTGAGTGGGTGGTGGTGTGGGGGGGG
The DNA here is from genome assembly GCA_013435795.1 of Chlamydomonas sp. ICE-L. Taxonomy (NCBI): domain Eukaryota; kingdom Viridiplantae; phylum Chlorophyta; class Chlorophyceae; order Chlamydomonadales; family Chlamydomonadaceae; genus Chlamydomonas; species Chlamydomonas sp. ICE-L. Next base: position 114,681,009 of record JACBWV010000610.1, on the reverse strand, counting down.
GCTTTTCTTTGGCCAGATTCGCCATTCAAGGTAGGTAGGGGTTTGTGTTTGTTTGAATCCATGTGGGTGGGTGGCATGGTGTGTGTGTGGTGGTGGTGGGGGGGGGTCATCGGCCAGCAAGGGCCTGTTAAGACAGTGTATTGCAATTTAGTGCCATGTAATGTAATATAATAACATGTAATGTAATGTAACATTATGAATCCTTGTGCACAACTTTACTCCTTCATGGTGGGCGGCCAGTGCAGCAGCCTTTACTCAGTCCCTGCATTCGAAGCTGCAGGCAGTGTAAAGTAATATGTATTGTAATGATAATGATAACGCCTGGTGGGGTGTGGTGCTAAGGGAGCCCGTCGTATGCGGGTGGGGAGCGGTCTCCTACCTCAACTGGACAAGCTACCATCACAGTTGACAACAACCTGCAACGCCAAGAGCGACCGAAGGGGGAGTCGTTTACTCCGTGGTGGGCCGCCAGTGCAGCAGCCTTTACTCATTCCCTGCACTGTCCACCATCAAAATTGAAAGGAGCTTCAGGTGGTGTAAAGTAATATATATTGTTATGTACTGTGATGTGATGTAATGTAATGCAATGTAATGCAATGTAATGCAATGTAATGTAATGTAATGCAATGTAATGTGATGTAATGTGATGTAATGTAATGTGATGTAATGCAATGTAATGTAATATATTATTATTAATCCATGGGCACTACTATTACGAAATGAGCTTCAGGCTGTGTAACGTAATAACATGTAATGTGATGTAATGTAATAAATCTATGTGCACTATTACGAATAAAGCTTCAGGCTGTGTAATGTAATTACATATAATCACATGTAATATAATATTATGAATCCATGTGCACTATTACGAATAGAGCTTCAGGCTGTGAAATGCAATGTAATGTAATGCAATGCAACATAATGTAATGAATCCTTGTGCACTACTTCACTCCTCCAGGGTGGGCCACCAGTGCAGAATGCAGGTCTCAGCCCCGAAGCCTCCCTGCTGACTACCATCCAAAGTGACAGGGGCTTCGGTGGGTCAAACCTAAGTGCCGAGCTGCTGGTTCCCAAGGAGAGTCATGAAGAGAGTGTGGATGGACGATTGGTGACCCTAAACTCGTGGGAATTCAATATTGTCGATGCTCCACAGAATGCCATCAGCAGTCTGTCTAGGACCTTCAGTGGTGGGAGACATGTGCAGTAAGTATTCTTGTTTCTTAAACTGCCTTTCCTGCTTTTTCCTGTTGGGCAGGTCTTGAAGGTTGGGCAAGTTTGGGAGTTGGGCAGGACTTGGACATGTTTGGGCAAGTTTGGGTGTTGGGCAAGTTTGGGAGGTTGGGCAGGACTTGGACATGTTTGGGCAAGTTTGGGTGTTGGGCAAGTTTGGGAGGTTGGGCAGGACTTGGACATGTTTGGGCAAGTTTGGGTGTTGGGCAAGTTTTGAAGGTTGGGCAGGACTTGGACATGTTTGGGCAAGTTTGGGTGTTGGGCAAGTTTTGAAGGTTGGGCAGGACTTGGACATGTTTGGGCAAGTTTGGGTGTTGGGCAATTTTTGAAGGTTGGGCAGGACTTGGACATGTTTGGGCAAGTTTGGGTGTTGGGCAAGTTTGGGAGGTTGGGCAGGACTTGGACATGTTTGGGCAAGTTTGGGTGTTGGGCAAGTTTTGAAGGTTGGGCAGGACTTGGACATGTTTGGGCAAGTTTGGGTGTTGGGCATTTTCTTAAGGTAAGGCAAGTAACGAGCTGGCTCCCGGAAGCGACAAGAGGAGAGGAGAGAGAAGAAAGCAGATGGGACCTTAAGAACTTTGTTTTTTTATCAGGTTCCACTGTCTGTTATGACTCAATGATAATGATAATGATAACGCCTGGTGGGGCGTGGTATTAAGGGAACCCGTTGTACGCAGGTAGAGAGCGGTCTTCTACCTCAACTGGACAAGCTACCATCGCGGTTGACAACGACCTGCAACGCTCAGGGCGGACGTAGGGGGAATCGAACCCCCGACCCTGCATCCTCAAAGCGATTTGGTGTACCACTATACCAATTGATTCGCTGAAAGGGGCTGTCAGAATAAAAACAATCATGGAATCCAAGCGTCGCCAACTCATGGAAGTTCAATATTAACGATGCTCTGCAGGAGGTGCCCAACAGTATGTGGAAAAAAGTGTTGCAAGACATATAACAAATATGTAACGCCTGGAGGGGCGTGGTGGTGGGCAGCAGTAACACGTCATATATATATATATATATATATATATATATATATAATAACAAACACGTCATATATATATATATATATATATATAATAACAAACAATTATGCAAGACATATATAATGTGTACTAAAAAAGTGTTGCAATACATGCTGAGTATTTATCCTTCTATCTTAAACTGCCTTTCCTGTTGTGAAGGTTGGGCAAGTCTGTTTAGCCTATTTGGCTACCCCTGGACTCGAAACAAAAATACATGCTTGTTTATCCTTGCGACTTTCTGGGGACCAAGTATTAGACTGCTTGTTAATATTATTTGTTTTAGCACCAGGGATTGTTTTGCTAATTAAGCTGCCGGGATGTTATCCCTGGCAGTGAACTACATTTTGTCATTTTGGGTTGCGCTTTTAACGCAACTGCCTCTTTTTGGGTTGCGCTTTAGACTCAACTGAAAACAGAAATCTGCGCGCTGCGCCCAAAGGCGGTTTACAAAATCGTGTCAATTGCGCAGTCGGGCTCCAAAACCTTGCGCGGTAGCGCGCGTCATGTAGTTCCCTGATCCCTGGAGGAGTTTTAACCCACTGAACTGAAAACAAATCTGTGATTAACATGAATGTGCAGCTTGCAGTTTTATGATCCAATTCCCACTAAAACCTTCCATTGCTTTGCGAATCAGAGCTGCACAAGTCTTTAAACTGTCTAATCTGCTTAGTTAGATCCCTGGGTGTCGCACAGGGGGGGTTGGCACTGGAGGTACAGTGACAATTGCACGCACATCACTGTAGTACTAAACATAGAACAGTGTGCTCCCTGCTTTCCGTGGGTATCGCACGGAGGGATCAGGCATTGGAGCTACAGTGACAATTGCACGCACATCACTGTAGTACTAAACATAGAACAGTGTGCTCCCTGCTTTCCGTGGGTATCGCACGGAGGGATCAGGCATTGGAGCTACAGTGACAATTGCACGCACATCACTGTAGTACTAAACATAGAACAGTGTGCTCCCTGCTTTCGGTCCGCATGGCACGGGAGCCTTTGGCACTGGAGATACAGTGACAATTGCACGCACATCACTGTAGTACTAAACACAGAAGAGTGTGCTCCCTGCTTTCCGTGGGTATCGCACAGGGGGATTCGGCACTGGAAGACAGTGATCAGCCCCGAGTTGAAAAACCATGTAACAATCCAATACATTTGAGAATCAGCACATCAGCACATTCAATAGATTGGCAGCTCAGTGCATGCAATAGGCTGACAGGTCAGCGCATGCAAAAGGCTGACAGGTCAGCGCATGCAATAGCCGGACAGCTGCCCAAAACCCCTATCCTTGCAGCAACCCCCCTGTTTACAATGCCGCTCCTACACCACGGAAAACACGGGGCTACTTGATTACATCCAGACTAACTGCTGGTTGTTCAAACCCTATATTCCTGCAGCAACCCCCCTGTTGACAATTCCGCTCCTACACCACGGATTTCTATGGGCTTCTTGATTACATCCAGACTAACTGTTGGTTGTTTAAACCATCTATTCTCGCAGAGACCCGCCTGTTGACAATGTCGCTCCAAGACGGATTTCATCGGGCTTCTTGAGTGCATCCAGACTAGGTGCTGTCCCGTCAAAGAGCCTAAGCGCAAACTTTCACTCTTCATGGAATGATATCCCTCAATCAGATGGGGTGAGGAGGCAGAGCAAAGATCCCCGCTGGATGAAGAAAGGCCAATCTACAAGCGCCACCCATCTCAACGGTATGATTTAGAGTATGCAATGTAGATTGGTGGTTGGCCCCAGTTCAAGCAAACTGGCTGGCCCCCTCATCACAATGCATCGTATTAAGGCATACCATGTATTGTATTCTATTTATTATGAGATGTGGGTGGGTGGGTGGATGGGTGGTGGGGGGGGCTAGAGGGTATAGAGGGTAGATGATGGGGAAAGAGAGTGGGCAGTGTTTGTATTAGATATTTCTGTAGGCCAGGTTAAGTAGCTACTTCAGCTACTTAAGCCTAATTTTAGGATTGTTGCATAGCCATCGCATGGCAAAGACCATTCACTAGTTTTAGTACTGTATAGCCTGTACTGTATGCATAGTACTGTTTTCTGTGCTGTATGCATAGTACTGTGTACTGTACTGTATGCATAGTACTGTGTACTGTACTGTATGCTTAGTACTGTGTACTGTACTGTATGCGTAGTACTGTATAGCCTGTATTGTACGCATTTCTTTGCTGAATATCGGTATGCAGCAAACCCCTGAATTACTGCCTTTGCTCTTGCTCTTGCTCTTCGTCTTGCTCTTGCTGTAGCTCTTGCTCTTGCTCGTGCCCCTCTTGCTCTTGCTCTAGCTCTTGCTCTTGCTCTTGCTCTTCCTCTTGCTCTTCCTCTTGCCCTTGCCTTGCCCTTGCCCTAGCCCTTGCTCCACTTGCTCTTGCTCTTGCTCTTGCTCTAGCTCTTGCTCTTGCTCTTGCTCTTGCTCTTGCTCTTGCTCTTGCTCTTGCTCTTGCTCTTGCTCTTACTCATGCTCTTCCTCTTGCCCTTGCCTTGCCCTTGCCCTAGCCCTTGCTCCTCTTGCTCTTGCTCTTGCTCTTGCTCTTGCTCTTGCTGCTCTAGCTCTGCTCTTGCTCTGTGCGCTTTGCTCTTGCTCTTGCTCTTCTCTCACTCTTCATCCTTCCTCTCTCTTGCTCTTGCTCGTGCTCGTTGCTTTGCTCGTGCTCTTGCTCTTCCTCTGCCCTTCCTTGCCTTCCCTACGCCTTGGCTCCACTTGCACTTGCCTTGCCTTGCTCTTGCTTCGTGTGCTCTTTGCTCTTGCCTCGTGCTTCTTGCTCCTCTTGCTCCTCTAGCGATTGCTATTGCGATTGCTATTGCTTATTGCTATTCTATTGCTATTGCTATGGCTATTGCTTGGCTGGAGTGGGGGCTATTGCGAGTGCGATGGCTTTTCTAATTGCGATTGCGATTTGCTATTGCTAGTGCTATGGCTATGCTTATGGCTATTGCTATTGTCTATTGTAGTGCTATGGCTATTGCTATTGCTATTGCTATTGCTTTCGCCTATTTCCCAGATGTCCTGTTTCCTTTTCTACGTTTCATAGTCTATTTCACTATTTCCTATTTCCTATTTCCTATTTCCTATTTCCTCTTTCCTCTTTCCTATTTCCTGTTTCCTATTTCCTATTTCCTATTTCCTCTTGCTCCTGCTCTTGCTCTTGCTCTTGCTCCTCTTGCTCCTCTTGCTCTTGGTCTTGCTCTTGCTCTTGCTCTTCCTCTTGCTCCTCTTGCTCTTACCCTTGCTCTCGCTCTCGCCCTATCTCTTGCTCCTTTTGCTCTTGCTCTTGCTCTTGCACTTGCTCCACTTGCTCTTGCTTTTGCTCTTGCTCTCGCTCTTTCCCCTCTTGCTCTTGCTCTCGCTCTTGCTCTCGCTCTCGCTCTCGCCCTATATCTTGCTCCTTTTTCTCTTGCTCTTGCTCTTGCTATTGCTATTGGTCCACTTGCTCTTGCTTTTGCGCCTCTTGCTCTTGCTCTCGCTCTCGCTCTCGCTCTCGCCCTATATCTTGCTCCTTTTGCTCTTGCTCTTGCTATTGCTATTGGTCCACTTGGTCTTGCTTTTGCGCCTCTTGCTCTTGCTCTTGCTCTTGCTCTCGCTCTCACTCTCGCCCTATATCTTGCTCCTTTTGCTCTTGCTCTTGCTCTTGCTCGCGCTCTCGCCCTATATCTTGCTCCTTTTGGTCTTGCTCTTGCTCTTGCTCTTGTACCACTTGCTCTTGCTCTTGCTCTTGCTCTTGCTCTTGCTCTTGCTCTTGCTCTTGCCCTTGCTCTTGCTCTTGCACTTGCTCTTGCTCCTCTTGCTCTTGCTCTTGCTCTAGCTATTGCTATTCCTATTTTCTGTTTCCTGTTTCCTGTTTCCTGTTTCCTATTTCCTATTTCCTGTTTCCTATTTCCTGTTTCCTGTTTCCTGTTTCCTATTTCCTATTTCCTCTTGCTCCTGCTCTTGCTCTTGCTCTTGCTCTTGCTCCTGCTCCTGCCCTTGCTCTTGCTCTTGTTCTTGCTCCTCTTGCTCCTCTTGCTCCTCTTGCTCTTGCTCTTGCTCTTGGTCTTGCTCTTGCTCTTGCTCTTGCTCATGCTCTTGCTCTTGCTCTTCCTCTTGCTCCTCTTGCTCCTCTTGCTCTTGCTCTTGCTCTCGCTCTCGCCCTATCTCTTGCTCCTTTTGCTCTTGCTGTTGCTCTTGATCTTGCTCTTGCTCCACTTGCTCTTGCTCTTGCTCTTGCTCTTGCTCTTGCTGTCTCTCTTGCTCTTGCCGTCTCTCTTGCTCTTGCTCCACTTGCTCTTGCTCTTGCTCTTGCTCTTGCTCTAGCTATTGCTCTTGCTATTGCTATTTCCTATTTCCTGTTTCCTGTTTCCTGTTTCCTGTTTCCTATTTCCTGTTTCATGTTTTCTATTTCCTATTTCTTCTTGCTCTTGCTCCTGCTCTTGCTCTTGCTCTTGCCCTTGCTCCTGCTCCTGCCCTTGCTCTTGCTCTTGCTCTTGCTCCTCTTGCTCCTCTTGCTCCTCTTGCTCTTGCTCTTGCTCTTGGTCTTGCTCTTGCTCTTGCTCTTCCTCTTGCTCCTCTTGCTCTTGCTCTTGCTCTCGCTCTCGCCCTATCTCTTGCTCCTTTTGCTCTTGCTGTTGCTCTTGATCTTGCTCTTGCTCCACTTGCTCTTGCTCTTCCTCTTGCTCTTGCTGTCTCTCTTGCTCTTGCTGTCTCTCTTGCTCTTGCTCTTCCTCTTGCTCTTGCTCTTGCTCTTGCTCCTCTTGCTCTTGCTCTTGCCCTTGCTCCACTTGCTCTTGCTTTTGCTCCTGCTCTCGCTCTTTCCCCTCTTGCTCTTGCTCCCGCTCTCACTCTCGCCCTATATCTTGCTCCTTCAGCTCTTGCTCTTTCGCTTGCGCTTGCTCTTGTACCACTTGCTCTTGCTCTTGCTCGCGCTCTCGCTCTCGCCCTATATCTTGCTCCTTTTGCTCTTGCTCTTGCGCTTGCTCTTGTACCACTTGCTCTTGCTCTTGCTCTTGCTCTTGCTCTTGCTCTTGCACTTGCTCCTCTTGCTCTAGCTATTGCTATTGCTATTCCTATTGCTATTGCTATTGCTATTGCTCCTCTTGCTCTTGCTCTTGCTCTTGCTCCTTATGCTCTTGCTCTTGCTCTTGCTCTTGCTCTTGCTCTTGCTCTTGCTCTTGCTCTTGCTCTTGCTCTTGCTCTTGCTCTTGCTCCTCTTGCTCTTGCTCTTGCTCTTGCTCTTGCTCTTGCTGTTTCTCTTGCTCTTGCTGTCTCTCTTGCTCTTGCTCTTGCTCTTGCTCTTGCTCTTGCTCTTGCTCTTGTTCTTGCTCTTGCCCTTGCTCCACTTGCTCTTGCTTTTGCTCTTGCTCTCGCTCTTTCCCCTCTTGCTCTTGCACTTGCTCCCGCTCTCACTCTCGCCCTATATCTTGCTCCTTTTTCTCTTGCTCTTGCTCTTTCTATTGCTATTGCTATTGCTATTGGTCCACTTGCTCTTGCTTTTTCGCCTCTTGCTCTCGCTCTCGCTCTCGCTCTCGCCCTATATCTTGCTCCTTTTGCTCTTGCTCTTGCTCTTGCTATTGCTATTGGTCCACTTGCTCTTGCTTTTGCGCCTCTTGCTCTTACTCTTGCTCTCGCTCTCGCTCTCGCCCTATATCTTGCTCCTTTTGCTCTTGCTCTTGCTCGCGCTCGCGCTCGCGCTCTCGCCCTATATCTTGCTCCTTTTGCTCTTCCTCTTGCTTAAGCTCTTGCTCTTGCTCTTGTACCACTTGCTCTTGCTCTTGCTCTTGCTCTTGCTCTTGCTCTTGCTCTTGCTCTTGCTCTTGCTCCTCTTGCTCTTGCACTTGCTCTTGCTCCTCTTGCTCTAGCTATTGCTATTGCTATTGCTATTGCTCCTCTTGCTCTTGCTCTTGCTCTTGCTCTTGCTCTTGCTCCTGCTCCTGCCCCTCTTGCTCTTGCTCTTGCTCTTGCCCCTCTTGCTCTTGCTCCTCTTGCTCTTGCTCTTTCTCTCGCTCTCGCCTTATCTCTTTCTCCTTTTGCTTTTGTTCTTGCTCTTGCTCTTGCCCCTCTTGCTCTTGCTCCTCTTGCTCTTGCTCTTTCTCTCGCTCTTGCCCTATCTCTTGCACCTTTTGCTTTTGCTCTTGCTCTTGCTCTTTCTCTTGCTCTCGCCCTATCTCTTGCTCCTTTTGCTCTTGCTCTTGCTCTTGCTCCACTTGCTCTTGCTCTTGCTCTTGCTCTTGCTCTTGCTCTTGCTCTTGCTCCACTTGCTCTTGCTCTTGCTCTTGCTCTTGCTCTTGCTCTTGCTCTTGCTCTTGCTCTTGCTCTTATCCTTGCCTATTTGACCTTCTCCAGTTGATGATGATGAAGAAGGCAGCTCTTCCTTCGGACAATCCATCAAGAAAGCCATCGTTAAGTCTTTACATAGGTGAGGCTTGTGTATGTGATTGTATATTACAGTCCAGGGGTAAGAAAAATAGGCTAAAGGGACTTGCCCAACCGTGAAAGGACGGGCTAAAATGAAAAAGTCGTATGCAGCAACACAAGTGAAGCGGACAATTGGTAGAGAGTGATGTCAATGGTACAACAGGTGGCAACGGAATGGAGCTGACCGAAGCCAGTTAGTTGTGAAACAGTTAGTTGTGAGACAGTTGGCTGACGTGTCAGGCTTTTTTTTTTGTCGGTCGGTCGCACAGGCACAAAGGGGTGAATCTGGGGGCTCTCGCCTCCCAGAAGGGGGGGCCCTGCCAAAAAGCTTATTGAGGCTTACTAAGAGGTGTTTAGTCCATGGAAGTCCCAATAGCCAAAACGTTTACCTGGCCCAGGCCTTGCCCCCAAAGCATGTAACACCTTAAATATAGGCATCTTCAATAAAAGCACCTTCAATAAAAGCACCCCGTGCTCTGCTCTGGGCCCCAGAGCAGGTACCAGAGGACACATTTTGGCTTAGCATGTCACCAAGCCTCAATACTTGGTGGTTGTTGGTGGTGGTGGGTGGTGGATGTTGTTGGTGGTGGGTGGTTGGTGGTGGGTGGTTGGTGGTGGGTGGTAGGTGGTGGTGGTGGGTGGGTGGTGGGTGGTGGAGCCACCACCACCACCACCACCACCACCAACCACAAATGTGAAATGTCACCATGCCTCAATACTTTGGCGCAAGGCTGTGTGGGAGTTTTGTTTGACCTGCATAGGGGCTGCGGTGTTGATTGGTGTATGCAAGAGATTGTGTTTTTTTATTTTGGGCTACGCATAGCAGCTTCTAGGCAGTTCCTTTGGCCGGCTATTCGTGATCGTGCACCTGGAAGTCATCGGCTGTCCAGCACCGCTGAAATATTTGGGGTTGGCCCAACAGCTGGTTCAGGGAGCTCCCTAGAAGCTGTAGCACGTATCTGAAAAGAACAATTCCTATGCAGCGTGGAAATTGGCGGAGTGCGTGGGCAACAGAACGAAAGGTGGCAACGATGGAGCTGACCGAAGCCAGTTGGTTCCGCGACCGCTGGCTGACGTGTCAGGCTTCATTTTTTTGGCGCAGCCCCCCTCTTCAAGGGGGCGGGAGCCGGAGGGGGGAAGGTAGTCCGGACTTTGCCAGTCCGGGTTGGGTTAGGTAACCTGGTTGTTTAACTGACACTAAACCCTAAACCCCTCCGAAGCCCAAAATGAAAGTGAAAAAAGAAAAAAAAAGAAAAGAAAAAAAACAGGGAGAGTAATGGCAACCAAGTTATGGTGATAGCTTTACACAACTACCGAGGGGAGCACCACAGGGATAAACCATATTTACGTCCAACTAACTCGGTAAGCGATCCAACCGCTACCGTCTAACGGAGACAAAGCCTGCACGTTCAAGCCAACAACGGTCTTGCATATATCTAATAGTTCCGTCGCGACCACTCTCCGCCAATATGTTTGCGTTTATTAGTCGACTATGCACGGATGGCTTGCCATTTTAGAAAATCAGCGATACGGTGGGCGGTGCCCATCGGTACGGAACCCGTGAGGGGTATAATGTAGGTAACACTGGAGGCTCCCGCCCCCCAGAAGGCCCCGCCAAAAAACATGGCAATAGATGGTGAGGAGATGTTTGCTTCTATCTTTTAGGGGCTTCACATGCCAGCTTCCACCCAGCCCCATTCGCCACCATTGGCGGCGAAAGCCATAGACTTGTTATGCTTGCAATTTGCTAATGCCCGGCATGTCATCTTCAAGAGGCACTAAGTAGCTCCAGGTTTGGCCCAAGGGTGGGTGAAAATGAGGGTTGGTGAAAGGAGCTAATCATAAGCTGTTATCCAGAGGAAAATGGCAACTGGATGATACTGATACCCCACACATGTATCTAAATCGGGTTAATGGGCGTGGCAATGGAATTTTGTGCTGCTGCAACGTAAACGTGCGTACCTTTATTTCGACTAACATGACGTAATGGCTACGGGGATGGAGATCGTGCGTGCACATAACCATTAAAATTTCTAATTTACTTAAACTTCAAAAAGGTAATCATAAACGGCCTGGGTGGGGCCTGTCTTGGGTGTTAAGGGAGCCCGTCGTACGCGGAAGTGGGGGGGAGGGAGAGGTCTCTTACCTTCAACTGGACAAGCTGAAAAGAGAACAGCGGGGGGACGCAGGAGAGAAATAGGAAAAGCAAAGAGGAAGAGAAAGGTTAAGACAACCCAGCAAAAATAAAGGGAGGGTCGCCAGGCTCGAAAAAACCCCCGACTTTTCATCCTTCAACGATCGTGGTTCGTACCACTAATAGACCATTTAAACTTTCAACATTTCAACTTCATCGTTTCTTGTGTCATTGTAACAGCGTATAAATGTCATGTTTTCCTGCCTCTAAGAGGAGTTCAGGGTTTTGATTATGTAACGTATTATATTTTGAGTAATTGGAGAGATAATGTGCAAGGTGTGCTCCCCCATTGGGGGTTTGGACCTGATGTAGTACGCGGGATTTCCGACCTGCAGGATTGAAAGGTAGTGGAGGTCGAAACTTTCCTGACCGTGCTGTCGCGTGGTTTGGTTGTTGGTTTAGTTCAATTCAGGCAAAAAACGGTTATCTGGGCGAAAGCAAAACCCGCAGTAACCTTTCCCAGTTGCTAGCAGACGGAACAGCTCCTTTCAACTTCTGCATCGTGGGTGGGGCGCCCCAAAGGCGTGATAGTTCAATTTCAAGCCTTGCTCCAGTGGTGCTTGCTCAGATGCCAATTACTCCGATTCCAGAGCCCCTCTTGACCCCCCGACCACAACAACCACACCCTACCCCTACTACGCCTAGCTGGAATGGGCCTCACATGCTCGATAACACCTGCAAGTGTTTAATGACTAGAGCCAATCGAGTAAACATCCAGCTAATGAAGAAAAGGAGGAGAAGGAAGAAAAAGAGTGAGAAGAAAAAAAAGAAAAAAAAAAAATCTCACACATAGAAAAAAAACAAAACAAAAAAGGGAGAAAATACAAAAAAAAAAAAAAAAAAAAGAAAAGAAAAAAAAAAAACGACCAAAAGAAGAGGAAAAGAAAGAAAAAAGAACAAAAACAAAAGAAAAAAAAAGCAGAAAAAAAACAAAAAAAAGAGAGAAACAGAAAAACAAAGGAAAAAGAGACAAAAAACCCACCCCCAAACCCCCAAAAAAAAACCACCACAAAAAAAAAAAAAAAAACAACCCCCACAGCCCCCCAAACAAACCCCCCACCCCCCCCCGAGCCCGCCCATCCGCCACCCCCCCCCCTCCCCACTGCCCCCCCCCCCCCCCCCGCCCCCCCCCCGCCCCGCCCCGCCGTCCACCCCACCCCCCCCCCGCGCACCCCCTACCCTCAGAATAACCACCTACTGACTTTGGTGAATGAATCTTAAATACTTCAAGAGATGAATGCCTTGCATAAATCTTCTCCTGCCTACCCCGCCGACCACCCACCCCCCCCCCCCCCCCCCCCCCTACACCTTCTACGCCTACTGCCGGCCGCCCCTCTTAACCCTCCTAACCATCTGACCTTTTTGCCTGACTCTTACCCTCCGACCATAACCTGCCCCCCTCTTCCCCTCCTACCCCTCATACCCTCCTAACCACCCCATCCCTACCCCCCACCCCCCCCCCCCCCCCCCCCTACACCATCCTACGGCCTACTGCCTGCCTCCCCTCTTATCCCTCCTACCGCCTACTGCCCTTTTTGCCTGACATCTTACCCTCCGACCAAACCGACTACGGCCCCTCCCCTCCTACCCCTCCCGAACCCTACTGCCCTTTTTGGCCTGACTTTTAAACCTCCTCCCTACGGTGCCCCTCCGCCCCTAGTTTCCTTTACCGCCTCCCGCCTCTTGACCCCCCCCCTCCTACGCCTACTGCCTGCCTCCCCTCCTACACATCCTAAAACCACCCTACTGCCCGTTGCAATGACGCTTACCCTCCTAACCCCTACTGCCTGCTCCCCTCCTGACCTCCTACACCTCTGCTGCCCTTTTGCCCTGACCATAGCCCCACTGCTTGCTACAGGTGAAATGACTTCTGCTTGGTCTCCCTCTCCTACCCTGGGTCGTACCCACCTCTTACCCCTCCCACCCTCCTATCCCTACTGCCTGCCTCACCTCCTGCCCTCCTTTCCCTCCTGCCCCTTTTGCCTGAATCCTACCCCTACCCCCACTGCTGGCTACAGGGCGCCAACGACAACCCTTTCAGCCTCCCAAAGTGGCACTATTGATGAGCACAATCCTCTTCGAGGAGGTAGGCCTGGCTGTATACATGTTTGCACACACACATAGGCACACATATACACACGCATGTACCTACACCTCCAGGTGTTATTGAAAAAATAGTCCCACGCGGCAACAGCCTGTCACAGATTGATGAGCACAATCCCCTTCAAGGAGGCAGGCTTGGCTGAATAAACGTCCGCACGCACACACGCACACACACAAACACAAACACACACGCACATACACACACGCATGCACCTACACCAACATATACACATGCACATATCCATATACATGCACACACATACACAAACAAATGCTCATCCACACAAATGCACATGCACATATATATACAGATGCACACACATACACACACATACAACCATGCACACTCCCTCGCTTTCCACGCCCCATGACCACATCCCCTTTCTGTGTGTACCCACTCCCCCGCTCCTTCCTCCCACCGACTCCTCAGAATCCGTTTCCCCTTTCCTCTTTCTCCTTGCCCCTTGCCCCTTGCCCCTGCCCCTGCCCCCGTCTACCCCTTCCTCTTCCTAACCCTTCCCACCTCCTCACTCCCCCGCTCCTTCCTCCCGCCTCGAACTCCGTGTCTCCCCCGTGCCCCTTGGCCCTCTCACCGTGCCCATTTCAGCCCTTGCCCCTGCCCCCCTCCCTCTTCCTTCCCCCCCTCCCCCCTCCTCCCCCACACGCCCCATCCCACCCACACCCCTTTCCCTGCTCCCGCTACAACCCGCACCCCCCCCAACTCCGCCCCCCGCCCCAGGAACAACCCCAGCAAGTTTAGCAAGCACAGCGATTCACACACCCCGGGGAACCCACTGCTCATGGACCCCCTCGCCACGGATCAAACGGAGAAATTGATCAGTCTATACCATGCACTCGCTTTGGGCTGGCGCCGAGTAACTGAAGCAGAGGCTACCCAGATCACTAATAAGGAGCGTTGGAAGGGGCAGGCCCCCTCTGTTGAGATGGCCTTCCGTGGTCTGAGGGTCCGAATAGGGATCCACTCGGGGGGGCTTCGCCTGGTGGACATCTCCGCAAATGGGACGTCGGGGAGGGTGGGCTACCGGGGCTACGCCCTGGCCATGGCAAAGGCAGTCGAGGCCTCTGCCCATGGGGGTCAGGTGAGCTTGTTATGGGGGTCTGCTGGGTTGTCCCTTCAGGGGGCTATGGGAGCTACGCCCTGGCCTTGGAAAATGCATCGAGGCTCTGCCATGGGGTCTGGTGAGCTTGTTATTATGGGGGTTGTTTGGTTGTCCCTTCAGGGGCGATTGGGCTACGCCCTGGCCTTGAAAAGCAATATCCGACGGCCTTGCCCATGGGGGTCAGGGGAAGCTTGTTATGGGGGTATGTTGGTTGTGTCCATTCAGGGCGCTATGGAGCTACCCTGGCCTTGGAAAGGCCAATCAGTCTCTGCCACCCCATGGGGGTCGGTCGAGCTTGTTATTGGGGTCTGTTGGGTTGTCCCTTCAGGGGGCTATGGGAGCTACGCCCTGGCCTTGGAAAAGGCAGTCGAGGCCTCTGCCCATGGGGGTCAGGTGAGCTTGTTATTGGGGTCTGTTGGGTTGTCCCTTCAGGGGGCTATGGGAGCTACGCCCTGGCCTTGAAAAGGCAGAGTCGAGGCCTCCTCCCATGGGGGCAAGGTGAGCTTGTTATTTGGGTCGTTGGGTTGTTCCCCTTCGGGGGCGTATGGAGCTATGCCCTGGCCTTGGAAAGGGCAAGTCGAGCTCTGCCCATGGGGGTCCTGAGCTTGGTTATTGGGGTCTGTTGGGTTGCCTCCTCAGGGGGCTATGGAGCTAAGCCCTGGCCTTGAAAAAGGAAGTCGAGGCCGGCTGCCCTGGGGGTCAGTGACTGTTTTAGGGGTCGTTGGGTTTGGTCACTTCAGGGGGCGATGGGAGCTAACGCCCTGGCCTTGTGAAAAGGCCGTCGTGGCCTCTGCCCCTGGGGTCAGGTACTTGTTTATTGGGGGATTTGGGTTGTCCCTTCAGGGGGCTCTGTGGAGCCTCGCCCTGGCCGTGGAAAGGCAGTCAGGCCTCCTGCCCATGGGTCACGTGAGCTTGGTTTTGGGGGCTGTTGGTTTCCCGTCAGGGGGCTATGGGAGCTAACTCCTGGGCCTTGGAAAGGCAGTCGAGGCCTCTGCCCATGGGGGTCAGGTGAGCTTGTTATTGGGGTCTGTTGGGTTGTCCCTTCAGGGGGCTATGGGAGCTACGCCCTGGCCTTGGAAAAGGCAGTCGAGGCCTCTGCCCATGGGGGTCAGGTGAGCTTGTTATTGGGGTCTGTTGGGTTGTCCCTTCAGGGGGCTAGGTAGCTAACGCCTGGCCCTGGAAAGGCAGTCGAGCCTCTGCCCTGGGGGTAAGGTGAGTTGTTCGGGTGTCTGTGGGGTTAGTCCTTCAGGGGGCTATGGACTACGCGCCTGGCCTTGGAAAGGCAGTCCCCCAGGGCCCTCTGCCCATGGGTCGGTGATTGTTGATGGGGGTCTGTTGTGTTGTCCCTTCAGGGGGCTATGGGATCTACCCCTGGCCTGGAAAAGGCAGTCGAGGCGCTCTGCCCATGGGGGCACGTAGCTGTTATTGGGGTCTGTTGGTTGTCCCTTCAGGGGTATGACTACTCCCTGGCCTGGGAAAAGGCAGTCGAGCCTCTGCCCATGTTGTCTGGGTGAGCTTGTTATTGGGTGCCTTTTGTTGTCCCTTCATGGGGCTATAGGGAGCCTCGCCCGGGCCTTGTAAAGGCAGTCGAGGGCCTCTGCCCATGGTGGTACTGTGAGTTGTTATTGGGGTCTGTTGGTTGTCCCTCAGGGGTCCTATGGGAGCTGACGCCCTGGCCTTGGAAAAGATTCCGAGCCTCTTCCCATGGGTGGCGTCCCGAGCCTGGTTATTGGGGCCTGTTGGGTTGTCCCCTTCAGGGTCTATGGAGCTTACGCCTGGCCTTGGAAAAGTCAGTCGAGGCCTCTGCCCATGGGGGTCAGGTGAGCTTGTTATTGGGGTCTGTTGGGTTGTCCCTTCAGGGGGCTATGGGAGCTACGCCCTGGCCTTGGAAAAGGCAGTCGGGCCCTCTTGCCCATGGGGGGGGGGGTCAAGGTATCTTGTTATGGGGGTCCTGTTTGGGGTTTCCCGTCATGGCTATGGGAGCTACGCATTGACTGGCCTTGAAAAGCAGGTCGAGGCCTGCTGCCCATGGGGTCAGGTGAAGCTGGTTATTGGGTCTGTTTGGGTTTCCCTGCAGGGGCTATGGGAGCTACGCCTGGCCGCCCTTTGGAAAAGGCAGTCGAGGCCATCTTCCCGGGGGTCGGTGAGCGTTGTTTATGGGGGTCTGGTGGGTTATTGTCCCTCCAGGGGCTAGGGAGGTACGCCTGGCCGTGAAAGGCAGTCGAGGCCTCTGGCCCATGGGGGTTCGGGTGAGCTTGTTATGGGGGTCCTGTGGTTTGTCCTTCAGGGGGCTATGAGCTACCCCTGCCTTGGAAAAGGCGTCAAGGCCTCTGCCGATGGGGGTCGGGTGAGCTGTTATTGGGGTCGTTGGCTAGTCCTTCATGGGGCTATGGGCGCTAACGCCCTGGCCGTGGAAAGGCTTCGAGCTCTGCCCATGGGGGTCAGGTGAGCTTGTTATGGGGTTCGTTGGGTTAGTCCCTCATGGGGCTAGGGAGCTACGCCCTTGCCTTGGAAAGGCAATTCGAGGCCGTCTAGCCCATTGTTGTTCACTTGAGCTTTTATTGGGGTTCCTTGTTTGGTTGTCCTTGCAGGGGCTATGGGAGCTTACCTTGCCTTTGAAAAGTCTTCGCGTCCTCTCCATTGGGGTCGGTGAGCTTTTATGGTGTCTGTATTTTGGTTGTCCCTTCAGGGGGCTATGGGAGCTACGCCCTGGCCTTGGAAAAGGCAGTCGAGCCCTGCCATGGGGTCAGTGACTTGTTATGGTCGTTGGGCTGGTCCCTTTCAAGGGGGCGATGGGGAGCTCGCCTGGCCTTGGAAAAGGCAGTCGAGGCCTCTGCCCATGGGGGTCAGGTGAGCTTGTTATGGGGGTCTGTTGGGTTGTCCCTTCAGGGGGCTATGGGAGCTACGCCCTGGCCTTGGAAAAGGCAGTCGAGGCCTCTGCCCATGGGGTCGGGTGAGCTGGTATATGGGGTCTGTTGGGGTTGTCCCCCTTCAGGGGGCTTAAGTGGAGCTACTCCGGCCCTTGGAAAAGGCAGTCGAGGCCTCTGCCCTTGGGGTCGGTGAGCTTGTTAATTCGGTCTGTTGGTTGGTCCCTTCGGGGGCTATGGGAAGCTACGACCCTGCCCTTGGAAAAGGCAGTCGAGGCCTCTGCCCATGGGGTCTAGTGTGCCTGCTATGGGGGTCTACTCATGCGATGGGGGTCTGCTGGGGTGTCTCTGGAGGGGTAATGGGGTTGTGAGCCAATCTGGGGGTGGGGGTCTGCTGGGGACGCTGGTGAGGCTGGGGGACCCAATTATCAACTCAACTCGACTAAAATCTGTCTCTGCTCCTCCCGACCCTACCCCCCCCCCCCCCCCCCTCCCCCCCCTCCCCTCCTAGGTGCTTTTGAGCCAGGAGACGTTTGCCCAATTGGATGTGCCTTCCTGGCGCAGCAAGCCCCTTGTCCTGTTCACTGGAGACCATATCGTGAAAGAATTAGTGCCGCGCAGAACTACGGACAAGAAACCTACAGACAGTACAATGTCTACGTCCCTGGATCCCCCAAGCCCCCCACGGGGGGCCAGCAAGCTACGCCCCCTGCTTTGGGGGGCCTGGCCCTACCCCCCCCGATCTCAACCTCATGGCCCACAACAGGCTACAGCTTGGGCAGCTTGCTCCCTAACAGTGCGGTGAAGCGCGAGTCACGCCTCCGGAAAACGAGCGCACCAGACCCTCAGCCTACAGTGGTGGTTGATAAGAGAGAGTTCAACAGGAGAAGTTCCCCTGAGTGGGCGATTACCTCTCCCTATTCATCTGGCCAAGGTACGAGCAAAACACTGTTTTTTGTATATATAAACACTGTTTTATTTATATAAACATTATTTATATAAACATTATATACATAAACACTGTTTTTATATATATAAACACTGTTTTTATTTATATAAACATTATTTATATGAACATTATTTATATACACATTATACTAGTACGGTAGCCCGTGTGGCCGGTGGCCACGCCTACTGTCACGAAGACCCCCCCCCCCCCCCCCCACACACACACACACACACACACACACACACACACACCCCAATCATAGTACGGTGCCCGTTTGGCCTTTGGCCACACCTATTGGGAGCTGGTTACATAATGGTTTACACTTGAAGCCCCCCCCATTCACACACCACCACCACCAAACCATTATCCGCCCCTCCCCCTTCCCTCCCGTTGGCCACACCTGTTTTGGGCTGGGTTGCAAACGGTTTTCTCTGCAGTGCATGCAACTTCAAACATTGACGGATTTGCGATGGTCTCCCTTGTGCACCCACAAGCACACAAACACCACCGTCCTCCCCCCCCTCCCCCCCCCCCCCCCCCCCCCCCCCCCCCCTTAGTTATCTCCACCCCGCCCAACCATGTACCCCCCGCCCACAAACATACTCCCTTACTCTTCCTGACATATTTCCTGAACTCCATCCCTTCCCCTACCCCAGCCATCCCACCAGCCCCCACCCTCTCCCCACTCTCACCCCTCCCCTCCCTCATACATGCACCCACCTGCACACACACTCCATATCTGCCTCCCTCCACTTCAGCTGTGGGCTTTGCCATAGCTGAAAGGCAAACGGGACGAAGAGGATCGACAACGTTTGCGCATCATCCGACTTCGCTAAAAGCATCGGACCTGCTTCCCTGCCACCTCAGCTGTGATCGATAGTCGACCCCACTGAAAACGCTGAACCTGCACAATCGCAACCTTTACATAACTAAAGCATATTTTTAGCGAGCATGTATTCAGTTCGGCCGAAGAACAATCCTGTTAACCGCAACTGCTCCCGAAGTCAACTCGATCTGAGACTTGGAAACATCGCAAGGTTTATCCATTCAACTTTGCCGCGTGCTCGCTATAGCACAATGCACAGCGACGACATGTTTCTCGATGCAGTGGGAAGAAGTTGCAGTCAAGTTGCTGATTTGAGATGTTCGGTCAAGTTAGGGCGAGAATGCTCAGCGAGATTTTTCATTCGGTCAACTTTGATGCGTACTTGCTATGGCACAATGCGGAGCGACATGTTCCTCAATGCAGTGGGAAGAATTTGCAGTCAGGTTTGTGACATGGGATGGATGCGATTCGGACATTTCTGACAGGTTGGCTGACTCACCACGTCACCTCCCGTTGTGCGCAGCGACAGGTCTCTTGACGCAAGGGAAAGGTCTTGCAGAGATGCAGGGGGAAAAGCTTGTAGGAAGACGAACTGTAGCGCTACTGAAATCAGGTGGATGAACTCAGGCGGGAAAAGGAGAAATCGGGCAGGATGCGCAACAGGTAGAATACGCAGGAGGCGAAGGTTGCATAAGGCAGAATTCGCATGAGGCCAATCAGGCAGAAGTTGAAGCAGGAGGGATTAAAAGCGGGAATTTGCTGAGCGGGAATTGGCTGGGCGGGAAATGGCTGGGCGGGAAGTCGGTTAAGTCGGTTACGCGATGACACCACCACGACCACCACGACCACGACCACGACCATGATTTCTTTATATATATAGATATATAAACACTGTTTTTATATATAGAAACACTGTTTTTATTTATATAAACATTATTTATATAAACATTATTTATATAAACATTATTTATATAAACATTATTTATATAAACATTATATCTATAAACACTGTTTTTATTTATATAAACATTATTTATATAAACATTATTTATATAAACACTGTTTTTTTATATGCGACGCGTCGCAAATTGAGCGACCCCACATCGACGTGCTGACCCCAAAACCTTCTGGGCTCTGCGCTTCACGCTCCGCGGGGTTCAAGGGGGCATGTCTGACTAGTATAGCCGGATACATGCGTCGCTGCAGCGACGGAGTGGCGACGCTTCGCACACACAAACAACAGTGGTGCAAAAGCGAGAGTCTACAACCGCAGAAGTACGCCTGGGCGGGCGATCGCCTCCGCACCTGAGTACTTCCAAGCGCGCGCTGGCGCGCTGCCTTTTTGAGCTCCACTGCGGGTTTCGCGCAGTTTTTTTGCAACCCCCTGTGGGCGCAGCAAGCATTTTGCGCCTTTTGCACTGCAAAGCGCAGTTTCTTTCTTTCAAGCGCGCTAAAGCGCTGGCAAAGTTGGTCAATGGAAGTACCCTGCTCCGCGCCTCTCCCGCTTCAGTAGGTTGAGGTAGTTGCAAAATAGCATAAAGCTGCGCACCCCGGGCTAACTATTAAGGGGTTGCGATTGGCGCATCACACTTCAAAATTGGCGCATCACACTTCAGTAGGCTGAGGTAGTTGCAAAATAGCATAAGCTGCGCACCCCGGGCTAACTATTAAGGGGTTGCGATTGGCGCATCACACTTCAAAATCCGTTGGCTCAACTTTTCTGAAATCAGCCTTAAATAACCCAACCGGCTACAAAACCTTGCCTAGAGAAATCTGAAAGAAAAAACACTGACGCCTCTCCCGATGCATCTGGTCCAGGTAGGTCCAATGCACCCACACACACACATTGCCACACACACACACTCATGAGATGATCAGACCTCACCTTGTCTATCTCTTGTAGGTTGGGCACATCAGGTCCATTGCATCGGTGCATAAGTGCAAGTGGACTCTTGCTCTCTTGTAGAATTAGGACTTTTATAATTAGGACTTTTAGAATCAGGACTTAAAGAATTTTGAATTTTAGAATCAGGACGTTTATAATTAGGACTTGTAGGATGAGAATATCACGAAGCTATAGCACGAACTCAGGGCCCCCGTCCTAGAAACGATTTTTTGGGGTTCAATCCATCAGTGCCTTTTCTTTTCAACCTTTCCTGTCATGTTTGGGCCCGTTTAGCCTCAGAGGCGGGGGAGAAATTGAGCAACTCGGTGCGACCCCTGGCAATTTTAGCAACTCAGTGCGACCCCAGTGCGACGCAAACGCCCGTCGCAAGTTTGCAACACAACCGGGCGTACAGAAAGCTGGAAACAAGAAACAGTGCCAGCTACTGCAACTACATGCTCCCTCCTGTTCAGGGATATTTTTTCCGGAATACATTCCGATCGGAATACGAGACCCCGTTTTGGCCAAAATTGACGGAATAAGAAACCTAAAAATAAAAAAAGTTCTTTGTTTTTTCACTGAAATTGACTATAATGACCTAAATCGACCCAACTCGGAATAAGGATCCTGTTTTGGGAGGAAAATAGGGAGGAATAAGATTTCCTCTTTTTAATTTGAAAAACGTATCCCTGCTCCTGTTCACTGTTTATTTTTTTTGCTACCTATCGTAGCTTCCAGTCAGCTCCATCAGCCAGCCACTGGGTCAAGCCCAAATATGTCAGCTCCATCAGAGTGACTGGCATATCAGCTGTCAGGCACACTAGCTAGCTTCTGATTGGGCCCAAGGACGGGTATAGGGAGCTGCCCAGAAGCTGCTATATGTATCCCAACAAAGAAACAGTGCTTCTGATCTAAAAGCCTCCCCAACTTTCTCCATTCCATACACCCACCCACCGCACGCGCACACACGCAAGTACTCACTACCACCCACATCCACCCACCCACAACACACACACACACAAGTGCGCCCACCCACACCCACCCACACCCACCCACACCACACATACATACACACGAGTACTCACACCCCACCACACACCCCATCATTCCCACTCTCTCAGGCAACTGTGTAAATCTAGTGTCCCCAAAGACACCAGAGAAGTTGCCTAATGTGGTTGATATGTCTGAGGCTAGTAGGGCTCTGATGCAAGTAGGAGTAACAACAGAGGTGAGAGGTTTACTTGAATGTATTACACAGTGTACTGCTATTGGTGATCTTGAGTATTTGAGGTTGGGCAATTTCCTTTAGCTTAATTGGCTACCCCCTGGACTGTGCCAGACAAACAGATAGACAAACAGACAGGCAGACATACGGACAGATGGACTGTAGATTGTAGTTAGATGGACTGTAGATTGTAGTTAGATGGACTGTAGATTGTAGTTAGATGGACTGTAGATTGTAGTTAGATTGTAGTAGATCGCTAATGTAATTTCTCTATCATAGGGTTAATTATATGACTGATTCCTAATGTTGACTGCGGTGTTCATGTTTACTGTTCAGCCCGTTTCAGTGATACGATTGGTCTAGTGGTACACCAAATCGCTTTGACAACGAAGGGTCGGGGGTTCAATTCCCACTACGGTCACCCTTAGTGTTGCAGGTTGTTGTCAACCGCGATGGTAGCTTGTCCAGTCGAGGTGGTAGACCGTTCTCTGCCCGCGTACGGCGGGTTCCCTTAATGCCACGCCCTACCAGGCGTTATCATTACTGTTCATGTCGACCACCCCTTAGTTGTGTATCACTGTTTGCCAGAAAGAAAGACAGGCAGACACGCATCAGGCATGTTACTGTTCACACCACCTTACAGAGAAGTCTCTTTAGCCTAATTGGCCATCCCCTGGACCGTGCCAGCCAGACAGGTAGATAGACAAAAGGACAGACATGCATGCATTAAAAATGTCCCTGTCCATACCACCTTTCAGAGCAGCCAATTTAGTCTAATTGGTTACCCCCTGGACTGTGCCAGCCAGACAGATAGATAGACAGAAAGACAGACATGCATGCACTTTACACGTCCCTGTCTACACCACCTTACTGAGGCGACACAGTGACACCTGTAAACACAATTGGGAACACAATTGACGATGATTACATTTCCTTGCACTCGACAAATTCCTGTCCACACTACCATACAGAGGCGACACAGTGACACCAGTTATCACGGTAATGAATACAATTGATGGTTACATCTTTCCTGCATTCGACAAGTTCCTGTCCACACTACGTAACGGGGTAGCGGCGGCGGCGACACCAGTAAACACGACAAGGAATACAATTGACGATGATTACATTTTCTTGCACTTGACAAATTCCTGTCCACACTATCATGCAGAGGCGACACAGTGACACCAGTAAACACGACAAGGAAAACAATTGATGGTTTATAACATTTTTCCTGCATTCAACAAGTTCCTGTCCACACCACGTAACAGGGTAGCGATGGCGGCGACACCAGTAAACACTCAAAGGTATACAATTGATGATAATTACATTTTTCCTGCATTTGACAAGTTCCTGTCCACACCACCTTGAGTTGACACAATGACATCAGTGCACAAGATCGGGCATACAATTGATGATGATTACATTTTCTGCGGCGGTGACACAGTTAAGTTGGAAGACTCCAACACACTCACTTATCTAACTCACTGGCAAACACACTCACCCACTCACACACAAACCCACTTAATCACTCACGCACTCCTGTCCACACTACAGGATTCCAACACGCAAGTGAGCTTATACGTCGCGCTCATTCCCTCACTCTTGTGCCGCCTCGCATTTTTGCCACCGGTGCCAAGGACTCCTATTCAGGTACGTGAAATTGGAAAGAAAAAACTATGTATTAAATTAAAACAATGTATTAAATCGAAAACTATGTATTTAATTAAATCAATTATCTACCGGTATCTGGCACAGACTCCTATTCAGGTGTGTGAAATTGAAAATAAAAAACCATGAATTAAATTTAAAAGTATGAATTTAATCAAATAAATTACACACTACCCTACCCCACCCCACCCCATCGAACACTACCCCTATTCAGGCATGTTAAATTGAAAATAAAAAAACTAAGTATAAATTTAAAAACTATGTACTCAATTAGATAAATCATCTACCGGTATGTAGTTCAGACTCCTATTCAGGTATGTGAAATAGAAAATAAAAATATGTGTTCAAAAGTATATATTAAATTGAATCACGAACTCAGGGCCATTTTTGCCTCCGGTGCCACTGACTCCTATTTAGGTATGTGAAATTGAAAAGAAAAAAATGTATTAAATGTAAAACTTCGTATTCAATTAAATAAATTATCTACCGGTATGTAGCAAGAACTTCTATTCAGGTATGTGAAATTGAAAAGAAAACTATGTATTAAATTGAAAACTATATATTAAATTGAATTGATTATCTATCTGGCACAAACTCAGGGCTATTTTTGCCTCCGGTGCCAAGGCCTCCTATTCAGATAGGTACAGTATAATTAAGTAATTTGCATTATATTACATAATGAACAGAGGCTGGGCAGGTCCCTTGAGCCTATTTGGCCTAGCCCTGGACTGTATCATACACCCAACACCACACTACATCACACTGCCTTCCCACCCCGTCCTACCCCACCCCATCCCATCCCATCTCACACTACCCCACCCCACCCCACAATGCCTCACCCCACCCCACCCCACACTACCCCAAAATACCTCACCCAACCCAACCTACCTCACAATACCTCACCCCAACCCAACCCAAACCCAAACCCACCTCACAACACCTCACCCCAAAACAAAACAAAACAAAACAGCCCAACCCACAATACCTCGCCCCAACCCAACCCAACCCAACCCAACCCAACCCAACCCAACCCAACCCAACCCAACCCAACCCAACCCAACCCAACCCACAATACCTCACCCCACCCCACTCTACCCCACCTCACCTCACCCCACCCTACACCACCCTACCCCTCAATACCTCAACCCACACCACGCTACCCCACCCCATCAGCTCTCTCCTGGAACCCTGGAGGCTCCTATTGGACAGGCCGCTGTCGTGATCATACACCCGTCACCACAATACTCCACACTAACTTACCACCCCCACCCCACCCCACCCCACCCCATCAGCTCTCTCCAAGAACCCTGGAAACTCCTATTGGACAGGCCACTGTCGTGATCATACACCCATCACCACAATACCTTACCACCCTACCCTACCCCACCCCATCAGCTCTCTCCAGGAACCCTGGAGGCTCCTATTAGACAGGCCACTGTCGTGACCATACACCCATCACCACACTACCTTACCACCCTACCCTACCCTACCCCACCCCATCAGCTCTCTCCCAGAACCCTGGAGGCTCCTATTGGACAGGCCGCTATCGTGTTCATGACTTTTGTGGGCTCTAATACCCGCATGGCTTAAAATTTGAACTACCACACTACCCCACCCTTACCCACCCCATCCCACCCCACAATACCTCACCTCACCTTTACCCTCCCCACCCCACACTCCCTACCCCATCAGCTCTCTCCTGGAACCCTGGAGGCTCCTATTGGACAGGCCGCTGTCGTGTTAGTGACTTTTGTGGGCTCTAATACTCTCACGGCTTACAATTTGAACTACCACACTACCCCACCCTTACCCACCCCATCCCCACAATACCTCACGTCACCTTTCCCCTCCCCACCCCACACTCCCCACCCCATCAGCTCTCTCCTGGAACCCTGGAGGCTCCTATTGGACAGGCCGCTATCGTGTTCATGACTGTTGCGGGCTCTAAAACTCTAATGGCTTTCGACTCCGAGCTCATGAAGGAGTCAATTGCCTTGGCTCAGCTTTGCGTCACCAAGGTATGCCTTGTTATGATTTCTTTTTTACGTTTTTTTATTTTTTTTATCATGTATTATTTGCGTTAGAGCCTTTGGGGGTTGCTCAGGTTTGCGTCACCAAGGTATGCCTTTTTTTAAGACATGGCTCTCTTAATACCACGCCCCACCAAGCGTTATCATTATTAAGCTTTTGTATGCTTATTTTTTATTTTGTATTCTGTATAATTTGCATTAGAGCCTTTGGGGGGTGCTTAGCTCTGTGCCACCAAGGTAAGCTTTAGTATGCTTCTTTTGTATTTTGTACTTAGTATTATTTACGGTAGGGCCTTTGGGGGTGCTTAGCTCTTTGCCACCAAGGTAAGCCTCAGTATGCTT
Source organism: Chlamydomonas sp. ICE-L (assembly GCA_013435795.1). NCBI lineage: Eukaryota > Viridiplantae > Chlorophyta > Chlorophyceae > Chlamydomonadales > Chlamydomonadaceae > Chlamydomonas > Chlamydomonas sp. ICE-L. The sequence continues at coordinate 114,655,137 of JACBWV010000610.1, read as the reverse complement.
GTTTTATATTTTGTACTTGGTATTATTTACGATAGAGCCTTTGGGGGTGCTTAGCTCTGTGCCACCAAGGTAAGCCTCAGTATGCTTGTTTTATATTTTGTACTTGGTATTATTTATGGTAGAGCCTTTGGGGGTGCTTAGCTCTGTGCCACCAAGGTGAGCCTCAGTATGCTTGTTTTATATTTTGTACTTAGTATTATTTACGGTAGAGCCTTTGGGGGTGCTTTTTTGACCCACGAAAACCGCTAGTAGTATCCCAGAGCCTACTACGAATACCATACACCGGTCCTTTTCCTTAAACAAAAACCTTTGTGTTTGTAAGTATGTATATTACAGTTATAGTCTAGGGGTAGGCCAAATAGGCTAAAGGGACTTGCGAAACCGCGACAGGAAGGGCTAAAAAGACACACATTGATGCACTGAACCCTAAACAATAAACCCTGGTCCCTTTCAGGAGCTGAAGATAACATCCACCCCACATCCACCCATCCACCCACATCCATCCATCCATCCACATCCACCCACATCCACCCACATCCACATCCACCCATCCACCCACATGCATCCATCCATCCACATCCACCCACATCCACCCACATCCACCACATCCACCACATCAACAGCCACCCAAAGCCACAGCCACCACAGACCCACAGCCACCCAGCCACCACAGACACCCACCAGCCAGGCCAGCCCGGCCACCAAGCCACCCAGCCACCCACTAGAACGCCAGCACCCAGCACCCAGCCACCCACAGCCAGCCAGCCAGCCAGCCACACCACCCACAGCCACCCAGCCACCCCCCCCACAGGCACCCAGCTCCCACACACGCCAGCCACCCCACAGCCACCCGCCACCCACAGCCACCAGCCAGCCACAGGCCCACCCAGCCACCCAACATAAACCCATCCACCCACATCCAACAAAATCCACCCATCCACCACAGCCAACCAATCCACCCATCCACCCACATCCACCCATCCACCCACATCCATCCATCCATCCACATCCACCCACATCCACCCACATCCACCCATCCACCCACATCACCATCCACCAACATCCACCACATCACATCCACCCAATCCACCATCCACCCCACACCCAAATCCAACAGCCACCCCGCATCCACCCACATCCACTCATCCACCCATCCACCCACATGGACCCATCCACCCACATCCAAACCACAACCACCCCACATCCACCCATCCACCCTCATCCACCCATCCACCCACATCCAACCTACAACCACCCCACATCCACCCATCCACCCTCATCCACCCATCCACCCACATCCGACCCACAACCACCCCACATCCACGCACATCCACACATCCAACCCACATGCACCCACATGCACCAATCACTCACGCACTCCCTGACCCCCCCCCCCCCCCCCCCCCCCCCAACACACACACACACACACACTTGTCCCTTCCGGGAGCTGAAGCAAAAGTCCACCCTCCAGTACACCGCCTTCATGGCAAAAATTGTCAGACACTCTTTACCACCAGGCACCCACACACTTTACCACCCACAACGCACACACATTACCACCCACCACCCACATACATTACCACCCACCACCCACACACTTAACCACCCACCACGCAGGATCTGCAGCAAAAGTCCACCCTCCAGCACTCGGCCTTCATGGCAGAATGTCGGATGCACTTTACCACCCGCTACCCACACACTTGACCACCCACCACCCACCACCCACACACTTGACCACCTACCACCCATCATCCACCACCCAGGATCTGAAGCAAAAGTCCACCCTCCAGTACCAGGCCTTCATGGCAGAAATGTCAGAGACACTTTACCACACACTACCCACCACCCACACACTTTGACCACCTACCACCCACCATCCACCACCTAGGAGCTGAAGCAAAAGTCCACCCTCCAGTACCCGGCCTTCATGGCTGAAATGTCGGACGAGGGTCTCTTCCTGGCTGCCTTCTCTCGCAGCCTGGACGCCATCTCCTGGGCTCTCGCATGCATGGAGGGGATGAAGCGTTTGCCTTGGAGGACGAAACTCCTAGCGCATGAACAGTTTGAGGCAATAACCGCCTCCGAGCTCACGGCTGACGGCCAAGTGGTGGACAGGTGTGTGCTGATAGTCGTATAGTTCTTCACCATATAAATACATACACCATGCTGATAGTCGTATAGTTATTCACCATATTATATCATTGTATATACATATTAGTCTTCAACATGCTTAAAGTCTTTTATTGCTTCTCCAGGCTGAAGGCTGGAGTGGCTTGGGCCCTTGGCAAGGATGTCCAAGAAAATATTTATTTAAACAAACATAATTTGGAGGCAAAACTTTCAAATTCGAATCCATCTACACCTTTTACATGTATACAAACCTTTCAAAATCAAAATCAAATCGTGTCCATTTTTTAAATGAACACAAACCTTTCAAAATCAAAATCAAATTGTGTCCACTTTTCAAATGTATACAAACTGACCGCAGGTTGATCATGCAAGGTCTGTGGCTGGAGGCTGGAGTGGCCTGGGGCCCTGTGCGAGGATTTTCGAGAAAACAATTTATTTACAGAAAGATAATTAAGAGACAAAATTTCCATAATAAAAAACTTCTCCACTTTTAACAAACCAAAACATACAGGCATACAAAACATACAAAAATACATAAATATGTACAACACTTACAGAATCAAAATCGTGCATTTTTTAAATCTACACTACCTGACCACAGGTTGATCATGCGAGGTCTGCGGCTGAAGGCTGGAGTGGCCTGGGGCCCTGTGCACCACAATATATGTGTGACCACTGGACGGATGGCGTACAGGGGAAGAGTGATGAACCGCAGCGCAAGAGTGATGGCTATGGCCAGCTCAGCAGAGGTGGGTGGGGACCACTCATGGGGGAGGAGATTTTATTTGTTTTTAATGCCTGGCCATCCATCCATCCACTTTGGCCTCCTTTAGCCTATTTGAACCTGGCCTGGCCATCCATCCATCCACTTTGGCCTACGTTGCCTGGCCTTTGTTCTATTTTGGCCAATGAGCTCTGGCCTGCCATCCATCCATCCACTCAATGGCTAGCAAGTGGTTGCCCTTCCCTCACCTATTGCGACTGCCTTTCCCTTAGGGGGCCCACTTGGTGACCCCCTTTGGGGTCTTCCTTTAAGCAAGCAAATCCAAACCCAACGGATTCCCAGAGGGCCGGTACTTAGCTGCTAATACATATATATATGTATATATATATATATATATATATATATATATATATATATATACATATATATACTAGTATACTAGTATATATAGTATACTAGTATATATATATATATATATATATATATATATATATATATATATACTAGTACGGTAGCCCGTGTGGCCGGTGGCCACACCAACACTCCCTCTCCCCCCGCACTCTCAGAAACACACCTCTTCTCTCTACCTTTCCCCCTTCTACTTCAGCTGTGGCCTCCCCCCCTGTCATACACATATCCCCTCCCCCCCCCCCCCCCCCCCCCCCCCCCCCCCCGACACACACACACACACACACACACATACACACACATACAAACCCACAGTATCCTCTACTTCCCCTCTTCCTACCCAATCCTGCCTCTTCCTACCCAATCCACACACACTCTCTTTCTCTCACCTTCGCCCCCAAAAGCCTCCCTTCCCCCAACCACCAACACGCACACACACTCTCCTCCTCCCTACCTCATACCCTTCACTCCGGCTGTGGGATTTAATCTTGCAGAAAGAGGGGAAAGTGCAGACCAAAAACTTGGGAACGCTCAGATCCCGATCACCCCGAGAACACCGGACCAGTGCAATTCCAAAGCTACAAACTTGCAGTTCCATCTTCCCGTGCAGTGCCCCAGCTGATACTCGGTCAACTCTTGGAACAGCACAAATCGTATTTCACGATATTCGATACAACGAAAAGAGCTTTCAGATATGGGATGAGAGGTGCAAGCGCGAGAGTGTGCAGAGGGACGGAATGGCCGTGGCGATCTGAACAAAGTCGAATTAATTGCAACAACCAGCCAACCATGACGAAGGCGATGCGATGGCATGGCGAAAGTGCGCATGCGTGAGATGAACGGTGGCGACGCTCGCAGGCGGAGAAAAAAAGCATGACGATCTGAAGGTCTGGCTTGATTAAGAGTCTGGCGTACCTCCCGAGGTTGGAAAGCAAAGTCTTCACGCCTGGCTTGGTTAAGAGCAGCTTAGCAGCTTTGCGTTCATCCTGAGGCATGGGATCGCGTTGTTCCCGTCCGGCTTGATAATGAGCCTGGCGTAACTCCTCGGGTCGGGCAGCGTGGGCATCACGTCGACTCTTGTTGGCTCTGCCCGGCTCTGTCCAGTTCTTCCTAGCTCATGCAAGCTCGCTTTGAGCGCTGGCTGGCGGTGTTGCGGGCCCTCCTGTCCATTAGGACCGTTGGCATGCATCATGGTCGCATGCTCCGTGAAGAGGCAATGGACTGAAACGATTATTCTGAGCGCCATGCAAAGCGAGGGTCAGAAGATGACCTCCGAGGAGAGGATCTTCTGGATCTAAATTGCTTGCAGTCGTAGTATGGGAGGCAAAGCAAATGTGGGGACGAAATGAGCGCGCGCGCTTAGCTTTGCGCATCTGCAGTTTCGGTATTTGAAAATTTCGCTGGGCAGGGTGTTGCCAGTTGGGTTTGACGGAAAGTCGGTTGCAAGTCGGTTACACTTCGCACACCCATGGCACGTGGGTACGCGATGATGACACCACCACGACCACCACGACCACGACCATGATTTCTTTATATATGTATATATATATATATATATATATATATATATATATATACAAAAATAAATCGTGGCGGTCGTGGTCGTGGTCGTGGTGGTGTCATCGCGTAACTGACTTAATCGACTTCCCGCCCAGCCAATTTCCTCTCAACCAATTCCCACTTTTAATTTCTCCTACTTCAACTTCTGCCTTATTTAGCCTCCCGCGAATTCTTCCATGTGCGACCTCCACCTCCTGCGTATTCTTCTTGTTGCGCATCCCACACGTTTTCTCCTTTTCCTGCCTGAGTTCATCCACCTGATTTTGGCAGCGCAATAGTCCGTCTTCTTACAAGCTTTCCCCTATGCGTCTCTGCGAGATCTTTCCCTTGCATCAAGAGACCTGTCACTGCGCACAACGGAGGGTGACGTGGTCAGTCAACCGACCTGGCAGACCGCCTGCGTTCATCCACCTGAGTTCGGAAGCGCAACAGTCCGCCTTCCTACAAACATTTCCCTGCATCTCTGCAAGATCTTTCCCTTGTATAAAGACACCTGTCGCTGCACACAACGGAAGGTGACGTGGTCAGTCAGCCGACCTGAAAGAATTTTTCGAATTTCATCCATCCCATATAACAAACTTGACTGCTACTTCTTCCTACTGCATAGAGAAACGTGACGCTGTGCATTGTGACATAGCGAGTACGTGGCAACGTTGAATGATCAAACCAAGCCATGTTTCCAAGTCACAGATCGAGTTGATATCAGGAGTATTGGGTGACCTGGATAGCTCTTCGGCCAAACTGAATGCATGCTAGCAAAGAAGAAGCTTCAGGGATATACCCTTGCAATTGCGCAGTTTCAGTTTTCTCTGTGGGGGCGGCTATCGATCACAGCCGAGGTGGCAGGTCCCATTTGCCTTTCAGCTATAGCAAAGCCCACAGCTGAAGTGGAGGGGGGGCAGATAGGAAGAAGTAGGGGAGTATGAGTGTGCTGGTAGGTACGTGCAGGAGGGAGGGGAAGGATGAGAGTGGGGAGAGGGAGGGGGGCTGGTTGGATGGCTGGGGTTGGGGAAGGGGGGGGGGGGGGGGGGGGCAGGAAATATGTCAGGAAGAGCAAGGGAGTATGTTTGTTTGTGGGTGGGGTGGGGGTGGAAAGAACTGGGAGGAGGGGGGGGGGGGAGGGAAAAGTACGGTAGTATGTGGGTGCCTGTGGGTTCACAAAGGAGACCATCGCAAGGGATATGCTTCCGTCAGTGTTTTCAGTTCGCATGCACTGCAGAGAAAAACGGCATAAACCGGTATGTAACCCAGCCCAAAACAGGTGTGGCCAACTGGGGGGAAGGGGGGGGGAGGGGGGGGGGCGACAGTGTTTTTAGTGGGGGAAACCTCATGGTAGTGTGTTCATGTGAGGGGTGGGATGGGGGGGTGGGGGAAGTGTAAACCATTCTGTAACCCAGCCCCAAACAGGTGTGGCCAAAGGCAAATCGGGCAAATATATATACCCACATGCATACATACCCACACCACCACCACTGGACTGTTAAAGGGGCCCACCACCAGACACCACCACCACCGCTAGACTGTTAACAAGCACCACCTCCAAGCACCACCACCACCGCTAGACTGTTACCGAACAACAACAACAAAAACAACAACAACAACAACAACACCTGTTGGCTGCAGGTCTTGTGCACGGGGGCAGCATATACCCAAGTCTTGAATAGCCAGAGGTTACGTGGACACTACAAAGGTTGTGCGTTGTGTGGCAACATCCGCGCCACGCAGAAGGGTGTGTTTGATCTCAAGGGCATCAGAGACCCGGTAAGTACATAAATAGTGCATCTTAGGGGGCCAGTCCGTTATATAGATGTATGTATGTGTGTATGTATGTATTTTACAGTCCATGAGGTAGGCCAAATGGGCTAAAGGGACTTGCCCAACCGGGACAAGACGGGCTAAAAAGAAAAAGCATTGATGAACTGAACCCTAAACAATCGTTGTACCATCGGGAGGCCTGAGTTAGTGCTACAGTGATACAAAAGTAATGATAACGCCTGGTGCGGCATGGTATTAAGGGAGCCCCGTCTTACGGCGGTAGGGAATGGGCTGCTACTTAAAGACCTGGACAAAGCTATCATGGCAGTTGATAGCGACCGCAAACACTAAGGCGCACCCGTGGGGATTCGAACCCGGCACCTTAGTCGTTCAAGGAGCTCAGCCATTGAGCCATCCATGGGGATTCGAACACGGCACCTTTGTCGTTCAAGGAGCTCAGCCATTGAGCCATTTGTGGGGATTCGAACCCGGCACCTTCGTCGTTCAAGGAGCTCAGCCACCGAGCCATTCGTGGGGATTCGAACACGGCACCTTCATCCATTGAGCCATTTGTTGAATGGGGATACCCGGTAAGTTAATAAATAGTACATCTTAGGGGGCCAGTCAGATTGCTTGCACTGGGCCAACCACAAAGAGCCGGTAAGAAAGGGAGGATGGCTTGTGTTTGGGGGGTGCTGGTGTTAGCTGTTCCAGGGGGTAGCTGTTCCGGAGGGTACCTGGGGGGTAGCTGGCAGGTAGCTGTTTTGGGGGGTAATTGGGGGGTAGTCGTTTCAGGGGGTAGCTGGGGGTTAGCTGTTTCGGGGGGTAGCTGGGGGGTTGTTGTTCCGGGGGGTAGCTGAGGGGTAGCTTTTGTCATTGCACTGTGCACCACAATGACCACTACCTGCACCACGCACCACCATATACCCAAAGCCACATATCTTGTAACATCGGTGGCACACATAAGGGTGTGTTTGGAGGGGTGCTAAGTGTTCTGGGGGGTGCTGGGGGTAAAGGAGCCACATATCTTGTAACATCGGTGGCACACATAAGGGTGTGTTTGGAGGGGTGCTAAGTGTTCTGGGGGGTGCTGGGGGTAAAGGAGCCACATATCTTGTAACATCGGTGGCACACATAAGGGTGTGTTTGGAGGGGTGCTAAGTGTTCTGGGGGGTGCTGGGAGGTAAAGGAAGTCACACAGAGCTACCTGTACATCCTGAAGGTGTAATTAATTCCATTTAGGTGGTTGGTTGGTAGTGGTTCCACGCAGTTGGTTAGTTGGTAGTTGTTCCACAAAGGTTGGATTCAAGGAAGCCGCAAAGAGCTACCTTTTCACCAAAGTAGCTGTTCTTGGAGGTAGCTGGGGGGTAGCTGTTGTCATCGTACCGTGCAGCACACTCAATGCACCACAGTGACCACTACACACCATGCATTACGCGCCTTGTATCTTGTAACAGCTGCGCCACAGTGACCACTACACACCATGCATTACGCGCCTTGTATCTTGTAACAGCTGCGCCACACAGAAGGGTGTGTTCATCGAAGAGCCGGTAAGTATAAAAAAGAGAATCATATTTGTGTTGTGTTTTGGGAGGGGGGGGGGGGGGGGGGGGGGGGGGGGGGGGGGCTAAGTATTCTAGGGGGGGGGGGGGGGGGGGGGCTAGGGGGGTAGCAGCTGCCACTGTACCATGCAGCACACTCAATGCCCCACCGTGACCACTACACACCATGGGAAACAGTGATATGATATCATATGACGCCAGAAGTCTGATTAGGCTGAAGTTGCCATTTATATGCAACATCAAATGATGCAATTGGTATGAGATCATTCTCACCTTTGGTCAACGTCATATGAGATGCCGGTCCCTACACATCATGCACTAGTTCTGTTACTCATTGTTGCTCTTGGTCCTTCCAGGACAACCCTAAGCCCTAAACCCTAAGCCTTAGGTTTTTTTACACTCATTGTTGCTCTTGGTCCTTGCACGTCAACCCTAAACCCTCAACGCGTTTTTTTGTATACACGCTATTGCTCTTGGTCCTTGTATGTCAACCCTAAACCTTAAACACGTTTTTCGGTTACTCACTATTGCTCTTGGTCCTTGCAGGTTACTATCTACCGCTGCCTTAAGGACTGGCCAACTAGGCTAGGCTCAGACTCCTACCCGGCGGTTCTTGGGCCAATCGCAATACCCATCCGCTCCCCCACCCACCTCAGCCAACCAGACGTTGGTAAGTTGTTGCCAATGCTGTCATGCTGCCATGCTGTCCATCCACTCCCCCATCCACCTTGGCCATTACTACTACCACTGCCACCACCATCATCACTACTACTGCCACTCCCACTACCATTGCCACAACCACTGCCACAACCACCACCACCACTGCCACGACCAATACTACCACTGCCACGACCACCACCACCACCACCAGACGTTGGTGAGTCGATGCCAATGCTGTCATGATTTTATGCTTTCCATCCATTCCCCCACCCACCTGAGCTGACCAGATGCATGTATTTTGTTGCCAATTCACCTGGCATGCCGATTCAAGTCATTCTGCCATGCTGATGCTGTCATGCTGATGCTGTCAAGCTGATGCTGTCATGTTGTCATGCTGATGCAGTCATGCTGATGCTGTCATGTTGTAATGCTGATGCTGTCATGCTGATGCAATCATGCTGTCATGTTGTCATGCTGATGCTGTCATGCTGATGCTGTCATGTTGTCATGCTGATGCTGTCATGCAGATTCATGTAAAAAGGCAATTGTGTTTCAAGTGCTCTTAGTTGTGCTCATTCAACTTATTTGAATTTGTGAATTTGCCCGTGGTTTCTTGTGCAAACTTACTTGTCTTTATGCCCTCTATACACCCACAATGGTGAGGGTAGAAACATTGACGATTGCATACACTTGGTCAAGGGTACAACCTGTACAGTCTTTGGAAGCTCAAAGCCTACTACTACCAATGCAACGACAAGTATCACTGCCACCACCACTGTGACGACCACTGCCACCACCATCATCACTACTACTACCACTACCACTACCACTGCCACCACCACGACCACGACCACTGCCACAACCACCACTGCCACATCCAGGACCACCGCTACCACTGCCCCGACCACCATCACCACTGACACGACCACCACCACCACTGCCAAAACCAAAACCACCGCTGCCACCACCACTTCCACCACCATCACTACTTACACTGCCACTCCTACTACAACTGCCACTGCCACTACTGCCACTCCCACTACCACCACCACTGCCAATACCACTGCCACCACCATCACCACTACCACTACCACTACCATTTGACCAGGGTACCAGCCCATAGACCCACCTGATATGCGAACACCACTGCCACTACCAATGCCTCTACAACTGTCACTACTGCCAACACCAATCCCACTCCCACTGCCAACACCACTGCCATGACCACCACCAGCCCGTTGGCCCACCAGATATGCGACCATCACTGCCACTACAGCTGCCACTACAACTGTCACATTTGCCACCACCACTCCCACTCCCACTGCCAACACCACAACCACGACCAGTACCAGCTCGTTGGCCCACCTGATATGCGACAAGAAGCCAGTTTGTAAACGAAAGAGAACGGAACAGTCTAAAACACATACAAGCAAAACCCATCAACTGCACCTGACTGGCACTTGTGCTCTCCTGGTTTTATGCAAGTGCTAAATTATGTACCATGGTGTTTAAGGGGTGTAGTTAGAGCCATTTGGAGTTGCTTTGGATGGCCAAAAAAGCTGCTAGGAGCACCTGAAAGATTACTAGGTGCAACTTGGAGCTACACAAAGGCGCCGTTTCCTTCCCCTTGCCTCGTTTCTTTCCTCCATCTTCTTTTTTTTCTTTTTTGTTGTTATCTGAGTAGCAACACCATTCGAACTGAATCCCCTGTGCCGCTAGTTTGTGTGGGCAGACCCACCTCCTGGGGTGAAATTTCATAAAAACAAAACAAATCTAACTCAGGTGCTCTCCCTGCAGGCGAAATCGGTGTCTATGAATCCTCCGGTAACTTGGACCGCAAGACTAGCAGCACGAGCAACAAGTGCCTCCACCACCACGAGTGTCCGCATGAGTTACAAGGCTCGAGACAGAGCCTGGAGTCCTCTAAACAAAGCCAGAAGATCTCTGCTTTTGCCCCTCCTGGGGACCCAAGTATGGATGAGTTTAACTTACATGTGATGGTGATGCGAGCTAACTACGAAGAGTCAGATCCTGCCTACCCCTATGCCCCGAACTCTGAGTACTCGGAAGGTACACAGTCACCAGGTGCCAAGGCGGTTGCTCTCGCACCCAGTGTTGGCTCCCCCCGCCTGCCGACATTAGGGCTGGATGTAAGCGGGAGGCACGAGTCTCGGTCGGGGAAGTTAAGGCTGGATGTAAGCGGGAAGCACGAGTCCCAGTCAGGAAAGTTAAGGCTCGATGGAAGCGGGAGGCACGAGTCTCGGTCGGGCACCTATGACCACCTGATTAGCCCAGAGCTTTCCCTCCCACCGGCGCTGAACCCGGGGGAATGCTCCACACAACACTTCATGGGACGTACTGCGGGCTTGCCCATGCTGGCCTCCAGTCATAGTGTGGGGTGCGTGCACAAGAAGTCTTTCCTGCTGCCCCTAGGGGCTAAGGAGCTTGACGGGGGCCCGGGTGGGAGCTCTGGTGTCGCTCGGGTTGCTAATGCCAAGTCCTCCCTAGGTCTGGATGCTTCCCTTGGACCGCCGCGACGTGAGGACTGCGTGGCGGAGCAGATGTGTTCCCATCAGACGTTCACATTGACTGAGGGGGCCCATGACGATTTGATTGAGGGGACACATGACGGTGGCAACAGCAGCGAGGATGAGGCGCAGTCGGAGGAGCTGTTCCACTCTGGTGGTATTCGAGGAGAGACAGCAGGAGGTAGAGACAGCAGGAAATCCCCGCGGAATAGGCTGCTTAACAACCTCCTCCCAACGATGTCTCGAGTGATCTCAAAACGATTCGGGAAAGGAGATGGGGGAAACGAGGAGCCAGTGCGGGGGAGGTCCAACAACAAGAAAGAGGGCAGCAGCAACATCGGTAGGAAATGGTCATCAACATCATCAGCGGCAGCGGCAGTACCTGCAGCAGAGGGATACGATCAGCAGAAGCGGCTAGATATGTCCAACGGCAGCAGCAGCAAGATATGATCAGCAACAGCTGTTGTAAGGCACAAAGATTTGTTTCCCGTAATATATTACGATCGCTATATGAGACCCCGTTTTGGTAAAATCATCGCTATATGACTATATGAGACCCGATTTGAGATCCTATGTCTCAGAATCAAATCGCTAGCCAGAACCCGGTATCAAGGACCTGAATCGACTCCACAACTTGACAAAATGTTACATTCCGCATTTTCGATTCCAAAGTCGCCTGTTCGTCTCACATGACCTTCCACCAGTCGAAATGGTATAGCATTTCACGAGCCATCTGATGTTACCACTCCCATATTGCAACTCGAACCATGCGGGGAGCTGAGACCACGTCCTAGCGGAAGCCAAATGGAGACTTGACATCAGGGTACTACAAAGCGCGCGCGGCAGCGCGATTTCGCGCTTGCTTATTGAGCCCCACTGCACGTTTCGCGCAGTTTTTCAACCCTCAGTGGGTGCAGCGCGCAGTGTTTGCGCTTTTGCAGTACAGAGCGCTGACCAATTTGACAAAATGAAGTACCTTGCTTGGCATAGTGCTGCCAGTGGCTAGAATGCACATGTCACATGTGCTACTAATCTACTTTCATAGCAGTGCTATGCATGCAACTGGTTGGTAGAGAAGCACTTGAATTTGTGTGGCCTGGTCTATTTGCATGTTTCCTGAAAGAACCCCCCTAAGAAGGCGTACTGCTCAGCGCAAAAATCACGACAAGGATGCTGTCCTGGGAGGAGGCAACACACAAAAAATGCTACATGATTAAAGCAGGATATGGTCATCAACATCATCAGCGGCAGCAGCAGCACTATATGATCAGCGGCAACAGCAGCAGGATATTATCAGTAGAATTGGCGGGATATGATCAGCGGCAACAGCAGCAGGATATTATCAGTAGAAACGGCGGGATATGATCAGCGGCAACAGCAGCAGGATATTATCAGTAGAAGCGGCGGGATATGATCAGCGGCAACAGCAGCAGGATATTATCAGTAGAAACGGCGGGATATGATCAGCGGCAACAGCAGCAGGATATTATCAGTAGAAGCGGCGGGATATGATCAGCGGCAACAGCAGCAGGATATTATCAGTAGAAGCGGCGGGATATGATCAGCGGCAACAGCAGCAGGATATTATCAGAAGAAACGGCGGGATATGATCAGCGGCAACAGCAGCAGGATATGGTTAGCGGCAACAGCGGCTGGATATGACCAGCGGCAACAGCAGTAGGATATGATCATCAGCAGCGGCTGGATATTATCAGCGGCAGCATCAGAAGGATATAATCAGTAGAAACGGCTGGATATGATCAGCGCAAGCACAGTTGGATATGATCAGCAGTAGCTGTTATACGGCACATAGATTTGGTCTCCGTAATATATTACGATCGCTACCGGGGTATATGAGACCCCGTTTTGGTATAATTATCGCTATATGAGACCCGATTTGAGATCCCAGGTCTAAGACCCAAATCGCTAACCAGACCCCGCTATCTAGAACCTGATGGACTTGACACAACCCAATCGACTTGACACAACCCGATTGACTCCACACAACCTGATCGACTCGACACAACCTGACCGACTCGACACAACCCGATCGACTTGACACAACCGGATCGACTCGACACAACCCGATTGACTCGACACGACCTGATCGATTCGACACAACCCTATTGACTTGACACAACCGGATCGACTCGACACGACCCGCATAGAAAGTTCCATTCCGCAACTTCAATTCCTCAGACGCCTGTTCGTCTCACGTGACCTGCCACCTGTCAAAATTGTATAGCATTTCACGAGCCATACCATTTTGCCTCTCCCATATTGCGACTCGAACAACGCAGGGCGGTCACACCACGCCCTAGCGGAAGCCAAATGGAGACTTGGCATGGTGCAGCCAGGGTCTAGAATGCACTTGTGCTGCTAATGTGCTATCATAGTAGTGCTATGCATGCAACAGGCTGGTAGAGAAGCACTTGAAGTTGTGCGGCCTGGTCTATTTGCATGTTTCCTGAAAGACCCCCCCTAAAAAGTCGCATTGCTAACATCACTACAAGGATGCTGTCCAGGGAGGAGGCAAAAGCAAAAAATGCTGTATGGTTATGGCTGGATATGGTCATCAACATTATCTGGGGCAGCAGAGGCTGGATATTATCAAATGCAGCAGAAGTACTATACGATCAGCAGCAGCGGCTGGATATGTTCAGCAGCAGCAGCAGTAGGATATTATCAGCGGCAGCGGTAGTATGATATGATCAGCAGCAGCGGCTGGATATTATCAGCGGCAGCAGAAGTAGGATATGAGCAGCAGCAACAGCAGAAGGATGTGATCAGCAGCAGCGGTTGGATATGATCTGTGGCAGCAGCAGTAAGATATGATCAGCAGTAGTTGTTCTAAGGCACAACAATTTGTTCTCTGTTAAATATTACAATCGCTAAATGAGACCCCGTTTTGGTACAATTATCGCAGTATGAGACCCGATTTGAGATCCTAGGTCTAAGACCCAAATCGCTACCCAGACCCCGCCCTGTAGAACCCGATTTGATTCGACAACCGGACACAACTTGACAAGATGTTCCATTCCGCATCTTTGATTCCGAACTTTGAACTTGGTTCGATTCCGTCGATTCAGAAGTCGTCTCACGCGACCTGCCACCAGTCGGAATTGTATAGCATTTCAAGAGCCATACGATTTTGCCACTCCCATATTGTAACTCAAACCACGTGGGGCGCTCAGACCACGTTCTTGAGGAAGCCATGTGGAGACTTGGCATGGTGCTGCTAGGGGCTAGAATGCACCTGTGTTGCTAATCTGCTATTATAGCAGTGCTATGCATGCAATCGGTTGGTAGAGAAGCACGTGAATGTGTGTGGCCTGGTCTATATGCATGTCTCCTGAAAGAGCCCCCCTAAAAAGGTGCATTGCTCTGCGCTAAAAGGATGCTGTCCTGGGAGGCGGCAATAACAAAAAGGAAATAAGATTTCCTCTTTCAGATTTGAAAATAATTGGTAGGCACATGGTTTTTACAGCTTAGTGAGACATGTCAAACTGCCACAGTATCAGTTTGCCACATACCATGCTGTACGACAAACTGATATTGTGATCTGCTTTCCAAATTTGCTAAGTAACATCTGAGCATGATCGAGGAGTTAAGCAATGCCTGGTCCCAGTGATGGGGCACGTAATGTGCCATGTTGAACGAAGGTCCTGAAGGGGGTTTGATTCTCTTTGGGAATACCTCCATGGCCTTGGAAGCTGGGGCATCACTACAGATTGGCCTAGTCTTGCGCCTGGGAATTCAGTATAGCACCCTATATCATAGATATAGGGTGAAATAATAGAGCATGATATTATAAGCTATGTAACCAAGTTAAATCTTAAGTTCTTGGGTTTAAAGGGTTTCACGCAAATTCCCAAGTTTCACGCACATTCTTACAAGGGCAAGTGTATGCCAAATAAGTAACATAACTGGGGAACGGCAACTAATTAAAGTGTTTGAAAAACTAATATTGACTACTGGTAATATGATTTTAGTGTCACAATAATAGAGTGTTTCAAATCAATTCGGATTTATGGTGAGAAGGCTCGTCCGACTAATATTATATCATACTATGTATTCACCAAGGTATTCACTAATATTATATAACATAGCCGACCCCTACACAGAACCCTCGTAGGGCCTTGAACACCCCTGGTGACTACAATAGGCATGCAGTAAAGGACTGGTTTGTTTTGTTAACAAGACAGATTCTCGATTTTGCTGAATGTAACTTTAAAATCTTCTCTGCCTTAGCCCTATCCTACCAATATATATCGGGTTTGCTAATTGATTTCCAAGAGCTACAGGTTTCAATATCAGCTTAAGTATCATAAGATGTAACAGAGATGTAACAATTAATAAAGACTAAGAAAACAGTAAAAACACTCAAATCAGAAGATTAGAAAACTCTGGATTCGAGGAAGAGATCATTGCCTAATCCTACCAATTTACATCGGCTCAAATCTACCTTGTGAGACTTGTGTGTTCTCCAAATCCAGTCAGAATCTACGTTGCCTGAGCCCAAATCTGTTTTTCACGGGCCACATCCATGCCGAATGAGTGATTTGTTCGCGCTTACATTTTCCTTGTTTAAAACTTGCACTGTCGAAGATGGCGAGCAGCAAAATTGCTGGCTGAAGCTATATAACCAAGTTCAAGTTCTTGGGTGTAACAGGGGTTCACGCACATTCTTACAAGGACACGCATCTGCCACGTAAACACTCGTACGGCTTTAAAAACCCCTGGTGCCTACATTGGGCATGCAGTAACGGTCTGGTTTGTTTTTTTAACAAGAAGGATTCTCGATTTTGTTGAAGGTTACTTCAAAATCTATGTTGCCTTAGCCAAAATCTACCTTTTGCGACTACATGTAGGAAACGGCAAATCATACGATGCTGACCAAAGACGAGTACAAAAATCATGTAAGGGTTGTTAAAACTTGCACTGCCGAAGACGGCAAGCAGCCAAATTGCTGGCTGAAGCTATGTAACCGACAGTATTTTGTTCGCGTTTAGATTTTCCCAGTTAAATGTAATTATTGCCGAAGACGGCGAGCAGCCAAATTGATGGCTGAAGCTATGTAACCAAGTTCAAGTATAAATGCCATTGAAAAGCTTTTGTATAACTGTCATTGAAATGCTATTGTGTAAATAAAATCAATTATAGAAATGTCCCAAAACAACTGGAGTGAAAGTACACGTTGTTTAATTGGTAACTCGGTCACATAAACTTGGTAACTCGGTCACATAAAAAAGGATCCAGTAAAAACATCAACATTTTGGAGGCTGTCGATGTCGAAGGTATTATGTCTGAAGTTTTTGAGTCATGGAGGTTTAAGTACCCAAGTGACACCAATGCAGTTAGAGACATCCCTGATGAGAGAAGGGTTGGCTTTAAACGCCTCCGATACCAAAAATGGTTCGCAGCCAACAGCAATGATGAGAATGGCTTGATTCCCTTTACATCCGCCTTACATAAGCAGGATCAGATTCGTTCTATAGCACAGTTTAGAATGGGTTCCCATTGGCTGAACACAGAAAGAATGAGGGTGGTGGATAGAGCACACATCCCTCGCTCAATGAGACACTGTCAAATGTGTGGGTTCCAAAAACCTGAGGATGAAATGCATATGTTTGAGTGCCCTTTTTATAATGATATTCGCCTCCGCTACCAGAATCTGTTTACAGATATTTATAGGCATGTCCATGAGGATACCGACTTAACCGTATGGAATGTGGAATTCTGCGATTCCACATTCAGAACCTTTATGAATGGAAATGGCACTAAGTCTTTTTGGAGCAACCTAGCCGACTATCTTTCTACTTGTAGAAGAGCAAGACAGGAAGCCCTGGACTGCTTAGTGGCACCGTAATTTATTATCCCTTTTTTTCTTCTTGTGACTTCTCATTTGTTAGCTTCTTACCTCCGCCACTGTAAGTGGTTGAGATCTGGGTCCTGCTCTAAGGGGTTTAATACCTACGCCACCAAAACGGTGGTTGGGAGTTTGGTTTGTTTGTCCTCGACACACCCCTGATGTAATGGGGTTTTTTGCTTTGTGGGTGCTTTTTCTTTTTGTTTAAAGCACAGAGTCTCATACACCCTCGCGGTGTCAAGTAGACTTTAACATGTAATGTAATGTAATGTAATGTAATGTAATAAACAGGATCCACCTATGGTTAAGATAGAAACCTGGTAACCGAGTGACCCCCTCCCTCCCCCCCCCCCCCCCCCCCCCTACACATACACCACCCCTTCAGAATATCATAAGGAGGTTCTAAAGCTCAGGATGTTTGTCACCACCCTCTTCTGGGACACATACACCAACCACCACTGAAGATCAAACCAAGCCCCACACCTGCCTGCCAGAAGTCCCCCCCCCTCCCCCCCTCTATCCCCTTCTAAAGCTCTGGATGTTTGTCACTACCCTCTTCTGGGGCCAAGCACCTGGTAACTGAGTCCCCCCCCCCCCCCCCCCCCCCCCCCCCTCTCTCTAAAGTTCTGGATGCTTGTCACCACCCTCTTCTGGGGCCAAGAACCCTTCTAGCAGCTGCACTACGTCCAACCAGTGGCTGTGTAGCTGGGCAAGGCGCTTGATCTCATACGTCACTCCAGCCCTCCGCCTTATTTGTAGCGTCCTCAACATGTTGTATACCAAGCCAGCATCTTCCTTATCGGGGGCAACACCAGCATCTTTGAGGAACTTGTCAAGCGTGTGAAGCCTCAGCAGCTCTGATTTCACCTCCTCTTCGGTGCCTGCGCACACACACACCAGGAATGGTGATCACCAGGGTTGTTTAAAACGTTGCAGCAGCAGTGAGAGTGGTGAGTGAGAGAGTGAGTGACAGGGCAGGTGCCAAGCTAACTGCCCTTTTTTGTGTGCCACTAACTTGATGATGAGGGTTGTTCAAAAGGTTGCAGCGGCAGCAGCAGTGAGAGTGGTGAGTGTGTAAGTGACAGGCCTGGTGCCAAGCTAACTGCCCTTGTTTTTGGTGCCACTAACTTGATGATGAGGGTTGTTCAAAACGTTGCAGCAGCAGCAGCAGTGAGAGTGGTGAGTGAGTGAGTGAGTGACAGGCCTGGTGCAAAGCCAACTGCCCTTGTTTTTGGTGCCACTACTTTGATGATGAGGGTTGTTCAAAACGTTGCAGCAGCAGCAGCAGTGAGAGTGGTGAGTGAATGACAGGTCTGGAGCCAAGCCAACTGCCCTTGTAAGCAGCAGCAATGAGAGTGGTGAGTGGGTGACAGGTCTGGGGCCAAGCCAGTTTGGCGCCAAGCCAACTGCCCTTGTTTTTGTTACCACCACCTTAATGATGATGGTTGTTCAAAACGGTGCCCTAATTAAACTAGGAAGCCAGAAATCAAGGCTTTCTAGCAGGGTACTTCCATTGACCAAATTGGCCAGCGCTTTAGCGCACGTGAAAAAAATAAAACTGCGCTCTGTAGTGCAAAAAGCGCAAAAATTGCTTGCTGCGCCCACAAGGGGGTTGCAAAAAATTGCGCGAAACGCGCAGTGGGGCTCAAAAAGGCAGCACGCCGGTGCGCAAAAGCGCGTACTTGGAAGTACCCTGCTTTATAGACATAAGCTTGTTTTTCATTTACTTGAGAAGGGTGTATACGAAAAGTTGGATATGAAATTTTGAGTTACGACTTATGGGTTACGAAGAGAGGAATTATTATAATTATTAATTAAGTAATCATGAGTTACGGCTTCTGAGGCACATGCGGAATATTAGGAGTGGTTGGGTTACCTGCGACCACCACTGCATTCATCACCACCAGCACCACTGTATCGGCACCACCACTTACACGGCTGCCATCCCTGATACCACCACTGCGATCAGCACCACCACCACCACTGTATCAGCACCACCACTTACACTGCTGCCATCCCTGCAACCACCACTGTGATCAGCACCACCACTTACACGGCTGCTATCCCTGCGACCACCACTGTGATCAGCACCACCAGCACCACTGTATCAGCACCACCAACACTTACACTGCTGCCATCCCTGCGACCACCACTGCGATCAGCACCACCAGCGCCACTGTATCAGAACCACCTCTTACACGGCTGCCATCACTGCGACCACCACTGAAATCAGCACCACCACCACCACTGTATCAGCACCACCACTTACACTGCTGCCATCCCTGCAACCACCACTGTGATCAGCAACACCATTTACACGGCTGCTATCCCTGCGACCACCACTGTGATCAGCACCACCAGCGCCACTGTATCAGAACCACCAGCACCACTGTATCAGCACCACCAACACTTACACTGCTGCCATCCCTGCGACCACCACTGTGATCAGCAGCACCACCACCACTGCTGCCATCCCTGCGACCACCACTGTGATCAGCACCACCGGCGTCACTGTATCAGCACCACCACTTACACGGCTGCCATCCTGACGACCACCACTGCGTTCATCACATACCGAAGAAGACCTGGTTCTTGTCGGGCGCCCTCTCGTCTCCGAAGTCCATGAGGTGGTGGTCAACCGGAAAGAGTAAATGGCACACCAGTACTTGTTGACTGATCGACAGACCCAAACTGAGACCCAGACAACAATGAATTTGCCAGCATCACTTACACTGCTGCCATCCCTGCGACCACCACAGCGTTGGGCACCTTCCGTTAAATACCTGGTTCTGGACGGGAGCCCACTCTCTCTGTTGAATAGGTTTGTAAGTATAAACAAATTTACTGTGTCGTGCATAAGAATAAAAATAGCAGCAATAAATTGAAGTCGCAGGTGGTGGCCAACCAGGAAAGCACACCAGTAATTATCGACTGATTGACAAACCCAAACTCAGACCAGCACTGCGTTCAGCCCCTACTGTTAAAGACCTGGTTCTTGACGGGCGCCCCCTCATCTCTGAAGTCCAAGAGGTGGTGGCCAACCAGGAAGAGTATATAGCACACCAGCAATCATTGACTGATCGACAGACCCAAACACAGACCACCACTGCGTTCAGCACCTACCGTTAAAGACCTGGTTCTTGACAGACGCCCCCTCATCTCTGAAGTCAAAGAGGTGGTGATCAACCAAAAAGAGGCGAGGTGGGTGCTCTTCCTCTGCCACGACTCCAAAGTTGATGAAAGCGTAGTCGTCACGCAGGTGGGACTTGAAGCCAAAGCAGATCTGGGATGGTATGTGTTTTATGGATGGTGTGTGTTTATGGATGGTGTGTGTTTATGGATGGTGTGTGTTTATGGATGGTGTGTGGGAAGCCAAAGCAGATCTGGGATGGTGTGTGTTTAGGGATGGTGTGTGGGAAGCCAAAGCAGATCTGGGATGGTGTGTGTTTAGGGATGGTGTGTGGGAAGCCAAAGCAGATCTGGGATGGTGTGTGTTTAGGGATGGTGTGTGTTTAGGGATGGTGTGTGTTTAGGGATGGTGTGTGTTTAGGGATGGTGTGTGTTCAGGGATGGTGTGTGTTCAGGGATGGTGTGTGTTTAGGGATGGTGTGTGTTTAGGGATGGTGTGTGGGAAGCCAAAGCAGATCTAGGATGGTGTGTGTTTAGGGATGGTGTGTGTTTAGGGATAGTGTGTGTGTTTAAAGATGGTGTGTGTTCTGGGATGGTGTGCGTTTAAGGATGGTGTGTGTTCTGGGATGATGTGGGTTTAGGGATGGTGTGGGTTTGAGGATGGTGTGGGTTAAGGCACTTGCATTCCAGTCTAAATCATCGATAACTGTACAGACAAATCTGGTGTCGATGAAAGTGAAGTCGTCACGGAGATGAGACTTCCTGGTGCCTCACTGGACTCTAAATGTGCACGCGGCTAAGGGAGTCAAGGGCAATAAACGTATGGTCAAGTGATGATGATGATGATGATAATATTTTTCCTGGTGCCCCACTGGACTCCAAGTGTGCCTGCGGCTAAGGGAGTCAAGGGCAATAGATGAATGGACAAGTGGTGATGATGTTGTTGATGATGGTAACGATTACATATTTTCTGGTGCCCTACTGAATTTCAAGTGTGCCCGCGGCTAAGAGAATAAAGAGCAATACATGTATGGACAAATGATGATGATGACGATTACATTTTTCCAGGGCCCCCACTGGATTCAAAGTGTGCCTGCGGCTAAGGGAGCAAAGGGCAATAAACGTATGGAAAAGTGGTGATGATGTTGATGATGATGACGATTACATTCTTCCTGGTGCCCCGCTGGACTCCAAGTGTGCCTGCGGCTAAGGGAGTCAAGGGCAATAGATGAATGGACAAGTGGTGATGATGTTGTTGATGATGATGACTACATTTTTCCTGGTGCCCCACTGGATTCAAATTGTGCCTGCGGCTAAGGGAGTCAAGGGCAATAAACGTATGGACATGTGATGATGATGATGATCGTGATGATGATGATACTGATTACATTTTCCTGGTGCCCCACTGGAATCCAAGTGTGCCGGCGGCTAAGGGAGGCCAGGGCAATACATGTATACTAGCTAGCTCCAGTTTTTTTGCCCAAAGACAGGGAAAGGGAACTGCCTAGAAGCTGCTACACATAGCCAACAACATAAACAGTGGATCAGACATCATTCTTCATTGCCTGTTCCCAAACCTATGTATACGCACATGTTTGGATGGTTCAAATCCAAACACGTGTGTATGAAATGTTACCTCAAGACACCCTTAATACATACATCATACTTCAGCGCCTGGTCCCAAATTTCCACCAGCAACAAAGTGCTTCTGACCCTTCTTGCTCTTATCGGGAACCACCTTGTTGTTGATGGTGGTGGTTTGTGTGTGTGGATGTTGTTGTGTGTGGATGTGTGGGTGTGTTTCTGATTAGGCATCATTCCTCATCGCCTGTTCCCAAGTTCCCACTGGCAACGGAGAGCTTCTGACCCTTCTTGCTCTTATCAGCCATCACATTGTTGTTGATGGTGGTGGGGTGTGTGTTTGTGGATGTGTTTGTGTGTGGATGTGTTTGTGTGTGGATGTTGTTGACGGTTGTGGGGTGTGTGTTTGTGGATGTTGTTGTGTGTAGATGTGTTTGTGTGTGGATGTTGTTGTGTGTGGATGTTGTTGATGGCGGTGGGGTGTGTGTTTGTGGATGCTGTTGTCTGTGGATGTTGTTTTGTGTGGATGTGTTTGTGTGCGGATGTTGTTGTGTGTGGATGTGTTTGTGTGTGGATGTGTGTGTGTTGATGTTGTTGTGTGTGGATGTTGCTGTGTGTGGATGTTGTTGTGTGTGGATGTTGTTGTGTGTGGATGTTGCTGCGTGTGGATGTTGTGTGTGGATGTTGTTGTGTGTGGATGTTGTTGATGGTGGTGGGGTGTGTGTTTGTGGATGTTGTTGTGTGTAGATGTTGTTTTGCGTGGATATGCTTGTGTGTGGATGTTGTTGTGTGTGGATGTGTTTGTGTGTGGATGTTGCTGTGTGTGGATGTTGTTGTGTGCTGAAGTTGTTGTGTGTGGATGTTTCTGTGTGTGGATGTTGCCGTGTGTGGATGTTGTTGTGTGTGGATGTGTGGATGTGTGGTGTGTATATGATCAGGCATCATACCTCATTGCCTGGTCCCAGTCTTCACTGGCAACGAAGAGCTTCCGACCCTTCTTGCTCTCATTAGCCATCACATTGGTGTTGATGGTGGTGGGGTGTGTGTTTGTGGATGTTGTTGTGTGTGGATGTGTGGGTGTGTATCATATCAGGCAGCGTACCTCATCGCCTGGTCCCAAGTCTTCACCGCCAACAGAGTGCTTCTGACCCTTCTTGCTCTTATTGGACACCACATTTTTGTTGATGGTGGCTGTGTGTGTGTGGATGTGGTTGTGTGTGGATGTGTGTGTGTGCATGTTGCTGTGTGTGGATGTGTGGGTGTGTATCATAGCAGGCATCATACCTCATCGCCTGGTCCCAAGTCTTCGCCAGCAACGAAGAGCTTCTGACCCTTCTTGCTCTTATCAGCCACCACATTGGTGGTGCAGTTTCGTCTATGGTTGGCGAGGTCGAAGATCGGAATCAAGAGCATGGCCGCACCATCATGGAACACACGGGTAAACGTCTGTGTCAAGGGGTCGGGGGGCATGGTGTTCGGTATTGGTGTTGGTTGGTGTTTGTGTGGTTCGATGTTAGGGGTTGGGTGGGCTGGTATTTGGGGTGTTTTGGGGGTTGGCGTGGTGTTTGGTTGGCTTAGTGTCAGGGGGAATGGGGGTGGGTCAGGGGGCATGATGGGAAGTTTGGAATCAGGGGCATGGCTGCACCATCATGGAACATACGGGTGGATGTCTGTGGCAAGGGGTCAGGAGGAATGGGGTTGGGTCAGGGGTCAAGGAAGTGGTTTAGGGGTCAGGTGGGTGGGTCAGGGGGGCATGATGAGAAGATTGGAATCAGGGGCATGGCTGCACCATCATGGAACACACCGGTGGATGTGTCATGAGGTCAGGGGAAATCTGGGTGGGTCAGCGGTCAGGGGCGTGGGGGGCATGATGAGAAGATTGGAATCAGGGGCATGGCCGCACCATCATGGAACACATGTCAAGGGGTCAGGGGGTATGGGGGTATGGGGGTGGGTCAGGAGGCATGGCGGTGGGTCAGGGTTTAGGGGGGTGGGACAGGGGGCATGATGGTAAGATTGGAATCAGGGGCATGGATGCATCATCATGGAACATACAGGTGAACTTCTGTGTCAATGGTTCGGGGGAAATGGGGGTGGGTCAAGGGTCAGGGGCGTGGGGCAGGGGGGCATGATGAGAAGATTGCATTCAGGGGCATGGTTTCATCATCATGGAACATACGGGTGAACTTCTGTGTCAATGGTTCGGGGGAAATGGGGGTGGGTCAAGGGTCAAGGGCGTGGGGCAGGGGGGCATGATGAGAAGATTGGAAACAGGGGCATGGCTGCACCATCATGGAACACACCGGTGGATGTGTCATGAGGTCAGGGGAAATCTGGGTGGGTCAGCGGTCAGGGGCGTGGGGGGCATGATGAGAAGATTGGAATCAGGGGCATGGCCGCACCATCATGGAACACACCGGTGAACGTCTGCGCCAAGGGGTCAGGGGGCATGGGGGTGGGTCAGGGGGCATGATGGGAAGATTGGAATCAGAGGCATGGCCACACCATCATGGAACACACCGGTAGACATTCGTTTCAAGGGGTCAGGGGGTATGGGGGTGGGTCAGGGGTCAGAAAGGTGGGGTAGGGGGATCAGGGGGTGGGTCAGGGGGCATGATGTGAAGGTTGGAATCAGGGGCATGGCTGCACCATCATGGAACATACAGGTGACCGTCTGTGTCAAGGGGTCAGGGGGCATGAGGTTTGGTATTGACGTTGGTATGGGTTGGTGCTGGTGTGGGTTGGTGTTGGTGTGGGTTGATGTTTGGAGTTGATGTTTGGGGTTGATGTTTGAGGTTGATGTTTGGGGTTGTGTGGGTTGGTATTGGGGGGTGGTATTGGGGTCGGTTTGGGATGGGTGGTTTGGGGGTTGGGGTGGTTTTTTGGCTGGCATGGGGACAGGGGGCATGGTCAGGAAGGGGTCATGATTGGAAGATTTGAATCAGGGGCATGGCCGCACCATCATGGAACACACCAGTGGCCGTCTGTTACAAGGGGTTGAGGGGGGAGGCTTAGGTGATGTTGACATCTACCAGGGCACCAGTATGATGTAATCAACAGTACCACATAATATTAACATCATCATCATCATCACCACATAATGTAACCATCATCATCATCATCATCACCACATAATGTAACCATCATCATCATCATCATCATCACCACATAATGTAACCATCATCATCATCATCATCATCACCACATAATGTAACCATCATCATCATCATCATCACCACATAATGTAACCATCATCATCATCATCATCATCATCACCACATAATGTAACCATCATCATCATCATCATCATCATCAGTATTCACCTACCATCTACCAGGGCACCGGGATGATGCAATCAACATCACCATATAATGTAAACACCATCATCATCATCATCAGTTTTCACCCTCATGCCACCCCCACCCCCACCGACCAGTGCAAATGCATAGAGGAAATCATCCACGCGTTCGTTCACGTCACCCACCAGGATAATAGAACCAGCACCATCATCACCATGTAATGCAACTATCATCGTCACCATGCAATGCAGCCATCATCATCATCATCATCATCATGTTATGTCATCATCATCATCACCATGTAATGCAACCATCATCATCATGTTATGTGATCATCATAATCAACCATCATCATCATGTTATGTAATCATCATCATCAACCATCATCATCCTGTTATGTAATCATCATAATCAACCATCACCATCATGTTATGTAATCATCATCATCAACCATCATCATCATGTTACGTCATCATCATCATCATCGTCACCATGTAATGCAATCATCATCATCAACATCATCACCATGTAATGTAATCATCATCATCAGTATCCACCTACCAGAGCACATGCATAGAGGACATCATCCACGTGGACGTCGGCGTCACCCACAAGAGCATGCAGGACTGTGAGGGACTGCTCCCCAGAACTACCGTCCACCTGGCTCTTCATATACTGCTGCCAGTTCCACACGAGCGCCTCCTACAGATTTTGGGGTAGCAGTAGTTTTTTTATTTTGGGGGGTTGTATTTCTTATCTCACATGAGATAGTGTTTTAAGTTTTGTGTTGTTTTTGTATTTCAGATTTCTTTGTGCGGCTTGAGAGGTATTGTTGTTGTTATTGTGGTGGTGGTGGTGGAGCATGATTAGCCCAGGGAAGGAAAACAAGTAGCAAGGATAGCAGCAAGGTCAAGCATGTTTATTTTTCCGACGACGCCTCGCCATTCCGTTGCTGGATGGCGACGCATGGGTCTGGCTAAACTATTTAGAAATGCCCTCCAAACCCCCCGCTTTGCGCAGTTCAGGGGGAAGCGCGTCACACTGGGGCAGCAATGAGTCACTCAATTTTTCACACAAATAAATCAGTGAGAGCAAAAGGCAGATCGAGAAAGTAATGATAACGCCTGGTGGGGCGTGGGATTAAGGGAGCCCTGTCTTACGGCGGTAGAGAACGGGCTGCTACTTTACCTGGACCATGCTACCATGGCGATTAACAGCGACCGCGAACACTAAGGCGCACCTGCAGGGATTTGAACCACGCACCTTCCGCCTGTTTTCATCGAACTCGACCATTGAGCCAATTGTCGAAACGGGAGATAAGGCAGACCAGGAATAAGGAGAACAGAAACAGTGACGGCAGCTACAGCAAGAACCTCAACCCTAACCCTAAAATGTAAAACATAAACCAACAGAAACAAAGACGGCAGCTGCGGCAAGACCCAAAACCCTAAAACCTAAACCGACAGAAACAGTGACGGCAGCTACAGCAAGACCCTAAACCCTAACCCTACAAACTTAACTGACATAAACAGAGACGGCAGCTACAGCAAGACCCTAAACCCTAACCATAAAACCTAAACCGACAGAAACAGAGACGGCAGCTACAGCAAGACCCTAAACCCTAACCCTAAAACATAAATCGACAGAAACAGAGGCAGCAGCTACAGCAAGACCATAAACCTTAACCCTAAAACATAAACCGACAGAAACAGAGACGGCAGCTATAGCAAGACCCTAAACCCTAACCCTAAAACCAAAACCGGGAGAAACAGAGACCGGAGCCACAGCCAGACCCCAAACCCTAAAACCTGAACCGTCTTACGCATGCAGTACTCCTGCACCCATCCTGACAATTCAACGAAATAACTTGCACTCACCCAAAATCCGGACTGAAGCATAGGAGCAAGGTCTGGAGATAGGTTGCACCCATGCACCAGCTCACTCTTTCCAGGCATGATATCCAAGTAGAGCCTGTTCTTCACACCCATGCATCCGCCTAACGCATGCAGTACTGCCTAGAAGCTGCTGCTGGTAGCCAAAAAGAAAAGCAGTGGCCACTACCATGTTTGTTCAGAGAGCTGTCTAGAAGCTGCTGCTGGTAGCAGGAAAGAAAAGTAGTGGCCACTACCATGGCTGTTCAAGGATTTGCCCCTGCATCTGTCCTGATAAATATAATTAAATACCTCGCACTCACCCAAAATTCAGACTGAAGCATAGGAGCCAGCTCTGGAGATAGATTGCACCCATGCACCAGCTCGCTCTTTCCAGGCATGATATCCAAGTACGGTTTGTACTTCGACTGACTTGACAGGATCTCCCTTAGCACCTGGCCAGCTATACACAAAGAAAAATCATGGTAAAAAATCTTGCTGAAGACGGCGAGCAGCCAAAATGCTGGCTGGAGCTATGTTACCAAGTTCAAGTATACAAAAGAAAAATTCCGGTAAACAAATGCTGCCGAGGACGGCGAGCAGCCAAAATGCTGGCTAAAGCTATGTTACCAAGTTCAAGTTCAAGGATACAAAGAGAATTCCCTGTAAAACAATTGCTGCCGAGGACGGCGAGCAGCCAAAATGCTGGCTAAAGCTATGTTACCAAGTTCAAGTTTAAGGATACAAAGAGAATTCCCGGTAAAACAATTGCTGCCGAAAACAGCGAGCAGCCAAAATGCTGGCTAAAGCTATGTTACCAAGTTGAAGTTGAAGTGTACAAATGACAATATGCTTTGGTTTCTATGAAGAGTGGTGTGTTGTGATGATAATACTTCGATTTTAATTGGCTATGTCACTGCCGAAGACGGACAGCAGCCTTACAGGCTGGAGCCATGCGAACAAGTTCAAGTTCATCAGGCACGCTAGCTCAAACAGACAAGCGCCAGTTTTTGTAGCACAGAGTTTTAGCACGAGTTTTTGAGCACAGCGTTCTTAGCACGAGTTTTTAGGACAGTGTTTTTAGCACGAGTTTTTTAGCACAGCGTTTTTAGCACGAGTTGTTTTAGCACAGCGTTTTTAGCACGATTGTTTTAAGACAGTGTTTTTAGCACGAGTTATTTTGGACAGTGTTTTTAGCACGAGTGTTTTTAGGATAGTGTATTTAGCACGTGTGTTTTAGCACAGAGTTTTTAGCACGAGTTATTTTGGGCAGTGTTTTTAGCACAATGTATTAAGCACAAGTTTTTTAGGACAGTGTTCTTAGCACGAGTGTTTTAGCACAGAGTTTTTAGCTTAAGTTTTTAGCAGGAGTTTGTTATGACAGCGTTCATAGCAGGGTACTACTAAGCGCGCGCGGCAGCGCGGTGCCACGCTGCCTTTTTGAGCCTCTCTGCGCGTTTTGCACAGATTTTTCAACCCCCTGTGGGCGCAGAGCGCATTTTTTGCGCTTTTTGTACTAAAAAGCGCTGACCAATTTGACGTTTGTGCGCTTTAAGCGCTGACCAATTTGGCAAGAAGTAGTACCCTGGTTCATAGCACAAGTTTGGACTGGACAGCGTGGTGGGGTTCAGTCAGCATCAGGGTATTTGTACAGAAATTCAGCCGATGATTTGAATTTTGATATTTCAAAACAGGTCGCAGTTCATACCTCAGATTTGGCCTGAACTTCCAAGATTTCATATAATTCTGGGAGAATGGTCATAAACGTGGCCTGAAAAAGTCGAGGACGATGTACGACTTACGAATGTTGATTCCAAATCATCCACTGAATTGCTATCGGGAAAGGAGCCAGTGTCTTTATGTGGCACAATGATGTCACAAGTGCGCCTACTTTATTGAAGGATTGGCTACGCCATTTGAACTGAATCTTCCGGGTCGCTGGTTAGTTTTGGGAGACCCACCTCCTGGGGTGAAAGTCCTTTCACAACTTCAAACTTTGCCTAACACAATACCACTGATTTTTTCATGCGACGCGTCGCACATTGAGCGACTCGGTGTGACCCCAGTGCGAGGGTCTGCCCCCCGAACCCCCAAGGGGTTAGGGGGGGCATTTCAGACTAGTTTAGCCGGGCCTTTGCCCAACACAATACCAAGTAAAGAAGCGGAGGTGGCTTGCCGGCTTGGTACAGAAGTAGGCAGACAAGATATATGTAAACCTTGTCTACACAGTTCGGGATTCAGGGGGTCGGCGAAATTCATTTGCTGGCCTAGCATTTTGTACAGAAAGCTTGCGTGAAGCAGCAGAAGGTAGGTAGGCACCACAATAAACTGATAGGCACCTGAACCTGGAACCTTACTGTTA
Organism: Chlamydomonas sp. ICE-L; assembly: GCA_013435795.1. Lineage (NCBI taxonomy): Eukaryota > Viridiplantae > Chlorophyta > Chlorophyceae > Chlamydomonadales > Chlamydomonadaceae > Chlamydomonas > Chlamydomonas sp. ICE-L. The sequence goes on along the minus strand of JACBWV010000610.1, from coordinate 114,625,699 downwards.
CCCTGTACTTACTGCGCCCAAAGGATGTACCTGCAGGGGACGAACGGAGTGGGAGTTGGTTTGGGTTAGGTTGGGAGATGTTGGGTTAGGTTAGGTTGGAAGATGTTGGGTTGGGTTATGTTGGGAGATGTTGGGTTGAGTAGGTTGGGAGATGTTGGGTTGGGTTGGGTTGTATTGTGTTGAGTTGGGTAGGGTTGGGTTGAGTTGGGTAGGGTTGGGTTGGGCTAGGTTGGGCTGGGTTGGGTTATGTTTGGGAGATGTTGGGTTGGGTTGGGTTGGGTTGGGTTGGGTTGGGTTGGGTTGGGTTGGGAGATGTTGGGTTGGGTTGTGTTGGGAGGTGTTGGGTTGTGTTGGGAGATATTGGGTTGGGTTGGGTTAGGTTAGGCTAGGTTGAGAGCCGTTGGGTTGGGTTAGATTGAGTTGGGTGGATGGGGTGGGGGCAGGGTTTGTGGTGTTTGGTACAGTTTGTTTATTGTCCATATTCTAATGTTGACTGAACTAGCTCAATGGTGATGGCTGTAAGCAATCACACAGAAGTAGACAAATACATTGATTGTATTTAACTTTTAAACAGCCCGGACAAATCTTCAAAGCCATTCAGGGGATAATTTGGATTGGGGTTTGGTAGTGCGTAGTTCGTACGTACACTTGTGCAGGCCAAATTTCCGACAATTCTCACGATTCTCGAATCTCAGTACAAAATGTCAGAATTCACAGGCCAAATTCTTAAGTCCGAGGTATAAACTACAAACTTCGAAGTGTTTCGTAACCCAAATCCAAATAATCTGCTGAATGGCTGTAAACAGTCTGAAGTCCTATGATAGTTTTATGTGGACGGTAGTGAGGTGTGGGGTAGTCAAAGCTACCCATGTTTACTCATCCTGCAAACTGTGAGCAGCCTGAAGGCCATATAAAGACCATACATAGATAAGAGACCATGTGACTACCCACCCCCTACCCTCGGCCACCAACACCACAACTACCACCCACCCACCCCCTGCCCTCCACCACAACTACTTACACCCACCCACCCACCCACTGCCCTCCACCACCAACACCACTACCACCACCTAACCACCCCTTGCCCTCCACCAACACGACTACCACCACCCACCCTCCCCCTGCCCTCCACCACCAATAGATACAGATAGGCCATAGATAGATGGATAGATAGATAGATAGATAGATAGATAGATAGATGCATAGATCATGTTATAAAATAAAAACTTACTTTCAAATGTCCCCACGTCTAGAATGGTTGAGGATGGGATTTGGGCTATTGGGTCACCGGCTTTGATGAACTCTGTGGCAAAGATGCCGTGGGTGCCCATCTGGTTGATTCCCAGGCTAGCCTTGACCTGGGGCAGAAAAGAGTGTGTGTGAGCAGATAGCTGTACACTTTTTGAGCCAGGTTGTGCATGCCCAACCTACCATAAAGAGACACTCTTTACTACAGGACACACTTTAGACCCAGACACAGATACAGATCAGGTCGTACATTCTTCAAATGATAGGTTGTGCAAGGGATGCTTTATAAATTATAAGGTTGTACATTCTTCATAGGCTGGGCTGTTATGCTGCTGTTTTTTTGTCTTACTCAGTGCACCACCCAGATGAACATGGACTGTATGGAGAAATAAAATCAGATGGCATGCATATTGGTGTCCTCAGAGTTATGATCGGATGACCTGGATGAAGTTGCGATAATTGGGCAGTATTGGTCGAATACCATGGTCGGGGGGAAATTCAGATTGCTCGAATTCGATCCCACCCTGAAACATCCATGCTGATGTGAGAGCTTACCGAGCCTCCGTTCTCTTCGATCCATTTGACCAGAGCGTCGTATTTATCAGGCTTGATATGGATGAACGCAGTTGCCGTCCAAACTGACGCAATCAGTAGCGACACCTGGAGAGCTGTCTGAAGTCCTTTCATGCTTCGGCGCGGTAAGAAACGAGGTTCCCCAAAACAGAACCGTACGTGCCTTGAAGGAATCGCAAATCAACGGGAAATAAAATGTATTGTCAGGTCTTTGGTCAAAGCTCTGGTGGCAGGATTGTGAAGGAACACAAGTCAGGGCTGGTCGGTGAGGTTCCCTGGACAAACCTCGTTTACTTCTGACGCCTGCACAATGACAAACGGAGAAGTGCTATCGACAAGAGAATCGTGTGTTCTAGCCTCACCCCTCCCCATGGTGCTTGCTTCTGAGCCCGCCCCCCTGCTGTACCATCCATCATCCACCACCTCCCTGAGATCTATAATTTGTTCACCCCTCACCTGCAGATCCATGAGATCTATAATTTGGGGGAGCTTCGCCCCAACTCAAGACTGATCTTCGATCCCTCCCGTCCCATATCGATACCCACACAGGCATCGTATTGAATTTGGAATTTGGGGGGGCTTCGCCGAAATGCTGGGCGGGGCAGAGTTTGGGCAGCATGGATGTGAAACAGCTGAAGTATCTTAGCCCTGATCCTTGCTGTTTTGGTCTCGCACCTCGACCCTCAAGCGTAGTGGCTTCTAGGCATGTGCATGTCCTTTGTCGGACGTTATGTAAACACCGAAATCGGTTTCGAGCATTCATATGAGTTTGTGTTTTGAGAAGGTTTAGCTTCTTGCGTTCGCCATCTGGCACAAATCTGTCACTTAGCGTTCTGCACCCAAGCCAAAGCTTCGAGTCTCATCAGACTGCAAGTACCGCAGCAAAAACGTATCTCATCTGTGTTGTACGCCATTGCCCAGCCTGCTCCCGGTCTGCTCCCTAACCGTGCCTGATAGCGCGGGAATCGAAACATGTTCGACGATGAGGATGGGGATAAAGGGCGAAGCAAGCCCAGGCCCAAATGCGCAGCAGAAGGATGCAAAGAATTGACCAGCCGGCCGAGGTGGGTGCTTTCCCAACTGCCAATGACGTTTTTGAATGTAGGTCTGGTGCATGGATGGTTTGGTTAGAGCTTTTCTGTTCAGCCACGAGAAGCAGCTTCTAGGCAACTCCCCTGGCTGGTTGCTCAGCCTAACCTGGTGCAACCTAGTGCCCCTTGAAGCTGTTGTTGAACAATCCGCTGTTCAGAACTCTTGAAATAGTGTGGTGTAGCCTAGTGGCTGGCTCAGGGAGCTGCCTAGTTGCTAAGAAAGCGGGAAGGGAAAGCCCTGAGTCTGGTGCTCACATGCAGTCTCCACATTGGTGCCAGCCAGTATGACCAGGTTTAACATTCCATCAACATCAATTACCACCGCTTGCGGTTCTTCAACCTCCCTTATGCGTGTGTGCTTAGGTTTTTGTGTTTGTGGCGGATGAGGTGTTTTTGTGAGAGGGGTAGGGTTGGGTTGGGTGTTTTGTGAGAGGGGTAGGGTTGGGTGGGTGGGGGGGGTTGGGGGGGGGGGGGGGGGGGGGAAGTTGAGGGTATGAGGAGACATCACACATGAAAACATGGTGGCATGGATACAACACCATACATCACTCTACACCATGTGGTGACTGAAACTGCGTGCTATTTGTGTAGTTGTGCTGCTGGTGGGCGGTGCTGGTGGTAATGCTGGTGTGTATGGGAGTGGGGAGAGGGGGGGAGGGAGTCACACATGAATCACTTGATAGCATGAAGACAATACCATACATCAGCGTAGAATTAAGTTTAACTTGCAAATAATTAACTTCAACTTGAGTAGAATTGATTTTAACTTCCGTAGAATTAACTTTAACTTGCGTAGAATTAACTTTATCTTGTAAATAATTAAGTTTAACTTGCGCAGAATTAACTTGAACATGCGTAGAAATAAGTTTATCTTTTAAACAGTTAAGTTTAACTTGCGCAGAATTAACTTGAACATGCGTAGAAATAAGTTTATCTTGTAAATAGTTAAGTTTAACTTGCGTAGAATCAACTTGAACTTGTAAATAATTAAGTTTAACTTGCGCAGAATTCACTTGAACTTGTGTGTAATTCACTTGAACTTGTGTAGAATTCACTTGAACTTGTGTGTATTTCACTTGAACTTGTGTGTAATTCACTTGAACTTGTGTAGAATTCACTCGAACTTGTGTGTATTTCATGAAGTTTAACTTGCCAAGAATTAAATGATCGCTGTAGCACGAACTCAGGGCCCCTGTCGGTAAAATGGTTGTTTGGGGTTCAGTTCATCAGTTTTTTTTCGTTTTAGCCCCACCTGTCACAGTTGGGCAATTCCCTTTAGCCTATTTGGCCTGCCCCTAGACTGTAACAACAACATACATACACACATTCATAAAACTAATGATGACTAGTCTGTATGTATGTATGTATGTATGTATGTATGTATGTATGTATGTATTTTGCAGTCCGGGGGTTGCCTACTAGGCTAAAAGATGTTGCCCAACTTTTATTCAAGAACATCTAAATAATTATATAATTAGGGTTGGGCCGACATATAAACGTATACTATACGTTTATACGTATAAATACGCCGTATAGTTTTTCTCAAATCGACCTTATATACGTCGTATAAAAACGTATAGTCTGTACTTCGAGAAGTACAGCACACGTCCCGGCACTTAACTTTCTTGGTTTTCATTATATTTTTGATTTAGATAGCTCATTGGAAAGCTTTTGATCTCCTCTATCACAATAAGCAATACAACTCACCATTCACATGCACCATTTTATACACATTTGGCCTAAAGGTTGATCTAGATAGGCAGGATGGCACACATATCAGAGCGCCACCTAGCCTTCCATTCCACAAGCTGTGCTCCTATGTGGGCTTGAAGGATTGATGGTGCAAGCCTAGTGCAATGTGAACATGTATAATATTGAAATACCGTTATGTACTAATATTAATTTACACCTATACAGTTATATAATAGACCAACTGGCATTTAATGGCTAGTAAGATTGGCACCGCCGCACTTCTTGGCCGATGCGCTTTCTGGTCGTGATTTCTTTTCTGAGATTTGGACAACCTAAACTTGCCAGATTATTTTTCTGAGAGTTGGTATGTGATGCCAATGAAATTAGCTACGCGGCAATACCTTCAAACCCATGCAAAAGTATTTTCTCAAGAAGTGCCTAATTTTTATATACGTTTTTATACGTTTATATGCATACGTTTATACGGCTTATACAAATAAAAATATACGTTTGCTTCCCAACCCTATATATAATAAATATCAAAAGCATACCATTTATGTCACATCACACAAACCCTTTCCCACCAATAGGAGTTTCAAATATCCCGCTGCACCCCTCTCCCACCTCTGAAATATCCCCTTGCACACGTCCACAAATGTAAAGCTGCCATAACCACCACCACGACCCACCACGACCACCACCACTACCCACCACCACCACCAACAACACCAATTCCCACCCACCAACAACAACAACACCCACTACCACAACCACTACCCACCCACCACCACCACCACCACTACCCACCACCACTACCCATCACCATCACCACCCACCCAACACCACCCCACTACCACCACCCACCCAACACCACCATCCCAACACCACTACCCACCACCACCACCACCACCACAACCACCACCACCACCACAACCACCCTGCTACCCCTTCTGTGCCAACAGGTGTGATTTCAAGATGTGCGCCACATGCTGCAGCAAGAGCAATAATAAATGCCGCTTGCATAATGGTGAGGCCCCTATTTTTTTCCACCAGCGACTCATCTTTTCCGACGGCGCCATTCCATCGCTGCATGGCGGCGCATTGGTCTGGCTAAACTAGTCAGAAATGACCCCAATGCATAATGGTGAGGCCCTTGGACATCTACCATGGTGGTGGTGGTGGATAGTGGTGGTGGCGGGTGGTGGTGGGTAGTGGTGGTGGTGGGTGGTGGTGGTTCTATGCGATAGGTGTGAAAGGGGATTTGAGCATTGGCGCTTCCACAATGGTCACGATGAAAGAGTCTGACTGTTTGTATCTTCGACGACGCCTTTCCGTCGCTGCATGGCGACGCGTCGGTCTGGATAAACTAGTCAGAAAGGACCCAATTGCATCATGGCGAGGCCCTTGCACATCTACCATGGTGGTGGTGGTGGGTGGTGGTAGATAATGGTGGTGGCAGGTGGTGGTGGGTGGTGGTGGTTCTATGCGATGGATGTGAAAGGGGATTTGGGCTTTGGCGCTTGCACAATGGTCACGATTAAAGAGTCCCACTGCTTTTATCTTCGACGGCGCCTAACCATTCCGTCACTGCATGGTGACACATGATTAAACTAGCCAGAAATGACCCCAGACCTCCCCAGGTTCCGCGCTCCACGGGGTTCGGGGGCAGCGCGTCGCACTGGGGTCGCACCGAGTCGCTCAATTTGCAACACGTCGCACGAAGAAAGAAATAGTGGGAGGCACTTCGGTCTATTGAAAGGAATTTCACCCAAAGAGGTTTAGGGTTTAGGGTTTAAACACTAGTTCAACCCTAAACCCTAAAACCCTGAAGAAAATAACAGTGAGGTACTTTGGTTTATTGAAAGAAATTTCACCCCAAGAGGCGGGCCCCTTACACAAACTATCGCCACCAAGGATTCAGAAAGGAAGGTGGAAAAAGTCCTACATTTGTATACGAGTATCAGGGATTATAATTGTTACAAGGTTCTATACGCCAGGTATGGCGTCTAACCATATGCGCATTGTAGTTAACAATACCCCCCGTGCAATAACCACGGAAACCTGGGATTTCTAGAGCACATGTCAGTGCAGATTCAAACCGGAGACCTCCGGCTGTGGCGACCTCCATATTTAACGACCGCTCTACCACTACGGTCCATATCAGTGATAAGGTACACCGCATTACCCTATTATTATCTGCATACACACATACGCACACACACAGACACTCATACACACAGACACACAGACACACATAGAATCAGAAAGAAAGGTGGAGACATTCATACATTAGTATGTGAGTATCAGTGACAAGGTCTACTGCATTACCCTATTATTGTCTGCATACACACATACACTCATACGCTCATACACACATACACTCGTACACACATGCACTCATACACACGTACACATGGAATCAGAAATAAAGGTGAATAAATTCATACACAAGAATGTGCCTTTCCCTTCCCCAGCAGCACAACCACCGCTGTTGCACATGTTGTTCAGCCACTGCCACAGCTACTCACCTACCCATCCACTTCCTCCCCCCCCCCCCCCCCCCCCCCCGCTTGCATGCCCACCTCGCAATGGACAAAAGAACCACCACCACCCCACACACACCGCCACCATCACCCACACACACCTCCCCGCTTGCATGCCCACCTCGCAATGGACAAAAGAGCCACCACCACCCCACACACACCACCACCATCACCCACACACACCTCCCCGCTTGCATGCCCGCCTCGCGTGGTGCTATGTGTGGTGCTGGAGTGGTGATGCTCTTGCACTCTGCTGGTGGTGTGGGTGGTGGTGGCGGTGTGGGTGAGGTGGTGGTGGTGGGGTGGTGGTGGTGTTGGTTGTTGTTCTTCCCCACCTCACAATGAACAAAAGAAAACAACGTTCACTCAATACTCAATGAATGTTCATTGAGAGAGAAAGCATGCGCCCATGTGTGACGTCTCCCCATGCCCCCAACTCCCTCTATCCACCACCACCACCACCACCACCACTTGCAGCTGGAATAGAGGGCTACACAGGCGGCATCAGTTCACATACTTCCTCACACCTCCCCGCTTGCATGCCCACCTCGCAATGAACAAAAGAAAACAACATTCACTCGATGCTCAATGAATATTCAATGAGTGTGCAAGGAACGTCCTATAAATGTCCAATTAATGCCCAGTGAATATTCAATGAGTGTGCAATGAACGTCCCACAAATGTCCAATGAATGTCCAATGAAGGTTCAATGGAGAAAACGATGTTCAAATAAACAATGAGGGTGGATACTACCCATGATGCTAGCGTACATCAGCACGGTGTACATCAGCATGGTGTACATCGGCATGATGGGCATTGGCATGGACGATTGGTTTCAAGGGCTCCGCAACATTAGCAAATTGCACCCTTTCCATCGATACAACCACCGATGTTTCGCATGTAGCTTGAATGGAGGGCTGCAGAGGCGGTGGCAGTGTAAAGACATGGGAAATGCATGAACGAGAGAAAGCTTTTTTTATGTGTGACGTCTCTTCATCCCTCCAACTCCCTGTACCCACCACCACCAACACCACTACATGCAGCTCAAATTGAGGGCTACACCGGAGGCATCAGTGTCAAGACTTGGGAAAAACGCGAAAGAGAGAAAGCGGTGAAGGTGAAAGCTGCAGGCGGGAAGAATGTCGCTACTCCAGAGCTCGTCCCCCCCCAGCAACTAGACCATCAGTCCTCGCTTGCCTTGCAAGGTTTGTCAGCTTCATATTTTGATATTTCGAATGTGTTTTCTGATTGCCCTGCAAGAGCTGCCAATGGTTTGTTCGCAGTGCATGATATCAGAGAAGGTGTGCAGGCAGTCTGGCTGTAGCCATTCCAGAGCTCTTCCCCCTCCAGCAACTAGACCGTCAGTCCTCGCTTGCCTTGCAAGGTTAGTCAGCTTCATTTTTGATTTTTCCAATGTGTCTTCTAGATTGCCATGCAAACGCAGTCAAAGGTGCGTTATTAAGAATTGGTTGGATGAGCTGAGCCCCTTGGGTTACACCCAGAGCAGGTAGTTGGGCAAGATCTTCGGATTTTACATTTACCAAATATTTTGGGGCATGTTATCCGAGAAGGTGTGCAGGCAGCGAAGCTGTAGCTACTCCAGAGATCCTCCCTCCCCAGCATCTAGATGGCCAGCCCTCGCTTGCCTTGCAAGGTCTGTCAGCTTCATATCTTGATACTTCCAACGTTTTTTTCTGATCGCCATGCAAGAGCTGCCAATGGTGTGTTTGCAGTGCATGATATCAGAGAAGGTGGGCTGGCAGCCAGGCTGTAGCTACTCCAGAGATCCTCCCCCCCCAGCATCTAGATGGCCAGCCCTCGCTTGCCTTGCAAGGTCTGTCAGCTTCATGTTCTGAAACTTCCAATGTTTTTCTGTTTGCCCTGCAAGAGCTGCCAATGGTGTGTTTGCAGTGCATGATATCAGAGAAGGTGTGCAGGCAGCCAGGCTGTAGCTATTCCAGAAGCTATTCCCCCCCCCCCCCCCCCCAGCAACTAGACCGTCAGCCCTGGCTTGCCTTGCAAGGTTAGTCAGCTTCACATTTTGATATTTCGAAAGTGTTTTCTGATTGCCCTGCAAGAGCTGCCAATGGTGTGTTAGTAGTGCATGATATGAGAGAAGGTGTGCAGGCAGCCAGGCTGTAGCTACTCCAGAGCTCCTATCTCCCCAGCAACTAGACTGTCAGCCCTCGCTTGCCTTGCCAGATTAGTCAGCTTCATATTGTGATATTTCCAAAGTGTTTTTCTGTTTGCCATGCAAGCACTGTCAAATGTGCGTTAGCAGTGCATGATATGAGAGAAGGTGTGCAGGCAGCCAGGCTGTAGCTATTCCAGAGCTCCTCCCTTCCCAGCACTAGATCGCCAGCCCTGGCTTGCCTTGCAAGGTTAGTCAGCTTCATATCTTGATGTTTCCAAAGTGTTTCATGATTGCTATGCAAAGGCTCTCAAAGGTGCGTTTTTAGTGCATGATATCAGAGAAGGTGTGCAGGCAGCCAGGCTGTAGCTATTCCAGAGCTCCTCCCTTCTCAGCACTAGACTGTCAGCCCTGGCATGCCTTGCAAGGTCAGTCAGCTTCATGTTTTGATGTTTCCAATGTGTTTTTCTGTTTGCCATGCAAGCACTGTCAAATGTGCGTTTGCAGCGCATGATATCAGAGAAGGTGTGCAAGCAGCCAGCCTGTAGCTATTCCAGAGCTCCTCCCTCCCCAGCAACTAGACCGTCAGCCCTGGCTTGCCTTGCCAGATTAGTCAGCTTCATATTGTGATGTTTCCAAAGTGTTTTTCTGTTGGCCATGCAAACACTGTCAAATGTGCGTTTGCAGTGCATGATATCAGAAAAGGTGAAAGCTGCAGGCAGCCAGGCTGTAGCTATTCCAGAGCTCCTCCCTCCCCCCCCCCCCCCCCCCCCCCCCCCCCAGCAACTAGACTGTCGGCCCTCGCTTGCCTTGCAAGGTCAGTCAGCTACATGTTTTGATTTTTCTAATGGGTTTTCCTGTTTGCCCTGCCAGGGATGTCAAAAGTGCGCTTGCAGTGAATGGAATCAGTAGGGACCGGCCATGATGTTGACTATGATATAAAATGATATTATGCAAATTGCATTAAATGATATCGTATATAAATGGTACCTTTAGCCTAGTCAGACTGCCAGCATCATATGTTATCACACAAATTGCATCATATGGTATTGCATCTAAATGGTACCTTTAGCCTAGTCAGACTACCGGCATCATATGTTATCACACAAATTGCAAAATATGGTATTGTATATAAATGGTACCTTTAGCCTAGTCAGACTGCCGGCATCATATGATTAGGGTTGGGAAGCAAACGTATGTTTTTTATTTTTATAAGCTGTATAAACGTATACATATAAACGTATAAAAACGTGTAAAAAAATTAGGCACTTCATGAGAACATACTTTTACATGGGTTTAAAGGTATTGCCGCGTAGCTAATTTCATTGGCATCACATATCAAGTGTCAGAAAAACAATCTCTATTATATAACTGTATAAGTGTACACTAATATAAGTATATAACGGTATTGCAATAGTGTCCATGTTCGCATTGCACTAGGCTTGCACCATCAATCCTTCAAGCCCACATAGGAGCGCAGCTTGTGGGATGGAAGGCTAGGTGGCGCTCTGATATGTGTGCCATCCTGGCTATCTAGATCAACCTTTAGGCCAAATGTGTATACAATGATGCATGTGAATGGTGAATTTTATTGCATATTGTGATAGAGGAGGTCAAAAGCTTTCCAATGAGCTATCTAAATCAAAAATATAATGCAAACCAAGGAAGTTAAGTGCCGGGACGTGTGCTGTACTTCTTGAAGTACAAACTATACGTTCGTATACGACGTATATAAGGTCGATTTGAGAAAAACCATACGGCGTATTTATACGTAAAAACGTATATTATACGTTGATATGTCGGCCCAACCCTACATATGATATCATACAAATTGCATCATATGGTATCGTATATAAATGGTAACTTTAGCCTCGTCTGACTGCCGGCATTATATGATATCAACTGATGAAATGATATCATATGATGTCATATTGCAGTGCATCATCTCAGAGAAGGTGAGCAGGCAGCCAGGATGTAACTACTCCAGAGCTAGCCCCCCCCCCCTCCCCCAGAAACTAGATCGACAGACTTAGCTTGCCATACAAGGCCGGGCAGCTAAATATATATAAACGGGAAGGGTCCCTTCACTCCATGCCCCGATGCAAGGCGTAACAATTTGCAATGTTCAATTTTGCAGCTCTCAGATGAGTTGGTCATACATCAGCATCCAGCTGCACTACGTTCTTTAGGGTAGGCTGGGTAGCAATCCAGGGGAGCTGCCTGGAAGCTGCTGCTTGTAGCTGAAAAGAAAAGATGATGATGATGATGATGATGATTTTTTTTTTCGACGACGCGTAGCCATTCCATCGCTGCATGGCTACACACATACACATTGACACATTAACATGCACAAACACACACATATGCACATACTCACACATGCACACACCCACATTGACATGCACATACACACCCACATTGACATACACACCCACATTGACATGCACACACAAACACACACATTGACATGCACACACACACACATTGACATGCACACACACATGCACAAACATATACAAATTGGCATGCACACACATACACACCCACATGCACGTACACACACACACACATACATACACACATTGGCATGCACACACATTGACGTGCGCATACACACACATTGGCATCCATATACACACACATCGACATGCACACACATGCATATACACATACACACACACATACACACACATTGACATGCACATGCACACACACAAACACACACATTGACATGCACACACACACATTGACATGCACATACACACACATTGACATGCACACACATGCACATGCACACACACATACACACACATTGACATGCACACACATACATACACACATTGGCATGCACACACATTGACGTGCGCATACACACACATTGGCATCCACATACACACACATCGACATGCACACACATGCATATACACATACACACACACATACACACACATTGACATGCACATGCACACACACAAACACACACATTGACATGCACACACACACATTGACATGCACATACACACACATTGACATGCACACACATGCACATGCACACACACATACACACACATTGACATGCACACACACGTACACACACACATTGGCGTGCACACACATATACACACATTGACATGCACACACATATGCGCGTACAAACACATACACACATTGACATGCACACACACATGCACATACACACATATACACACACTGACATGCACACACATATGCGCATACACACACGTACTCATACATTGACATGCACACACACATATGCATGCACACTGACATGCACACACACACATACACACACACTGGCATGCACACACATACACACACATTGACATGCATGTACACACATACACATACACATACACACATTGACACACGCACTGACATGCACACACACACATTGGCATGCAAGCTCGTCACTATGTTTCTTCCCCTCTCAGAGAGCCTCCTCCCCCAAGGCCATGCACCTACAGCATCTGCTGGTCAGATCCACATACACACACAGACATGCACATACACACACAGACATGCACGAACACACACATGCACATTGACATGCAAGCTTATGACTATGTTTCCTTCTCCTCCCCCAAGTCCATGCACCTACAGCATCTGCTGGTCAGATCCACATACACACACAGACATGCACATACACACACAGGCACATTGACATGCAAGCTCATTACTATGTTTCCTTCTCCTCCCCCAAGTCCATGCACCTCCAGCATCTGCTGCGCTGTCCCTCCAAGCTAGCACGCATGCTGCAGATGAACCAAAGAGCATCCGGGATCTTCAAGAGGCTGTAGCCTGCTACCAGCAGGTGTGCCTGGGAATGTTGGGGTCCATGCGTTTGGGGTGGGGGTTGTGTGTGGGGTGGGGGTTGTGTGTGATGGGGTGGGGTGTGTGTTGGGGTCCATGGGGATGGGGTGGGGGCGGATGTTGGGGGCTTGTGTGTGAGAGTATGTGGGTGTGTGGATGTGGGTGTGTGTGGGGGGGGGGGAGGGGGGAGGGGGGGGGGGGGGGGGGGGGGGGGGGGCAAGAATAAAAGGTAATGATAACGCCTGGTGGGGCGTGGTGTTAGGGGAGCCCGTCGTACGCGGGTGGGGAGCGGTCTCCTACCTCAACTGGACAAGGTACCATTGCGGTTGACGACGACCTGCAACGCCAAGAGCGACCGAAGGGGGAGTCAAACCCCCGACTCTTCATTCTTATAGTGATTCAGTCTACCACTAGACCAATGTATATCACCGAAAGAGGCAAGAATAATATAAGGGGGCGGATGGTGTGAGAAACAACTACTTGTATTGCTAATACTAGCAACAGTGACAAAATCAACAACAAAACAAAACAAAAACTGTCAGGTGTGATCAGAAATCAATAAATAAAATGTACACCTTTTTGCGAGGCGTGAGGTTGAGGGAGCCAGCCCGATTGCTTTCACTGGGGCCAACCACCGAAGGTGTGATGATATTTAGTAAATGGCTCCTAGACCAGGCACAAGGAGGATGACCCCCCCCCACCCCACCCCCTCCCCCCCCCTCCCCTCCTCCTCTATTGGTGGTGAAAGCAAACGAACTGGCCCCCTCAACCTCGCGCCTCGTAATAAGGCGTACTGTTTATTTATTTATTTATTTATTTATTTATTTATTTATTTATTTATTTATAAATGGCTCCTGGTGTGCAGGAATCCGATGAGGTGCGGCAATGGCGGCAGTCCCTGTGGCAGCAAGCACGCAATGCAGAGCGCGAGAGCTGCATAGAAGCGGTTGAGCGGTATACTGAGAATGCTCGCTTGCTGAAGCACGTCTTCACTCCACCTCCCTGTGGCAGGGACCCAGTGGACCACCTTGTTGAAGGTGGGTCGGGGGCAGGGTTGGGCGAAGCCCCCCCTTTCTGGGGGTCAGGAGCCCCCAGGGTCAACGCTTTGTCCAAGTGTCTGTCTGTCTGTCTGTCTCTCTGTCTGCCTGTCCGTCACGTCCCAACCCTGGGCCTCGTAAAACTCTGCCACCTGCCTACCTGGCTGCACACCTCTCATCTGCCACCTGCCTACCTGGCTGTACACCTCTCATCTGCCACCTGCCTACTGGTGCACACCTCCATCTGACATCCTGCCTACCTTGCTTTTACACCTCTCATATGCCAGCCTACCTGCTGCACACCGCTCATTCTGCCACCTGCCTCCTGGGCTGTACCACCTCTCATCTGCCACCTGCCTACCTGGCTGCACACCTCTCATCTGCCACCTGCCTACCTGGCTGCACACCTCTCATCTGCCACCTGCCTACCTTGCCTGCACCCTTCATCTGCCACCTGCCTACCCTGGCTGTACTACCTTTTCATCTGCCCTGCCTACCTGGCTACACTCTCATTGGCCACCTGCCCTACCTGGCTTACACTCTCATTGCCACCTGCCTACCTGGCTTTACCAACCTCTCACCGACACCTGACTACCTGGCTGTTACACCTCTCATCTTGCCACTGCCTACCTGCGTACCCTCTCATTCTGCCACCTGCCACTGGCTGTACACCCTCTCATCTGCCACTGCCTACCACCTCTCATCTGCACCGCCTACCTGGCTGTCCACCTCCTCATCTGCCACCTGCCTACCTGGCTTACACCTCTATCTGCCACCTGCCTACCTGGCTGGCTGGACTGGCACACTCTCATCTGCCACCTGCCTACCTGGCTGGACACCTCTCATCTGCCACCGGATACCTGGCGCACACCTCTCATCTGCAACCTGCCCCTACCTGGCTGCACACCTCTCATCTGCCACTGCTATCGGCTGCTACACCTCTTCATCGGCACCTGCCTACCTGGCTGTACAACCTCTCATCTGCCACCTGCCCTGCTACCTGGCTGTACACCTCTCATCTGCACCCGCCTACCTGGCGTAACCTTCTTCATCTGCCACCTGCCTACCTGGCTGTAACACCTATCATCTGCCACCTGCCTACCTGGCTGTACACCTCTCATCTGCCACCTGCCTACCTGGCTGTACACCTCTCATCTGCCACCCGCCTACCTGGCTGTACACCTCTCATCTGCCACCTGCCTACCTGGCTGTACACCTCTCATCTGCCACCTGCCTACCTGCCTGTACACCTCTCATCTGCCACCTGCCTACCTGCCTGTACACCTCTCATCTGCCACCTGCCTACCTGGCTGCACACCTCTCATCTGCCACCTGCCCACCTGGCTGCACACCTCTCATCTGCCACCTGCCCACCTGGCTGTACACCTCTCAACTGCCACCTGCCCACCTGGCTGCACACCTCTCATCTGCCACCTGCCCACCTGGCTGCACACCTCTCATCTGCCACCTGCCCACCTGGCTGTACACCTCTCATCTGCCACCTGCCTACCTGGCTGTACACCTCTCATCTGCCACCTGCCCACCTGGCTGCACACCTCTCATCTGCCACCTGCCCACCTGGCTGTACACCTCTCATCTGCCACCCGCCCACCTGACTGCAGAGGTCCGACTGTCAAAGTGCGAGACCAACAACACTCTCCTCCGGCTGCTCACATCTCACCTTGTGGAAGGGGAGGGCCTGCTTCTCGGCAGCAGTGGCCGTGCCCTCACAGAGCCAAGGGATGGCTACAGGAGGCTGGCGTCCCCCTCCTCGCTCCCAGCACAAGAAAAAGCTGCGAGCAGTGGCAGGGGCAGTGCTGAAGAGCATGTTAAGGGTCGCTCTAAGGGCGCTGAGGGTGGGGGGGGTAAGAACGATCCTTTAGCTAGAGGGGAGGGCGGGAGTAGTGCGAAGGGCGTTGGGGCAAAGGGCGGTGGGAAGGAGAGTACTGACGTCCCATCTAAAAGTATAGAGCCCTTATATAGTACAAGGTTGGCAGCCCCAGATGAGTTGGGCTCCTACGACCTGTGTGCTCCGCCAACTAAGCGCTTCTGTCACCGGATCGAGGGGCCGCTCACCAAGCAGGAGCTAGAGGTGTTGGCCAAGTTACCGTATGGAGATGTGAATCTGACGCTGCAGGTCAGGTTGTCGTAGAATTGTTACAATGAATGAGACGATGAGAGCACAGAAAAAGGGGGGGCACTGGTGAGGTTCTCGGAAGTACAACAGCGAATCTGCCCGATTTAGCAGTATAGTCCAAGACTGCCAGGGCTGGGGATGTGCATCTGATGCTGCAGGTCAGGTTGTTGTAAATTTGTTACAATGAATGCGACGGTGAGAGCACAGAAAAATGGGGCACTGAGGAGGTTCTCGGAAGTACAATATCGAATCTGCCCGATTGAGCAGTATAGTCCAAGACTGCCAGGGCTGGGGATGTGCATCTGATGCTGCAGGTCAGGTTGTCGTATATTTGTTACAATGAATGAGACGGTGAGAGCACAGAAAAAGGGGATTCTGAGGAGTTTCTCGGCAGTACAACGGCAAATCTACCCGATTGAGCAGTATAGTCGAAGACTGCCAGGGCTAGCCTTTGGGATGTGAATCTGACGCTATAATGAGAACCAGATAGTTGATAAGCTTACTCAGTGATAGCAGCCAGGCTATTAGACGATAGCTAGGTCAGGGTAAGCCTGCAGTACAAGTATAGCAGGCACAACTACCTAGCAGTAGCTGGCCCACGCGGTCCGTGACCAGGCAGGTAGATACCTGGCTTGGTCACGCAACCTATGCGTGTCCTGTGTGCCGCCTTATACTATGGCTGTATGCCATAGCATAACACAGGTCAGGTTGGCATACCGTTTCTTTCCAGCTACAAGCAAAGAGCAGCTAGGTACACTGTTTCTTTTTTGGGCTACATAGAGTAGCTTCCGACCAGCTCCATTAGCTAGACACTGGGTCAAGCAAAAAGCAGCCAGCTCCATTGAAAAGCCCATAATGCCGGCTTTACGACACACTAGCTAGCTTCAGGTTTGGCCCAAGGGTGGGGGAAAGGAGCTGCCTAGAAGCTGCTACGCGTAACCCCAAAATAAAACAGTGGCTACTGTCTAGGCAGCTCCCCTGACTGGCTAGTCAGCCAAACCTGATGCAACGTAGTATACCTTGAAGCTGACATTACCAGCTTTTCTGTGTTGTTGTCATCTTGGGGCTTGGCACAGTGGCTGGCTCAAGGAGCTGTCTAGAAGCTGCTGCTCGTAGGTGAAAAGAAAAGGTTTGCAGGTTGTCCAGTTGAATGGCGGTGAAGGAATATTAATGGTGGGGGGTGTTCTTCACAATGTTCTTTCTTAATATTTTTTTGATGGCCAATCAAACTTCAGGCTGATCACTTTTTTTAGTTGTGACTGGTTGTGAAAGGATTTTGACCTCAGGAGGTGGGTCTCCCGACACAAAACAGAGACACCGAGGATGCAATCCGAATGGCGTTGCCACTCCTACAAAAGAGTAGGCGCACTTTGGAGGTACCGACACTGTCAATAGGCGGACTCAACTAGGGTTACAAACAAATAAAAATAAATGTTACGCCTTTGAGCTGGTCAGCAGGGTAGGACAATGGCCTCCCTGGAAATAGCTTTGAAAAAGGAACTCCGGTACACGTTTTGGGCCATTTGTTTAAACCGCACTTTTTTTTCTTATTTTTTTTCCTTTTCGGCCGCACTTATGGTTTTAAAACTTCCGGTACACTTTTAGTGGTCATTTTGGGGGCTCTGTGTTGCAAAATTTCGTATTTGGGTTATGCTATAAATATGACACATAGCAGATTGGAATCATCATTCATTGCAAGATATGATATATAATACTGTCTCTCCACAGTGGGTGACTTGAACCCTGCATTGTGTTGGTAGAATGAAAGTAAGCTGAGTGATTTAATGGTATGTCTCATGGCATTGCATTGTTGCGTGAGCCTAAACCTATTACTACATGCCTGGTCTTTATGTTAAAGAGAGCTGCAAGCATTGCATGAATGGATACAAAGTTCTAGAACCAGATCTGGAGTGCAAGAGGCATGAGGGGACCAAGTGGCATCAGGGGATCAAGTGGCTGGCAATTCTGCTTAGATGTATCTGATAATCTTGTATGTCTCATGGCATCGCAATGTTGACTGAGCCTGAACCTATTACTACATGCCTGGTCTTTATGTTAAAGAGGGCTGCAAGCATTGCATGCATGTATACAAAGTTCTAGAACCAGATCTGGAGTGCAAGAGGCATCAGGGGATCAAGTGGGACAAAACGGACATTTGAATGAAGGGTTCGCTGACCACCAGCGGGAGTTTTGGCGCGTGTTGTGTTGTGGGAGAAAGGGGTTCCGTCTTCATCTTCTCGAAGGGCAGGTGTTTGAATGTTGGGAAGTTGAGGAAGATGAAGTTCCAACTGTTGATAAGCTGCTAGGCTCGAGTTCCTATGTCAGCTACACAGCTACTCAGCTTAGTCAGCTACTAACAGCCTGTTTCAATTGAGGGTTAGGCCGGGTTATGGAGCATAACCGTCCTCGGCAATCGGAAACACTCGAAAAATTGTACTTCGCTCGACCGAGTTGTACGTCAGTTTCCGGCAAAATTTGATGACGTGCCGGTGCGGATCGGGGTTACCCTGAACCGTGCCCCCCCCCCCCCCACCCCCACGGTTAAGCGTAACCCCGATCCGCCTTGGTTCCACGCTGGCACTTTGACCGCAGCAGCGGTCACTTGCGGCCATAATGTGGTGAGCGCGAGCGCTGCAATCTTGTAGATCGCGCAGTCACGCGCGATCCCTTCAATTTCCTAGAATCTCTGACGCTCGCCGCTATGGATTCGTCTGGTCAAGGTTTGTTTTTCAAGCAGAACCTGCATTGGGGCATCAACGAGCACCCTAGAAGCTTCTGGGATATGGTAACGAAATGGAAAAGGACAGGGCCAACGTCTTGGAGTCAGAACATGAACTCGAATTGCGAGACGGCTGCACGAAAGAAAGTCAAGCCGGCGAGTAAATAATTCAAGCGCTTCCAAGCTGTCGAACAACTGATTTAACGATCACATAACCCACATTTCCCCATAACCCAGATTTCAGGGACAATCGGAAACACGAAGTTGTACACCGGGGTTCCGCGACAGGAAGCTGGCTAGTACACGGGTTACATTACATTACATTACATTACATGTTAAAGTCTACTTGACACCGCGAGGGTGTATGAGACTCTGTGCTTTAAACAAAAAGAAAAAGCACCCACAAAGCAAAAAACCCCATTACATCAGGGGTGTGTCGAGGACAAACAAACCAAACTCCCAACCACCGTTTTGGTGGCGTAGGTATTAAACCCCTTAGAGCAGGACCCAGATCTCAACCACTTACAGTGGCGGAGGTAAGAAGCTAACAAATGAGAAGTCACAAGAAGAAAAAAAGGGATAATAAATTACGGTGCCACTAAGCAGTCCAGGGCTTCCTGTCTTGCTCTTCTACAAGTAGAAAGATAGTCGGCTAGGTTGCTCCAAAAAGACTTAGTGCCATTTCCATTCATAAAGGTTCTGAATGTGGAATCGCAGAATTCCACATTCCATACGGTTAAGTCGGTATCCTCATGGACATGCCTATAAATATCTGTAAACAGATTCTGGTAGCGGAGGCGAATATCATTATAAAAAGGGCACTCAAACATATGCATTTCATCCTCAGGTTTTTGGAACCCACACATTTGACAGTGTCTCATTGAGCGAGGGATGTGTGCTCTATCCACCACCCTCATTCTTTCTGTGTTCAGCCAATGGGAACCCATTCTAAACTGTGCTATAGAACGAATCTGATCCTGCTTATGTAAGGCGGATGTAAAGGGAATCAAGCCATTCTCATCATTGCTGTTGGCTGCGAACCATTTTTGGTATCGGAGGCGTTTAAAGCCAACCCTTCTCTCATCAGGGATGTCTCTAACTGCATTGGTGTCACTTGGGTACTTAAACCTCCATGACTCAAAAACTTCAGACATAATACCTTCGACATCGACAGCCTCCAAAATGTTGATGTTTTTACTGGATCCTAGCTTGTGGAGAGCACAACGCAAGTCATGAACCCAGCCAGTGTTGGAGTCAAAAGATTCCTCAAGAGCCATTCTAATGAGATCCTCAGGTTCTTTATGTATGGTCTTGTTCCAGAAGCGCAAAGCTTGTTTAAGCCAAGCAAAACACAACGGGGTTCTACCCAGCTCTTCCATGATAATATTAGATGTAGTAGATTGGCAAACACCCAACATTTGTTTAAGTATACCTCTATGCCATTTCTCACAAGCATGGTCATTTGAGATAAGTGTGTTGTTCAGAATAGAAGGAGCCCACACCTCACAGCCAAAATTCAGGATAGGTTGTACAAGAGAATCAAACAGGTGGGTGAGAATATCAATATTGTATATCTCCATAGTATGGCATCGCCTACGAAGCATGTGGTGTACCTTTTGGGCCTTAGTGAGCATCCTAGAAAAAGCAGCTTTTGCACGATTGCTTGAGTCACCATCCACAAAGAGGGATCCCAAGTAGATAAAAGATAACTTTGTAGAAAGTTGTGCTCCATCATAGACAAATTTGTAATCAGGATCCATGCGGGCCTCATCACATTATTGTTTGTTGAAAACGACAATCTCAGTTTTCTTTATATTCACAGCCATCTTAGTAGCCTCGCAGAAATCTCTCAGGCAGTCAAGCATCGCTTGCATATCTGCCGGGGATTCTGCCGTTATAGCTAGGTCATCAGCATAAAGTAACAGTTGCAGAATCTTTCCCCTAAGCTCAGCCCCTACATTTGGGAGCTTGGATTGGAGGAACGATTCAATTCTATCAATGAACAGACCGAATAGGAGTGGGGATAGGGGGTCTCCTTGTTTAACTCCTACAAGGGATGGAAAGGAGGATCCAATGTCCCCATGTAGGCGAACTTGGAAAACAACATGATTATACATGGACTTCAGAATACTGAGATAGGGGTCCTTGACTCCTAGCCTTGCTAAGCAATCCCATAGCAAGTCTCTGTTGACCCAATCATAAGCCTTCTTGAAATCAACAAAAGCCACAAAGAGTGGTTTTTTCTTTTCTCTATATTTATCTACAATATGGTTAAGAATGAATGATGCATCTGCAGTACCCCTACCACTTCTAAATCCATATTGGCCAGCGGCTCTGAGGTTGAATTCTTCTGACCAATCATCTAGTCTACGTAGCATGCAAAGGTAGAAGATCTTTCCTATGGAGTTGCTCACCGCAAGACCTCGATAGTTGTCCTTGTCATACACACTGCCTTTGGATTTGGGTACGGGTACCAAGGCAGCTGCAGCCCATTGGCTAGGGTAAGAAGTCTTCCAGATGAGATTAAACAGGTTAGTCATAGCTTGTACAAATCGGGAGTTGGCCTCATGGGAAGCAAATCTGTACCATTCTGCAGGGATACCATCTACCCCGGGGGAGGAGTTTTTCCGTAGGGATTGGAGAACAGAAAACACCTCCTGGGTGGTAAAGTCTTGACATAACCATGTTGGTGCGGCCTCTATCTGAGGTCCATCAGCTTGAGGGACAAAGTCCCTAGCATCCAGACTTGGATCAATACCTACTTGCACATCAAAGAGGTCTGCAAAATAATCAGTCCAATCATGAATTGTGATATCTGCCGTAGTGGCCTTGTTAGGCTCACGCACGTCTTTCCAAAAACTTTTCGGATTATGCCGAAGATTCGTATGAAGGTTCTCCATGCGTGTTTCTAGCCACTTCCTCTTCTTTCTTCTGAGAATCCTCTTGTACTCCTTGTGCATAGAACCAGCCAAGTCAGAGCTAGAGCCATGTTGATGTTCTGCTTGGCTTGCTGCCTGTCTAGCACGATTGCATTCATCATCATACCATGCGTTCACGGGCCCGTGCTTACGCTTAGCTACAGGTTTGTGACATGGTGTGCATTTGCTTATGGCTAGTTCAATAGCACTAGCAATCCCCTTCTCTGAATCTTCCATAGATGAGCTATGGAGTGCATTGTCAAGTAATCGGTTAACGTCTGGATCACGCTTAATTGTGTGTGCATACATCTGGACATAGTTGTCTTTCCATTTCAGTTTGGGCGAAGGTTTACCACCAGCAGGTGTACTAATAGTACCTTGAGAAGGCCTAAGGGCAGCATCTGGTATGTGGAGTGTGATAGGCATGTGGTCAAACTTTCCACCCCCGGGCCTGAGAGGGCAGTCATGCTTGGGAGCCACACTAAACTTGACTCCTGGGGTGTTGAGAAGACTAGGGGCGGCTAGCGCATAATCAATGACAGATTTCTTGTCCATGCCATCTGCAAAGAAGGTATGTGCACCTTGCATATCACCTTCTGTTCTACCGTTAAGGATGATAAGACCAGTTACTACACATAGCTGGAGTAGGGCCCCCCCCAATCGATTGGGGGGAGCTGTGTCCATGCTACACCTCGGTTGAATGGTTTGGTTGGGGGCTGTACTACTGGTTTGGGATACTGGTTCATCTCCTAACTCGGTATCATCATTGTCCACACCAAGACCAACCCGAGCGTTGAAGTCACCCATCACCACAACGTTGCCTTTTTCCTGGAAGTTCCCAATGATTTTACCTAGAGTGAGGAAGTGGTCCTCTATACTAATGCAGTCGTCACCATGTTTGTAGTATGAGCTGTTAGCATGTGGGATATAGCACACACCAATGTGTGTGCCATGTATGCGAATCCATGCCATGCCTAATTCAGGTGCCTCATGGACTAAAGTAGCATTTAGGCAAGTGCGGACATAGATAGCGACCCCCCCATCCTTGCTCAACTTGGGGCGAGGGGCACAAGAAAGACGAGTATTACCGCACTACAGTTTGCGGGGTTACGCATAACCGTAACCTGGTCTTATGGAAACAGGCTGTAAGCTGAGTCGGACACCGGAACTCGAGACCGAATTTCGGTCGGTCTGGCCGGAACTCGTGCTCAGAACTGGTCGGCGCAAACCGGACTGGCTTCTCAGAAAGTTGCTGCGAAAACGGAACTCAGATTTTTGAGCTCCGGTAAACCGACCAAGAACCCCCCCAATACCGGAGAACCGACCGGTTTGTTCCACCCTGCTGGTCAGCACAGCCCCTACTTGCTCGAAACCCGCATTGCGCCTCATGCAAAGTTGGCTCGATGGTGGGCTTGAGTCTGTCGATTAGCACATTCGTGTAGACATTGCCACCGTACATACTGACAGCAAGCTGATACCTCTGTAGTTTTCTGCAGTAGCTTGTCTTCCTTCCCCTTGTAGATATCCGTCAGAGTGGCTTCCTTCCATGACTGGGGGCCTGATGCACATGTCACTGATATAGTGATGTGATCCTTAGTAGCCGTGAGCGAGGCGACTGCGTGGCCACCCAGCTTCAGCATCTGCGCAGTGACTGCACAGTTGGTCGGCCCGAAGGCAGCCAGACCTCTGCATCGACACCATTACACGGTTGGTGAAAGTGGCGAAACGCGCGAAACCATGGCGAAGCCACCGGTCGAAACCACAATACAGGCGAAACAGCAGGCGAAACCACCTGGATTGTGTTTCCAGTGGGGCAGGGGCTGGTTTCTCGCGGACGTCAAATTGTCGATGTTCTGAAAGCCTCAAACCTCATTCAGACAATCCTGGAGAGAATCCTTGGTGCTAGCCGGGCTGGCCCTGACCCTCAAGCTGAAGTTTTTGCATTCCGCTGAAGTCCACGTAGGATCCGCTGAAGTCCACGTCGGCCTTCGGCGGTCAAAAAAGCCAGCGTGGACTTCAGCGGGACATAGCAAAATGTCAGTGGGACCCCACTGGAAACACGTGCCAGCGTGCCAGCGTCGTGCCAGCGTGGACTTCTGGATTCGTCGAAATCACAAGTCGAAATAATAGGTTTGGCGACCGGGATTTAGGGCGTGTTTCCACAGAGATTTTTTCGCGTGCTCGGAGCCGGGGTTCGGGAGCCTACGTGGCAGTGGTGTGACATCTACGTGGACGTGCTCGGAATCCTTAGGGTGGACAGGTTGGTCAATCGCCGGCAAGCCTGGCCGATCCCCGGCCAATCCCCCGCCAATCTGTTGCCTCGCTGATGCCACGTTGGTTTTCTAGTTTCCATCTCCCTGCCCCAGTATTTGCGCATCAAATTGATCGGTGATACGGTGGTTTTTCGAGTTGCGAGTAATAGAGTCCACTTGCGAGTATTTCGAAAAGTGGCCACATCATCCAATCGAATCGTTGTGTTCGTTCATTCCTTCTCCCTGCCCCAATAGTTGCGGATCAAATTCATCGGTGCTTCGGTGATTTCTCGAGTTGCGAGTAATAGAGTCCACTTGCGAGTATTTCGAAGAGTGGCCACATCATCCAATCGAATTGTTGCGTTCGTTCCTTCCTTCTCCCTTTCCCAGTAGTTGCGCATCAATTTCATCGGTGATAACGTGATTTTTCGAGTTGCGAGTAATACAGTCCACTTGCGAGTGTTTCGGAAAGCTTCTGCAGCTCTGAAGCAGCTCTCAGAAATGCAGCAATCAAGGAGGGTGCAGTACGTACTGCTGTGCTTTTCGTGTGTCCCTGCCTACGTGGCGTGCTCGGAGAACAGGGTCCTCCGAGCGTCTTGCTCCGACATGGGGGGGGGGCAGGTCGGAGCAGAGCTCCGAGGCTACCAGTTTCTCGACTGTTTTCGACGTGAAACCACCGCTTTTTCAAAATATTCGAAACTATTCGAACAAATATGAATATGTCCCAGGGATGACCAATCGCCTGCCGGTCGCCTACCTGTCGCCTACCTGTCGCGTGCCCGGCACTCCGAGGAGGCTCCGAGGAGCCTCCGAATGCCCCTGTGGAAACACGACCTGCTGACCTGGCACCTCCGAGGGCTCTTGGAGGCTTCCGAGCACGCGAAAAAATCTCTGTGGAAACACGCCCTTTTATAAGGGCCTCCTGTCGGCCATCCACTATCGGCCATCCAGAAAGGAGTGACTGACTTGCCAGCTCATAGGTCGTGCACCGCCACCTCATCACATTGATTTGCCGGCTCAAAGGTTGTACAACGCCACCTCATCGAATATCTGTGGCGCCTGCGCATGCTAGTTCCAGGCGCAGGCGCTGCAGAAGTGGGCAGCAAGTGAAGGAGCGAGATACTCGCAACCTCGGGATCTCGAAAAATATCTGCCAAATGATGCGAACAGCTTCCTCTCTTTCTTTTGCAATGCTGCATAAAGCGCTTAGGGATAGGATAGTTACCTGCTCACTGGGCTGTCCGAGCGCAACAAGGTGAGGGGGTGGAGCCGGTGTTAAAATCTTAACTGCGCGTCTTGTTAGAGCGCACGTACTATATACCGGCTCCTTTCTCCCTGCCCCCGATTGCGTCTGCTCCTGCTTCTGTCCATGTCCCGGCTTCTGTCTCTGCACCACTCTTGACCAGTGGATAATACAGTTCTCGATATACTCAGATCTTGTAGAATACCATGGCGTGGACCTGACAAACTCGATGGGAAGGATCTGTCCCCCTCTTGTCCACACACACACACTTCAGCACACACACACACACACACACACACACATACACACAAACGCAAACACATACACACAAACGCCCCCACACACGCACATACCCCCCCCCACCCCCCCCGCCCCCCACACACACATACATACACACACTCACACCTACACACCTACACACATGCACGCAAACACGCACACTCACACGCACACACAAACACACACACAATCACACACACATACACACACGCACACACACAAGCACAAGCACACACACGCACACACGCAGACACACACGGACACAGACACACAAACACACACACGGACACACGCACACACACACACATACACACATACACATAAACACACACACACACACACATGCACTCAGACAGACCCCCACACATACACATACACGCACGCACACACACGTACACACACAAGCACACACACTTACACACAACGCATAGACACACACACACACACACACACATACACACTCGCACACACACACGCACACACACGCACACACATATACACACACACAGACACATGCACGCACATATGCACAAAGACACACACACACACACAGATACATGCACTCTGATATGAACACACACACACGCACACACATGCACACAGACACACACACTTA
The DNA here is from genome assembly GCA_013435795.1 of Chlamydomonas sp. ICE-L. Taxonomy (NCBI): domain Eukaryota; kingdom Viridiplantae; phylum Chlorophyta; class Chlorophyceae; order Chlamydomonadales; family Chlamydomonadaceae; genus Chlamydomonas; species Chlamydomonas sp. ICE-L. Next base: position 114,599,389 of record JACBWV010000610.1, on the reverse strand, counting down.
CACATGCACTCGTACACACACACACACACACACACACACAAGAACACACACACATGTACACACACCCGCACCACAAACACACCTGAAACACACACACTCACGCAAATACGCACACACACACGCGCACAAACGCACACACACACACATACACCCGCAAACACGCACACACGCGCGCACACACACACACACACACACATACACAAACACGCATACACACACATGCACGCATGCACTCAGACAGACACACATACACGTACACACACACACACGTACACACACAAGCACACACACATATACACACACAGACACACACACACACACATGCACACACACACGCACACAAATGCGCACACACGCACGCAAACACACACACATGCACTCAGACACACACACATACACACACACCGACGCACACATACATACACACACACTTACACACGCAAACACACACGCACACATACACATGCACACATACACACTCAAACACACACAGAAGTACACACACACACACACGTACACAGACACTCACGCAAACACACCCACACACGTGCTTTTCCCAGGGCTGCTTGTCTGGCACCTGCCTCTGCCACCACACCTGCATATGCCACCAACGACCTACCCACCAGCACCCACACAAAACACACACAGTTGGGGAAACACACAACAAAATGGTTACTAATCAGTGATTTTAGGTGGACGGTGCGTATAGTATCACCGACGTGAGATGCATGGAGAAGGTTCTGAACACTGAGTACACTACTGCGACTGCAAGTATGTTCAGCGGACGTCCCTCGAAGGCTTCCCTACCTATCAATTAGTGGTGCAAGTGTTATATTTAGTCGGTATGGATGAAAATTGCGGGGGATCGCTGCCGTGCTGGCCTGCCTTTCGGTGAACTTTATTTATTTCCACCAACGGAGATGTGCCAGCCTTGACATATATATTGAGGCCGGATGGTATGCCTAACTACATGTCGCGTGGGAATTGTCGTTTTGATTCCTTACATTGAGGTGGGAATTCCACCCTATGAGGTGGGCCACCTTTTACCAACACTGCAATGTCGTTGCTAAGGACTAATTACGACCCGAGCTAAGGTAATTCCAGTCTTCTTTACATGTTTTTGAATATAGACAGTTGGCTTGTAGATAATACAGTACAATTTGACAGCCTTTGCAGGTAAATAATTATTTGACCCCCCCCATGCAATCAATGACGAAGACTCCAACAACCTATATTTAAAACAAGGGAGCTAGTGTTATCTAATCAATGACGGAGACTCCTACAACATATGTGTACATTAGGTGAAATAGAAGCGATGCCGATGACTCGTGCAACCCTTATTTAAACCACGGGAACTCATGTAATGGGATAATTTTTGCTGACTCTTGCAACCTATATCTTAAATACGGGAACTGACGTAATTCAATCAATGCTGCTGACTCCTGTTAACAATGTCTAATTTTCGGGGACTCACATTATGCATTCAATGCGGGTGACTCCTGCAACCTATGTCTAAAATATGGGAACTGGTATAATGGAATCAATGCCGTGGACTCCTGCAATTCTGCAAACCATGTTTAAATTCCCGATGGTCAAATACATGAAGCACACTTCCTTATTGTTACATGTTTTTTCAACTAGCACTGGGCTGGTTTTCCAGCCCACTGGTTCTGATTTGATTTGAATTGTCACATGGTTTTATAGAAAGCCCTGGGCAGATTATAGGACCCAAATAACACATGTGCTGAACATTTAACCATTGCTAATCAAGACATGGAAGCTCAGGGCCAATCCAAGCAAGCACTTCTCAGTGCTGTTATAAGTAAGGAAGTTCTAATCCAAGCAAGCACACCCCGTGCTGTTCAAGACATGCACACTCAGTTCAAGCAGGCACTCTCATTGCTACCAGTAATCGAAGCAAAACATATCAGTCTCTAGGTGCTAATCCAAGGAAGCACGCTCAGTGATAATCAAGGAAAGCGCACCCAATCCTAATCATGAGCCGCAGTAAAAGAGGTAATCAAAGCTTACACAATCTGGGCTCATAAAAGCAAGCACTCTCAGAGCTAAACAAGTCTAGCAACCCCAGTGAAAATCAAAGCAAACACACTTAGCGCTAATAAAAGAGATCACATGCAATGCCTATTTAGGCTCACACTGAGTCATGCTAAACAAGTCCAGCACACTCGGTGCAAATCAATTCCAGCACCCCTAGTAGCACATACCGAAATAGTTCTGGACTTGGACGTGCCACATGCCCCACACCAGGCTGCACCAGGAAGCTACAAATAGGGCTTTTATATACACTTGGCTGCACTAGCACACACCAAGTAGAACTAGTCTGTATATTCATACATATACGCCCATCGCTAACCCAACAAAGGACATGCCTAACTAATCATGAGTTGGTCTTGGCATGCGTTGCAGCCGAGCTCCTGCCTGGAGGAGCGCTCTCTTTGCCAAGCTAAGGTGATGCGCTAGAGCAGCTTGTACTCCGCTAGTGAGGCCTTCTGTGTTGTCAAGAAATGCCTGAATAGGGTCATCATCTTGCAACACCAACATCCTAAGGTCTCCTATTGCCTGACGGGCTAAATTACCCCCCCCCCCCCCCCCCAGGCAGTACCTGCAAGGCAGCCTCTATCTGGGTGGCACAAATGGACAGCGTGCGGGAGAACCGTGCATTCTCAATTCTGAGCAAACGCTCCTTCTCAAACAACCTCAGCCAATCGGCCAAAGCCATATGGTATAGCCTACCATGAAACAATGTGTTCCCTTCCAACTCTGAGTCTACTTCATGCGTGGACGAGGGCAGGGGGACACCAAACAACATGCTCTTATTTTTATCTTCAATGATAGGGGTTGCTAGATCAGGGGTGGTTCCTAAACGTTGCCACATAAAAACTGAACCACACAGAGATAGGATACGGCGACGTTTGGAAGCTTGCTGTGTGTGTGTATGTGTGTGTGTGTCTGAGTGCATGTGTGCGTGTGTGCGTGTGTGTGTGTGCGTGTTTGTGTGTGTGTGTATGTGTCCGTGTGTGTGAGTGTGCATTTGTGTGTGTGTGTGTGTCTGTGCGTGTGTGTGCATGTGGGTGTGCGCGTGTCTGTATATGTGTGCTTAAGTGTGTGTTTGTGTGTGTGTGCATGTTTGCATGTGTGTGTTTGTTTGTGTGCTTGTGTTTGTGGTGCGTGTGTGTGCACGTGTGTGTGTGATTCTGTGTGTGTTTGTCTGTGCAGGTGTTTGTGTTTGTGTGTGTATGAGTGCAAGTGTGCACGTGTGCGTGTGGGTGTGTCTGTGTGCATGTGTGCGTGCGTGTGCGTGTATGTGTGTGTATATGTGTGTGTGTGCTTGTCTGTGTGTGCCTGTGTGTGTGTACATGTGTGTATGAGTGTATGTGTGTGTTTGAGTGTGTGGGTGCATGTGTGTTTGTGTGTGTGTCTGTGCTATGTGTGTTTGCTTGTGTGTGCGTATGTGTGTGTATGTGTGTGGGGGGTTCTGTCTGAGTGCATGTTTGTGTGTGTGTATGTGTGCGTGCGTGTGCGTGTGTGCTTGTGTTTGTGTGTGTGTGCATGCGTGTTTGTGTGTGCGTGTTTGCGTGTGTATGTGTGTGTGCGTGTTGCTTGGTGTGTTCATGGTGGGTAGATGTGTTGCGTGTGTGGTGGTGTGTTGTATTTGGTGTCTTAACGTGAATGCAGCAGTGTGTGTATGCATGCGTGTGTGTGTGCGTTTGTTTGTGTGTGTTGGGTATATGTGTTAGGTTGTGTTATGTGGTGTGTTATGTGAGTGTGTGTGTGAATTGTGTGGTATGTGTGTGGGAGTGTGTGTGTGAGGTGTGTGGTGTGTGTGTGTTGTGTATGGTGTGTGTGTGAGTGTGTGTGTGAGTGGTTGTGTGTGGGTGTGTGTGTGTCGTGTTTGTGAGTGTGTTGTGTGTGGGTGCAAGTGGTATATGTGTGGGCTGCGGGTGTTTGTGCGGTGTATGTGTGTGCGTGTGCCGTGAGTGTGGTGTGTGTGTGTTGAGTGTGCATGTGTCTGTATCTGTGTGTGTGTGTGGGGGGGGGGGGGGGGGGGTAATGGTGTTGTGTGTTGCGCGTTGAATGTGTATGGTGTGTGAGGTGGTGTATGTTGTGTGAGTGTTGTTGTAGGTTGTATGTGTGTCTGTGTATTGAGTGTGTCGTGTGTGGTGATGTGGTGTGTGCGGGTGTGGGTGTGGGCTTGTGTGTGGTGTGTGTTGAGAGTGCGTGAGTGCGTGTAGTGTGGTGCATTGGCGTGCGAGTGAGGGGGGTGGTGTCTTCTTGTTTTCTGGTGTATTTGTGTGGGTGCTGTGTGTGTGTGGGTTGAGGATGGATGTGTGTTGTGTGTTGTGTGTGGTGTGAGGGTTGGGGTGCGTGTTGGTGTCAGTTAGTGTGTGTATGTGTGTGTGTTGTGGGGTTTGTGTGCTGTTGTGTGTGTGTGTGTGTGTGTGTGGGGGCGGGTGGTGTAGTGTGTGTCTGTGTGTGTGGTAGTGTGTGTGTGTGTGCGGGTGGTTGGGGTGGGGGGGGGGGTGGGGGGTATGTGCTTGTTCGGGTGCGTTTTGTGTGTATGTGTGTGTGTGTGTGGTGTGTGTGTGTGCTGAAG